>CM056448.1:25615852-26340852 GCA_029783895.1 Triplophysa bombifrons
AGCACCGAAAAGGTCGCAAAGAGATCTTGCGTAAATTCAAACCGGGTTGTGTTGATTTTTTTCAAGCGACTGCAATTGCAATATTGTGGTAACTTAAGCATGTTATTAAATCAGTGAACGTCATGACTTTCAACTATGTTTCCCTCCGTCCATGAGAGGGCATACTTTCACTGCTGCGTTTACTGGAAGGTCTCAAATAGAATATGGGAAACCGTGAAAACGAATTTGAGGAAAAATAAACAATGGATGTTTAAAGGGTTAATGTATAATTTAAAAATAACACCAGTGCTCTCATTATTCTCTCTTTCGTATATGACAACTAGAAGTTTACATAATACACTACAGTTAATTAGGTGTTTAGATCAGATGTTTAATTTACTATGCGTATTTCGAGTATTTGACAGCGTTTAATAGCACGCGCGTGTGTGGTGCCCTCTGTGGTTTATTCACGCGTTCTAGAGGACATTACACCGATGCATAAAATAATAAATCGCGTAAGAATGATGAAATAAACAGCGGAATACAACGGGAAGGCAAATTATTCAAGACACGGCGAAATAAACGATAACTAATACATGTCAGAGATCCGCTATGTGCGCCAAGAAAACCACGTAATTCCTTGGTGAAAATTTGCGTCCCTGCCATTACTTTGTCAGCACAGAACCTCCAATCCCGTTTCTCTCCTGAAGGTCTCTGCGTTACCCTCCAGTCCAGACAGTGCAATGTGCCTTTCGAAAATAAGGAGAGATGCTGCTTTTCGATGTTCATACAAGAAGACACCGTAAAACCGATGAGATACGTTGCGAAGTCAATCTGGATTTAAATACTGACCGGAGCTGTGAACGAGATGATGATGGAGAGAACCGTGGCGATGAGGCTTTACCTTGTGAAATGGATTTGTCTGCGCTGGGCTTGGGTTTGTTTGGGTAAGTAGACTTGGTGATTGCGATAGTATCACACATCTACAATAATGCGATTTATTGTATAGAACAAAAGATCTTGGATTTACGCCACATTAATACTCACGTTGTGTCATCTTGTATTTTGGAGCCCGCGTTTGAAATGAACGCTATTTCATCCCAAGGAAAAACCTTACACGGGTGTTGATATGTTTAATTGTGGGAATGGGGCCGATGACAAAAGAAAGGTTTTACAGCATTTATCAATTGAGGAGGACAGAGCCGCGTTTGGCTTGTTGCCATGGCAGTTATAAACACGGCTGTATCAGACAGGTCGGATCTGTCTAAAGTACGACTGACAGAGCTCGTTTTCTAACCAATTCGCCTTGTTATTCAGCCTTTCTCTTAAAAGGGAAACATTTAAGTTAGTCACAAGAAATTCTGTTCACGTCCGTGTCGTTATATAAATGTCACATTACACCATATCACCACTCGTCTTAATTAAATACAATAGTGTGATCTGAGTGTGTAAGCAGGACTTTCCTGACGTCATCAACATTCATTTAATTCTGCTTCATTCTGATAATGATTTTCTGGCGTGAGAAAGCCTTGCACATCCTTCTCATGGGCACAGCCAGAGAAAATTCATAGAGAGAGAGAGAGATACCTTGACAAGTACTGCACAATTCTGTACATCCACTATCAGAAGGGATCAAAACCAAGGGTGAGTGATTTCACAGTACCTTAGAGAGGACTTTTGCATGGTCTGACCTGCCACTCTCAAGCACAGAGCATTCATCTCGTCTCACCTACATTATTCTCTACAGCAGCACTGTTTACCCTGTTTAGATGGATGATATTTAACATATGATGATGAGAGACCTGCGTTTACTCTAACAGATCATCTAGTATCTGTTTAACAACACAGAGACAGAAGAACAAAACAATAAAATAATTGGATCTGTAATGTTGGATGAGGTTTTCAGAAAAGGGGTGGTGACAAAAGAGGGTTTGGTTGGGGGTGGGGATGTGTTGATAGTAGCAGTGACACATACAAGCTCTCCCTCTCACACCCAGACAGACAAAGAACCCTCTTCCATATTTGTGTAAATATTTTGTGTGTTTGCCCTTCTTCTTTACAGACACACATGCACAGGCCCTTCTCCTTGGCTTCTGATATTCCAGACATGTTCTGCTTATAAAATGATTTTACATCGCAGATGTTTAGGCAGCCTCCCTTTTCGTAGGTTTTAGGTTGAATATGACAGTTTTTCACAACTAGTTCGCAAATAGTTTATAATAGAATCTTGACACCGTTCTGAAATAAAACAATATCAAGTGACCTCATTTGTGTATAGAGGTCTTATTCTTTTGTGTATCTGAGAATCATTGGCCCATAGATACACACACATATTTACATAACTGTTTGGTTTCCATGTTTTACTGGGACTTTCCATAGACAATGATTTTTATAAAAACTGTATATTGTATCCCCTAACCCTCAGCTTACCATGAAACCCAACCCTCACATAAACCTTTCGGCATTTTTGATGTATAAGCTGCTTTCCTCATAGGGACCAAAAATGTCCCCATAAAGTAAAAAAATGACTGGTATTACTGGTATGTGGACATTTGGTTCACTCTGTGGAGTTTAGCAGGACCATACTTACAAACTTTCTGTTGAACTACATTTTGTATTACTATAATAAATTGCAAAAAGCTGAAGTTAATTCAGTACTGTACATGTCCTCAGATATAAAAATGTGCTTCTGAGCTCTGTTCTTGTTCACTCATAGACTCTCTGTCTGTGAACAGAGCATTGCCTTTCTGCTCTTCAGCAGTACCTAAGGCATTTAACCACTCTCAGATACAATGTGGTTGTAAATATGTAAGCTGTCCTTGTGAATATGACAGATGTTCATAATGCGGGGTAATGAGTGTAAGAAATGCACTAATTTAGCACATACTGCAGTTTATATATTACATTCTGAGTTGGGTGAGAACACAAATAGCTTTCTTGAACCTGCTTCTTCCTGATTCTCTTTAGTTTTTCTCTTTAAGTCATTTCCTTTATTTAACATGCATACAGTCAGCAAGGGTGCTTCACCATGGGAGAAAACAAATATCTGTTACCATAGTAACACATTCATAGAGAACATGAAGAGAATATATATATATATATATATATATATATATATATAAAATATGTTTGCTTGCGATCTAGCTACTAGATATCAAGAAAAATATTGAACCTCTTTGAACATGTGCATGCCTTCTTTTTGTGTTGTTTTAAAAAAAATTGCCAAATCTTTTGGGTATTATTCATGATGTTCCCATAAGATTAAATGGGTAGTGTCAGTATTTATTTACACCTTGTTAAACCAAACCATCCTTTATTATATGACATTGTTGTTCCAGTTGTATGCGGTATACAGCCGCGAAAAAAATAAGAGACCTTTTCGAAATCAGATTTCTGATTTAAAAATGTACTATTTATAGTTATGTGTTTTTGTAAAATTTTAATTGTTGTTTCATTTTGTGAACTACAATATTTCTCCCAAATTTCAAATAAAAATATTGTTTCTCTGTGCAGTTTATTTGCAGAAAATTAAAACTGGAGAAACAGGTAAAAATAAGCGAAAAGATGCACAGTATTTTGTTCAGATCCTAAATACTGCAAAGAAAACAAACTGATATTCACTTTTTCCATGGCTGTATGTGATGGGAAAAGATAAAAACACTGAATGGTTTGCACACTCATTTACACTTTCAATTTTTTTCCCTATCTATTTTTGTCTCCTCTCCTCTTATTCTGTTTCTATACAAATGTGTAACCATTAGAACACACCCTCACACTCCCCCCCCCCTTTAATTGAGTATAATGTGTATATACCACAGAATCTCTATGAACCTGAGAGGGGATCAAATTCTCCCCATCATATATCTATGAACACTTGCCCTGTACACGAGGAATACATAAGCCTCGTGTGCATGTGCTTGAGTTTGTGTATGTTGCTTGAGGCAGAGACGTATTGACATAGAGGGTGAGATGTTGATGTCATTTCAATTACAGTATGACAGCAGTAGTGATTCTCTTTGCCATGGGCACAAATAATGCAGATATTGTGTGCGTGTGTGTGTGTTTCTCAGCTGCTTGTGGTGGTAAGGTGGAGTTGCACACAGAGAGGAGAGGAGTGATCTACAGCCCATCATGGCCCCTCAATTACCCGCCCGGTGTGAATTGCAGCTGGAACATACAGGGGAACCGCGGCGATGTAATCACAATCAGGTATATACAGTTTATGGATGAAAGTCATTTGCTTTTCATTATAATGATAAATTACAAACTGTTCAACAATGACCATCTTGTTCTTGGGGATATGGTAGATGATGTCACATGTATTTGTATGTCTTTCCTGTACAAAGCAAGATAAAAAAAAATAAACAACAATTTATCATACAGACTTTCCCGACAAGTTGTACACTGAAATGATTTGTGTGAATAATTTCATGCATTTCACTTTACTCAGCTTTTCCCATTTACAGCTTGTTTAGGTCACCATACTCTATGAAATAGCTTAGAGTGCTCTATGGTGACTAGAGCAATAATGCTGACTGCAGGGATTCTGTAATGCACTGTTCCTCACCTCCACAGGCACGGTGTGTGTGTGCGTGTTTGTATGTGAGTATGACTGGGCTTTGTCATTGGTTTAATGATATTATCTAAATGCATGACATCATTTGCCAAGGAACTCTCTGATCAGAGATCTGTCTTTAGAGGAAGACTTAAGAACTCGAGGATTTTAATATCTCATATTTCATGATTGATGATGATTGCTCATTGTTTAAAGCAGTGGTTCTCAAACGTTTTCATTGTGATGCCCCAATTGTGGGGAGCAACTGCTTTGCAACCCCCCCCAAATAAAGACTTATAAGCTTAAACTTAAAATTTTACTTAAAACGACATGAGGGTTAATAAATGGTGAAAGAAAATGTATATTTTGGCAAACTGTCCCTTTAAGTGGAAGCTTTATGACGTGCCTTGTCAAACACATTTTCTCAGACAGCTTTTGGACACATTTAGGTATGGATATCTGACCCACTCAGCCATAACTGGGATGAGTAAAGGTCTGAAATATTGAGTATGGGTGCATGTTTGGTCCACAGCCAGAAGGGAAATTCTGAATGGCAACTAAACTAATTTTACAGACTAGAGCTGAGATAACAGAATAGACCAGGTTGGATCTAAATTGTGAGATTCAATTACAGTGATGCAGATGTCTATATTTGTAAGTATATTATTTTTGTTTATTGATAAATCATACTATGACGATGCCCAAATGTTAGATCCTACATAACCACGAGGCTGAGATGGAGAGGAAGAACAGCAGGCAGGAGATGAAGTGATGATAGAATAAATGAATGAGCAGAATTTATTGAATAAGCCCAGTTCCATTTTAAACGCTCGATCTCACTCACTTTGATAGATCTTATTATAACCAAACAAAGACTTCTTACTGCTAAAGGTGAAAACAATACAGACCAGATGCCAAGTGGGAAATAAGTCAAATATAAGAATATCAGATACATGTGCAGATAAGAAGATAAAATACAACACGGATGTGTTCTCTTAAGTCAGAATTCAATTTACCTCTCTGATAATACGCACAGATTCCTATAAAGAAGTTTAGATCCTTAGGTCCTTCAGTTTGTTTGATTAAATATACGCAGTGAAACTGCATTACTGTTCTGTTGTATTATCTGAGTATTTTGTATTTGTTGTGCATTGTGTTGGCACTACATAAATCGTGGGCGGAGCTAGCGGGAGCCAATCATTTTGTACATGGATGTCACGTTACTCAGACATGCCCCCTCAGTCCGTGGCAAAACATTGGAAAAGACTGCTTTTAATAGTACACAGCAATTTAACCAAGCTATTGTCTGCTGAAATAAAAAAAACAGAGAAACACACAACGCCTGAAGTAAACATTTATTAATTAGACCTACACAGTATGTGATTCAATAATTGACTGTTTAATTTACATTGCTGTGAAATATTTACATTGCTGTTCTAAATGTTTTTTTATGTGCTAACATTTACGTTTAATACGAAATTCAACTGCGTACAATGTGTCTGTGTTCTTTCCCCACTGCGTATTTATGTTTGAGCACACAAGGCAAACTTTCGTGTAAAAACATTTGTTTGCAAAATTGGAGGTAAAAATTCAGAAAATATCAAATCAAATCAAATCCCTTTATTGTCACTCAACCATATACACAGGTGCAACAGTAGGTGAAAAACTTGGGTGCAGTTTCGACCAACATGGCAGTATGACAGACATTTCTTGTACACATTTACACAGTAAACATTTCTGTACAAGTTTTACACCAGAATACAACAAAGGACACGTAATATACATAATGATCATACACAGCAGCAAATGTACACAATGTGCGTAGTGTACACAGGAAAATGACACATAAATAACAAATAACTAAATAAATAGCAGCGAATGTATACACAATGTGCGTGTAGTGTACAGTGATTGATTTGTATTGCTGTATTACAGTAAGACAATGTATAAAGTTGTGCGTGCTAGTGGGTGATAAAGTGCAGTGCTAATGAGTAGATTGTGAAAGTCAAGAGTTTAAGTGTCTGACTGCTTGGGGAAAAAAGCTGTGTCGTAGTCTGCTGGTGCGTGTTCTGATGCTGCGGTATCTCTTTCCTGATGGAAGGAGTGAGAACAGACCGTGACCCGGGTGGCTAGTGTCTCTATAATCCTCCTTGCTTTTTTCAAACACCGTCTGGTGTACATTTCCTGGAGGGAGGGAAGCTCATATCCGACCTGACAGTTCGGGTTTATTGGGTTATCTTACTCATATTTGAGTAATATGATTACTCATTGATTTAAGATTTTTGTATTGGAAAACAAGACGAAAATTATTGGTAAGAAATGAATGAAGCGTGAATCAAGCTCCATCAGTGCAAAACGAAACACAGTTTAGACTAGACCCACACCCACAGACCAGTCTGCTCCCCAGCTCAAATGTCTAGCTACACCTATGACATTAACACTAAACTGATGCAGCACAGATGAGTAAAAGTTGATTTTAAATGTGAGTTAATGTTTGGTCCTTATGGCTCTCATGATGTGACTTCACTGTTGAATCTGTTGTTGATATTGCTCTCTGAGTGGTACTTTTCAGTATAGTCATAAAAGCTCTTCACAAAGCTTAGAGAAGGTGTTCATAAAACAGAAGAGATTTTAGTCCATGTGTTAAACAGCGTGTGCTTACTCTGTCCAGTTTTCACAGCTTTGATGTGGAAGACACGAGGGACTGCAGGGGGGACTGGCTGCTGCTCGGCCCCACATGGAAGGCTGAGTATCGGTTGTGTGGCTCTGTTCTCCCTCCTCCATTCATCTCCTCCAGAGGACGAGTCTGGGTCTTCTTCCACTCTCAGACCAACAGTTCCGGACTGGCACAGGGCTTCAGATTTTCGTACATAAGAGGTTTGTGAGATTTTCACTAAATCATGGCCATTATTAAATATAATTATCATAATAACTATTACATTTTTTAAAATAAATAAATTATTATACCAGTCAAATTAATATTTTTGGTTTAGTTTGTGTTTTCTTCTATTTGGCCAACGAATCTCTTAAAGGTCCAGCAAGTAATTTCTTGGAAAATCTTTTGACAAAAATGCAATATAATTAGCAAATCTATGTGTTAAGTAAAGGATAATGTTCAAGCAGCCGGTTGTTTTCCGCGAAATAAGCCAATTCAGTGTGAAACAAGACCCTCCGCGAAGGGGCTTATTTTGCATAACAGGCAGCTACTTGTACATTATCCCACTTATTACACGGTTATTTGCCACATGAGAAAAAAACTGGACATGAAATGTAAATTTGAAATATTTGATTGGCTCATTTTTAGCGAATGCAGACCTTCCTGAAGGAAAAGCCGTTTACTTTCAGTTTTAAGTTAAAAAATTTGGTTTAATCAGGTGTAAATATAATGTTATATATGTTATTAAAAGACATAGTGATATTCAATTTGTCAAAAAAAACCCTGCTAAAATTATTCACTGCATCATTAGTTTATTAGTTTTGAGCAGTTGTTATTTGGTATAACGAACCTGTAAATGTCGCGACTGCCCAATCAGAATCAAGTATTCCAAAGAGCCACGTAATTAGAGGTGTATAAAGACCTTACATAAAGAAGTGGTATGTTATCTTCTATCTACATACACTGCGGGTCCCTTTACATGAAGTTGTCCATGTTGTTTCTACAGTAGCCATAAACGGACAAACTGCTCTATAGAGTGTATTTCTTGAATACGTTATCTCCTTCGGCAAAGTAGCGAAAATGTGACAACATCTTAGTTCTGTGTCAGCCTCTGTAGTGCTTCGAAAGGGAAGGGTGGAGTTAGCCGTTGGTTGCAGATTAACTTTAAGTTTATTCATCATTGAGTAAAAGAGTAAAATATGCTCTCGCTCTCTCTCTCCAGTTTAAGTGCCAATGAGATCTCTCTCTACAGTATCCGGACGAGTACAATATTAAAGCGGTTCCAGATAAACAATGACCCTCAAAACTGCTCTGTCACACAGCTAATATAACAAAGACAACATATCTTGGTTCTAACAAACAGAAAAAACAATGTTACTCGCATACTGATCCGAATCAAAGCAACCTCCTTTTTTAGATGATCTTCCTCTCCAACATCTCTCTGCTTAAAGCCTTACAGCCCTGGGTCCTAACGCGTCTCTGCTGGAAAGTCTTTATGATGTTAACGCAGGTCATATCTCCTGCCTGACTTCTTTTTATTCTTAAAATCCACAGACCTTTTATTTCATGTAATAAATTCGTTGCAAAATCTATAATATAACGCTAGTGGCCGCTGTAAATCAAAAACTGCGCCTTTAAGGCAAAACTTTACTGAATTATTCACAATATTATCATGTGTATAGAATTAACACAATATCTTGTTTTTACAACACAGTTATGGTCAATATAGGTATATTGTGACAACCCATATTTACAGTATTCATGTTTAACTAGAAACCATTTAATGAAGGCCCCCCCCCAAAAAAACTGTATGTTACTTAAATATGATACCTAAATGTGATGCCAAACACCATTAAAGAATGATAGCTTAGTGGGAGAACACTCATTGACCTGCACCTTTCATACTCGATGCCATCCTATTGGGTCTGACATGTATTGGGTACACAAATGTCATATAAATCCTTTAAAATTTTTGGTTCGATTACTATGAACAGATTTGATTGGGTAACTACATTTGTTGATGACACCAGCATCATATGGAGTCATTGTATGCACAGATTCAGCAGACAGCATTGTTGTGTCAGCGCAGGCTCACCAGATCAATACTTTATGGCCATGAAGCCACGAGGACAGTTACAGTAAAATGTAAGGCTTATGCTTTCAGCATTTGTTAGATAAAGTGCTGGGAGAACTGATGTACATATGATGACTGCACTAATGTTGGCTTGTATAAGAGAGATTTCCACTGTTGAGAGTTAGATATAATGTGTAGTTAATGAAGATGAAGGGATAATGGGCTGTCAGCTCCACAGGGTGTGCGTGTGTGTTTATGTCAGTCTAATGTGTGGGGAAATGCTGTTTGTGCTTTTTTTCTTAGCACTGCAGTTAAATCAATAACACACTGAACGGCTATGTTTATTAAGCTGTGACAAGCAAACACCATCTGCAGAGTGGAGAGATTTGATTGGCTTGTTTCAGCAAAGTGAATGTGTTTGTGAATGTGCGTAAGTGTTTATCTGCTGCTCAACTTTCTCTCTTTTCTTTGCATCTATTTTTTTATCTTGTTAGGTCGGTTAGGTCAAAGTAGCTGCGAGAAGGATGAGTATTTATGTGGAAACGGAAAGTGCGTGCCACGTTCCTGGCGCTGTAACGGTTTGGATGAATGTGGTGACAATACAGATGAAAGAAACTGTGCCCCCCAGCCCACCCCGGCCCGGGCCAGTCTGTGTCCACCGGGCACCCTGGAGTGTTCTGACATCCAGTCTACACGCTGTTTGCCAACGTCCTTGCGCTGTAATGGAGCTCGAGACTGTCCAGACGGATCCGATGAGGCCCGCTGCCCTGACACTTCCTGCGGAAAGCGCTTAGTCAACTTTTACGGGATGTTTGCATCTCCTGATTTTTTCCGGTCAAACAGGAGCGGGGTTACAGATCTGCATTGCACTTGGTTCCTGGACACACAAGTATGAAGTGAATCATGCCACAAACATTTACTGAAACATAGTCTGTAAATGAATTTGCAGCTTACTTACAGGGTTCACTTTGACTTGTTGTTCTTGCTCAGGACCCAAAGCCGTTGGTTCTTCATGTGGACCTTCAGCTGGGTGTGGGAGATTCTGTGCGTGTTTACGATGGTTTGGGAGAACGTGCGGACCGTCTTCTGCAGAGTCTCTCTCATCATAATAACCACAGAAGATCTCTGCTGGAGTCTTCACAGGGGCAGATGAGTTTGTTCTATCACGCTAAAGATCACAGCACTGGACACGGCTTCAATGCCACCTACCAGGTCTCTATTCACACTCTGATATTAGTCATCGTTTCCGGTCCGTCATTTCATTCTCACAGTCTTTGTGGCAGAAAAATGGCTGTTAAATAAGATGACATAAAGTTAAACATTTAGTGAGGAGAATACTTAAAGGGATAATCCATTCATTTTTTTTTCATTAATTACTTGCCGTGATATTATTCCAAACCTGTATGACTTTCTTTTTTCGACAGAAACCAAAAGAAGAGATTTTGAAAAGCATTGGTAACCAAACAACATTGCTCCTCATTCACTTGCATTATAACACAAAAATATTGAGTCATATGCAAAAAATAAATATACTTTTGAACAGCAGAAGGGTAAATTAATGATGACAGAATTTTTTTCTTTTTGAGTGAACTATCCCTTTAAAAATGTTTATATCTGCCAATAACACAAGGCAACATATGTGAACTGGAGCAGGGCTGTGTATTAAGTATGTTAGATATTATCGAGATAATTGTGCCTGAAATATAAAATCAGCCCACAAATTTTGAATATTGTTGTTGAAAATTACGATTGTATTTTGCTATTAAGAGTTGTCCAAACCATGTTTTTTTGAATTGGGCCAAAAGAAAATAGTATTCTCTCTGTCTTTGTCTGCAGGTTAAGGGGTATTGCTTTCCAGGCGAGCATCCATGTGGTACAGACGAGGGCTGTTATTCTGACCTGAAGCGCTGTGATGGCTTCTGGCACTGCCCTGGAGGGCGAGATGAGGAAGACTGCCCTCTGTGCCAGACGGGCGAGTATCCCTGCGAGGGTGGCAGCGGGCTATGTTACCCTGCCTCTGAGAGATGTAACAACCAGAAGAAGTGCCCAGATGGCTCGGATGAGAAAAACTGCTTCGATTGTCAACCCGGAAACTTCCATTGCGGAACCAACCTGTGCATCTTTGAGACATGGCGGTGTGACGGGCAGGAGGACTGTCTGGATGGCAGTGATGAAAGAGACTGTCTGTCCTCTGTGCCCAGGAAGGTGATCACAGCAGCTCTGATTGGCAGTCTGGTCTGTGGACTCCTGCTGGTCATTGCACTGGGTTGTGCCTTTAAACTGTACTCGCTCAGGACCAGAGAGTATAGGTGAGATTATTTCCTTTATCTTTCCACCTCCATTTAAACTTGTATAGAAAAATGTATCATGTTTTTATTTCGCGTCAGTGTATATTTCTCATCATTAATATTGACCAGTTTCCATTGCTCAATTCATCATTTTTCCGTTATTTGTTCCAACTGATGGATTCAACATTAATAGTCTTGAGTTTTGCATACATCTTTACATATATATTTTTTTTAGAACACTAATATGTTTATTGTGTACCATATGTCTCTGTCATGCATGTGTGTCTCTGTCTGCCCCTTTACTTTTCAGACTTTACTTTGTGTCCCCATATGTTATTGCTTCTCTTTAGAATTTTTATTTTATAGTTCTCTTCATCATTTTGGCTCCTGTGTAAAGATACACACATACTGTACATTACACACAGAGTCAGTGAGAAGCAGGGATGATTAACTGTTTTAATCTGAACCTATTACTGGAATCTAGAGAGCACAAGTTGATCCCAAAGAGGACAGAGAGGGAAGATGAGTGAGAGGAGATCCTAAAGCACCGGATGATTTACTCACTGGAGGATTCTGCAATAACGTCATGCGCTACTTTGCTCTAATTAACCTTGTAAAGACACAGCAGCACCCAAAAATACCTGCACTTTATCAAACTGTCAAACTTCTTCTTGTTACAGGGCAGTTCCTGGTCCATGTTTGACTGAATCTGTTGGAGTCTATTGCTTTTGAATGGTTTTATAAAACATGTCGGTATGACATTTATTTAATAAAGAATCTTATTATTTCCTTTTTTATCCTCACTAGAGCTTTTGAAACCCAGATGACCCAACTAGAGGCGGAGTTTGTTCAAAGAGAGGCTCCACCCTCTTATGGTCAGCTGATAGCTCAAGGTCTCATTCCTCCAGTTGATGACTTCCCAGTGTTTAATCCCACACAGGTGTGTGAATTTAAAACTTTAATTTGAGTAGCGACATAAAAATGGAGTGAAGAATGGAAGATGATTACAATATTACATTTATGACATTGCTCTTGGGAGTTAACGATGACATCATTTTCCAATAGTCTAATAACAAACTCTTTAGCTTGAATGCATTGGATGCTAGTTATAGTAGCCAGAGTTTGTGGAGGCTTCTGCATTTTCAGTTACATTCTTTAATTTTGGCAGTACTTTAATCCAATGTTGCTGATTTTAATTATTATACAGTACTGTGTTTCCTGGCAATCAAACACACAACTATGCGATACTATCACAATGATCGAAAAACAAAGTCACATAAAGACCTGCTTGGACTTAAAGTTGTTGTAGTATGTAAGTGGCTAAAGTTATTTTGTCTGTGCTGCATCCAAGCAAAATCTATTGTAAAATAAATGCATATATTCATAGATATATGGGCAATTCCAGCGTGTGGAATGTGACATTTGTGACATTTTCAGTCAAAACATGCATATAAATTCTATATATTTATAACAGATATCGCTGCCGTCCTTCTGAAACCTAGTATATCCATGTTTTGTGAATTTACAATAATAAAATCATGATTATTAGTCACCCTTTATGTTTGATACTGGGTTTTGCAAATATCTAACCAATAAAAAGTATTAAAAAAGTGCTTGTCCGCTTTGACAACATAGCAGTAATAATTTAACCATTTCCTAAACAAATCTGTGAATTTGGATGTACGAGGTTTCAGAAGGACTGCAACAACATATTGCTGTTCATATTTTGTTAAACCCCTGTTGATAAAGTCCAGACATCAGAAAAATGTGCAAGGGTTTTCTATTTATGGAGAAAAATGAATGCAGTACGGATGTGACAAAAAAGGACATACATGGAGAAGGGATGCGTCTTTATACGTTTATTTAGAGTGTATGGTGAAAACCTTTGGTAAACCAATATTTGCATGGAACTGCCTATTTTCAAAATATATGCATATTGCATACAGTAAAAAAGCTTACATATCGCTTCTATAAAGGTTGCTATTCCCCTGAATAACACAGTATGTGTGTGAGTTGTATTTTGATAAGACAAAGGTTATCTGCTTTTGAATAACTTAACTGAGCCTCTCTTGATCTATTATCATCTATTGTCATCTTTCAGGCATCTGTTCTACAGAATCTCCGTTCAGCTATGCGAAGACAAATCCGTCGGCACTCCTCACGTCGATCCTCATCACGACGCCGTCTTGGTCGTCTTTGGAACCGTTTGTTCCATCGTGGTTCCCGGTTACGTGGTCAGATCCCTCTGCTCACACCTCCTGGCCATACACACACGAACACACACACAGTCCTGGGGCTCCATAGCTACAACACGGTGGATGCTAACACAGAGGAGTCGTGGGAAGGTGCGGGACAGACCCCGTCTCCCTGTTCCACTGCTGCGCTTGGGTTAGCCCTGCAGGCTCACTCTGAGGCCTTCTGCTTACCTGAGAGAGAATCTCCACCCTCTCCCTTCTCTTCGCCCTCCCCTGTCTCACCACGCTCCACCTCGGACACCCTGGATGACGAAGATGAAGAAGATGATAGAAGTTCAGAGATGTCTGGGGCAAGAATACGACTCAAATCTAGCACTCAATGCTCTTCCCCAAAATGTCAAGAGGAAGACAGTTCACCAGGACCTCTCGACAGCCCCAAATACAGCACAAACAGATCCCGGACCTCCAGGAGGTTAGTGCAGGAACTGGCTGCAGAGCTCAGAGGAGTCTCTCTCTTACGCTACACAACTGTGGGTGTCTCACCTCTTTCTTCTCCCGAGTCACCGACATCCTCCAGTGGTCAGTGTGAGGAGCAAAGAGGCCTTCCTACACTCAGAGCACAACATACGGAAACAAACACAGACTCTCTCACACATGTGCTCTTAAGCCCCGGACAAACTCCTTTAGGGGAGAGCAAGAAATCATCAGGAACAGAAGATACGCCGGATGAGGGACTATAGACTCACAAGAAACGAGGCAGAGATTGATGATATTTTCTGTCAGTGCACTGAGAAGCCTCTATCATACTTCCTTTCCCAATTCTGTGCCAACACACTGAGCCTTAACGTTGCAAGGTTCAGTGAACAGCCTTCCATCATGAGTCATTTAGTTTCACGCCTTCAGATGCTGAATGTTAGATTTTTTTGGAGTAGATCTATGATGAAACAGTTTCATAGATCAGCTACAGAATTTCACAAATAAATTATTTGATCACATGATAGAAAATCACCAAGACCCTTTTAATGTTAATATATAGTGACTGGTTGACTAGGACTGAGCGTTTCATCGGACGTGCGCGCCTGGACTGCAGTTAACTTCCGGTCTGTGTTTGTTTATCTATTTTGTAACTATTTAATTTAATTGATGTTAATATTAATTTATATTATTTGATTGTATAATAACTGTATTAAATAAACGTTTTTTTTTGCTGTATTTACGTTTTATGAAATAAACAATTTGTTGAATGGGTCCTGTAGTTCTGGCACATTTAAAGAAACCGTGTGGGACATTGACATCCAGCGGTTGAGCTTGGTATCGCAGTGTACATTTAAACCGTCGGAGAGCCAAGTTTAGCCAAGTAATGTTTCTACTCGATTTATTTTGTTTGGTATCAGAAATGCGCTCAATTATTTATGTGTACCAGAAGTTAAGGGCAGTCCACGAACGCGCGCATGCCCAGTAAGCTAACGTTTGTTTATGTTGTTTCTCTATAACACAGAACTGTTCTTGCCTGCATCTCTGCGTCTTATCATCTTAAAGAGTATGATATTCAGAGGATTGCGCCTTAAAGAGATTAACTGAGTGAAATTGAACTCATATCATTTGTATCGAACACGATTCACAGCCAGTTGCACACTCACCCTAACTGTTGGTGGTGCTGTACATTATATGCATAATGGAGATTCATTCATTCATTCATTCATTCATTCCATTTCGTTGAAAGATTTTGGCAAGGAGTTTGAGTTGCAGACATAAAATCAATGTAAAAGCTTTGTATACTCATGCAAAAGACATTCAGTCTTTTCTTAGGGACACAGAACTCAGGGAATGTACAGTATAATGGTTTATGAGAGACTCTCATGCTGCTGTGATCTGTGTGTGAGATGTGCTGCTGCACTTGATGCTCTTGTTTGATGGTAGGATTGTTGCTCACTGTTCTTTGAATGTGTATGTTCTGTGTACAATGCAATGTAGTGCCACATAAGTGAAACCTGCTGCTTACCAAACCTGATTCTGGTCCTATTACAGTATTAAGTAGTAATACCGATATTTCACATCTCATCCACCAGGTGTAGAATGCAGGATATCTGGATTTCATCTCATGGGTTCAACAACATGCCGTTCCTGAGATAAACAAAGTTAAAGGAATTGCAGGATGTATTTTAATACAGTGCTTACTGACTGTATCCTTTCATGTTGTTGACAGTAGGTTCAATGAAAATCCCTGAAGATGAAAGAATACTGCTATAGTGACTGAGCAAACTTAAAATGGCTTGTGACTTTACATCCATGACTGAATAGCATTTTTCTTGATTTTATTAGGCTACTTCCAGACCAGTCTGATTTTCTTGGGATGCCTCTCAGTCTTGTTTAATTCTTTGTGAGACTGAAGCACTAAAGAGACATTTAGTATCAGTGAATCTTTACTTTACTTTTAAGAGTAGTAATGTAGTCAGAATTCCTTATCAAAAAAGCTAGACTCAACAGTCATCCATTTGCTTAAAGTGACATTTTATATGTACTGGAATATTTGAGCAAATTCACAAACCCAAAAGAAGGAGATATAAGAAACATAAGTATATTCATTTATTTTATGATTATTTGGCCAGCTGCTGGAAGCTCTAACAGATGACTTTCGTTGCCTTTAATGGAGTGTCAAACTTGCAAGAAATAAATAAAGTTAAATGAACACAACTAAAGGATAATTGGTCAAATTTTTTCTGTTACATTCATTTCTATTTTGTTAATTTTTCCATTTTGCAAGTTTGGTCCATGCACCAAAGCTTTTGAATTGTGTCAATATGTTTATATCTCAAATATTTTTGTGTTATTTATAAATAGTCAAGAATGTGATGATTTTAAAGGCTTTAATTGCTGAAGGGATTGAGTTGGATCAGCTGTTGTTTACTTGTTAATGCATTAAACACATTTTTAATATAACACTAACAATTTAAGACTGACATTGTATGCAAACAAAACACACAAAGATCAACAGCTTTTTCCGAAATTAAATTTAATGTGCTAATATTGTTATTTATAATCCTTTAACATTTTTTTAATTAAAAAAACACAAGTATATCAGCATACATAGCTAACGGGCATACATTATGTATACATAATAAACATGCCTCGCACGTCACTAACCTCAGGAATGCGATCTCACAATGAATCCCTGATGTAATTGAAATTTTATGCAATATTTACATTGAGATTTCACTTTCCTGTGCTTTTCAACAGTTTAAACACAGCGAGACTAACAGACATGTTAAAGTTAGACCTCACGTCACTGAGAGACATTAAGATGGAATGGGAGAAGCACTGCGGGGGACATGTCGCTGGTCTATAAGGGTCTGACCAGAAGAGGGCGCTCAAGAGCTTCACGCGCATCACCTTCAATAACAGTCTCTTCTTCAAGGATCTTCTCACAAAAATATACATTTGGATTCTCATCACAAAATGTTGGATGGATATATGTATATTATTCCTGTTGCATAACAACTCGGTGGAATGTCCACGTGAAATCCTGAAAAGTGGCCAAAGTTCCCCCCCTTCATCTGAAACAATGAAATCCCAGTCAAAAGAGACAAATGTCTTGGTTATCTAAAGGCATTAGTGCATGGAGGAATACCTCTCGTTGTGTATAAAAGTGGAAACTGTCTGCCAAAGACAGTCTATTGAAGTTTCAAGCACCTTTTATGTTGATAACATTATCCATTAAAATGAAGAGTGAACCTTAAACAATGAGCCTTCCCATCATTAGCATTAGCTGGCAGCATTTATTGGCAGTGCTAAAAAGAGCTGGGGCAGAGCCTCTGTTAGACAGTGGCTTAGGCTTTTTCTAAAAGCATGGCAATGCATTTATCGGGCAATTCCTCACTAAGTATAAGAGGTAAATATTTGCTAAAAATATTGCGGCTACAATAAGTTGCCTACACATAAATAGACTTGCATAGTGTTGAGCATAGCTATATATTATTACTTTTTGCCTGAGGGAGTAAGTAATATTAAAAGGACTCGGTTTAGTCCTCTGGGTGAGAAGGTTCTGACTTAAAGGTGGGGTTTAGGTTTCATGGTTAGGTAAGAGGTAAACAGGCTTCATTAGCCTGTACATGGTCCTTTCACTCACTCAAAGGAACTTTCAAAAACTAATAAAAAGTCTACAAATAGTAAAGAGAGAGAGAGATCCTGTAAGGCACATGAGAATTCACAAACAGTTCTCAAAAACGAACTCCCAGAGAAAGCACGAAGAGTAGACCAAAATTCACTTCTTGAAAGCGACAGGATGACGTCCAGAACAAATGTGTAAATGCAAAGGGATAGCGATTACAAGTATAAAATGCAATGTCTGTTTCTTTTTCTGTAAAGGCTGAGTCTTAGAGGACCTTCTTGGGAGCATCTTCTCACGAAACACTCGTTAACGGATGAAAAACGGATCCCAACAGAAGTGCGAGATCTCCGCGGATGCTCACAGCTCAGATTTGACAGTTTTCTCTGTGAGGGGCTGTATTTCAGAAGGGTCATCCTGAGGGAAAACCACATAACAGATCTTCTGCCCCAGATACGTCACTTTCTCTGAAACACATGCGTAGTTGCAGATGTAAGAACACAACGATATAACAATACGGCGAAAATCAAATATTGCTTCTATCACTCACCCAGAGCAGTGTAAATGCATTGTGGCTTGTTCTTCCAGTGCACTCCAATGAAGTAGATGGGAACTCCAGTAAGCATGATGACCAGCCCCATACCACACACAACAGGCTCAGAATACAGACTGAAGCCCAGTAACACTGCCCAGAACACTAGGTAGCTGCATGGGATCAACAGGTTTACCTGTATAACATTAAAATGAGAAGAATATGGTCATTAAAAGCAATAAGGAGATTGTTATGAGCCAACGCATAAATACTTTATGGAATTGTGTGCTCTTAAATTGAAATTAAAAAACACTTTTAAACAATGATAAAAAGATTCTACGATATTTTTAAGTACGGGTCAGCATGAGCCGAATACCTTAATCGGTCTGACTAGTTTGGGTTTCTTCCATCTGTAATATAGCAAGCCAGCTATAGTGACTCCATACGAGAGGTAGTTTATAAAAGACACGTAGTTTATCAGGTCATGTGTATTGCCAATACACAAGATCACTATGGTCGCGGTACACTAGAGAGATCAAGAGAGATAAACATTTATTGTATTGTTAATAAAGATGTGTTCATAAGCTGTGTGTGTGAATAGCTCTTGTTCTTACACAAACAAGCAGGGCAGGGATTGGTGTGCAGCTCTTGAGGTGAATCATAGCCAGCAAGTGGGGCAGGTGGCCCTCTCTTGCTCCTGAGAAGCACAACCTGTGGATGATGGACAATGGAGAGATAAAAACCCTGTTTTAATGTGATGGCCTGTATAATAGCGCTCTGATGTGTCTGTACCTGGAGGAGGTGAACAGATAGCCATTGATCCCTCCAAAGGTGGAGAGAGCTACAGAGATGGGCATCACCCAGGAGAACATTCCTAAGAGCTTCTCTCCAAATGTCTGCAATGCAGCACACACTAATTACTTAGTAAGTCAAGATATATGCACACATACGCTAAACATATACAATTGTTTTTTACCAGAGATAAAGAAAAAGCATTGATGATGTCAGAGGTCACTCACCACAGCGACAGCATTAGACTCCAGCAGCTCTTGAGGGGACATGGAGGAGAAGTATGCAATGTTGGTGAGAGTATAGACGAGCGTCACCAGGGGGATGGAAACGTAAATTGCGCGTGGAAGATTCCTAAAAAGACACATCAGAAACCATATCACACCATATTATGTAAGCTATATGAGAGTCCATGCCATAGAAACTCAACTTAAGTCATTTTTCTGATTATATGTTGTCTACATAAGATCTTCATATCACAGAAGGTTCTGTGAAAATACAATTTTGAGTCAGGCCATGTCAGAGATTGAAATCAGTGTCAAGTTCTGGTATTCTTTGTGCAAAATAATAAAACGTGGTATTAATAAAATCATTCATTTTAGTATTATAAATGAAAATTGGAACACTGAAATCTATTATATAAGCGATAATTTAAAGACATTCCCTTTTTTGAAACTATGGGACCTTACCCTGGATTTCACAGATAGGTTACATTTATTCAGGTTTATTTTGTGTTTCTTTTTTTGACATTGAGAAGCAGACACTTATAAAGTCTTACTTGCGAGGCTCAACCAGCTCTTCAGTGACGTAGTTCAAGAAGTTCCATCCACTGTAGGCGAAAGACGCCTGCAGGAAAGCTAGAGCAATCTGCCCCACCGATGGATCCTTTATAAACTTAAATGCTGCCTGTGGTTCCAATGCATCATAATGTCCTAGAGATACACAGTGAGTAAAGTTACACAATAAACAGAAAGAATATATATCACACATAACTGGCATGTTCACTGCGATTGAGTAGCAAGTGGGATCAATTAGCAATCTGATCACATTTATCCTGACAGTCTTATGTCATCAATTTGATTTAATTATTCTACTGGACAGCCAGAGGCTCCAAAGAAGCGCTCTCTCTTTTGTTACTGGAGTGTGAAACAGCTCTCATGCACTGCTCAGCTCTCTCGTTTACTCAATTCTTCTCTTTGTCAGTTCAAGGAATGCCTCTAAACAAACATGCTTACCAGTGAAAAAATCAAATAAAAAGAGCCCTTAACATTTCCAGATTATTTAAAAGCACTGTAACTCGTCATATTTGTTAGTTCATGATTGTTATATTTCATGGTTATGTATCAATACTATTAAAGGAACAGTTCACCCAAAAACTAAATTCTGTCATCATTTACTCTTGGACACCATTGTCTATCATAGTAGACATTTCTTTCTCTGTGTTCATCAGAACAAAGACATTTATACAGATTTGGAACAACTTGAGGGTAAGTAAATGGTGACAGAATTTGGTTTTTGGATGAACTGTCTCTTTAACTGAGCTGAGGTTCATTCTAGCCACTGTGTGTTTAAACAAATTGTATTAATGATATATAGAAGTGGTGATTGGCAATTATGTAAAGCTCTCTGATTTAAGTCCAGCAGTACAACAAGAAAGCATCTGTTTAATTAAATAAGTCATGACACAAAACCTACCAATAGATGTCACTATTTGCAACACATTTAACTGCAGTGTAACGTGTAGCATGTTTGAGCTTTCAAAAAGATGAATATGAATATATATTAGATGAATATAAGCAATTTGCGGTATCTGTTAAGAGGAAGCAAACTTTTGTTACACTGCCTTCACGTGCTCTCGGAAATTTGATTCCCACTTATGATGTCATGATTCCGAGGTGGTTGTGTTCAGGGGTTGTGTATGGTTTTACTAGTCAGCTTGTGGACTATTCTGAAATATTGTTGAAATATATGCTATTTTTGCAGTGCATAAAACATGCAGTATGCTTCAAAGGGTTATTTATATCTGTAAATATGTATTAATTTAACGACAAGACAAGGCATTGAAGCTGTTGTGGAAAAACTAATAAATCATAATTGTCATGGCAGAAATTTTCTCCCATCCGTCATGTTGATTGTGTAAGGACGGCCATCTCGGGAACTCGGGTATCAAAATGATTTCCCAACTTCCCGGTGGAAACGCAACATCAGAGGGTGTTCATGTGCAATTTCTACCTCGGAAACTCATATTTCAGATAATCCAGAGAGCATGTGAAGGCAGCATTAGTTCTGCCCATGCTGAGGGCAAATCGTTTACTTTTGTTCAATTGGATAATTGGATACTGGACAGCTTTAGGCGGGTAGTAACTTGCTGTAATGTACAGAGAGTGCCTGATGATTCATGGTGTTTAAGTGAAGGAATTACAAACAGATTTAAATGAATCCCCCTCTTTGTGTTAACCTGTCAAGTTCTTTTTATCTGTCTGTTTTACCCTTCAATTTTCTCTTTTGTGTTCCGCATGCTTTAGATTACTAAAGCCATCTTGTTCTGCAGTATGTTTTGTATTGGGTGTATCAGCAGCTGGGAACTGTTTGTTCTGGAACAGGTGTTGTGTTATCGCACGACAGCTTTTGTCCTATCTTGCCAACTTCCCACTTGGTGAGGGAAAAATCAATATAGCATAGATTTGTAATAATCTTTTAAATAATTAGTGTTACTGTACTTTTAACGGCATACAGAAGTTTTGGTATTTGAAAATGTGTTGGTTTGAATGTATTTTGAGAGAATACCATCATGTTAGTCGACTTGGGTTATGTAAAGTGCTTGATAAGAGAGAACAAAACATAACCAGGAGAACATTAACCCTGATTGTACACAAACATGTTAGGTTTGCATACTGCATGACCTTCATACTGGTCAAACTGTATATTTTATCCGTTAAGCCTTAACGTAAATAAAAAATATAGAAATTCACAGAAAACTTTTTTCATTTTTAAATAAGCATCCTTTATGTTTACATATCAATTTTCTATGTGGATCTTAAGTTTTAATATGCTTGTGGGGACATTTGGTTCTTACAGCGATAAACAAACAAGAACACGCACACACACCTTTGGCAATCTGGACCATTCCCACTACTATGATGAGAACCAGCGCTAACAGCTTCCCTACAGTGAAGATATCCTGGATTCTTGTTCCCCAGCGGACGCTAGAGCAGTTCACCCAGGTCAGGAACACTGTGAAGACACATCGTTGCTCAGTGAACCATAATCATTCACATAATGCCAAACTCATGAAAACACTTCCTTTAAATAGTTTTAAAAAAGTACACATTTGCATTTACAACACTAGAGATCTTTAGAATCAAAGCAACACATTTTGGGCAATATTATAGATCGCAGAATGTATACATTAAGAAACACTCTTTTTCTCATAGTCTTTCACCTTTTCTTTTTCTTTCTCTTATCAAAGAGGTATTTTATGAGGACAGATCAGGTCATGGCCCTGTTATTGAACCAGCATGGTTTTCTTGGCTGTGCAGCACTGCACAAAATGGTCACATGGTCCATATAAACCAATCTAAACATTAGTGGGAGTATATTGTTCTGATGCAGAACAATACACTGACCCGTTCATTTCTAAACATCCAGTACTTTCCTCTGCACCACAGACTGTATGAATTAGTGCATAGAAAACATATATTGTTACAGTTCCAATACCTAAAGAAACACAATCTTTCTTGCTTATATTATAGAGTGTAAAAATTGAAGAGAAATCAACATGACACAGAATAAAGGAGCAATGTGGAGATATTAGGGGCATCTAATGAAAAAAGGTTGCGAATTGGAACCAACGGCTCACTCCACCCCTACTCCCTCCCTTTTGATGGCTGCACAGAACTACATTACATTTACATTTAGGCATTTTGCAGACGCTTTTATCCAAAGCGACTTACATTGCTTTATCCTATACATTTTACATAGGTATTTGCAATCCCCTGGGATCGAGCAGTTTGTCTGTTTAGGGCTACTGTAGAAACAACATAATGAATTCCATATAAGGGGACCCAGGGTTTATGTAGATAAAAAGGTAATAAAATCAAAACGCTTTATTATGTAAGGTCTTTATACACCTCTGAAGACATTTGTATATGTTATGTATATTATATTTCATTGCTGTCAATACTTCCTCCAAAAAAACCTACACACTGGACCTTTTAAGGGATGTTTTGTCATAATTTATTTGCTCTCATGTTGTTAAAAACCATATAGCACTCTTCTGTGGAACACAATTATTTTGAGAAATGTATCTGTGGTTTGTGTCCATACAACGGAAGTTAATGGAGCCCCAATGTTGTTTGGCTACCAACATTCTTCAAAATATCTTCTTTTGTGTTCTACAGAAAAATGAAAGTCATAGAGGATTGAAATGAGATGAGCTGGAATAAATGATGAAAGACATGAACTATCCCTTTAAGCTGATAACTACAGCTCACACCTTCACTCTGTATAATTAAATGCACAGGCGGAAACATGGACGCTATAAGGCATCACTCGTCTGTACATCTGCGCTTGAATTTAGTAGCTTTTGTGTTTAGGCACATTGTGTAAGAGCTCCGGTGTAGATCCGGTACACTACGGTCCGTCTCCAGGGCTGGACGGCACAGTATACCCAGGCATGCCGAGGGAGACACTGGGCAAAGGGGAGACGGGTTACCCCCACTCATCCATCAATGGCCGGAATTACCCGCCCACACATGCAAACACATGCGGGGCATCTGTCAGACCCCCCTAGACAAACAGCTTCCGATGCCCCACAACAAAACAAGGCCCAGACGCCAGCTGAATTTTTGGCAGAAGTAAACGGTCGACAAGAGCAGCTCAGGGCCCTCCAGCTCACAACAAAACAAAACATCTAACCTTCTCGAGTTCCTCCACTCACTTGATCCAGGGCTCAGTAAAGCTCAGGTACTATAAACCAACAAGACATATACGTAACTTGCATGACTCCATCCATATATCTGATCAGGGGCTCAATGCTCACAAGATGTGTTACCTCATGTCTGTTCAGACTTGCTTTATGTCATAATAATAGTATGTCTTCAACATATACGCTACTATTTTTCTGTAGCTCAGAAGATAAGAGAGTTGTAGAAGTACAGTGGTACTGAAATAAATGTGCCTTAAATTGAGACCAAAATGTTAAGTGCAAATGAGTCAACGCAAAACAAAACTGGTAAAAATGATAAAACTAGTATAAATATCAGCAGTCATCACTTGTCTTACACCTACATACATGTTTCTTCACAAAGTAAGTTTCCTAATCTGTAACTTATACATTTTTTATTTAAGATGATTAAAGCAGTAAAGCCTGTATAGAATAAATCGCATTCAATAAAAAAAAACTACAGCGACAAGAGTATAAGACGCCATGTTCATAGCATTTACAATTGTGTTTTATTATATATTATGTGTAGTATAACAATTCATCATTAAGTAACGTTGTTTATGATAGTAACTGTAAGCTGTTTACTCTGTTTACAGGTTTGGAATAGTTAATGATGACAGAACTTTCATTTTTGGGTGAACTATCCCTTTAATAAAAAATGTTCAGCCACAGGTGTGCATTTTAAAACTATTTTAAGATTATTCGTTCAGAATTCAGCATCTGTCTATCTATTTTATAACGCACATTTAAGAAACACTACAGTGTTTGACATAAGTTTTGTTCCTTCTTGTTTTGGCTTTAACGGATCTGACTCCAGCTCCCTCTGTTTTGTACCACAGTGCAGAAGTGAGAAAGGTTGTCCAAATGAAGTTAAATGAACACAAAGCTAATGAGAGCTGAATTCTAATGAAGTGCTAACAGCCGTTAAATCTGCCAAAATACAACCACTCACTCCAAAGCGTAAAAGGGACGCCCCTCTGCAGCTAATTGACCGATAAAGCCAACAAAAGAGGCACTAAATACAGAAAAACACTACAACTCTCTGGTCAAAGCCTAAAATAAGTGCTCAACTGAGGGCATATTTTTTATATTTACCCAAAACATAGATGACTAAAGATAAACTTAACTTATTGAAATGAACACTGGCCTGCTTTATAGGTGACTTGAGCCATTAAAGTAAATTGCGTCAAAGGTTCGGATGAAGATCTTTTACAATCTCAAAAGTTTGAAATTAGTTTGGTAGAATACTATAAATTGTGTATACTTCTTTTTAATTGATAAACTGAATTAGCAAAGGAAAGGGCAATTAGCCTGAAAGTGGCAGGCACATATAGGAACTCCTTCAAGACAACACCCAAGGTGGCCCCAAATGAACCTGGTCAAAAGAATGCTCTGTGTACTGTAGAGACCCGTAATCTAGTCAAAAAGGATTGTTTGAAAAAACCTATAAAAATATAAAATAGTTTTTTTAAATCAACATAATCCTGAACAAGGTTTATGTCAAACAGGCATAAACTAAGTTATTTTATTTCAATTCATAGAATGCGTGTTAGCAGTTAGCAGAGGTCATGGGTTTGACCCCAAAGAACACATATATTATTGACACTCAGTATACCTTTTATACAATTTACGTTTATATTTACGCATTTGTCAGACGTTTTTATCCAAAGCGACTTACATTCATTATCCTATACATTTATACTTATTTATATATGTATATGTATATATACAGTAATACACTGTAAGGGCTGTGACGGTGGCAGTTTTTTTACGGTGTACGGTGGTTGGGATATATATAATTTTTATATAAATAAAATGTATTTATTATATTTACGTTTAGCAACCACATGACGAGTGAATGAGAGATATAGACCTTATTTAAAATACCATATCTGAAATAAATGAAGATGAAACATCCGTCCATGTTTCATGTGCAATCCATAAGTGAAATGGCACGCTACAGCATATTAAACATTTAAATAAACATCAGTAAATAATGAACTTAAGAAATATAAGAAAGTTAAATATTTATTAAAAAAACTATTGTTGCAGTGACAACTTCAGTCAATCACGTATTAACCCTTACCGTCTTTAAAGTCCCAGGGAAATATATTTTTTCATGAAATATTGCAGCGTTTGTAGTAAATGGCGTATCAATGTGGGTCATTTTCTTTTTAAAATTCATACATCCTAATAATCTTTAGTTAAAATCTGAAAATGCACTTCCGCACTGAAATGACTATCCACCTCAAAAGACGTTAATTAAACAGCTTGGCCAGATCATCTGCTAAATCCTCACCTTCTCTACGAAACCACAGCAACCTGCGCATTTTCAGACGTCAAGCAAGCGGGTCACAGCCAGTTTTGATTATATGTATCTGTTTATTTCACAACAAGATCCATTGCAGAACCCTCAGAATAACCTGGGATTTGCCTCGCAGGCTTGAGCTCTAATGCACCAACGGAAACGTATGCCATTACTTTCTGTGTTAATGTATAATCTTTATTTTGAAAACATCCACAACTAAAACGCAACAAATACCAATCCTTATAGCAACTGTCATTTTTATTACACTTATATTTGTCACAGTGATGTGCACTACTGCCGGTGGCAGTTCACCACCGTCATGGCACTTAACCAACACGGTTGTGCAGTTGTCACGGCCACCGTCACAGCCCTACGCACTGTAAGTCACTTTGGATAGAAGGCAAATGCATAAAACTAAAAGAAAGCGAAAAGAGATTATCTACATATCACAATGTGTGTGGGCTAATTTCTACACAAGAAGAAGCTTCCCACACACTCATATAAAATGGATACTAAAAGGGACAGAGTGTTATAAAAGGCGGATTGCCTGTAATAAATATAGTTTAGAAATAAAAAACTGTGTGACAAAAAGTGACAAACGTCTTAACTTTACACGGTAAAACATCCATGAAAGGCTGTTTAACAGAAAGTCAAATTAGACTCATTTAAAGGGCTCAGATCAGATAGGCACTTTCAAAAAGTTAATATGATTTATTAGGGTCTTCATAAAATGTCTGTAACATATTTTGCTTAAAAACATCAATGGCTGTGTAAACAAAACCCTTTTTGCCTTTTAAAAAACAGCTTTGCTCACAGCAACCGGTTGTCTCTTTAAATGATAATGAGTTACTGCGCACCCCACCCCCCTTCCGTCCGGGTGTCAACACAACACGTGTAGTACTGCCATAGCAATCGTTAATCTAAATTATATTTTGTTTTAAACGTCTCAAATCATTAATCCAAAGAAAAAAAAAAATCTGTCACAGCAAACAGCCATCCTAGTGTATGCTTGCCTAAAATGCACAGAATGAGCAACTTCGGATCTCCGCGGAATTATGTGGATTTAAGCGCTTGTGTGTTATACACACACAATGTAACACCCACAGTACCAACACCGGCCACATCTTCCGCACCAGTACCTTGTCATATACTTTCCCGCTCACTTTTTTTTTAGTTATGGACTTCATTACCCAGAACACCTTGCACTCATTCATTACTGATGACACTCACACCTGTACTCACTCATGAACACCCTTTATACCCCGCACGCATCCGTTCACGTTTGTCAGATCTAGTTGTTTCATGGTTCATGTTTGCTTGTCTGATCTATGTTCTTAATTCCCTCGGATGTTTACCTCTTCTATGTTACATTGGATGTTTCTCAGTTACCCTGTCATCCTATAAACCGGATTTGAGCTACCTTTGGTGTTTATCGTGTCTGTCATAAGTGTGTATGTTTACACACAATGTGAGAGCATAAATAGTATGCTCTGTTTGCTGTGGCAGATTTATTTGAGACGTTTAAAACAAAACTAACCACAGTGTTCGTTCCTATTCATTAGCAAAATAATAGTGACAGCTTGAAGCAGCTAAACAAATTCACACACATAATGTATAAACATACATACATACAGCTAAACTCCAAGTGCCCATTTTCCAAATAACATAAATATAGAGTAAGTTTGACACTGGCTTTGGATGTTCTATTTAGCCTGTGACTGCTTTAGCTCCCTTCGCTATCATATGCTAACGTTACCCTCCTACATATACGGTACAATTACGTCAATTCAGACTGTTAATAAATATTACTTACATCGGCAGCTTTGTCTCGATCCCTCTGGAGGAACAACTTTGAAGCTAATCCTACTTGTACTGTCCCAGGTTGATAAAGCACTCCGGCTTGAAGTGATTTGTGGAAACAAGCAGGTTTTTACTTATGGTTTCTGAGGGATTTCAACTAAAAATCAAATAAATCCACTCCTGTTGTCTTTTCCGAGGTTGGGACTCTAAACAAACTCTTGTGTTCGTCTGTGCAGCCACCAACATTACATTTTGCATGTTGTCCATGAACTTTAGCCGTGGTGTCACTTACATCGCTGTAGCTTGTGAAAACAACAATGGCAGCAGCGCCATGGGGTGAAATTGTGTAGATTAAGGGGCGGTAACGTTATAATAAGAGCCTCCCTCTACATCACAACAGGAGCGAATTATGAACGGCTCGATTTCTCACCAAAACAAACAAACTTACTGAGTTCTTGTTTTTTACGTTTTCTTAGACGGAAGATGCACTGGGGACCTGATTATAGCACTTAAACGTTTTCATTTCATCTGATGATTCTTTAAGAGTAATTTGTTGTGTTACATTATACTTTGTTGTGCTATTCAGGTTGGTGAGAAGACGCTTGCCAAAGGTTTGTGTGTGTTTGTTGAAAGTTCAGAACAGTGAGAACAGTGTGTGTGTGTCATCTGACTGCAGCAGGCCAAACTTCTAACATTCATACAGAACATTCAGAAGGAGGGGGCAAATGTAACACACATGCTGTAATGCACACCCATTCTCACGCAGTGCAAACATAAACCCACTCTTTCAAAAAAGTTCATCCCAAAAATGCTATTTATCGCATACATGTTATTTATTGCAAAGACAATGAGGAATCAACTAAGGAGGCTAAAACACACACGCAATAGGCATGTAAACACTTGCATATGAACTGCATCTTTACAATCCAACGGACATGTTTTGTTTATAGTGTCTGAGTTCTCGTATTTGCGTGTGGAGTGTTAATAGGAATGTTTAAGTGTGTTAAGACCCATGAAAGAGCATATTTGTTTGTAAACTTTTTTGTAGACAAGGGAGCATCGTGGTTGGAGTAATAGAACATGTCAGAAAGGTGCTCTTCCTGTTTTTCTTCAAAGCACAGCATGATTGAGACATTCAAAACAGCTTATTAAAAGATTATAACTCACTAACCATTCAAATGGTTTGATAGTGTTTTAGCGGCATTCACAAACCCCAACCTCCTGCCCTGTCCGTTGAGGTAACTGGGGCAACCCCAAACAATACACAATACAGAAGCCACACCCACATGTTCAAGCGGCTCCAAGCCTGGCACCATTATAGAATCTGACGTTGCAGGAGGGTCAGGTGCCCTTCTATCGGGACATCGATATCAACACCACCCTGTTATCCAGACCCAAAAAAACACATTTACCTTCCAGAAAAATCACTAGAAGTGCATAGTAGTGGTTTGGGATGTAGGGCTAACATCCTTATCTAGGAAACATGCATGAGGTGTCTTGTCATAAATAGAGCCACTAGCCCTCATCACCCTAGCTGGTTGTTCCTGAGGATAAATTGTGAATAACACTGCCAAAAATAGGGATGGATGTCTCAACTCAGTATGCCCTGTCATGAGGGCAAGACCACTCACATTGACACACCCACAATACTCCTTCCTGTGAGCCCAATCCAGATCTGACAGGCCCAAACCGGCTGTATGGACCAAATACACAAACACACATGCACACACGCACATCTCGCTGGATCAAGCAGACTATTCCAAAAATATCCAGCAACGTGTCCGTCAGGGTAAATCTCACTTAAATTAATCTGATCTCAAATATAGAGTACACACTGGAGGGAGAAATCTGTCAAAATGTGCCAAACCAGACCTTAAAGGGACAGTTCCCCCAAAATTATATTCTTTCATCATTTATTCACCCTGATGTCATTCCAAACCTTCCAAATGAATATCTTTATTTTGCAGAACACAAAAGAACATTGTGCCTGACTTCCATTGTAAGGACACAAAACCACATTTCTCAAAATGTCCACTTTTGTGTTCCACAGAAGAAAGAGTCACATACAAGTTTGAAATGACACGAGGGTGAGTAAATTATGCATGAATAACGATGATGAGTGTTGTACTCACACACGCAGGTGGTCGACAGGAGTCGGGTGGCGATATATGGAGGCAGACAGTTTGGGAAGACGGGCTGCAGCACATAGTTAGAGAAGGTGAGTGCGATCACAGCCAGAGTCGTTGGATACATGATCAAAACTGCACTCCAGAGCAACAAAAACCTGTGAATACACACAAATACCCAGTCATGCACGTCTTTATTATGAGATGTACACAACATAGCTTTATGGAAAGTGCCATTGTTGCAACGATGCGAGCAGGTAAACACATGTTTCTCCTGTGGAGGAGAAATTCCCCTGAGGAAGCGTGTGTGTAGGTTGTTCACATTAGGGGCAACACACTGTAGCGTGACAACAGACTTACCCCACCAGTCCTCCAAAGATCTCTGTCACATAGGAGTAGTCTCCACCTGATTTGGGGATGGTGACGCCCAGCTCAGCATAGCAAAAAGAACCTAAAGCGCAGATCCCTCCACCGAGAACCCACACGATGAGAGAGAACCCCACGCTGCCCGCATGCTCTAGAACCCCTTTTGGAGAGATAAAGATCCCCGATCCAATGATGTTGCCTGAGAAAACAAAAGAAACACATACAACTTAAAATGAGGTGAACTGGCTGAAACAAAGGCATTTCATCACAGCATGAGGTTCTACCTCAGATCTTTATATTTAATTGTACACAAGTTTTGACAATTAGTCTAACTGAGAAAGAAATACATTTATAATGCATTACCCCCCAACCCGCTGTTTCTCTCATTCTTTACCTCATACCGTTGCTTGAGAAGCACCAAAGTCCTGGCAAAAATTAACTTTTTAGTAAATCCTACATATTTTTGTGGAACCCACTGTGTCATAAAAAATCTGTCCTCCCAGCTGTCAAAGCCCTGCTGAACATTCCTGGCGAACGGACACGATAAATAAGATCAACAGTGTTTGAGTCAACATTGCTTTCAAGATTACAGTTATAAAATAAATATTCTGCATCGGTCGAGACACTTTGAGGTAAACTGCCCTGGCTGAGCAGATTCAATGACTATGCCTCAAGAAACGTAAACAAAAGAGTTTCTACTTTAGCAGCCTGCATGACTGTTATGGTCTGAAGCATTATGTAATATAGTCCTCATCGTGCTGTGTTTGGTGTTCAGATGTATTAGAATTTGGGAGGGAGTCAATGCTCGGTTATTCATTCTGCATAGAGGGAGAGCTAATGTAAGTGAGGTAGTGATGTAGAGCTCAAACTCAAACTGTAGATAAATAAAGTTCATGTGAATTACAGTACATTAAATGGACTGGTCCTAAATCCAAAATATTGGCCGGTCATATCTGGCTTTTTTGAGATTACTGTCTGCTTGGCCGATTGACAGAATTGTTACCTGCTCACAATCTCACTTGTATTAGTTGCACATTTTTGCATATATTAAAATAATATTAGCCATCAGTCGTTCTGAACTTCAATGAACAGATTAAATAAAGTTTAATTGTCTTCCCAAGTTCCCGGTGTTCCCAAATTAAAGCTAAAAAGAGGACAGCTAGTGTCTTGGTACACAAAGACAACAACAGACTCCAATAATAAAAATTGGAAATCCAGAAAAACATTAGTTTTGTGAAATTTAACCGTGCAGAGGATAAACGGGTTTGGGAAAAAGATAGATGGATATTTGAGGGGTAAATAAGACACCATATTATCCAGCAGTTATATTGCATCTGTGAAATCCTGCAATGGTAAGTTATACTGCCTAAAAACAAACAATATAAAAAGTGGACCTCAAAATGAAAATTAGGTCAATATTTACTGGCCTGAGCTATCAATTACTGATAATCTTTCTATAATCCAACACTCTGAAATGAGTTTCTCAATCGGTAAAGCTGGTGCTGCTAAAAACACAATAGATGTGGGTTCAATTCTTAGAGAACACATACATCATCCATCCATCCATTTTCTACCGCTTATCCGAACTACCTCGGGTCACGGGGAGCCTGCGCCTATCTCAGGAGTCATCGGGCATCAAGGCAGGATACACCCTGGATGGAGTGCCAACCCATCGCAGGGCACACACACTCACTCATTCACTCACACACTCACACCCTACGGACAATTTTTCCAGAGATGCCAATCAACCTACCATGCATGTCTTTGGACAAGGGGGAGGAAACCGGAGTACCCGGAGGAAACCCCCGAGGCACGGGGAGAACATGCAAACTCCACACACACAGGTCAGAAGCGGGAATCGAACCCCCAACCCTGGAGGTGTGAGGCGAACGTGCTAACCACTAAGCCACCGTGCCCCCCCCACATACATCATACAACCTAAAATGAAATCCAAAAATCCAAAACTGCAGATGGTGAAATTAGTGTTTAATGATGCTGGTTATATTTCACTGCTGACCAAATTACCTGTCAAATTTTCTGCAGACACACAGACATATTCTTTTTTATAACAAGATTAAATAACTATTAAATATTTAAACTATTTCCTATTTATTAGTGTTTTTTATTAGCTGTAAATGGGTTGTTGACAAATATACCGTTCAAGTGTCCTGTTGGGATATAGCAAACATTTAGAAAGCAAACTGTTAATAATCTATTATTTTATATTATACTCTTTATGTTTATAATATAAAATAGCATAAGAGAGAGTTCTCTTCTTATTTTTTTCTAAATTTGTGTTGTCACACCATAGGACACATTTACTGTACTAGTACCCACAGACTGTATTTACAAGTAGTAGTAACATATATTCCTGGACCTGTGTAAGTAATCAGACAGGACAGGCAAATATTTCAGGACTCATCACTGGCGTTGTCAGTTAAACAATACCAAAACTACAATGACCTTCATAAGGACACAATGTCTAATTAAAAACATTCGGTAACAGACCAATCTTACCCACCAAGGTCATTCATTCACATTCCAATAATGAGTTTACATTCTTGCTTAAAACATTCAAAAACAGTTGGAAGATAATGGCTGAGAAGAGGATCACAGTCACACAAATGTTTAAAACATGATAAAGAAAAAGTAAAAAAAAACTTGGCTTGCCTAAAGGGTATCAGCGTGCTTTAATATGCAAATGCTATACATGAACCAAAAACTAATTGAATTCACCGTTTAGCATATCAATATTTATATTATACATGTGATTTTAATTTAAATATTTGATACATTACATTCATATACATTATAGTATTATAGAAATATGATCATCTCTACCTGGCCCGCCTTAAAGGTCTGATGAACTGTGCTTGTTTATTGTTTATACTGTTTATATGAGGTCGACTTATGACGTTTGTGTGATTTTTACTTCCAAAAACATCAAAATCAATAAGAAAAAGGCTAGTTTCTACCTAGGTTTTGAGGCCGCTCGGCAAACGCTCCGTTTTAATGGGCGTGCTGCATTGAAGACACTTGGAACTAAACGCCCACCGCTTTGATCGGATAGCAGTTTGCGTAGTTGGAGCCTTCCGTGAATTTGGTTCGGGACGTAACGTCAGGTTACACATTAGCACCATTTCACAAGGCATTAGTATTATCTGGAGACCTCCTGTGATTTATAAATTACCTCCCCACCTCAGAATTTCATGTGACGCATTCGCACGGGATGATTTTACAAAAAATGTACTGATTTATTTCCCGCATGTGATGGCAATACCACCCACATCTTGGCTAATTCATTTCTGGGTAAGCTAAAGTATTATGGAATATAAAATACAATTACAAAGACAATATACCTTTTCATTAAATATCATGAAAAGGTATATACTGGATGCAATGTTTGTGTGTATGTTTTAATATATGACCTGTAAGTTACAGCAACAAAAACAGTATAAAAGGAACAAAATGCAATAAATAACAGAAATACAAAATAACAGAAGAAATTATGATATGGTAAAAACTGGAAAAGTAGTTGAAGACCCCTGCTGTAGCATATCGCACAGTTTGTCATCAATAATGACAAGAGGAATTGAGCAAATGACTCTTCATGCATAGAACAAGGACAACGTTCAAAGAGCATTAAAGGAAGCAAAATAATCTTGCCCTGTATAAAAAGCCTACATGTTTCGTCTATATTCTTCATTGTACTCTCTGTTGTAATCGGATTTTACATGCTGGTTTGGTCCAAGGCATGAGAAGGTCACATTGTAGTGAGTTGCAGCCACGTAAGCGCGGCTTTGAGTTTCTTCCTCATGATGCAATCCGCGCTCTGATTAACTGAGTCTCCCCCGTACTGTACAGTAAACGGCATGGCAGGAAACACAATGTGAGCAGCTCTCTACAGCGCATGGAAAGCTTCTCAACTGCAGTTATCACATGGACTGGGACACTAACTTACTAAGACTGCTTTGTTGCGTTAGCGTATACTTCAGGACATCGGTTATAAAGATGACGTTGGCACCTAGTAACTTTAAATTGGTTTATTTAGTCACATTCGACATAAAGAGCGAAATTCTGATGACAGATGTGCCAGGATGTCATGCAGAACACTAACGAAACAGTTATTCTGATAAACCAGATACAATGACAAAAAGACAGCAATATAACAAGACGCACTAGTTGAAATTGACCAAAACGCACATGTTGACACAGCCATCGTTGTATTAACCATGAGGAAACATCTCACCTATAATTATGGCGCAGGCGCTCAACAGACCGATTTCTTTTTTAAGAGTCACCCTGTCGTTTGATCCACTTTGGGTTCCTCCAGAGTCCAACATCTTCTGTTGCTCTGGTTTCGCGCAGGTCCTCCGGTTCGTTTCGGTTCCATCCATTTGTGCGGCTGCTTAAGAAAACTGCATCTGTATCCGCGCCCGGTCTCATATAGCGAGTTGATGGAGGGCTCGCCGCTCGCCTATGCGCATGCGCAGAGCTCACGACCGCCTGCCTCCATACACAGATCAACAGGTTGGTTTCGCGCGCTCGCACGCACCTGTCCTACACCACACACACACATGCAAGCAACCACATAAAATAGCTAAACAACAACAGTGTCGATAACAATAACTTAAAAGCTTTAAATTTAGACAATGACCGTAAAGGACTGTTGTTCATTGTCATTTTCGCCTTGGTGTATGAATTGTCTTGAGCACCTTGTGTTATATCAAAGTGAAAGTCTGCTTTATTGTCAATTCTGCCACATGTAAGTTACAGCACATACATATAGGAGATTGAAATTGCGATACTCTCAGACCCATGGTGCATACAAATAGCCTAAACACTACACAGAATAAAAATATGTATATAAAAAAACAGATTATACGTCAAATACAACTATTACAAGCAGGGATATTCAAAAAATAAAGAAAAAGAAGTTAGGTGGAAGGACCTTCGGATGAGGTCAGAGCTATATATATATATGCGAACATTATATAAATAATTAGCAATGCCTTGGTCCAAGTTTTAATATGTGTTTCTAAAGTTTGGTTGAAAGATATTGAACAGTACACAAAGGCTTCCTACACACGGTGAATCTAAAATAAGGTGGTTAATTATAAGTTTTTTATGAGCTATTTTATTGCATTCATCAGTGTTAAACGTATGTGTGGTTGTGTCTTATGAGGTTGGTTCTTTTATGCTCTATTAATACGAATTTGCTAATAATCATATCTTGTCTGGAGGACTGGAGCAAATACATTGCTTTACAAGTAACACTGAGCACAGTCCTGAGAGATATTTACATCATGTAAATATATACTGTATATCACAAAGTGCAACAATATGAAAATGACTGAGCTGAATCCAGGTGCAGAGCTGTAATTTGGTGTTAGGTTTTCTTCTTTAAAGAAGCTATAAATGTATAATTTGTTTAACATTTTTGATTACTAATTAATTAGGTCTGTATCTGTCAGGGATCTCAAAGACAGACAAGGCAGGAGAACCCAATTGCAGGCAGAGGCAGGACGACAAGAGGTGAAGGGGTTAACAGATTAAATAAACAAAGAACACTAAAAAAGGCAAAACAAAACCCACGAGGGGGAAAACAGTAAAGGAAAATATATAAACTTTAACAACGAAACTGACTTACTAAACTAGGAACAACACTAAACTGAACTAACTTACAAGACACGGAAACAGGAACTCGGGAGACAAGGAACTTTGAACAGTTACAGCAAGGTAGGGTATACATCCAGGGACATCGAACAGCAAACAGGAACATACAAACAGTATACACAAAGCAATGAACCGGCACAAGACAAAGAAACATGAGGACTCTTATAGGGAGACAAAACACAGGATAATTAATAGGACCAGGTGAAACAGATGAAACACTAAGGGGAAGCTAATGAGACGGAAAGGGCGGGAAACACAGACGAGACTTGGGGAGAGTATGGAATGCCAAAAGGTCCAAAATGTCTGGTTCTGCCTCAAGACCAAGAATTAGCCAGACAAGATAGGCAGAACCGTGACCGAACCCCCGCCTTAAGGAGCGACATCCTGACGCTCCTCAAGGAGACCCACAGGACAAGACAGACTGGGACAAAGACAAGACCAAACAAAACATGGAGAACAAGACTAGGGGCAGACAGGCAAGAACAATCAATGGGTTGGGATGGGACAATAAAAATAACAGACAAGGGAGGGGGGGTGGGGGCAAACAAGAAAACATGGGAAGTCCAAAAGGGGTAGGGCTGGGTGGGGAAGTTCCAGCCCTTGGGGACACGCCAGAGCGCGGAGCCCCAGGGGGCTTGACAGGGAAAGTCCTTGCCCTGGGGGACGCGCCAGAGCGCGGAGCCCCAGGGGGCTTGACCGGGCTTGGCGCCGGTCGGAAGACCAGCTGGGCAGCGCTCGCCGCCGCCGGCTGGGCAGCGCTCGCAGCCGGGCAGACCGCTCGGGCCGTCACATCTCCACGGCACCCCCCCAAAAAATATTTGGGGCTTGACACCTCTGGAATCGGGATTTTGGGACCCCCGGGACCCCCGGGACCCCCAGGACTTGAGCCGCCCTCCGGAGTTTCTTTCTCCCCCGCTTGCCCACGGGACTGGTGGACAGGGGAGTGGCTGCAGAGGACGAGGAGAGACCCACGAACCCGATCCGCAGGACCTGGTCCTCTGGGGTGGGAGCCAGGGGTGGAGAAGTGCTCGGCGAGATAGGGTCCCGGCTTTCCTCACGGTGCATCGCGTACCGGAGGAGGTCGGTGAACCCCAGGGGCCGCAGCATCCTTACCTCGGAGGGCTTGAGGGGTTCATTGAGGCAGCTGTTGAAAATGACTTTGAGTTCCGCCTCGGTGAACCCCGAATTGCCCGCAGAGGCTAGGAACTCCCAGGCAAAGTCCCTGATGTCGGACCCCTTCTGTCAGAGGCCGTATAGTGCGTGTGCTTGGCGGCAACGTAGAGCCGCCAAGGAGGTGGAACTCTCTGCCTGCTGGGTTCTGTCTGGCCGGTTCATTATGTCAGGGATCTCAAAGAGAGACAAGGCAGGAGAACCCAATTGCAGGCAGAGGCAGGACGACAAGAGGTGAAGGGGTTAACAGATTTATTAAACAAAGAACACTAAAAAAGGCAAAACAAAACCCACGAGGGGGAAAACAGTAAAGGAAAATATATAAACTTTAACAACGAAACTGACTTACTAAACTAGGAACAGAACACTAGAAACAACACTAAACTGAACTAACTTACAAGACACGGAAACAGGAACTCGGGAGACAAGGAACTTTGAAAAGTTACAGCAAGGTAGGGTATACATCCAGGGACATCGAACAGCAAACAGGAACATACAAACAGTATACACAAAGCAATGAACCGGCACAAGACAAAGAAACATGAGGACTCTTATAGGGAGACAAAACACAGGATAATTAATAGGGACCAGGTGAAACAGATGAAACACTAAGGGGAAGCTAATGAGACGGAAAGGGCGGGAAACACAGACGAGACTCGGGGAGAGTATGGAAGGCCAAAAGGTCCAAAATGTCTCTCCCCACATGAAACAGGGAATTCTGTTCTGGTTCCGCCTCAAGACCAAGAATTAGCCAGACAAGATAGGCAGAACCGTGACAGTATCGACGCGTCGTGTGTGAAACACGTTTATCTGCGTTAATGGCAGTTTCTGTTCCCGGGCGTGTTTTAGGTTAATCAGGAAAACAAGAGAAAGTATTTACACACGACAAACAGCTACAGCGAGCCTCGGACGCAGTAAGTTATTAGTGAATGGACGGAGGATCACAAACGAAGGGGGAGTGGCACGTAGATGTAAACTTTCATAATAAATGAATTTATTTTAACACTAACCTTTACATTAACGCAATATAGCCCTACTAGTGCAAGTTAGTGTATGTGAACCTTTGCAGATTGTGACCCTGTTTAAGTTACTGTTCAACTTTAAATATGATTAACTATCATGAAACCACCGTAAAAGCACTTTTTAAGTCATTCGATAGCTTCATGTGAGGAGTAAACCAACATAGCATAATTAAGTAACTCAATCTCCAGTCAGCATGAGTGGGTCTTCATCTTTCCAAGATGTTCCAATGTTTTCATTATTCTTCATAATCACAAAATTATACTCATGGTTTTGATTAAAATGTATTCTGCTAGAGACGGTAAATTAATGAGTGTATCTTAATTTATAAGAAGCACCTGAAGCGGTCTGAATGTTGTGCATCTTCATAAGCAAAAACTCTTCTTAAACCTCTGGTTTGACTGTAAACTTTTGGATGGATGCAATACATGTGTGTGCAAGTGTTAAACGTGTAACATATCATCTCTTCGTGTTACTGTTATTTACTTTGGGGAGCAAAATCATCCCCGCGACTTCAGAAGGAGAACGTGCTTTAAGCGCATCATTGTGCGTCCGGGATGCGCATAACTGAAAATAAGGAAGCGAAAGGATTAAGTTCATCATTCTGAGTTCAGGATGCCCATGCGCGCTTTAATGCCACTCTGCACTGGAGTCTTTTATTGCGTGACAGTTTTGTTCAATAAACAGAGATCGATAGTAGTATATTTACTTTTACTCAATTACATTATGAGACTGAAAACAGGCTCGGATATTACTTTGCCTTTAATACAGTACTCAAGCTAGTACATTAAAATCAGTCTTTTTTACATAAAATTAAAACTACTTAATTAAAAGAAGAAAGTGATTTTAATCTAAACAATGATTAGAATAATAAAGGTGTATTATTAATGAAATGTAGTGGAGAAAAAAGTATGATATGCTTTATAATGTAAGAAAATACTAGAACTTAATATTAATCAGACGGTTAGCCACAGGATTAATAAATTAACCAAAAAATCTTTATTAGAATCATCAAAAAAGAAATCGTTAGATTAGTTGTAGTAGATTAGTTAGTATTAAAATAATCGTTAGTTGCAGCCCTATACGTAATTCCAAATTTACTTTTGTTATTTCTGTGAAGATTAAAGAATAAGTGGGCGAAATATTTGTCAAATTTAATGTCATATTAATGCTAAAACATCATAGAGTGGTTAAAATGGTAGGTGGATTAAAACAGAGACCAAATATTTTATTATACACACATGGAATTGAGCTGCATGAAGTATTTGGTGAATACTAGCATATTCTCGAAGTCTCGGGGCCTATCTGGGCATTCTAAGAACACACTTTACCCCTTCAACAACCCCATTTTCCTTACACTGGACAATCTGTTGTGAGCAGGAAATCCCAGTAGACTCTGTTTATTGTGGTGGATGTGTCTCTCTTGTGACTAGTGAGTCTGTAAGTTGATATGACCTGCTTTGGGGGATCAACCAATCATTACATCTGCAGTAGCCTGTAACTCTATCTTGCTTGTGACATCAGAAGCTGTGTTAAGCACAAAGAAAAAAAGATCGTAAGCAGTTTCTGTTTCACAAGCATCTACTGTATATACAGGTATTCAATTAAATTAGATTTTTTTAGCCCTTTTCACAATGTGCATTGTTCAAAAGCAGCTTTACTGGAGAAATAAGAAAAACACGGAAAAGGTATAAACACAGCGCATGGTGTTTATAGAACAAGCAAGATCATTCTAAAAAAATAATATACTGTTTTTTCCTGTAGCTCAGTGGTTAAAGCATGGCGCTAGCAACTCCAAGGTGATGGGTTCGATCCCAGGGGATTGCACATACTCAGATATAAATGCAAAGAATAATGCAATGTCTAAGTCGCTTTGGATAAAATGCATAAATGTTAATGTAATATAAATCTAATAAAAACAGTCTCCAAGTGAGCAAGCCAACATGTGGCGAGGAACCCAAACTCCAATGATAAATAGATGGAAATAAATAAAAGAAAACCTCGGGAGAAACCAGTCTCAGTCGGGAGGGCCAGGTCCCCCCTGGCGTGGCACAGCTGTACTCAGTGACTTTGATTAAAAAGAAGGTTATTAGTTGTGATTTACACAAATTTCATTTGTTGAAACTGGTCTAATTTTGAGGAATCTTATAAGCAGGGAAAATAGTAATGGCATAATGTAACTGAGTGCAGCTATAACTTCAACAGAGGAATGTTATGTAAGTTTAGCATTAAATACTAAGTATTGTAAAATTTGCATTAATGTGACAGGTAGTCCGTCTTTGCTCCTGGTTGAGGATGGAATTGCCTGAGCTGGGATGGTCACTTTGCTCTTAGTTAGTGATGGAATTGCCTGAAGCTGGAGCTGGGTTATTCATACTGGAGCTGGGATGGTATATACACAGCTGTGCATACACAGATGCAGAATGAAAACAGACGTACTAGCAATATTTTTATGTCACTTATGGACAAACAATTATGCTATAGTTGTTTTCAATGTTTTGTATATTGACAATAGATAAGTCATGACAACGCATGACTTACATTTATGCATTTTGCAGACTCTTTCATCCAAAGCGACTTACACTGCATGATACTTTGTATTTGAGTATGTGCAATCCCTGGGAATGAAACCATGACCTTGGGGTTGCTTATGCCATGGTCTAACCACTGAGCTTCAGCAAAGCTCATAAATAATCAATTTTAGCATGCAAATGGTCATGATATGCTTATGCAGCTTATTCCTGCAGCAGATCATGTATTTAGATTTGCTACTCCAAATACGCACATGCTGCAGTGAGAATGGAGGTGATGCTGCTGCAATGTTAGGCACAATATTTTCCATCAACAGAATAAATATTAATCTTTTGTTAAACCAATGCCAGGGGATGTCCTGGTTTTTAATTTAAAGGGGTGATTTTTTTCAAGTTTTACACAAATGTCATATAAATCATAGTGGTCAACATAATGTGTCTGTGAAGTTTCAGCTCAAAAAACACCACAGATCTTATATACCAGGCGCTACATGCCCACTTTTGCATGTGAGGAGAAACGACCTGTTTTGGTGTGTGTCTAATTAAGGTCCAAGTGAGCTGCTAGTCTCCGACCCCTTTTCAGCAGAAGACGTGCTGTGAGCCTGTGCCTCCAGCGACAAAACAATAAAGTATGGTCACATAAAGCAAAAGAGAAACAAGGTCTCGTCTTTAAACATCAATCACATTGTTTTCGAAAAGAACAACTGTCTCCCTCAGGGCCATTCGCGAAGCTCCTCCGGTACCTGTTGGTCCGGTCACGACCGCATTCTAGGGAGAGAACCGCGTTGAGTGTTTACAAACCATAAACACATTTTTCTGAAGTGAAGATCCTCGAGACAAACTCATTGCTATTTCTCTAAGTCAAATTAACGTTACACAGGACAATCCCGTCGCATGTTTACAAGCCACAGACATTGCTTTCTAATAGTGAACGGACAAACGTGTCACAGTGACATTTGATCAACTTTTAAGTTGCCACAGGTCCCTGGGGTCTTACTTAATAAATACCGGTACTAACAAAGTCTTACTTCAGTGTGGATGATTTCCAATTAAAACTAAATAAATCCATTGCTCTCTTGTCTCCCGTAAATCTGGGAACATTGTTCTGTGTTGCTCTGTGCAGCCAACAAGCTACTTTTGGCATGTTTGAACTTCACACATGTGAAAACAACAAAGGCGGCGGCGCAATGAGTGGACACGTTCAGAACAAGGGGCGGAAATATTATAATAAGAACGACTGCTTACGTCATTAAGAGCGCGATTTCTGAAGCGCTCGTTTTCTCAAAGGCTTGCAGAGATAGGGTCACATAAAAAAAGTTAATGATTTGTTTTTTGTCACATTTTCTGAGTTGGCAGATGCACACAAGAGACTCGATTTTAGCATTTAAACGTGGAAAAAGTCTGTTTTTCATGAAATGACCCCTTTTAATTAGATAGATCTTTGTGCATTTATGATATTAAAACATTGTATCACCAACAGCCTGCACTGTGGACAATGAAACACAATTGGTGTGAACTAAATTAAATACTATAGAAACGTAGGCTATGTAATATAACATACTATGAAATTTTAACAAAAAGATTGATAAAAAGAAGATAATAATGGGTGCAATATCAATATTGTGTACATGAAATGTAAACAGTGATGAATACTCACTTTGCTGCACAGCCTGAACCTGTCAATATGTGGAATAATACATTGTTAATGTTTTACAATATTACAATATTGGATAAAACATAACAAACTGTTACTTTTCATTTTGCTGTTGTCCTTCTGAAACCTTCATATTTTGTGACTTTTATTTTTTGCCATAAATCATTATTATTAGTCACCATTTATGTTTGTCACTGTGTCTAATGTGTAATGGGTCTTTTTCATTTCCTGAAAAACAGCAAATTTAGATATACAAGGTACAGCAATGATATATTCCAAAATTAAAATTTGGACATGTATTATTATTGCATCATATTTTCCGGTATATGTTTTTGTTTTAGAGTCTGCTAACTTTGAATTACCAACTCATGACTGTTTTAGAGGACAGAGGCTCTATCCCTGTCTGCTTGACACTGAGATTTAGGCGTCATAGTTACATTTTCATCAGGAGAGAACCAACAGTTTGGATACACATTGTGGAAACCTTTATACCACCGTCATGGAAAATTTTATCAGGCGTCTCAACTCAATAGCTGTATCTCCAGATATGGCTCACTACTGTGGGCCTATAAATGGAAAAAACAGAATGCATTTTTTTCCTCTTGGCTTTTCCAGTCCCTTTGGCAGTTTGGAGTGAATATATAGAGGATGTTAAATGGGTTAGACTTCCTGAACTCTAGATCTACATTGCCAGTACTGTGTTCGGGAGACTGGTGGACCCAAAGATTCAGTCATCAATCACTTTGTCTAATGTTCAGTGTAACTGGTGTGGTCTTTGACATGCAGCTCTCTTACCCATACATGCTCACATCAAAACACACACACACATGCACAAACACACAAATTAATTATACATTCACAACCTTCCCTGCCAAACCCCTTTATCCCATCACCACATTCTCACAAACACACACATCACAAAATCCACTCACTTTGTAACAAACCGAAATAATTGTATCAAATTCACTCAGATCTCTTCACTATCCTGAATGGTGTGCCATTATAGATCACTAAACATAATTTGTCCAGAAAGCAACTAAAGTTCTTAGGGTGAGGCCTGTGGCTGCATAGCAACTAAACCAGCTGAGCACTTCTCTGTTTCCACTGATCTGAGGACAGTATTAACCACTCTTAGCCTTTTCAGAGCAGAAAAAGCACCGGCAACACAATCAGCTTTGTGCCCGGCCGAATAGAGGAGAGAAATGACCGGAAACCTGTTGTTGTAAAAGTCATTCAGGCTCAGAGGAGGAACTCCTCTCAGTCTGAAAGTGGTCCGGCCCCCATTACAATCAGTTGACAGATAGTCACTCGCTCTTACAAATGCTGTTTAGCTGCTGATTTTTATCTAAGAAAATATTTCTGTCATATTTGTTTCTTAATTTTTTGTTGTATATAACATTGTATTTTCCTGAAAAGGCCAGTTAATTGAAGATTGTTTAAATGTTTAAAATAATTCTTGAATGAGAAATTTACAGCGAGTCTTTGGTCTATCAATTTTATAATTATAGCGCCATCTAGTGGTGCAGATTCGGACATACTCTAATGTAACGCTCGCAGAATCTGCTAGGCCTACACTGTAAAAAATGCCCGTGAAGTTTACGGTAAAATTCTGTTGTTTTCACACAAAAAACCTGTTATCAGAAAGCATCCGTAAAAAATACGGAAAACACTGTAAAATTGTCTGTAAAATTAACAGCAAAAATCCATCGTTTTTACGGAAAAACCATGTTAAAATGCTTGTGAAATTAACAGTGAAATTCTGTAGTTTTCACAGAGAAAACTGTTGTCAAAAAACATCCGTAAAAATACGGATAACACTGTCAAATTCTCTGGGAATTGAACAGTGAAATTCCATAGTTTTCACAAGGAGTTTTTTTAACTCCACAAACACTTTTATCACCTTCACTTACTGACACCACTGTCACTTTATTTCTGTTACACGTCTACAAAAGTTCTAATTGAGAATTAACACAAGTTTACATGTTGATGGTTTTGTTGAGTCACCATTATGGTGATGAGTGTTTGCTTTAGTTGGGATCTTGACCCTTTGCTTTACATGTGAAGAAGTCTTTCCCCAGTTTTAATATCTGTGTGTTGAAACAGACTGAAACAAGTGGGTAAAAGCTCAGACATAGCTAACTAATAACTGGTTAAGGTTGGAGAGTATATACATAGTTGAGAATTTAGGTAGTGCTTTAAAGTTATTTGTTATCATCATTTATGATATTCCATGAAATTAAATAATATACTGAAAGTCTTTGACAGCACATGTGACACATAATAAATGTTCTAGCAGATATCTAGAATATAACAGTTTGTCTCAACAATGGTGACAACAGAAAAAAACCATTAAAGATAAACGCAATGCATTCTGGGTATCATCAAAGCACAAAACTCATCAATGACTCCCAGCATGCATTGCGGCTGTAAGCTTTGCATTTGTTAGTCACCACTGTTGAGATTCATACACTGATTCTTGATCTGTGAGTCAAAGACAAAATGCAAGCTTTTTAATAGTTCAAAAACTTTTTAGATTGATTGTTGCATGAAATGTGAATTTTAAATGTTAATTCATTGAGGCGTTCGTAACAAAACATACAATAAGTAATTAAACAACATCCCAGATAAAGATTTAGTAAATACCTAATCACACTTTCATTTGATGTGATTTGCTACAAAACTATGTTTTATATAAAACAATGTCATAGCAGCACAAAGAAAACTGGAAACTTTTGCATGACGGCTGAAAGATGGCAACTAAAGCAAACCCTGATCACAAAAACGGTGACTTTAAATAAACCAATAAAGCATTAAGTCATGGATGTTATGCTGCAGTCCCTGTGAAGCAGAAGTGATGATCGTCTTCAGTATTCTGACGTGTTTCGAAAATGAATAGTGGGTGTGGCTCATGTGTTCCACTGTGAATTGATTGGATGAATAAAAACAGGATGTTCCCGTAATTTTACGGTAGTTTACTGGCAACCACAGCTGCCGGTATTATTCCGTAAAAACTACGGAATTTGTATTTTCTCTTGTTTTTCTGATATTAAATGTTTTGTGGGTCACCACTATGCTGAAGAGTGAGTCTGTGTTTAAGTCAAGGTCAGGCAATGAGATACAGATGTCATACTGCATGTTGCTTTGTATAAGAGTGACTTTGATGTTTTTACAAAGAATTACAAAGAAACAAATTAAGTAAATGTAATGTTTTCACTTTTATGCAATTGGATGAAGTTTTAATTTTATATAAAGAAATACTGTTGATATAAAAGACTAAAATGTATTAAGTTCATTCACAGCTTGAAGTTTGTGCCCTGAAGTTTTAATCGGCAAGACTGTTTACATTCTTTTCCTGTATTTTTTACGGAATCTTCCTGGCAACCACAGCTGCCGGTATTTTTCCGTAAAAATTACGGAACATTTTTAACAGTGTAGGTAAATCACCTGTCCCTAATTAAAAATGTACATTTGATAAAGTTATTTTGAGGAATGTTTCAAATGTTCTAGAGCAGGTGATAGAGGTATGTGAGCTTTCTTGTTTAAACTGCTCCCTGAGAATCCAGTTAAGGTTAAGTTTCTATCTGACCTAGTTATTTATGGTCAATATAGTGGGTTTGGGTGCTTATTTAATTAGTTTGAGACCACCTTGGCAGTTGGTGGAACATGTTTAAGCTGGATAACCATAATCAAAAGTTTTTAAGTTTAAGCATGTATTATTGTTTTTCTTTCTCAGCAGTGCTAACCAAGGAAGTCATGTATCAGCAGCAGAATAAGGCATTCACCTTTTAATATAAGTCTTTCGTTAAGAATTCAAACTATGGTCTTTGTATATCATCATTGTGTGTTACATCCAATTATCTTTTCTAAAGAGTTAGGCCCGATTCACATTTCGCCTCTAAAACCGCGATGCACCACGTTCTCCTTGTTTTTTAAGCGCCTGTGCCCGATTGCATACCAAAGACAATAGGAGAATAACTTAATTAAAACTTAAGTTATATTTAAGGGCACACTTAAGTGAAAATTACACGTAAGGTTTCTTTATGCAACGGGGCCCTGGACTTTGCGCTCTCCCGGCGTCTGTCGTCGCTAAGCAACCATGGTCCACGATAGCCAGGAGGAGGTATAAACAAAGGATACATGGATTATATGCACTGAAAATAACTTGCAATAACTCTGCTTCTATATTGAGTTATGCTGTGATCATCTGTTTCTCCATTTTCATTTAGCTTGTCTATATTGGCTGGTTGGTTCTTGTCACGTGATCTGCGGTGCGCTTGCGGCTTTCTGAAAAGTAAAATAACGAAAATTCTTGCGGAAACGACGCCTTAGTAAGCGGGTTTCCAGCTCTTTGATTTTATTCGCAATTTAAAGTTTCACATCAGAAACGATGGAAACGCCAAATTTCGAATTAAAACCCCTAATTCGCAAAAACGTGTTACGCTTGATTGATTTGGTTTAAGGGTTAATTAGAATAATGGGAGAGGGAAACACATCTTTTTAATTCACACAGCTAAAGGAGATACAGTACACAGTACAGTTCATGAAAGTCAAAAAAGTGTTTACTTCATCCTACATTTCAATGACATTCTAACTGTTAGATGTTTACAAAAAGAATACTAATCTTATTTTAATCTATCTGGCATGAGTGACCTATTGGTTTATGTGTTTATGTAAGGCTACAGTGTTGCTCAATAAGGGTTACTTCAACTTTGACCAAAGTGATTGGCCCCAATGTACACACTCTGTCTGACAGCAAGTGCAGAAAGAAAATACTGTGTACCATGAACCTGTGTGTTTGTGAGTCAGTGAGTTATAAGATTTTTACTTCTCTAGGGAAAGCATAAATATATCCTGACAGACTTTGAGAAATGATTACATGGCTGTGGGATCAGACAGAGAATCACAGTAGGACTTGTAACAGGTAAACAAAGCCCAGAAAACAAATAAATCCCAGACTGAAACAAAACCAACCGCACTGTCTTCTCTAATATACAAAAGTCACACTGAAACTAATACACAAATCAGCTGACATATGTGATTTATTAGACATCTAGATATATTTATGTTCGCTTTAGAAAGCCAACATACTGATGTTTCACTTATACTTATATTAAGTGGTGCTTTGATAAAGCATCAGTATTATTGTTTTGCATACATCTTCTTTTTTTGCCAAAATTTCGGCACGCTACTTGTCCCGCAGCTTTTGTCATAGGCCCACAGATGAGGGCTCAAAACGACCGGCCTATACGGGAATGGTCTGCTATGACTTTTGCAAGCGATCTGGCAGGGGTTCCTTGATAGGAGGCAAAAAAACACCAAAAACGTCCCATTGAGTTAACATGGCGTCCAACAATGGTCGTAGTTCCGAGCGAGAATTTCGTAGTGACATGACGGTTACCACATTTGAGAAGCCTATCAGCCATTGTAAGAACATACATCACATTGAAGTGTAAGTTGTACCCCTGGGGTGTAAGAGCCCCCAAAATTTCCCCATTGACTTAACATGGGGCAGGAAACATGCCCATATAAAGCGTCACAACTGTCATGACTGTCCCGTGTTGAATATCTTTGCAGTACAACCACTTAGAAACAAGGGATTTGGCTTATTTGACTGCGGCAACTAATCAGTTTCACATGGTCATCATGACGCTATGATGCCACCCCCTTAGCAACCATTTACAGCAACCTAGCAACATTCCCATAGACTCCCGTTATAAAAGAACCAGGTGGATATCTCTGCTGCACAGTGTCGTAGAGACAAGGGGGTGGGCTCATTTGACTTAAACAACCAATCAGTCTTTCAAGATCATCATGAAGCATCATCAATTGGCATCTGCCAGGCCACGCCCCTGGCAATCAAACAGGTTATCCTAGCAACCGTTTAGCAATACCTATATTTAAGCATCCGAACATCGTAGACACGGGGGTTGGTTCATTTCACTTATAGCCTAGAGTATCTTTACTGGCAGATGCTAAGCCACGCCCCTTAGCAACCAAATAGGTAATCCTAGCAAGCGTTTAGCAACACCTATATCTCTGCATCAGAACATCGGAGAGACTCCGGGGTTGGTTCGTTTCACTCATAGCATTTAGTATCATCAACTGACATATGCTAAGTCACGCCCATAACAACCAAACAGGTTAACCTAGCAACCGTTTAGCAATACCTATATCTAAGACTCAGAACATCATAGAGACATTGGGGTTGGTTCATTCCACTCATGGCCTAGAGTATCATCAACTGACATATGCTTAACCACGCCCCTAGCAACCAAATAGGTTAGCCGTTTAGCAATACCTATATCTAAGCATCAGAACATTGTAGAGACATGGTGATTGGATAAACTCTATCTTGCCTTCATGTGTCATCACCCTACAGAGTGCCCAGTTCCGCGGTTTGCCATGAATCACCACTCACATTTTCTTCAAAAAAAATTATTCAGAAAACATACATTTCTAGTTCTTATTATTATTCTTCTGAGACTAAATTTCTGTTTCTAGCTCCCCCTACAGCTTTCAAGCTACAGTCACCAACCTTCACACATATCTTTAGACTGGTCTGAGGAAGTGTGCTATATCTTAAAGGAGGCATGAATTTAAATCACAATTTTAACCTGAGTGTTTGTTACATAAGAGGGAATCGTATTCATATGAACATCATGTAGACTTAAGTGTCAGAACTGAAAATGCCCTTTTTACGGATATTACATCTATTATTGACACCAGGCCCAGCGAACGGCAGGTTCTGGAATGAACCTTTCTCTGACGACATTGATAGGTTGAACACCGCCTCCACGGAAATAAAATCAATGACTACTTCTCTAGCACCGCCCAGAAAGAGTGAGCAAGAAATAAACAAACAAGATAACAAATCGTTAAAGATAGCTAAATATTGTGCCATCTCTGGTTGTACAAAAATGTCACTGCATAACTTTCCTTTGGATTCCGATATTAGGAATGTGTGGTTAAAGTTTATCTTAAAAGACGGTACAACTCATGTGGGAAAAACATGGAGCGTTTTGTTCATTTCATTTCTCCTTGGATTCCTTCGTGAACAATCCACAGGTCGACATTGGATTTTTTGAGAGACTATAAAATTAAAAGCAGTGCTGTGCCGTCTAAATTGGATCCGATAGGAATGGCGCAGCAATCTGATGTGAGTAAAACATTTTTGAACAATGTGTCACTTTTGCTTTGTTAGAGATCGCTTGGCGTGCCCTGAACACTATTCGCACGGGATGAGTATTACCTGGAATATGAAGCCTGTGCGAATTGGGATCTCTGTGATTTGGCGGGCTCATCAATCATTTTTTATTCATCAAGGTTTTAACCACCGTTTGCGAATAACGGAAGTGTTTTGGTATTATGTAGAGTGCTGGGTGAAATCCAGACGTAACCGATCACGGGTCTCAAATACTGACAGGTACGGTCATGTATCATTAAACGAAATACAACTATAGGCTATACAAACTATACGCAAAACCTTTATATCACATCCGGGAAATAAGTATTTTGAGTAAAATCCTCCCGTGCGAATGCGTCACATGATACTGATGTGTGGAGGTCATTTATAAATCACAGGTCTCCAGATAATACTAATGCCTTGCGAAAACTGTGAATGGTGCTAATGTGTAACCTAACATTACGTCTCTATCCCAATTCACAGAAGTCTCCAACTACGCAACCTGCTATCCAATCAAAGCAGTGGGCGTTCACTTATAAAGTCTTCAATGTGGCATGCCCATTTAAACCAAGTGTTTGTAGAGCTGGCCTCATAACCCGGGTAGAAAATAGCCTATTACTTATTGATTTTGATTTTTTTTATGTAAAAACCTCGCGAACGTCATAAGTAGACCTCATATACAACCGTATAAAAGAATAAACAAGCCCAGTTCATCACACCTTTAAGGTTGAGCTACCACCGCCTGTGTACACCAGAGGGCAGCGTTACTCTCACTGAGTCATGTCAAATAAGAACATCCCATTTAATGACATTTTTGTATTTTATTTTGTGTTAATTTGAGTATTTTTGTTTCAAGTCGGTTGTCCTGCCATATTATTGTTATCGGACTGCTATCATATTGTTTATTGAGTTGTCCTACGGGCAGCCATAAAATAGAGCATACAGTTACTCTCTTTAATAGATATAACGACTGTCTGACTAAACAGTCACCGATGTGTGAGCTAAATATACCATAGCCGAGTTTTTATGCAGCAGGTCGTCTAGGGGCGTGGTATCTGGGCAGGTAAGCATTAATAAACTCCGCCCACCGAGGGAGTTGCTGTCGTCACTCATCCGGGACATGCGTTGAAGTGCATTGCAAACAGCAAAAGCTGAGATAACGAGCAGCGACTGAGTTTGAGCAACTGTAGAGCATCAGACTTCTAGAAAGAACTGCCTGGGACTCACACACCTGTTGCGCTGCAGGGACTTCACACGACTGCTTTCCGAATTTCATCAAAGAGATCTCCTTACGAGTGACAATTCAGAAATGACGGACACTCTTTTTCCTAACAATGTCAAGACTGACGGACCAGTGGAGAGTGGCTACTTCAAAAAGGTAAGAGTTTACATTTCTTCTCGCGATCGCCACACTCAGCGCCAAATGGTTTAATTTGTTTATTTGATATGGAAGTGCCTTTTCCCTTGATTTTTCAAATATTTAAAAGTTGGTAAGAGATGAGAACACATCTGCAGTGCATGTGGACTCTGGTGAGCCCTGCTGCCCACAGACAGCGCCGAGAGAAAGTTTAGACTGCATACATCACAGTTCAGCCCATGCGCTTTATTATTTCAAGAGTCGACGTCTACTTTCTTTATTTTCGTTGGCTTATTAAATCACATTCATCGCTCGTCTAATTTCGTAAGCTTAAGCATCAACATCTCTTACAGAAACACTACACAGTCTACCCTGGATTTTTTTGTTACTGACATGTACTAAAGTGTGTGCTTGACTGCGTGTATGGTTTGATGAGAAATCTGTGCTAAGTTTCTGCCATTTGTGTGGGAATCATGATTTTTGTAAGTGTGAATGGACACTTGTGGCCCATTGTTCCTGTTGAGCTCACCTGTCATTGTGTAAAGCTCACCTATCTGCTTGTCTTCCTGTTGATATTACAGTGGTTGCTGCTAATCTTCCAATGTTCACATACATCCCCAGTGTATTTTTCTGGGATGTTTCTCTGAGTTGAGTCCTTTGACCACAAATGTGAATCTCCAGATGAGTTTTCCGAATTTGTATAGGTGTATTTGTTGAAATCTTTTAAAGGTTTTAGTATAATTAAGTACATTTACATTTAGTCATTTAGCAGACTCTTTTATCCAAAGCGACTTACAAGTTGGGTGAACAATGGAAGCAATTGGGTCAAACATTAGGACAACAAAAAGCATAAAAACATGTCTCACAAAGCCAACTACAGTGTACAGAGCCAAGTTTAGTTTATCTAAGCATGCTATTTTATTTTATAAGATATTGTAGAAAAGATATAGAAATCAGTAGTTGTGTTTGCTTATTACGTTCTTAATATATCGTATTAACAGGTGTGCTCATTGTCTGTATTGTGAAGGCTTCAGGCCCATAACCAGGTGGGGGTTAAGAGCGATGATGTGGTTTCGGTCCAGTTCCGCATGAGTTGATCCTGCTTGGGCTGTGGGGGGAATTGCAGATTCAGCATGTTTTTCCAGTTTTCCTCCTACTGACATTGTATCTACCCAGTGACAGTGCACAGCCAAACCACAGGCGTTAATGAAACACAGATGCTCCCATTTCATGTCCTAGCACAGGAGAAGCTGGGACATGAGATACGAGTGAACAACATTTACATCAAAATGGTAATTAATTGAAACAGAAACCAGACCCGAACTGCTGTACAGCGTAGACCACCTGAATTCAGCCAGACTTTGTGAATGGAAACTGCTTTGTGTGTCTTCATGCAAGCATGTTATTTTCATCAAACCTGATGCTTTACATAAAGCCTACGTATAGTATATTGCAAATGGGTTTCTGATGCTTTTTCAATACGTTTCTTCTACTTAACTCCGCCTACTAGTTGTGGAAAAATGTCTGAGAAAACATGTGGAATAAAAACATTCAGAAATGCTCAGAACAGCCGTATTTAACTTTATCTCAGTCGTATATGGGTTGGTATATTAGAGGATATATTTTGGCTTCAAATAGTAATTTGTTACTGTGGTTTTGGAGCAGATGCCGGCAGTTTATCACAGTTGCATAATAATTCATTAAAACTCCTTTTCCGTTGAAATGGTGGGACGTTTTTGAACTCTTACACAATTTAAGGGAGGCCTCTGTGTTTTTTCTCTCATTTAAGCCCTGGTTTGATAAGGGCCTTGTTATGTTTGCGGTGTCCGTACAGGGGTAATTGCTGCTCTCTTGTGACGCTAGAATGTATTGGCAGCTACTGTATTTGGGTCTGCTTGACTAAACATTGCCCTGGTCACTGAGTGCTCTAGAATGTTCAGAGGTCACGCTGGTTTCTTTGACAACTTCTGTTGCACGAATTCAGAATGAGAAGCATGTGAAAGGAATCCTTCTGTCTGTCGCAAGAGCTTTTTTTTAAAGGAACACATGGTTTCATTTAAACATTGACTCCTGATTATGGAATGTTTATATTATGAATCAGTATTTAATAACGCAAGATACTGCAATCATAGCAAGTGTACTTATTTTCCATAGTAAGTTTGCCGAAATGAGGGCAATTGCTATTTATATCCTTCGATTCCCTTTAATCAGACCTCCTCCCTCAGCTATCAGAAACTCTCTGTTTAGGTGTGTCCGGGCGGATCGTTGATTTCTGAATACGTTGTGTACTGTTTATGGCACACCTAAATGACACAAGTATCTGGATGTGTCAGCTATTACGTGCTTGTTTGCTTATTATTTGCGCACGCAGACACAGTGTTATGTCTGCAGTTTCGCTTTGAGATTGTGATAATAAATCATGCAAGATTACTTCTCAATTAAGTGCGTACTACTCAATAACTACAGTGGCAAGAAAAAGTATGTGAACTTTTTGGAATTTCATGGTTTCTGAATAAATTTGTCGTAAAATGTGACCTGATCTTCATCTAAGTCAAGGGTATTGACAAACATAATGTGTCTAAAAATAAATACACAAAAAATTCTGATCTTTCATGTCTTTATTGAACACACTCATTCAACATTCAAAATGGCATTGGAAAAAGTAAGTGAACCGTTAGAATTAATAACTGGTTGACCCCCCCCTTTGCAGCAATAACCTCAACCAGGCGCTTCTGTAGCTGTGGATCAGACCTGCACATCGTTGAGGAGGAATTTTACCCCATTCGTCCTGGCAGAACTGCTTTAGCTCGGTCATATTCTTAGGATGTCTCATGTGTGCGGCCCTCTTCAAGTCAATCCATAGCATCTCTTTTGGGTTGAGGTTAGGGCTGGGCGATAAAACGATATCGATATTTATCGACGGTTCAACATTGTCGATATCAATATAAAAAAAAGTTTGATATAGCGCTAGATAATTTCCTTAAAATGTGCGCGCCTGTGACGTCCGAAAATCTTAAACAGCCTATAATATGTTTTGTTACATGAGCGTGCTTCGATTGACAAGCAAACAACCAATAAGATCTAATTTGCCGGGTTGTGTAGGCTCAATTTAAGCACGGAAATTGTGAACAAAAAGCGAGATGTCAGCTCGCCAGTGTGACAGTTTTTTTCTTTCTTTCTTCCGACCAACATCAGAAGAACGTAGTGTGAAAGCGATGTAAAAAGAACGTCCCGTCTAAGCAAGGAAACACAAGCAATTTATTCCACCATCTAAACCGCTGCAACCCTTTGGAATATACATCATGTCGCCCATCTACCTCAAGTCAACAAACAACCCACAAGCAGTACACGATGGAGAGGTACTCGGTAACAATGCCATATGATAAATCTTCAAAGCGATATAATGACATAGCCCATGCAATAGCGTACTTCATTGCAAAAGAAATGCTGCCGTTCACCATGGTGGAGAAGTCAGGCTTTTGTTTACTGTTATAAGGGTTTGTTGGTATTACTTATTACAGATGCTGTTGTTGATCTACCTCAAAGTTTGCCTTGATTGTTCCATGTTTACATTAAATTAAGTGAACACATTTTGTAACATTTTAAGTTCAAAGTTAAAGTTTGTTTAAACGTTTATCTAAATATAAGTAGAGTAAGACATAAAAAAGATATTTTGTTTAAAAAATTTTGTTTTTACTTTTTTTAATGCTAAAACTAATTTTATTTGCTGTATTGCTTAATAATGTGGGTCAGTTAAGATACAGTGGTTAAATACTTACTGTTCTACTTGTCATTTTTACTTAAAAAGTCAATAATTATCGATATCGAACGATATGAAGCATCATATCGTTGATATATTTTTTAGCCATATCGCCCAGCCCCAGTTGAGGTCTGGGCTCTGACTTTGCCACTCCAAAAGGCGGATTTTGTTTTTCCGAAACCATTCTGTTATGGATTTGCTCCGGTGTTTTGGGTTGTTGTCCTGTTGCATCACCCACTATCTACACAGTTTGAGCTGACGTACAGACATTCTCACATTATCCTGAAGAATTGTCTGATATACTTGGGAATTCATCTTCCCCTTAATCATTCCAAGCTGGCCAGGCCCTGATGCAGCAAAGCAGGCCCAAATCATGATGTTTCCTCCACCATACTTTACAGTTGGGATGATGTTTTCATGATAATATGCCGTGCCCTTTCTACGTCAGATGTAGTGCTGTGTGATTTTCCAAATAGTTCAATCTTAGTTTCATCAGTCCACAAAACATTTTGCCAATACCGCTGTGGAGTGTCAATGTGCTCTTATGCAAACATCAGACGTGCAGCAATGTTCTTTTTACTCAGCAGTGGCTTCCTTTGTGGTGTCCTGCCGTGGATACCCTGCTTGTTCTATGTTTTACGTTTTTGTAGACTCATGAACAGAGATGTTAGCAAGTTCCAATGATGCCTCCAAATCTTTGGCTGTCAATCGGGGTTGTTTCTTTAACTCATTGATTAGTCTCCGTTGTGCTCTTGGTGTCATTTTGACTGGGCACCCACTTCTTGGTAGAGTAGCAACAGTCCCAAAGTTTCTCCATTTGTAGATTGTTTGTCTAACTGTAGACTGGTGAATTTCTAAAGTCCTTGAATTAACTTTATAACAATTGCCAGCTTTATGTAAATCAATAATTCTTAATTGTAGATCCTCTTTTTGGCGAGGCATGGCTCACATAGGCGTGTTCTTCTTGTTCAGAGCAAACTCCAAAAGTTTGAGGGGTTTTTATCAGTCAAAGTAGCTGTAGTCCACACCTCCAAACTTATTATCTTAATGAGACTCCTGGTGTGCTAAAACCGGACTCCAGTTAGCTTTTGTGAGGTCATAAAATCAAGGGTTCACATACTTTTTCCGCAAGCACTATGAGTTTTTTAGGTTGTTCTCAATAAAGACATGAAAGATCACAAAAAAGTTGTCCAAGCTTTTATTTTGTTATTATTTTAGACACATTTTATTTGTCAATACCCTTGACTTAGATGAAGATCAGATCACATTTTATGACAAATTTATTCAGAAAACCTTGAAATTCCAAAAAGTTCACATACTTTTTCTTACCACTGTATGCAAGTTGTTATTAATTTTTATTTCTGTCAATTTTTCTAACAGGGGTGTAATCCATTCGCCCAGACGGGTCGCAGTAAGCTGCAGCATGAAAGAGCAATTCTTAACCAGCAAATCATCAAGCAGATGAGGATGAGAGCCGGTGCAGAGAATCTACTCAAGTGAGTCAAGCATTCTTGTTTTTGGACACACTCATTCACACACGACTGCTAATGAAAGTACCCTTACTTTTGTCCTGGAAGCATTGTTTGGATATTTACAGTTTCTGACTCAACTGATATAGCCTGGAACTAGCAATGCCAAGGTCAAGGATTTGATTCCCAGGGAACACGGCAATCATTTATCAAATGCAACGTTCAATTTTTTTCAATTTTATTTTTATAGCACTTTTCACAATGTGAATTGTTCCAAAGAAGCTTTACAGGAGAAGAACAGGAAAACACAGAAAATGTAAAACACAGTTTTAATGTATGCAATATATGCAATGAATGTAAACCCAATTATATTTAGGTACCATATTTCTTCATTGACATTTGCTTTTTGCATAACACTGTCTGGCTAAAGGGTTTGGCAGTGGACCGTAGAACCTTGGCTCTGTTGAATAATTGCTCCCCTGCTTTCGAAGAATTCTCTGATCTTTATTTGGTGAGGTTTCAGTTACAAGACCCGGGGCCAACTTGTCAATGTATTTCACTGTTGTGGGTGTGTTTTGATGTGCCAGTATTTGGCTTTCATGTCCAGTCTGATTAGTCAGTTGTACCTGTAGGATTCAAGCTAGATTTGGAGTTGAGGACGGATTTGTTAAATATAAAAACTAAGGAGGATCATAAAGCAAGAAATTGTGTTGCATTTTTTTTTAATAACATGTGTGAAGCTAGTTTGAGTAGGTGGACATTGCATACTCAGAATTATACACTTGCTTTGCATAAAATACAGATTTGTGGTATGTGTTATCAGAAAAGGATATTCTATGAACTACGTTTAGCATGTGCGCCATTTTTTTTTTTAAACATTCATGCTTCAAGTTGTCAACCATGGAATGTTGGTTGTGTTCGGCAGAGAAACTGATGGCCAGCAATGAGTACAATGAAAGCTGATCCTCCTGACAAGAGAGAAAAAGCTATATCTCTAAAAAAAAGCTATGCAAACCATCATGCAATGATTTTCTTTACTTTTGCACAGTGGTGCTCAACAGGCTAATGTGAATGCAGATTTGCATACAATGTGTAAAACCAAATCAAATTGACAGAATGGTAAATGTGTTTGTCCATAAGTATGAATCATTCAGAATTTTATTGAACACACAACGGCATGTCATATGTCCATCAACAATCTGTGTTTTTCTTATATTGTTTTGTAACAAAAGCTGTGTTTTGAGACACTGCAACTGTTGATGCAAATTGTGCAGAAGACTGAGAGCTTTATACTGTATTCTGTTCCGATAGATAAGGAAACTGTGATTAAAGTTTGATTTGTAGGACAGAAGTTGCCTGTTTGTAGCTGTAGTGTTACCCTGCCCAAATGGATAGTTATGTGATTTGCATCAAGTCTGTTCAAGGAAGTGTTTATGAAAGAACACTGTCTTCTTAACAAACACCCGCACATACCTGTGCAGAAATAGATGTGTTTATCAGTTTTCCACACTAGCTGTAGTGCACCTGTGACCTGCTTCAAGCTCTTATATTATGTGTTTGCCCTTAGTTCAAAAGCACCTGTGTTTTTTCTATTATTGCGAGCACACGCTGTAACATTGGGCAAACTGGTCGCCATGGGGGCGTTAAGTGTGTCTATTGTCTCCATGGTTATAAAGGACACACCCGCTGGGTTGGTCCACAGAGAAAAACCTTTGATTGGCTCAGACTTTAACGTGGCTATAAATTTATATGGAACAATAAAGTTTAGACAAGCGTTTTGAATAAGAAACTATTAAAGCCCTTTGTTTCTTTAGTTGGCCAATATGCAAGAGCATGATGTTTGTTAAATTCTTGTCATCTAACTTTCGTTTTTGTAGATATTGAGGTTTGGGCAACTGAAACTAATTGTAACACAAGGGAAAGATTTTACTTTAAAAAGGGGAGCTGACCAGATACAAGCCGTAAAGCAGTTTGGTGCTTTTAATTACAAAGGAATTTTCCAAACGTACTCTCAATGGGTTTCATTGCCATGCTTTTTCGATAAAAATGGCCCTGAGGGCTTCTCTCACCTGTCGACACTGACACGTACAACCACATGCATTAACAAACATGTCAGTAGGAGCAGGAATTTTTTTTTTTTTAATGAGAGACCCATTGTGGGAAGACGGGAGGAAGACCTCTGTCTTCATGACTCTCATCTAAAGAAGGACTAGTATGTATTGAAAATCTATAAGATACATGAATCGCTCAATGTAATTGCTCTCCATGCAGTGTGTCTGTATTTGTTGTTGCCTGAGCATTTTGAACACCTTTATCTTCAATTCATAGCCGCTCTATATCTTGAGTTAATCTGGAATGTTCTCTTATTCATGGGTCTCAGCTGTGTGGTTCATAGAGCCACATTATACATAGCGAGTAATACATTTTCTTGTTCCCCACCCCCTCACTGTGATGTGAGCTCTGCAGTCATACCTTCATTCATGTGTGTTTAAGTGGGTGATTTGACTGGTTTAACTGGTTTTGATTAGCAGGATCCCATCCTGTCTATGTGACAGAGTTTGTGTACAGAACAATACTCCGTACATTTAATGAGTTTAAAGATTTATTAGACCACTCCTGTTGGTGTGTCAAACGGCACTATGAACTGTCTACATTGAAATAAAATCTTAGAAAAGCAGAGTATGGAATAAGTTGTTTTCCATTCAGGTAGATTTCTAACAAAGGATGAATGTGATTCAGTGAAGTTGTATTTACATGACCGCTGAGGAATGTAATCATCTGCATTGGTTCACTGGCTTTAGAAATCCCTGGAATAAAAAATAAGTCTTTCCAATTTCCGCATGGGTTTGGCATTGAACTATTATAATATGGTTATAATGTTTTTCCCCAGTTAGGTTGGTTTGTGAGAAGGTGTGCAATAAAAATAACTCACAGTTGTTGACTGTCAATTAGAAGAAAGATTGCCTGTCAAAGAGAGGTCATAAGTCTCAGGTCCAAAATGACCTGTTCATAGTGACCTCATCACATTGACGGGTCTAGAATTGTAGTCACAGACTCATTCATGTCACTGTGATGCGACTGTGTGGATTTGATCAGATGTTTTGTTCCAAAAATTCTTTCTCTGTGTCATGTTTTGTTCATATGTGTTTGATCAAAGTTTTATGGTTGTACTGCATGCACTATTCACTTTTGTCTTGAGCAAAAGAACAATGTGAAATTGTGACTGTGCCTCTGTCTTGAGTTGGTTATGACTTGACCCTTGCTGATTCTTTCTTCTCTCTTTTCAAGGGCTACATCCAATAATAAAGTTCGTGAACAGGTGTCCTTGGAGTTAAGTTATGTCAATTCAGATCTGCAGATTCTCATGGAAGAGCTGGAAGGACTCAACAGCTCTGTGGAAGTTTATCAGGACGTACAGTGAGTACACACAGACATCATACTGACTCCGATACAAAAAAGTTAGAGAATGTACAGTAAGAGCACACTCGTGTCAAACAAGGGTTGATAACATTCTAGAGAAATGATGCACAGTTAATATTACACATGTCTAATTATTCAGAACACACAGACCTTCCCTCATGAATTACTGTCATAAGAGGGGTGTGTACAGAATGATTCAACAGTTACAACATCTTGTAATATGACTCTCTGGCATAATCTTTAATCACGTTTTCAGTTTTGCGAGGACGAACAAATGTGTTAAGAGGAGTTTAGGACATATTGGAAGGTACATGCTTATTGGTAGCTACAGTATGATGTTAAGAAAGTATCAATTTTGAGATTAAGGTTAAACCATAAAATAGCGAGTTGTTGTTTTTTTGCATTATTTAAAATCAGATTAGCTCTCGTGCTACAAATGAAATGTTTTCTGCATTTCTGAACAGTTCAGTTCTGAACCTCCTGTCAGATGCTTTGCCTTAGTCAGCTTGATGGTCAGCTTAAACATTCCAGCTGTATATTGAAAATATCACACTCGGCTCACACTGCTAAATTCTATAGGAGTGTCTCCTCGTGCTTCCCAACACTCTCCACACATGTCACTGAACTTTCCTCTATGAAAAGCAAACCTGCCCTCCCCTTTGTACTTGAAAAATCAACTGTCAACATGGCTGAGCTTTAAAGAGAACACAAGGGCTCGATAAGTACATTCATGAAAGCCGGACTGACTTCAGCTCAGCTAGAGTTTCTCTGTCGAAGACAGAAGTAAATTCACATTAGAAAGGTTTTTTACACATGGCTGGTCAGACTGGTTCATAACAAGCTGCTGAGGTGGTTTGATTGATGGAATGAAATAAACACCTCTCAGGTCATTCTGTAGGAATTTCAAGCGCACACATCCTCATATCACGACAAAATGTTACATGTTTTTTCTTAAATTCTTTCGAAGAAGTTTTCCTTTAGAGGTAAAGGATGAAGAGATAAAATGTGTGTGTTTTGACGAGAGCCTTTATGTGTGTTTTGTTGCCTGTTTGTGCCACAATTATGTTGACATGAGCGGACTGATGGCAGCAGGTGAATCTGTGTTTGCGCATCAATACATGTTATTTTGAAGGCTCGGAGTGTTTGAGTCGGTATGTTTCCTTGGTTACGGTCAGATTCTTTTCCTCTTTAAATCCTCTCTAAGCCCTCATTTGCTTTCCAGACCACTGTGAGTGAGAGCGTGTGTGTGTGTGTGCAGTGCATGCATACACGCTCGAGTGTCTTTGGCACGCTTCACCGACTGTGCGAGAATAGCAGTCTCGGTCTCGTCTAAGAAACCTTGGCCATATTTTCAACCCAAACCCTGCTTAGCAGAGCATCAGCATTAGCTTCAGCTAACGTCCTCACAACCGTCTTAGGATTGTTCCTCCGGGCCGGGTGTTATTGAAAGAGTGTTTATCCACAGTGCCTAGAAGGTTTGCTATAAACCAGAAATAACTCCTGCAGACATCCATACCTGTATTCTGACCTTATGACCCACATCAGTAATTACATCTCTTTGTGTACAGCTGTAAACATGAGAAAAAATGTTCCCTTGACTTTTACATTTTGAAGGAAAATGTTGGTTGTTGCTATTCTATTCTGTCCTTAGCTGTTTGCCAGGTAACGGGGTTGGATGAATAAATATGAATGCAAAAAAGTTTGATAGCTTTATTTTTAGGCTACTATTTTAAATATTTAGAACAATAGTAAAGAAGTAGGCGTGTCAATGTTTGCACTGTATGTGTGTGTATTTTTGGTTTTGCCCTTTATTTTGGAACCACTGCTGCATACACCAGCCTCAGTTTTCTCTCTGCGCTGAGGCTCTGGTTACACTTTACACGAACCCTTCGTCTCTCAGGCTTGTGTTTTCTCTAGCTTAATTTTTTTTAACAAACAAAGTCTTTCACCTTCTGTTTATGAAGAAGTGTGAGAAAGCAGCATTCCCATCGGAGCAGTGATATCACCTGAGTTTCATGTACTGAAGTCCGAACAGAACAAGGTCTTTCCTGTGGCTGTAGACAATGCTGCATTCTCCATCGCACCTGGCTGCCAACTTACTTTGTGTGTGTGTGTTTGTGTGTATCAGACAGAACCGCATTCTTTCATTTCTTTCATACCCCCCCCATCCCTCTCTGTGTGTTTCTGAAACGCAATCTTTTCTCATGGCCTGAAGAGCGGACGGGAACAAAACCTGCTTCGCCTTTTTTAGTCTGCCTCACTGCAATCTGCGTGTTCTGCTTTTTGACTGGTCGGCACGGGTTAAGATGTTTTCATCACATGAGCTTGACAGATGTCAAGATGATATGATATTAAGAGTGATTTGCGGTACACTTTAAACCTGGGAATATTATCGAATATTTATAACCAGGCCTGCACATGTAGAAACCCACAGGGAGATCGACAAACTTCTGTTCATGTCTATCCTCTTGTGTGCACGTGATTATTACACATTTCTGTTTATCCCATTCTGTTGTCTGGAGGTTTGTTACTATAACCGAGTCTCAGAGTCAAGCCCGTCCTTCAAGGTCAACACACTATCATAACTATCAAGGCTGGATAGACAGGCAAACACGTTTGATGATGAAAAACATCTTTGTTGCATTAACAATAGACTTAACTTTTCTCAATCTTTTTCTTTCTTTCCTTTTTAAAGGGAGACATCCAGCATCCCACTCATCCCTTTGGGCCTCAAGGAGACAAAAGATGTGGATTTCTCTGTTCCGCTCAAGGTCTGTTTCTTTCACACCACCCCAACAATGTTCATATCACACTTCAGATTTCAGTTATGCAGTTATGTGCCCTTTGTTAGTTTTAAACCCTTTCTAAGTGAAAAGAGAAAGTATGTCACTTTGTAATCGAGGAAGCCAAACAGTCAATACAACTTATTTGCTGTTTTAAAGGTATAGTTCACTCAAAAATAAAAATTCTTTCATCATTAACTCGCCCTCGAGTTGTTTCAAATCTGTATACATTTCTTTGTTCCGATGAACACACAGAAATCTATTTAGAAGACCAAACCGTTCTTGGCAGAAGCGCGCCGAACTGTTTGCTTTCCTACATTCTTCAAAATAACCTCTTTTGTGTTCAATAGAACAAAGAAATTTACAAAATAAATGTTTCCTACTATGGTATTCAATCGGGGGCAAAGAGTGAGGGTGAATTAATAAATACATTTTCATTTTTGGGTGAACTGTTCCTTCCTGTTTCAGTTATATTAATGCATATTATTTCCACAAGATGTGGGTTTTAAGATGTTTGTTGAGGCATGTAAGGTGATTTGTTTGCTTCAAATATGTTTGGTTTGTTTTCAGCGTGTCATTTAGCTTCACTGTAATAACACCGTGTCATTGACAGACATGCTAGTGAGTCTTTGTTACTCTGGCTGCAGACAGGTTTAACAAGAAGAACAGGCCTGTGAATGTGTGACTGTATGGGGTTATTGTGTTTGTGTTGACATTACAATGACCGAATGAAATGCTTTACTTCGACAGGACTTTATTCTGGAACACTACAGTGAGGACGGCACAAACTTTCAAGATCAGATAGATGATCTGATAGACCTGAGACAGGTATAGTGTTACTGTGGTATCCGTATGTTTACAAAACCCGATACTGCCTGAGTCATTGTCCCGCATTGCTCCAAGGGGCTGTGTGTACAGTAAGCATATTGTAAATAAGAACAGTAGAGCATCTATAAACAGTAGAAGTACAAATGCAAATACTTAAAAATAGAAGCTGTCCTTTTGAATGTTCTGTTATAAATGTGGGTGTTTCAGGCATGCCGGACCCCCAGTCGCAATGATGCTGGTGTAGAATTGCTCGCCAAGTACTTAAGTCAACTTTCCTTCTTGGAGACTCGGTTCTTCTCCCCTACGCGTCAGCTTGGCATTTTCTTCACATGGTAGGTGCCCACTTACCTGCACCAGCATAAATACCACTAGTCTTGAGTTATTGCAGCAGTAAACACCACAACTCATTCAGTGGAAATACATAACTGGTCTGACTAGGCTGTGAGGTTTTCCTATGATCTATGTTAATAAATACAACATTTTGTTTATCCTAGAAAAGCAGATACAACAGGATTACGTCATTAGGCCTAACAGGATTAACTGAATTGTATCTGAATATAACGGTTACTTATGCAAGCAAATCCTCAGAAAGAAATCTCTTAAAACTAAGTGTTTATGTGTGAATAGGTATGACTGTTTCACTGGCGTGCCTGTATGCCAGCAAAACATCTCTCTGGAGAAAGCCAGCGTGGTCTTCAATATGGCAGCTCTCTATTCACAGATTGGCACTCGTGCCAACAGACAAACACAAGCTGGACTCGAGGACGCTATCACTGCTTTCCAAAAATCTGCAGGTGAGAGGTGTTGACACTTTATATAGATAGGTCTATATGTGTTTAGACAATTCAGAAGTATCTGAAACTTGAAAGCGTATCAGAAGTTTTTCTCGCTGCTGTGCAATTTGTCTCAAGAGAACAGACTATCCGTTTTGGTTTTATTTGTTTAGGCAAGGCAAGGCAAGTTTATTTATATATCACATTTCATACACAAGGGCAATTCAAAGTGCTTTACATAAAATGATTGACAGAAAGAAATAAAACGTATCTTTAAAATGCAAATGATTTAAGATCACAAATACTTTAGATTTTAAGAAACAATAAAACCACAGTAAAATTGATTAAAAAATGTGAGTGTATATATGAAAAGAATAAGAGCAAAATAAAATAAATTAGAAATAGAAGTGCAGTTGACGTAAACCAGCGCAGTGCTCAGGTTGTGAATGCACAGCTAAACAAGTGTGTATTTAATCTGGATTTAAAAGTAGCTACTGTTGGTGAACATCTCATGTCTTCTGGAAGCAGATTCCAGCTACGGGTGGCGTAATGGCTAAACGCTGACTCGCCCTGTTTTGAATGAACCCTTGTTATCTCTAACTGACTTGATCCTGACGATCTGAGAAGTCTGTTTGGTTTATATTCAATGAGCATATCTGAGATGTATTTAGATCCTAGACCATTGAGTGATTTATAGACAATTAATAATACTTTGAAGTTGATTCTAAAAGTAACTGTTAACCAGTGTTAGGACCTAAGGATTGGAGTGATATGCTCAGATTTTTTGGTTCTGGTCAGAATCCTGGCAGCAGCGTTCCGTATGAGCTGCAGCTGTCTGATGGTCTTTTTGGGAAGACCTGTAAGGAGTCCATTACAGTAATCCACCCTGCTGGTGATGAAAGCATGGACTAGATTCTCTATTTTAGATAAGGTGGTGTAAGAGTGGGCTTTAAAAACATTGGATCAGAGATTGTAACCATGGCGCAAGTCTTCCCCCTGAAAATATATTTGTCACAGCTGATGGGAACTCAGTAGCTGTGTTGATTTTAGCTACTTGCTATAACAGTGACGAAAAGAGATTAGGCTGGCTTTTCATAAACTCTCAGTGCTGTCATTATAACCAACCCCGTGTTCTTTCATCACAGACGATGTTTTGAGATATCCACTGAAACGAAGGGCCATGACTAAGATGATTGATTGACACACTGTCACACAAGTGTTATTTTTTAGACCTGCATATTTGTGTGGGCTCTCCATAAAATGAGGAAGGAAATGCTGATGCTTTTGGACATGAGCCAAATAGTGCTGGACATTTCTGTGTAATATATAGTCAGCAGTCACATTGTCCGACTGCACAGATTGACATGGCCAAGACATGGACAAGCATGTTGAAACGGGCATAGCTTTTCTGTTCCACCATGAAAAGGCCCCATTCACAAAAAAAGCCAGGTTTGTGAGTCTGGTGTGGGGGAACTTCAATGCACAAATCCCACACCTTATCCCCAATGGGATGCATCGGAATGCCTTATGTTCTCAAGGCAGCATCACCACCTGATCCCACGATGCTTTTGTGTCAAGCTTTGTCTAAATCTAAATGTGTTTTAAGTGTTCCTGTACATTTCATTAAGAGCATAAAGGTCATGTGTTTTTTAGCACATACTGATAAATTCTACAGCCTGTATTGCATTGTAAGTCACTTCGAGTCTGCCTAATATATAACTGCATATTTGTGCGTTTGCTTGCTTATGGCCATGCATTTGACTGCAAGGGAATGCAAATATAAGTGTAGACTTCACCTTATAAATACATAGGAACCTCTCAGTTCTAAAATCTAGTTGTTTGACTTTCCGAATGTTGTAATGCAGGTGTGCTGCACTACCTAAAGGAGACATTTACACACACGCCCAGCTATGATATGAGTCCTGCTATGTTAAGCATGCTGATTCGGAAAATGCTGGCACAGGCGCAGGAGTGTCTGTTTGAGCATATCACTCTGCCAGGAATCCGAAATGAGTTCTTCAGCCTGCTTAAAATGGCCCAGGAGGCAGCCAAGGTACTGGATATTTTATTTACTGTTTTCAAACAATGTTTTTTTGTGCATATCTCACAATTATTGCTACATGAGGCTTCTTTCATGAGTATAGAGACTCTGTCTTGTGTGTCAGTATGAGTGACAGTTGCATACAAATATATGACCTGTTGATGCTATCAGTATGTGGTTGTTTCAAACCTCCTCCTACATTTACACCTCTGTCCGGAGTTCGAGTGGTTGTGACATTTATTCTTTTCTGTTCTCAGGTGGCAGAGACCTACAGTCAAGTTTACCAGTGCATGATCCAGAACCCCATTAAGAACAATGTGCCATTCTTCTGGTCCACCATGTGTCAGCTCAAGACCAGTCACTACAGTTCTCTGGCCCACTACTTTGTCTCCACCGCTCTGCTGGACCACCAGCGTAAGTCTAGGAGCCGATCGCGGCCTCTGCTTGTCTCCAATTGGCCGACGGCCCACTGAAACCTTTAAAGGTCCCCTTTGTATCTCATTTATATAAACTGTTTCCTTTTCCTTTGGGTAGTTAAAACGGCTTTAAATATCAGCGCTTTAGTTGACTTTTTCTTCAAAGATGTTTTTTTGAAGGTTAAAAGTGAGTGAGAGAGGCGGAGAAGTTTCAAGATCCCGGTCTACTTTTGACAGGCTGGTGAGAGACTATGCCAGAACAAATGGGATTATGTAACATTCTCGTTCTTTAAACAGAAACTCCCTCAGTCTCTTATTTTCCATCTCCCTTCATTTCACTCCTTTTGTGTTTTTGCGTCTCCATGACAGGCACAGCTTTAGCTATTGATGAGCTAGCTTTGACTCAACACACAGAAATGCACAAAAGGATACATAAATAAAGTCATAACCTCATTACATGTAGATGGCATCAGTGGATTGAAATCAAACTTAATGGAATGCACATACATTACATTATATTACATGACATTATATGTTTTAAATGCAAAATAATGCAAGGTAAGCATTTTGTGTTTGTGTTTGTAGTGGCCCCCAGTGATGATGAGGACAAACAAGAGAAGGCTCTGTCTCAACTCCATGACGCCATGCCAGATGGACCTTCCCCTCTGGACATCCTGAAAAATAAGGATGAGAGGCGGAGAATAGGTGAGAGACACATACACATGTATGTTTAACACAGCTGAACTCTCTCATTTAAAGATTTTGTATTATTAGTTCTCACCCTAAATGCAAAAATATGACAAAATTTACTGATCCTCAAGTTATTCCACTTTAGCCTATTGAACTCATTTTCTTGTTTGTTTATGTTAGGTAAAGCTCATTTGCAGCGTGCCATCATGGGAAACGAAGAAGCAATCCGCACTCACGCTCTTTGTCGACACCTGCGGAAACTAGACATCTTGAATGACATCCTGCAAGCCAGCCACAAACGCTCTCTTGCCAAGTTTGAACAATACGAGAAAGAAGATGAGTTCACAGATTATATGATTGCACCAGACATCATCTGTAAGTCAGAGAAAGAGAATAATTGCATAAAAGAATATACATGAGTAAATTTTTCCTGATAAATGACGTCATGTCCATGTCACGCAGATTTAATAATGTAATGTTTGACTTTGACACTTGGTTAAACTGAGTAATTGCATGTTATTAGGAACTTACAGTAGGTCCATCATTGAATCATCCATACACATGATAAGAGTTTGCCAAAATGGCTAATTTTTTCTCCTTTTTGTGGTAGCCAAGACCGAAAAGAAAGCAGAGATGGAGGTTCCAGCTGCTACCAAGGTGAAAGTCACAGACTTATTCCAGCGGCTGGTATGTGGGCTACTAATTTTACTCAGAAACACCATTTACATTTTGAGCTCTGTTCACAGCACATGAATGCTCTTGCAGATTTTCAGCTTTCTTTAGACGTTGAAGTAAAACTCTAAATAACATTCAGTGAGCATTTGTGTTCTGTTGAAAAGACCCATGTTGATTAAACTCTACTCACTGACTAAACTAACGGCATCCTCAACCATCTAAATAGTGCACACAATTATAGCTGGACAGACAACTTTTTTTGTAGTTGTGAAGTTTGCTTGGTCAGTGTGTAGAGTATGATTATCTTTTAACAATACTAATATGAATAACCCTGGTTTAAATGTGAATTTTGGTATGGTATGATCTCAAATCACCCTTTATAGTTGTGCTTGATAAGGCAAGCATTACTAATATTTTGCTCATGTTTGGGGTTAGGGATGTCAACAAACCCCAACCCCAAGCATCACACTTTGGCTAGACCTGGCAGAGAATCGATGGAAAAGAATCTTTTAAGGGACCAGTGGCATATCAGGGACCATAATACAATTGAAACTTAGAGGGTGGGAAGCAAAATAACTAGCATTGTCTTAACATACACTCTTAAAAAAAAAGCTGCTTCAAATGGTTCTTCGATGCCATAGAAGAACCTTTTGGTTCCATAAAGAATCTTTAACATCTGAAAAACCTTTCTGTTTTACTAAAGGTTCTTTGTGGCTAGAAAAGGTCCTTTTTAGATAATAAAAAAGGAAGAAAGAGATAGTTCTTTAAAGAACCTTTGACAGAATGATTGTTTGTGGAACCAAAAATGGTTCTTCTATGGCAGGGGTATTCAATTAAAGTTCCAAGTGGTCCAGTCTTTTTATTGTCTTCCAAACAGGGGTCCAGACAACATGTTTTTTGAAAATAACAAATAATAAATATTTAGTAAATTTAGCCAACATGGATATATGTATATGTATATATATTTATATATATATATTTATAAGAAATTATATTTTATCAGGCCGTTTGTTTAATATTTTGACATCCACTTATCAAGTCTGATAATTAATATTGGTAAATAAAAAAGCTACTGACATCATACAAACAACAAATGTGATTTAACAATTAAAATGCTCTCCTAATAACCAGAAAACAAAGTCACATACTAAATTAGCCTTACCATGCCATTCATACCAGAACCACTTCTATCTTTAAATAATTTCTCAATTAGAACGTTGTTCATCACAAAATGTGACCTGCTTGTGAAAACCCAGCAAAAGTCTATTTACTGTTTTCTACACAAAACCATCCAACAGAAAGAATATTCTGTGAAAATGTATAACAACAAAATCTTCAATATTGACTGAATATTGCCATTTTAAAGATTGGATTGAATCTTAAAATGAATGCTTGAAATTCAATGCTTGTTCTCTAATAATTAATTAGTTAATGAGTCTTTAGCCTGGGTTTTCACAGGGTCACAAATGTTTACATGCTGATCAATAATGCTAATGCTAAATGTGGATAAAACGTTATGGTTCATAAAATATCGCAAATCTGGACGAAAGGTTGGAAACATACAACGAACAGTAAACGGACTGACAGATACAAATACTTTAAAATTGATGCATTTTGTTTACTGTTGTGTGTCCATTTACCTGCTCTGCGTGTCTGCACTACCGTTGTTAAAACGTATCTGCTGCTTTTCATGCTGCGCGTCTTTGGCACGCTTAAAATAAGCGTGTTTGGCTCTAGATAAAGATATTAGAGGATATAGCGGCAAAAGATCAATTACTTAAATGTTCATGAGAGAGAGTGTGATGTGATTCTCCATTGTGTAGAGGCGCGGCTCAATTTAAACAACTGAAATAATCAAATTTTTAAATGGTTTATATGTCTCGCGGTCCGGATGGAAGGAAGCAAAGGTCCGGATCCGGCCCACGGTCCGCTTATTGAGGATGAGTGTTCTATGGCATCGCTGTAAAGAACCTTTTGAGCACCTTTATTTTTTCAAGTGTAGTAAGCAGAATTAAAATTTTTGGTTGAACTGTCCCTTTAAGCAAGCAATACTTTCTTTTTTTCAACACAGTCGTTTTCCTGTTCCTTCACTGGCAGACAGACAAATTACTTTTACACGTTTTTGTTGTGTATGTAGCTATTTATTTATTTGATTTTACATTTTCAAGGACTTGTTTTTAGCAATATCACATATACAGCACATTACAGTATATGGAGACTCTGTTTTTAAGTTCAATTTTGAACTATAAAGTTTCTCATCTTCATTAGTTTCTATAAATTGGAAACGTTTATTGACTCAGTACTACTAGATTTCAAAACCTGGTGTACAGAACTGGGCAAACATTCTAGAACCACAGTGACGTGTGCTGGGTTCCCTCCCGCTGTGGGGATCTGGCTAATTCAGGTGAAGGAGGCAGAGTTTATGATATGGTTAGTTTTATGGAGGCATATGTTTGTTTTACAGCCTTCAGATGACCTTCAGAAAGTTCACTGCTGTGATCCTGTAGTGTTTGCCACAGACGTTTCTAAACGACCCCTTACTTGAAATGACATTTCCGTACTACATGGGGAGTTCAGCTTGATCAGAGATGTGATTTTTTATTTTTTTTCTTCTGTATAAATACAGATTTGCTTATTTTTTGACCTCGCTGGGATCAACCACGTTAATATCATAAATTCTAAATTTGTGGCGGGATTGCATGTTTGGGGGTGTAATCATACAGTCATAATCATACAGCTGGCCAACAGGATCCATTCTACGCTCTCTACGTCATGCACACGCTTGTTGTAAATGCAGAGCGAACGCTTCATTCAGAAGAACATAATTTGGGGATTTATCTTTATGTTTCCAGAGAGACCAAACAGATTTATAGAAGCCAATCACGGCTGTTTTGATACTCAAAAATGTGTGTTGTCATGTTCATTTTTAATTAAGTGGGGAACTGAACAGTGTTTTGTAACGTATACAGATAAACCCGAGACTGGAAATTAATATCTATGACGATTATATGATATGATTTAACATTAAAACATTATCTATATACAGAGACTAAAATAGGCTATTCCTTGATTTGATGGCTTGAAACTATAAATGGCAACTATACAAATGGCCGATCTAGTCACTGTAAGTTAATATAAACGCGTTGAAGTCTCTACTGAAAGCATACATTTAAATCAACTAAATCCGCAACGGATCGTTTGCAGAACCTGCCAATTAATTAGGAAAATACGCTGTATGAAAGACTTGGATGCACCATTTAGTGGCTGTGTATGGAAGTCTCTTGAGGCCACAATATTCTTTACTTTTTGTGTTCAATTATTGTTGAAGGAATTATTGCTGATAACAATAAATTATCAAAAAAGTAGGCCTAGTATAAACTACTCAAGGGCCATTTGTAAATGCCATCTTATTTGACATTAGCATAAGATATTTACACAAACCATCAACCTATTTTATTAAATATTGTTTAGGTGACTGTTAAACTACTAAACATTTCAACTGATATTTCCAAAATTGGCATACAGAATTGGGAAGTTATAATAGTTTGTTTTTGTGTTGCTAACAAAAAAATATTTTTAATCATGTAACATTTAATTATTAACATTAAAGACTATTTTTTGGGGGGATTGGGGTTGGGCGAGGGTGCGTGCGGTCTTCCTTCTATTTTGTCCTTGGCTGATCACATGGCTATTTGATGTAGATTTAAGCTTCGCATGCCCGGCATTAAGTTGGATTACCTTAGCATACTGTACAGATGCTGCAAACCTTACAATCTTAACATCTCCACAGACGACAGCCCTTTTCATGATTAAATAAACTTTCTTCACCATAAGAGCAAAGCTATTCCAATGTCCTGCATGAAGTCAGTGTGCCATGAACCCAAATATTTGGATGATGAGCTGGGCTGGATTTATATCCAGTGGCAACCAGGGTGGCAGGCTAAAGTTAAAAACGCCCAGTGTGTGAGGTTGACCTTGTGTGTTTAAACCATCTTTTGGCAAAGCAAGGTGATGCTGTATTATGGGTTGCCATAGTGATCTCTGTTGTTCTTGTGTAGGGCCCTCTGTCAGTGTTCTCAGCAAAGCAGAGATGGACAGCTCCACGTACCATCAGACTGAGACTACAGGACAGAGACCTTGGATTCACTCTGAAGGGAGAGCCACCTGTTCAGATACAGTCACTCGATCTACTTTGTCCCGCAGCGGTGAGTATTCACACACAGACAGGGTTCAGGGAGAAATGCTCCAGATATTTAAAATGTGGAGGCAAACAGAAAAACAAACAAAAACCAATAGTTTTGATTACATTTGCGAAAGACAATTTCTTTCCCTTTCGCTTGATCTTCTTTTTAAACACCTGAGAGCCTCTGAAGCTGAGGAGGGCAGATTTTATCTTTGACCACAGCAGTTGAATGATAACATTACACATTCATATCCCTGTTCACTCACACTGCACCTGTTTTTGACCATATCAGACTCTAGCTGTCTAAAGCAGCTGTGTCTCTTCCACAAATAACGCTCCTTTTGTTGGAACGCACGAGTGACTCCTCTCAGAAACCATCTCTATGGTGATTAGCAGCAGTGTGGTCGTGCCGATAAACTCATACCATAAACATTTGAAGTGTCAGACAAAGCACCACCCTCACAGGATGTGATTTATTTTACTGTGACCTTTTTTCTCTCTTTCCTTTCTTTTCTCTCCACTATCTCTTCATCACCAGGCGGAGGGACTGAAAGAGGGAGATTACCTTGTAGCTGTTGGTGATACAGATTGTAAATGGATGGGAGTGAGTGATGTTATGAAGCTTTTAAGGGACGTGGATGAGGAGGGCATCAACATCAGAGTAGTCAGCATGATGGACAGTAGCAGCCAACCAATGGTAAGTTTTCTTTTTCAAAAAAGCCGATAATTCTCATACTAGCTAAATAGAAAAAGTAGAATACAGTTTAGTAAAAATAATGTATGCACTTGTTTCAGTCAGTTTACGCTAGATCAAATTATATAAATTATATCTACCATCATAAACAAAATAAACAATATATAGTAATAAATCATAATATATTTTAGCTTGTCCGCAAAACATTTAGGGCTTACTAAAGGTCCAAAGAAACTTGTAAATATTTTTAAGTGATTACTCAAATGAATCACTGTCTTGTGAGGTTTAACTATTAAAATATCAGACGCTATTAAAATATTTGCCATCGCTGTCATTTTTGCGAGTCATGGCACACTTGCACCGTTCCAAAAACTAGTTAGATGACTATGTAGCGAGCATTTTTATGCATCATAGGCATGCTCTTAAGCCAAGGGCGGTTCATAAATGTTGGCAGTCTATTTACATTTTTATTTATTTATTTATTTTTATTTACATATTAAATTTTTGTGAATAACTTATGTAGTTTTAATACAAATATGCTGAATCCTACCAAAGATTTTGGCAACATTGTATGGCAGCATAATTTTCATTCTTTTATAAATGTAATTTTTATTATTTAAACACTATTTGTATGATTCTCAAAATTACTTCAACATACTGTCATATATGAATATTGTGTATATATTATTGTGTATAAATTATAGATTTTTCTTTTATGCCAAAAATCATTGGGATATTAAGTAAATATCATGGTCCATGAAGATATTTTGTCAATTTCCTACAGTAAATATATCCGTGGATGCAGCAAAATTGCTAACAAAAATGGCCGGAAACACACCTACAAACTTCACACCCAATAGAGAGCATTAAAACAAACCTGTTTCTTAGCAACGACCTGCTATTGGGTCTCTGATTAACAATATAAATATTTTTTTATTCTCTTGCACCCTTTAGATTCCACAGTTCTAAATAGTTGTCTCGGTCAAATATTATTAAATGGTTGCAAACTTTCTAACTAACTATTCTGCTTCCATTTGATGGAAAATCTCAATTTCTATTTTTTTGCTTTATGATTGGTTTTGTTTTCCAGGGTCAAATATGTGATTTTCCTTTTTTAATTTTCTTTTAACCACCCACAAAACGTATAACAAATAACAAAATATTTTGATAACTTTAATAGAAAAAAACACGACACGTTTATGATTAACTCTGAACTCAACAAAAAGGATGTGCCTAATGTACCTGCGTCATGTCATGATGTAATAGGAACATTTAACCTTTAACAGCAACCCTGCAGTGTTCTTAAATGATTGTGGGAATGTCTCTGAATGACTACTAAAGTGTTTCTGATTTAGTTCATGTCAGATCAAGTGTACATTATGAGTTTAATTATCTCTCGCTCTCTGTTAACCCTGCAGCCCACCAAGAGTGCAACATACTGCGGTGGTCTGCCCAAGACCTATTCCATGATCTGCCTTGCACACAATGAGGATAATAAAAACCCAAAGGCTCGCAAGGTGGCGAAGAAACCATCGTTCCTCAGCTGGGGTCTGAAGAACAGGCTGCAGAGCAGCAGCACATTGAGTCTTCCCAGTGCAGATTACAGTGGAGGTCAGCCGTGGAGCAGGCCATGCCCTACCTTTCCTAGCTCCTATAATGATAGTGCCCTCTACTAAACACACACAGCTGGATTTGTACATACACTGATAGGACAATATATTACACGAAAAGAAGGAAGGAGATTACCTTGGTAAAATAGAATACACATTTTGCACAGACCTATAAACACAGATGTAAGCTATTTTATTTCTTTTTTAGGTTGTCTTACCAGTAGAGGTGAAGCATTTAGTGTTTTAGCGAATCAGTAGACAAAACATGACGTGTATGCTGCTTAAAATATTTTGATTGTTTGCTTTGTTTCTCTCATATTGAATGGTTAAAAGGAAAATAAGGTGCGATGAAGGAATTTTTTTATTCTGCCAATCTCTTTAATGTTTTAAACAGACAAACTCTTGTTTTAAACAAATGAGGGCTTGTAGTTCAACACTTGCTTAGGTGTGGGTAAAGAGAGCCTTTTTGGTTCTGCATGCCTTATCTTTACATTCCACTCCACAGCCTGTTGCTTACAGACAGACCACCGCTTAAGGTTTCTACAGTGTTCTTGCATCACTAAAATGGAATTCTGATCCTGTGTCAATCACTGTAGAAGAACAGATTGTAGTTGTGGACAATGAAAAGCTTTTGTTTCGGGAATGTCTATACAAACTTTAATATTATTTTTGTGTTACTGAAGTATTTACATACACTGAAGGGACAGACTAGAATAGGACTTAAACGTATTGCCAAATTTAAGCAAGGAAGATAGAAAATATTACAGTGACTACAAATGCCATTCTTATTTAAGCTTGTTTCATGTGTTTTACCTAGCACTTCTGATGTGTTGGAATATTTCACTGTCTACAAAGTAGATTTTTATACACATTTGATAATCAAATAACTTAAAGAATAAAGAGGAAAACATATCATGTGTATTCATTTTAAGTACATATAAGTATTTTGTTTTTCTATCGTTACACTGTAGCCTGATGTATATAATCGTGGGTAATTCCATGGCTACAGGTTTTACTTGGTGTATAGTTTGTTTGTTTTTCTGTGGTGTAGCTCAAAGGGCACAATGTTTTCTTCCCTTATATATCTCACGGACAATATTTTACTTGAAATTCAATTGTTAAAAAACATTTACAAAATGTCAATGCCTTACATCTGTAAAGCCTTAACAGAGTCTACACTACAATAATATTTACTGTGGACCTACACTTTGTGCTTATTGTCTATGATTGTATCCAAACCATTTATGTTTTTAGAAGTGCCATGTTTGGAATTGTAATCACAAACACTGTTCTGTGAGGATGAGTTATTATTCTACTGGTCAATGATACTTCACAAGATAATGTACACGGTGCTTTTCTTTAAAGCCGAGCTAGAATTAACATTAATGGCACGAATTACAACATGACATAATTATCAATGTTGACCAAATGTGAAACAGATGTCAGATTAGTCTCACAACAATTGACCTTGTCCTGGAGTCTTTAGCTTATGTATGAGGAAAACTCTGGGTTATTATGAATTTTATAATTTGCCTGTTTTGTTGTATATGTAAATCTTAAAATAAATAAAATAAGGGGTTAAAACTGTGCCTGTTTTTATTGTGTAAGTGGACACTGGATATTCAGTGTGAAATCATCCTGACCACAATCATTTTTGTTAAGTGCAATAGTTCAAAGCAAGCGGTTATTTGTGTTGTCCTAGTTATTGTTCAATTTTATAATGTAAAACTGAATAAACAAGTTAGATTGTGTCGGATATATGTTGGTTAAGCGGATAGTGCTGTTTTCCTTATCCATATATTTTTCTTGGGAACTCTTATAATTCTTCATGCTTGAAATCTGAAAATGAACCACACTGCATATGTGCCAAAGACTGATTCTGACACATGACTATGGTTAGTAATTTCTAACCCATCTGTCCTCTCACTATTCTAAAATGCAGCTTTCAAACCAAGGCTGGGCAGAGCAGGATAGAGATGGCTCACTGTTAATATAATAAAATATAATATGATTAACCAAACAAACTCTGAAATCTCAGTGGAACAAGATGTACCAACTGATTCCTTATGAGGGAATAAGCATCGTTCATGTTCTGCTCTGAGTAGTGAAAATGGTGTGGTGGACTAGTGGATTTTAAATCACTCACAGACTGGGGTATTTATGGTGTGGCCGGGGTGGGATATTAAAAAGAATGTCTGCCAACGCCAGCAGTGATGTCAAAGCGATTAAGTGTGTTGGTGAGTTCTGTAGTTTTCTCTATCTTTCTCATAAGAGAAAGATAGAGAAAACTACAGAACATTAGACGTTTCTGCATCTTCCAAAGCTAGATAATATAAAGAAAATAATAATCATTAAAAAACACATCCACTCAGGACTTCTTTAACACTGGCTTTTATTCAAAAACAGCTTTAGTGGAATCATTGACACAGCACACGTCTGCTTTTACCGGAAACATTTTCCACCAGAATGATTTCTAACAGTATGACTCACTTTCTTCTCTTCTGCAGTCATCTAAAACACAGGCAGCATACATTTAACCCATTTACAAAAGTAGTTATCTAGTTAAGAGATGACAATTACAAGTAAATATGTTTACAATGGAAAGCAGCATTTATAGATAAAATTGATATGTGAGCAGTTTTGTCATTGCACAGACTTTATCAAGTAAATGTAACTGTATCGATGGTATGTCATTTGGAGATTAGATAGGCCTACTAAGTATAGAAAGGTTTTACTAACTACAGCTGGGGTGACTGACTGCACACATAGTACAAAATAGGATAAAAAACTGTCTTAAACCAAGACAATGGAATACCTGATTATCTCTTTGCGTAATGTTTAGTAACTTGCGTGTGCATGTACATATACATTATGTGGGCAATTCCAACATTATGGAAGTGACACATAAAGTCAGAGAATGTATTTGTTACCAATATATTGAACCATACCTAAGCCCTTATTGTAATATCCTTATATAATATCAGTCTTTGCACCAGTTTTCTATTTAAAAAAGGAAATAAACATGCGTTATGGGTGTGACAGTAAATGACATGTTTTTTGGGATACAACAAACTAGGAAGAATTTCTGTGAAATAAAATGCACAAACCAGAAGCAATAATACCCGACAAAACGGCATCCCTCTTGATAAAACACAAAATTGTTATTTTAAATGTCCTATATCCATTGATGAGGAATATGTTTCGTTATGGATGTGACAATGCTAAAAAGGAACAGTGTTGGGTGTAACTAGTTACTAAGTAATTAGTTACTGTAATTTAATTACTTTTCCCTTTAAAAAAGTAAAGTAAGGGATTACTCATATGTTTTCTGTAATTTAATTACAGTTACTTTTGATGTACTTAAACTAAATACTTTGTGAAATATATGCTTGTGCAATAGTGTAATTGACATCAAAAGTCAAAGTCTTAATTTAAAATCTGTGCTTTAATGTATAATTCTCACATTTGTAATACTTTGGTCAGTTAATAATATTATTTATTTGAATGAATTAAATAAGCCGTTTCATATCCATCCTTGAATCACTTAACTAATCAAGGTTGATGTATGATGTAGAAAGTAATTAGTAATCTAATTACACTATTGAATATGTAATGAGTAACTAGTAATTAATTACTTTTTCAGAGTAACTTACCCAACACTGAAAAGGAACTTACCTGACAATGAAAAATCATTAATTAGAAATAAAACAACATCATGGAGACATCACATGGGTAGCCTGTTTGAAAAACAAAATGTTAATATCTGTATTTATAAATAAATGTGTAAATATGGTGTGACACCAAAGACTAGGGGAAAAAAATGCATAACGAGAGCATTTTTATATTCGTTGTTTTTTATATTATACATTTAAAAAATATGAAATAATATATTATTAACAGTTTGTTTTCTACTTTTTTGATGTCGCAACACAGGACACATGTATGATATTTTTGTCAACCAGCGTTACACTTGTGCAGTTTTGTGGGATACATTTCCCTCTGCTGGATAGTGCAAACTGTTGCATTCATATGTGGCATCATAAATATGTGGGACGACGCCGTTGCTAAGAGGATTTAAACGGAATTCTGATTGGTTGAGAGAGCACAAACTAACCAATAGAATGCGTCGTTGTATGTCAGGATTGATCAAGAACAGCGTCTAGTTACGTGAAGTTGAGTTGAAGCTTTAACCACAAATAACGTCCATTTGTAACTTAAAACGTATAATATAAATGTATTCTCTAAAGAACGAATGATTTCTTGAATAACAGCTCTGTCACAACGACAATGCGCTGGTTTAAGCGCGGTTTGTTGTCCTAATGTCAAACGTTTCCCCGAGACGGGGAAGAGTGTTGAACGTCATGTCTTCAAGATTCAACTTCAGCTTTAGGAAACGGGAGAAGAGAGCATTTGTAAGTCTTTTACGTATATCTTTGTAACGTTAACGTATGTGATGCTGTCGCAATGTCCCAGGAATACGTTAACTTTAAGAGTTTTCTAGGAAGACACAATGCTTATTCTCTAGCTAACTCGCATTTATATACACCATAATGGCTGAGACATATTACCAGGCATGCCGAATTTGTTCAAAACGTTATTTTGTCATGTGGATCATGGTTGTGAAGTTAAAAGTGTGCTCCTTTGTACTATTGTGGTTGTTTAGAGGAATATAGCTCATGGCTTAATCCCCGCTGCTACCATCGCTCCCAGACCTGCTGTTCCCCGCACTCCCCCTCCACGCAGCCCCAATCCCTCTCCGGAGAGACCCAGGTACAGTATTCCTTCACTGTAAAAATGCTTACCATTCCGAAGCCAACCCTTATAAAACCTGTCACAATATCAGATTTTCACTACATATTATCGTGACCAAAATAATTCACGATAACAATATTAGTCAAATGTATCTTAAATTTTGTTTTTTACTGCGAATACTTTTTTAGCCAATTAATTATAATGTAAAAAATATTTTAAAAAGTATTATTATATATATTTTAAAATAAAGAATTTAAAATATATATATCTTAAAATGTTTTCATTTCATTTTTTAGACAAATTGCGAAATGTTTAAAGTGCTGTATAATTTACAAATGTATCATTTGTGTAGTGTTAACACAATATAAGTAATCATTGTTTTAATATTAGTATATTGTGACACATCCAAATCCTTATAGCCATATCTCATCTGTCTAACTTCTAAACATTATAGAATTGGTATCTAATTCAATTTTGATAATTGGACCCATTGAAGTCATCTATAATATTTATCTCAGGTCTGCTCTGGCAGCTGCCATTTTATCCTCATCTCTAACTGGCCGAACCATTGCCATTCCACCACCACGCCAAAGGTCTTACTCTGAGAGCGACTGCTCACGCACGGACAGCCAAACCGGCTTTGAGCCTTTCGCTGCCACAGCACTTTATACCAGGTAACCTTGTACACGGTTTCAGTAACCCCTGCTTTTTTTTTAAATGCTAGAGCCTGAAAGCACACTCATTATCCATTATTACTGTTCAGTATTACAACAGCATGATATCTAATCAGGGTTACTTGGCAACACAGCAGGCTGCATTGGGTGTATGTTTGTGAAGAATATTTGATTAGCAAGAGGGAAATTGGTTCAGTTGCGTGTTTATTCTTTGGTCGACTTGCCTCCCCTTGATGGGATATTACTGACATTAATTTGCAACACTCTTTTACACAGTTGAAATCTTTCTTAGACTTATTTTTGTGACACATGTAATAATATTATGTATGTTCTCACATTTTAGAGACAGATGGACAGATTCAATGACAAGAAGGCATCCTGTGCCTTCTCCAGGACACAGTGATGATGATGATGATGATGAGGTGGAGGGTCTAGATTTAGAAGAAGATCATGTGTATCAGTCCCTGGAGCGACCGAGCAGAGCCGATGACATCAATGCTATTTACACTGTGCCATTAAAACAAAAGAAGGTACTGAGGTCTGGGTCTGTGTGTTGAGTACTCTATCCTATCATGTTGTGAGGATAAGTGAGGTTGCATTACCTAATGTTTACCATTAGATGGAGCTTCAGATTCATTCATTTGAATTTTTGCCTCGTTTCAAAACTCAGTCTGACATTTCTGTTTATATAATATATTATTTTTTATTTTTATACTCTTCATTGGCTAAACTAATGTCTCTGTTAGGGTGTGACCAGTTCAGAAGCTGATGAAGAGACGGAAGACTCTACATTTGATATTGTGTCTCCTTTACAGACTGAAGGTTGGAATCTTTTGAAACAATAGGAAGTGCTTTAAAACGAGAGAACATTAAATACAAGTTAAAATCAAAAGTTTTAGAACCATTGAACGTTATTCTCCATTCTAAATAAGCGCATTCTTGGCACTAGGAAAAAATGAACAAATAAAATATGTATAATATGTTTATGATTTACGTAAAACATTTTTTTTTAATTGATCATATTAGGATTTGCATATGTCTCTCATTATAATTTGATTGTCTTGGAGAGCCCGGATAATTTTTGCAGCTTGTAAAATAATTAGTAAAATCTATTTCAGAGGAAATTGTGGTTCAGGAAGGAGCGGGTCAAACGGTAAGCGAACCCCTCTTCTAATTATGAACAGTGAGAAGCCATTATTTTGATTGATTAAGTTAATTCAGGGTTCAGAGATAATTTTACAACACTGCTTGTAGAAATGTCAATTACGATGAACCCTGGAGTAGACTGTCTCTGTACTAAAGGTCATTCTGCCCCAGACTCAACAAGTTCTTCAAAGACAGTGAGAAAAATATGATGCTGTTACTGAAAGCGAGGTCAAAGGCACGATAGGAAGATTAAGAGAGGTTGTTATCACAAAGAAGTGTGAAATGAAAATCAGACAGGATGGTGAAGAGTAGGAAGGTGTTTGAGGAAGGATTTGATTGGGTGGGAGAGAGTAACGAGAATTATTAATAATACTACCTATTTTTGACACAAGAAACTATCACGTACATTCTGAATCACTATTCCATTGTTCCAGTGATAAATTATACTTTAATGCACACACAAACTCTAGTAAGTCCATGTGAATCTGTCCTTGGTAGACATTTAGACTGGATGCACACAGAGTCCAGCCACTTACATGACTCATAACTCATAACATGTTGGATGCGAAAGATGTCATTCCTACAAGAACTTTAAGCATTGGGAATATGTAGTCTCATCTCCTAATGAGGACAATTACCCATTGGTTGAGATAAACTACCCCTAATGAGTGCAAGCTATTTACTTTTCATTGTTAGAGAAACTTAATACAGCCTTCAGTCTTTGATATTCCACAGTAAGACCCATTTATCAGTTAACTTCCCTCTGTCTCCATAGCAGCCATCATCGCCACGACAACCAAGATCCATCTCCCATGGGGGCATGTTGTCTCCAGGTACATTTTGTCATACATTATCCATCACATAAGCTAACGTTTAATCATGTTTAACACCATCTACTCTTCATTCATTATTTTTGTCAGTCCCTGTAAAACGACTCAAGGCTTTGAATGAACATCAAAATTTCAGTTTTTGACAGAAAGCAAATTAGTAACATTTTGAAAGACTAATTGATGTCAGATTTATTCAAGCTCTTCTTTCAACAGACTGGGGACAAATGAGGTGGGGACTGTGTGATACATTTGTGATAGTCTCATTGAAGTTAAAAGGAAGAGGAAAAACACTAGACGCTTCATTCAGCTCCTCTCATGGGTTTATTGTTGTCAGCAATGAGAAATAGGAGGGAGAGATGAGATCGACTGTAATGACTATGAGGATTTGAGAAACTAGAACTACTTTCGCTTTGTCTTGGTATATTCCCGCTATTCCTCCTTTTATCATTGCTGTAATTGTAGTCTCTTTCTATTGTGCTCATGGAGGTGACTGTCAAGAGTTTTCGGACGTAGTTGTAAAGACACCGTGAAAGGGGAAATTAGAATAGCTATTGGTATTTTATTTGCGGTTCCTTTGGGAGATAAAGTCTTGTATGCTGTTTTGGCAACAGGATTGTTAGCTGTAAAACATGAAGCATTTCCTGCCAAAAGGAATGGTTGCCAAAATGTGTCGTTAATGAGATAAACAACACAATATTTTTTTGTTTTAAGCGAGTCAATGGAAAAATGGTGTCAAAAGACTTAATAACAGTGCAAATTTAGAAAAGGTCAGAAAGTGACAAGAAAAGCACTGCAGGAGGAAAAGAGTGTGTGGGAAAGATGGTATGCTGTGTCAGGTTTACTGTAGTTCCTAAAAGACAGCCTGATGATATTTTAATAAGTCTTATAGGGTATGCTTGAGTGGCTTTTGGCTAGCAGAAATATTGTGTGTTATTATCATCATAGTCATATTGCTATCATTTTTGTGTCAAGAAACTTTCCATATATTTGTATGATATAACTAGTCAATTGCATGTTTTACATCAATCTCATGAATCCATGAGCAAATTATTCAAGTCTAGTGCATGAGGTTTGTAGGAAGGACGGATATTCTCTTAAAGAGAGCCTGAAGCAGCAGGTTTGGGCAGTTGCTGAAAAGTGATCAATGGACGACAGCCAAGCTTTATATGCACCGTCAGACAACAGCTGTGTCCCCTTTAACAGCAACAGAGACTTCCAGCGAGGGAAATTTTAGCTTGTTTTGTCAAGGATGACCTAGACGTCCGATCTTTGGGCTGAGATTTCCTGATCAAAGGGCTGAGATGTCAGTAATGCAGACAAAACCTTCTCTGTGCGTGTAAAGTTAGAGACCTAAGGGAATGACAGATCAAAGAGAATTAGAGAACTTAGGAGTGCCGGAGCAATATGGCTTTACTAGGAGTACCGGTGAAGGGGTTATTTTTTCCCCTTTATAGCCAATGTTAAGCCCTGTGAGAGTCAGTCTAAATGCTTTGGTCAAGGATGTTTAACGTGATTTAAAACGGCATGTTCCAGGGCTTCTGACATGAATTGGAGTCCGTAATCAAATGTCTGACCTCAGTGAGATGTAAACCCTACAGTAGGCCTCAGTATTGTACAGGGCAGAGTGACTGGTAAGTAATGTATTAATGATGGAGGCTTATGTCGGAAAAGGTCAGTTATGGTCATCTGGCTGAGAGGAGAGAGTATTAAGCATTAAGTGGGAATCAATTGGGCATAGTGAAGGATATAGAGCTCTATCACTTCTTGGTCATGGGATACTTTCAAATGGATTAAGGGGGACAATGGCTTCTGTAGGAGCTGGCATACTGTTGGAAAGGTGGCCTTGTGATTGAGGTAGTTGTCAACATCAGTAAGTCATTCGAAGTGGGTCATGAAGTCCTCAGTGTTGAGAGAGAAGGAAAGATGGCGGGCACTGTATAGAGGAAGGTCGGAGAATTATTTGTGTTTATTGTGAAGTGATAGTACCAGCGTCTCTGAGCAACTTAAGCTTTCTTCCATTTCCTACATGGTATACACAATTTATGTATATTTTATATCTATATATCTACCTGTATTATAGTAGCAATAGACTTTTAAGATGAGAAGAATTAGATCTGAGGGGCTATTATTTAGAGATTTTACAGAGATTTCAAGAAGCTTCCTTTGTAGCTGTCTGTGGATAAATGACAGGACAGTCAGTGTGAGATAAAAACTGATCAGATCAATAATGAAGTTACAATGACTTACAATAGTGCATTATTTTATCACTCACTGATTCTCATCTATAGTTACTCATTTATTCTCAGTGTATCCCATTTACTGCTTCAATCACTTGTTTTGTTTTTCACATATCATTTCCTCAGATCTGAATGATGACGTTAGTGGGCAGTCTCAAAAATCAACATTGAAGAATCCTAAGAGAAAGATGTTGCGTCGAGTGAGAGGGAAAGATAGAGAAATCAGTTCAGGTGAAAGACACAAGTACCTGCAATATGCTCTTTGACTTCTTACCTTCTCTGATAAATGCAGTTTTTATCTTTAAACAACACATTTGCGACTCTAAACTAACAACTCACTTTAAAATGACAGCTAAACATGTCTAGACTTTTAAGCCATTACCTTGATATAGCCGTATTGCCTAAAGCTCTCTTATCAGAAGGAAACCAGACTTTTAGTCTAATTTTAGAGTTATCTGTAAAGTTAAGATGTTTTAACTACACAGTCAGATTTTATTTACAATACTGTAATTTGTTAAGTATTTAAACTAGCACATAGAAGATGTTGTACAATAAGCTACAGTAGGCTCTCAACCTATTTTCTATTTTATTATATAATGACATTATTTATTATTATTAGGGGCAGTCGTGGCCTAATGGTTAGCTCATGGTTAACTCATCACACACATCACATCACATCACAAAAGTCCAATAGAATTAAGGATTTAAGTAACAGACAGCGGCAGGCTCATAAATGTGTATAAGAACTAAACTAATGGTCATAAACACATTAACCATTTGCCCATCAAGAGCTTAATAATAGTTTAAGACAGAAGTATTTGATCTGCCGTGTGAAATTTGGCTTTAGGAATGATGTTGTCAATTTACACAATCCTATCTTTACTATCTTCTTTTTGGTACTTTCCTTGCTGTTCTCGAATTTTCATTTTAGAAAAATGCACATTTTCGTTTTCGCCATTTTGTTGTGCCCTTGTTTTAATCTGTTATATTGTGCCCTTGTTTTAATCTGTTATATTGTGCTGCGTCTTTCTGGACTATTTTATATCTATGAGTTGTTTTATGTTTGTGTAATTCTTAATTTCATTGTGTTTCTTGTTTTTTTAATTCCGTGTGTGGCTGTTCTGTGTTTTGATCTGTTCTGTCCTTGCTGTGTGTAACTGTGCTGTGTGTAACTGTGCTTTGTCCTGCTCTGCCCTGTGTATGTTTCTCTTTTGTCATACTGTGTTTTCTAATCTATGTGGTACTGTGCTGTGTCATGCCATGTGTGTGGCTATGCGGTGTCGTCTCCTGTCCTTATCTGTGGGGTGTGTGTGTGACTATGGGGTGTCCTGTGTGTGGCTGGCCTGTTTTTTGTCCTGTCCTGTGTGCGGCTATGCATGGCTGTGTCCTTTCCTCTGTGTCGCTTTGTTTCATTCTTTACTGTGTGTTTTGTGTGACTGTGCTGTGTCCTGTGCTGTTGGTGCAGAGGTTGGTGCAGAGGCTGGGAAAGTGTTGCACTGTGCGCTAGACATGCAGCAGTCGCTGGTAAAGGAGCTGAGAGAGCAGACTCAGTTTCTGACTCAGGAAAGAGAAAGGCTGGAGAAGAGATGTTTACAACAGAATCGTCAGATAGAGAAACTCCAGCAGGAGCTCTCTCAGCCTCACACACAGAGAGGAAACTGTACAGGTGCCTCTACACTCCACCCTCATTCACTGCCACACAGAGTCCCAAATATCCCACAAAGGGGGTTTCCAATATGAAACAATCAACTGTGGAACAAAATCTGCCAATGCTGGATTTATTTTCAACAATTGGCTACAGTACTTCATTTTCAAGCCTCTTACAAGCCACTTTTTATGGGGATACGCATTGTACATCTTTATAATTGAGTTGGACCATCCTTTTTCACACAAAGGCATTGGGCGTGGATTCAACAAGGTGCTTGAAACATTCCTTGAGATTTTTGTTATTGACATTACAGCACACACAAACTTAATGACATATTTTTTTCACTGTAACTCTAGATATTTTTGTGCACAAAAATAACTGGAGATCCGCAAATAATCATTTCACCCTGTCTGGCATCAAGGCTCATTTCATGGTCATTTAGATCACATTTATTGCCTGATCTGAAGTTTGGTTTGAAACTCTTGAATGCCCTGATGATGGAGTATTAGATAATTACATTAACAGGAATGTGCCTTATAAGCTGGCAACTATGGATGTTTCTTCAATTATTCTTCAATTATTGTTTCTTTTTTTTTTAATAGCTTCAGAATAATGTGCTCTTTTTATGTCATATCATTTGTCCTCCTAAAATAGGAAAATCAATAAACACACTAAAATTGATTATCAAATTTACAGTTGTGCAGTATATACATTTGCTTGTCAGCTATGATCTAACTATATGTAGCTGTATGTGTGTGTAGGTGAAAGCTCTGAGTTGCTGAATCTAAGACAGCAGGCTCAGGAGCTGGTGGATGAGAATGATGGCCTGAAGATGACAGTCCACCGTCTCAACGTGGAGCTCAGCAGATACCAGGCCAGATTCCGGCCACTAGCAAAAGAAGAGGTAAAACAGCTCAGTTTCTCTTCACAGTTTGCACTTTAAGAGACAGCGTTCAAGACACGTATTAGGCCTGCTGGTCAAGGCACATTATTGTAAATATTTTATTATATCTTTTTATGTGACAACACTGAAGAAATGAAGCTTTTGCTACAATATAAAGTAGTGAGTGTAACAGTGTAAATTTGCTGTACCCTCAAAATAACTCGACACACAGCCATTAATGTCCAGACCGCTGGCAACAAAATTGAGTACACCCCTAAGTGAAAATGTCCAAATTGGGCCCAATTAGCCATTTTCCATCCCATCCGTTAGTGTTACAAGGTCTCAGGTGTGAAGAGGGAGCAGGTGTGTAAAATTTGGTGTTATCGCTCTCACTCTCTCATACTGGTCACTGGAAGTTCAACATGGCACCTCACGGCAAAAAACTCTCTAAGGATCTAAAAAAATAATTGTTTGGCTCTACATAAGATGGCCTAGGCTATAAAAAGATTGCTAAGACCCTGAAACTGAGCTGCAGAATGGTGGCCAAGACCATTCAGCGGTTTAACAGGACAGGGTTAACTCGCAATGATCGACCAAAGAAGTTGAGTGCACGTGCTCAGCGTCATATCCAGAGGTTGTCTTAAAATAGATGTATGAGTGCTGCCAGCATTGCAACAGGGATTGAAGGGGTGGGGCGGGGTCAGCCTGTCAGTGCTCAGACCATACGCAGTACACTGCATCAAATTGGTCCGCATGGCTGTCGTCCCAGAAGGAAGCCTCTTCTAAAGATGATGCACAAGAAAGCCTGCAAACAGTTTGCTGAAGACAAGCAGACTAAGGACATGGATTGCTGGAACCATGTCCTGTGGTCTGATGAGACCAAGATAAACTTAGTTTGTCCTGCCTACTGTCAAGCATGATGTTGGGAGAGTCATAGTTTGGGGCTGCATGAGTGCTACCGGCACTGGGGAGCTACAGTTCATTGAGGTAACCATGAATGCCAACATGGTCTGTGACATACTGAAGCAGAGCATGATCCCCTCCCTTTGGAGACTGGGCCGACGGGAAGTATTCTAACATGATAACGATGCCAAACACATCTCCAAGACCACTGCCTTGCTAAACAAGCTGAGGGTAAAGGTGAAGAGCTAAACCCTTTTCAGCATCTGTGGTGGACCCCACAAACAGAAGGTGGAGGAGTGCAAGGTCTCTAACATCCATCAGCTCCATGATATCGTCATGGAGAAGTGGAAGAGGACTCCAGTGTGAACCTGTGAAGCTCTGTTGAACTCCATGCCCATGAGGGTTAAGGCAGTCCTGGAAAATAATGGTGGCCACACAAAGTATTGACACTTTGGGCCCAATTTGGACGGTTTTCACTTAGGGGTGTACTCACTTTTTTTGCCAGCAGTCTAGACATTAATGGCTGTGTGTCGAGTTATTTTGAGGGGACAGCAAATTTACACTGTTATACAAGCTGTACACTCACTACTTTACTTTGTAGCAAAGTTATATTTTCTTCAGTTGTTTTCACAGAAAAAATATATAAAAATATACACAAAAATGTGGGGGGTGCACTCACTTCTGTGAGATACTGTATGTGGGGGAATGGCTTCTCCATTGAAAATGGTAAATACATGACAGTTGTTGAAATTGTGGCGAGGATTGCTATTTGGAGCTCTCGGTAGGCCGGAGCTCATGTGGACCAGTATAGCTCAATGTGTCACCTTTGGAACTCAAACATTTGGAGAGGACTTCCGACACTGACGAAAGGGGGTTTCCTGACCAGCGAAATGCAATGGCAAACAAACGGTTGGTTAATCCTAGTTGCCTCGTTAGAGAGCCCGTCTTCCATGCCGGACCGATCGCCGGTTTAAAGCCTGCTCTTCATGGATGCGAGTAAGGCCGTAACAGTAGCAAACTCTTTTACTTGGGAATGCTTTTAGAAATGTAGACAAGTGGACTTTTGGACTCTAATGAAGGCAGTCTGTGTCAGGAATGCGGTACCGTGACTTGAGAACTTTTCCATCAAATACTGTAACTGTCATATTTTAATTAGAACAGTTGTACTTGCATTTTGTTATAAATAAATACTCGTATTACATTTAGTGGTTTCAGTTATACCGCTGTGGCTTGAAATTATAATTTGGGTAATGACCATACTGCATAAAACAGGTAATGACTAAATTTTAAGATATGGAATCGGATCACTCTCTCTCGTGACCCTCCCACTCCCCCACTCTTCTTCTCACAGCATTCATGCCCATTTTAGTTGCATTTTTCAAAACAACAGTGAGGTAGACTGTAGGAAAAGGGGGGGTTCATGACCCTATAAACTCAGTACTATATTGATGACAGTAATTCTAAACCAAAATAGTTTTGTTGGGTTTATTAACTTTCTCTGTCTCGCTTGTTTGTTAGAAGTTTTCAACTTTCAGCAACGTAGTGTTATTGAAACAAGTAAGTTTTACTTACTCTCCTTTTATTTGATCATCTGATCATTTGTGAAGGCATTCACAAAGCATAAGAATTCATTTCTAAAGAAATGACTTATAACATTTTAGTTTACTTGCAGAAAGTTCTCCCTACAAAGATAATGAAGTTACTTGAACTTAGAATTTTTAGTTAAAGTGATAGTTCACCCAAAAATGAGAATGAAATATTGTCATCATTTACATTTACTCACCCTCATTTCAAACCTGTATGACTTTCTTGCTTCCGCAAAACACAAAATAAGATATTCTGAAGAAAGTTGGTAACCGAACAGCACTGGTCAACATTCACTTCTATTGTATGTACACAAAACCAAAGTCAACGGGGGCCAATATTAGTTTTACTTTTTGGTGACTTAATCTATGCTGTAATATTAGTCCCTTTCACACATACAGTTGTTTCTGGTAAATTGCCAAAAAAAATCAGTTAAAGGCGGGCATACACGGTGCGATTTTTGCTGTCTTACGAGCTCGCAGGAGATTGTTTTTCGTTCAGCAGGAAATCATTTATGCTTGAATGATTGCGGCTCGCATATGTGTGAGAGGAATTACGAGCAGAGCATGTTATGAGCACCTCCCGTCCTCCTGATAATTTTCAAACATGTCCCAAAAATTTACCCAAGTGGCATTTTGTATACCTGTAGCTCAGTGGTAAGAGATTTGCGTTAACAATGCCAAGGTTGTGGGTTGGATCCCAGGGGATTGCACATACTTCGAATCAAATGTATACGATAATGTAATGTAAGTCGCTTTGGATAAAAGCGTCTGCCAAATGCATAAATGTAAAACGTTAATTATGGGAGATATTATATCAAACAAAAAACTTAATGTACCTACATTTTTAAACCTAATTTTTGCTTGCCTCAGATTTCGTCAGATCGTGGTAAAATCTTGTAGCGTGTGACTGCGTCCGAATAATTGTCTTAATAAATTCACTCGTGATGTGTACAAGGGCTCACGACCTACCGATTGTCACAATTCACACCGTGTACACTCACTTTAAAAGATTGTGTGTGAACAGAACCTTTCCGGTAAATCCGCACTCCCTATTTACCAGTAATCGGAGTTGTAAAATTACCGGCAAATTACCAGTATGAGGTGCTGTCTGAATGAAGAATAAGGATTACCGGTAAGAGCACATACAACGCATGACAACACTCTTATGCAGATGAGGCGCACACTCTGCACTGTGTATCTCTTCACATCTCTGCACTAAAGTTGTTCAAAACAGTGCGTTCATTCGGATATAAAATCACATCCCGCCATATTTTCAAACATACTGTAAGTCCGGTTGTATTACAGCATAAAGAGATATTTCATCGGCAAATCAAAATTTACCAATGTTTTACACACCCTCAAGGCATCTTGACTGAATAGGACTTTATTCTTGAAGAATAATGCAATCAAATTTATAATTCAACGTATCATTATACTTCCTAGTGGCAGAATGGGAGTGAATGGGCGTCGACTTTTTGAAGCTCCAGAAAGTGCATCCATCGATCAAAGAAATGCTCAACATGGCTCTGCGGTATAACAAAGGTAAACGCATCGATTCGCTTCAGAAGACCTTTGTTAAGACCACAGAGCCTTGTTGAGCAGTTCTTTGAATAGTTTTAGACGCTAGCCAAACTCATACCGTTAGTTAACTAGAGGTCAGGCGCATCTGATGAAACGGTCTATATATTTTATATTATATACAGTGTATATATACATATATCAGGGGTTTTCTTGCATAGAGAAATTGGAGTTGGCCACCTCCGTCAAATGTCGTGCCGCCTCAGACTCTAGCCAAAATTATGTCTGGTGTCTTCACAAGAAATGCTGCCGTGCATTTAACAATGTCATTTGTAACTGCAGTTGCGGCATTACACCGAAGTGGAGGCGCGGTTTCGTTATCAGCACACTGAGGAGCTAAAATGAGTTGCAGCTGTGTTTCACGGTTGTTGTTTTTTTAACTTTTTTTTAACTTTTTTTTAACTTTTTTATGCTTCAGAAACAATTACAATAAGGCATATTTAATTTGACAATACAATTTCTAAGAAAGACAAGAGCACAAATAAAACAACAGAGAAAATACATTTAGAAATACACTCATTCAATTACTGAGTAAAGGATAAATAAATAAAATAAGACACAAAAATAGAAAAAATAAAAATGAAAATCTATTACATTTACGCATTTGGCAGACGCTTTTATCCAAAGTGACTTACATTGCAGTAACCTATACATTTATACTTAGGCATATGCAATCCCCTGGGATTGAACCCACTTGCGTTGTTAACGCAATGCTCTTACCACTGAGCTTCAGGAAAGCTCTTAACATACTGTACATAACATCAGGGTCTTCTAACAGCTCAAACTCTTCAACCAATTTAATTGTTTTCGCCCGACTTTCGATTTAATTTTACTCTAAGATTTACAGTAAATCCAAAATTCGGTTTTGTTTTAAGGCACTTGCACTTATGAATATGGAATTCACGGTTGTTTTTTTGCATATGTTTGGTTTCTTAAATTATCGGGACATATATCATTGTAACTGTGCAGTTGGATCGTTGAATCAGCGTTTACTGTACACAGCGAGTTCGCCAGTATGAATGCACATTTACGACTCCCACACGAATTACTCATTTGAACCGATTCATTTAAACTATTAAAATTTTCAGTCACAAGCTGATATCATTGAATAATTTAAAGTGAACCGCAGGGAATGCAAGATGTGAATGAGCTTTGCTCATTTATTAAGACTGGTTAATTCAGTTGGCTGTTGTGGGCTGAAAAGTTATGTTATAAAAAAGCTTTATTTGATAAAAAACATTTCTGTTTAGTTGAATAAAAGTGTTGTCCTATATAACATACTATTTGTCATTTTCATCTTATTTTATTAGAACTTTTAATAGGTCAAAGTCACTTTGGTTAAGCCACTTAAAGGTACGGTAGGCCGTGTGTGTACAAGATCAGGATGGCACCACCTCCGCCTCATTTTGAGCCAGGAAAATAAAACCCTGACATATATTGATAAGTGATTTGATTTTAGTTATGCAATAATGTTACACTGACATAGACACAATAAAATGTAATTGAATGATGTCCAGACCAGAAACATAAAATAAAATTTTAAGGATGGTTTTCTAAAATAATATTTGTTTGTGTTTGTAATACAGGCAGTCTTATTTTTTTGTTTTTTTTTGCGTTTTTTTTGCGTTTATTGGACAGACAGTGATTTTGGAGAGGACAGGAAGCAAAGTGGATGAGAGAGAGGGGGTGGGGTCGGGGAAAGGACCACGAGACGGGATTCAACTCGGGTCGCCCAGGACGCAACAGCGCCTTATGTCGGAGCACGAACCGCTCGACCATCTGCTCCGACGGCGGTCTTATTTTTATGACATTTTATTATAATGCTATAGATCATGTGTGATAAGTTTATTGCTAGCATATCTACAGCTGGGATATAAGAAACTATAGTTAATTTGATTTTATTAATGAAACAGGAATTGGTTCTGAGAATTACTGTAGTTTATCTACCACTGTCTCCTTTCAGTCTTACAGGGTGTGATTAGATGACGCCACAGCAATGATAGGCAATCTTTCCTTTCATCTCCCACTGCCTGTTTAATGCTGAGATGATAGTTTGAGGTATATTATAATTTCAAAGGAGCATTAACCAGCGAGAGGTTGCGATCCAATCGGCTTGTGTGTGTGGAATCAGAGAATGTCTTTGCTTTACCCTTCGGTGTATTTTGGCTTCAGCCTTCTGAAAACATCAGAACTTACTAAAGCAGTTGTCTCCGGTTCTGCTCAGGTTTAGCACCATATCTAATGAAACACAATAAAAGTCAACAAGCAGGAAATAAATACTTTTTGTCTTGTTTTTCTGCTGCAGTTCATGCTGAGAGCATGCAAGCCTGTACAAACAGCAACATTTATGGATTATGTTAGTCGATTATAGACAACATTTGGGGGAAATGGATAAAATGTAAATTTAAGACTACATTATAACTACATTTTAAGAAATTTACAGTGTACCCTCGGAACTTCAGAGAAAGAGCTGTTTTCATTAAATAAGCCGGGATTTATATGTAGGAGTTGTTATGTTGGAAAATGTCCCAGGCGATGCTGTAACTAAAAAGCTGCCATGTCATGGGTTGTTTATGGGCATTTATGCAGTGAATATTAAGTGGAATAAGCGCACAGAGGAATTGCATAACTGGGGTTTTTTAACAAGGCCCAGAAGAGTCTGACAGTCTTTCGGGCCATTCAGACAGAATGCATTTTTCTATTCCAATGCGCTACTATCCCATTGTTTTTCCATGTAAACAGACGTTTGACAGACGTGCATGACCGCTAAGCTCGTGTCTTTTGATTTTGAAGCGCATTGCACACGAGCACTGCATTTTAAGGGGCTGTGTCCACAGAGGCGTTTACACCTGTAGCCAGCGTGTTTTTTCAATTGTTTTCAATGGTAACGCTGCGCTTTTTAAAAAAAACATCAGTTGAAGTTTTTTCCCACGATCAGCGCCGGCATGCGACCGGGCGCCCAGAGTTAAAAAATGCTCAACTTTGGGGAGAACGCTGTGCCTGCAGTTGGCGTTTTCAGCCAAGCTCCTGCCGTTTTCAGCCACGTAAATGCGCTTCTATGGACACAGTACCTAAGGGGGGGTCCCCGACACAGCCCCTAAGACTTTTACATACAGCGCTCCTCATCAATGTCAGTTCCAAAAGCAGAGAACCAATCAGAAGAATTTGGAGGAGCATTTAGACCAACCACAGCTAATTCACACACTTACACAATTAGATATTTACAAATGCTAAACATTGTAAAACCGGCAGCCCTTTACAGTTTCTAGTATTTTTGTCATTTTCACATAGTCTGTCATAGGCCAATTGTGTACCAGGCGTTCTCTGTAGGGACTAAAGAAACATTGTAAGGTCCTGCCTCTTGGTTCCTATCAGGAAAGCAGCTTCATAAAAGTTTACAATATATTCACCTCTTCAGAGGAGTATAAAGACCAGAGCAGTTGAATAACAGAGATGCGACACACTTTTATCTTGCTGCCGTGTGGTCACGTGGTTCATGGAGCTCTAGTTCCAAACTGTCAGTCTGTTTGAATGGGTTTAAGCAGGGTAGACAGTTGAAGTAGATGTATTTGCAACACATTTCACTAAATACTGATTAAATTTATAATAAAATTGTATCTGATTGTGAGAGAGACAGTATTATTCAGCTTTGTGTGTTTAATTTGACTAGGGGGGATGCATTATGTGCAATACTTTAACAGAATACATAAATTCATCTGTTTCTTATGCTTCTATGATCATCAGTACATACCAATGTTAAATTATGTTAAGACATTCACATAAAAATCCACAAGTAATTTATCAATAAATAATCAATGATTGCAAGTAAATGCACCACAAAGAACGATGAAAAATGAAAAATGAACAAGACAAACAATTTCAGTCAGTAAGATTTCATTACACAATTTATACAGGGAGAGGGTTGATAACATTTTATTTAATGTGCAGCCTTTATAGAAAATCTTTCAACCACACACACAGAAAAGACATATTTAGGCAAACAATATTTTGTTTCACAAACATCCTTATGATAAAACGCCAGTTTTACAGAGATGTATTTTCATCAACTTACATTTACATTTATTCATTTAGCAGAGGTTTTTATCCAAAGCGACTTACAGATGGGGTAAACAATGGAAGCAATTGGGACAACATAAGGACAACAAAAAGCATACGTGCAATCAAAAAGATTGGCCTCATATAGCCTACCACAGTATACAAAGCTAAGTTAGAAGTTTTTTGAAAGAGTAGAAAAGAAATAGAAATCAGAAATGATCGGTCAGGTGCTGACGGAAGAGATGCGTTTTCAGAGGATTTTTAAAGATTGCTACAGAATATGCAGATCTTGTAGCAGCGGGCAGATCATTCCACATAAGTGGATCCGATCCAGAGAAGGTACGTGAGAGAGATTTTTTACCTTTATGGAAAGGCACCACAAGAGGTCGTTCGTTTGCAGAGCGAAGGGATCTGGCTGGTACATACTGTATGTCTGCATTAGCGAGTGAAGATAAGGGGGTGCTAAACCAGTGATGGTCTTGTAGGCCAAGAGCAGAGCTTTGAATTTGATGCAAGCAACTATAGGGAGCCAATGTAACTTAATGAAGAGTTGAGTGATGTGTGCTCTCTTTGGTTCATTTAAGATCACTCTTGTGGCTGCATTCTGGATCATCTGTAGAGGTTTGGTTGTGCAAGCTGGAAGTCCAGCCAGTAAAGCATTGCAGTAGTCCAATCTGCACAAAACAAGAGCCTGGACTAGGACTTGCGTAGGATGCTCTGATAGGAAGGGTCTAATTTTCCTAATATTGTAGAGGATGAATTTACAGGACCGTTGGTGCTGGCAGCCTGATCCGTGAAGTTAAGCTGATCATCGATCACCAGGCCAAGGTTTCTGGCAAGTCTCAGGGCTTCAATGACAGAGAGCAGCGCAGTCTCAGTGGAATGACCGCTCTTTAAACTTACCTGCGAATGTGTTTTGGAAACAAATATATGAAAGGGCTTCAATGCAATGTTTAGAACTATGGAGCCCTCCATGACACGAGTTACGTCCGCATTTCATTCTTCCAATGGACGTCTATGCGAGTGTTGCAACTCTGTTTTTGTAAGTCCTTACACAATAGAGTCTTTTTATTAGCTAAGAATGAGCTATTTCTATCTACATACACTGTGGGTACCCTTACATGGAATTGGCCATGTTATTTCTACAGTAGCCCAAAGATAAGAACTGCTGAACATAGCAGGTTTCGTAAATATGTTATCTCCTTCATCAAAGAAGCGAAAACGTGATGACATTTTAGTCCTGTGTCAGCTGCCATAGTGCTTCGAGAGGGGGACGGGGGTTCATGAAATGAAAACCAAAGTGTCTAGAAAAAGAAACACATAATGTTCTTCTTACGAAATATATATATATATTTACACTTACTATGGGAGCTGTTTTAAAGCAACTTTTGAGCTACATCACTTCTGAGCTGTGTGTGTGTGTCAGTGTGTGTTTTATTTGTGCATATATTTGTCTCTTGCTGTCCTGCTGGGCCATTGGCCCATATCACTTGTGAGTTCTGAATAACCCTCATGCATTAATGTCCCTCATCGCTTTGAGGCACAGAAATTGCTGCAGTGTCATAGATTAAAATCCAACGTTACTGGTCATCTCAGTACAGAACAATTCTTTATGCAATCCTTTTTACCCTTTCTACCTCATTTCTGTCTTTACTCTGTCTTTCTCATTCTTGTACTTTACAATTCAGTTCTGTACAATTCTGTATAATTGTAATGCTTTAAGTTGTTTTGTTATGTCCCATAATGTTCTATAGTGTGTGACTGAAAAAACTAGGATAATGTGTAGTCTTATGTGCCTTTCTTTTAAAATTTCCAGATTTCTCAGCTCAAAGGCCTGCCAATAAAAGGACCTGCACCTCCTTGGCTGGTATGGGCATACTATATTATATATACTAAATATATTATCTAGGTTTATTTTCTCTTTTTGCATATTTGCATACTGTCTCTTCCATTTTTTTCTGAATGATTGGTGATTTTTCAGAAAAGAAAATCTAAGCATACATATTTAACCTCAAAATAATGGGCATTGATCCTAAATGAGTGTGATAACTCTTGTCAAACTATTGTTGTTATGAGGAACTGAAGTGAAATAAACAGATGTTTTGGTTTTATTTTCTTTGTTCAAAGTTGATTATGTTCTATATTACCTTTAGGTGGATATTAAATATTTATCTCCTCTTCTGCTGGCCTATGAGGACCAGCTGAATGCTAGAGACAAACTCTTCAAGTCCTGTGAGGTGAGTATGCGTGTGTATGTTTGTGCCTGTGTGAAATGAGATAGTGAATTCCCTCCTATAAGATCATTTTGTTGTTGTGTGAGCTTTCTGTTATTCCTATTGAGCGCTTGAAGGTGTGTATTAAATGGTAATGGAAGAATTATGCATGATTTGATCTGTGACATTTAAAACTTTATCAGGAATACAATGAAATTCGAATAATACTGGAAAGGTGGAAATTGATCAGTCTATTGTGGTTTTCTGTGTGATTGATTTCTGTGTGACACTGTATGTGAACTCATCCATTGTATGTATTATCTCGTCAACTGCTTGGGTGTATTCTATTAACCTAGATGGATGTCATGACTGCCACTGCTAGTCTACTAAGTCTTGTAGTATTGTTGCAGTACCACCAGCCATATTTGTATGCCTTGTCTTGGTCTCAGGATTGTATTTCAATGCCACAACATCACTATATATTATAAGTTTATTGTCTGATTTATTTGTAAAGATCATTAATGTGATTGAGTCAAAAACTTCCTGGTTCAATTGCAGGTTTAAATGAATCTTTCAGATGAATTAGGGAAATGCTGGTCTGGTTTTAGTCTTTACTCAGTCTTATACTGCCTTGGTCTTGTCTTGGTGTAAAAACACTCTGGTCTTGGTCTTGACTTGATCTCGGTTTAGGTGGTCTTGACTACAACACTAACTTGTACAGTAGTAATGAGAAAGACCATAATTGATCTAATATTGTCCATCTTATGGTCATTTTTTCTCAATTTGACTTTCTGACTTTTCCCGTCTTTTCTTGTCTCTCTTTCCAACACCGTTTCAGCGCAGCCAACACTCCCACCATACTTGACTTGAATTTTAAAGATCTTTCTATTCAGACTCATGTTTTAAGTTTCAAAAGAGACTGACAGCGCTAACCTAACTCTCCCTCTGCAGTCGAGAGACAAATTATCCATCAATTTCATCAGTGATATTTAATGGTTTGAAATCCTCATTTCAAAGTAACTCTCCACGCAATAGCCACAATACGTCTCACAATGTCAAACCGTCTTTGGTTCTTCTGGAAATTTCTGAAAGATAGATCGGATGTCTCTTAAGAGATGTCGATGTGTTATTGTGAGAGCTTGCTAAGGATCTATTTTGATGAGATCTGAGGTGACTTTTTGCTCTGTGCCCCTGTGCTGAAGTTTCAGATGATGTCTAGCTGAGCTGAATACACTTACAGATGCATTAGAAGACAGTCATGCATACCAATAATCTTTCTTATGTAGGAGTTTCTTGCAAAGCAGACTAAAGGTTGCCTGTTTTTCTTGTCCCGGCAGGAAGAACTTCAGAGTCTTAAAGCACGTGCAGAGAAGGTCATTCAGGAAAATGAGAAACTTCATGCTCAAGCAAACAAATGCACAGTCAGTAACAAAGAATGGTGAGTTTGAGCATATTTGTAAAAACATGGTGGATCCACATATATCAGGTTTTTTTAATACATACATAACATGAAAATGTATAATTATTTTTAATTGTCCTCCAATGTAACAAAAATTTTCACTGTAAATATTTTATATCATATTTTTTATAATTATTAACAGGACATAAAAACATACGTAATAATTGTAAAGTAAAAGTGAAGGGTTTCTTAGAGCATAATATGTCACAGGGCATTACAACTTCCCAAAAGGATTTAATTTCACCTACTTGTATGCTTTCGTTTTTTTGTGGCTGAACGTGAAATCTCGGTTGACATCCCCTGAAGCGATTTCATATCAGTAATTAGAAATAAGAAAGGAAGGGTGAAAATGTCCAGGGGTATTGCGATGTTCAAGGAAACAGTGCTTGCATCATCAAGTTCGACAGAAAATTTCAGGAGGATAGTACACATTGTATGTTTATATGTGTTAGTGTGAAGAGTTAGAGTATATTAGAGGAATAATAAATAAAGTCTTGGAGGTTACTTTCTCTTTTCATTGATGTGCTTTTCCTGAATTGCTGAATCCCTGTCTTTACACTGAACACTTCTTGTGTACATTATGTTATAGCCCAAAGCTTACTTTCTGTCAGGGGGTTAGTTTTTGTTAACTTTGTCTGTTTGTCTGCCCTCTTATTAGCGAATAAACCTATCTCAGGTTTTGCTGACAGCATCGCTATTGATAGAACCATTAAAACACTGAAACAGTTGTGTGCTTTTATGTGTAGGAGGCAACTGCAGGAGCAGGCTCGCTTGGTGTTGGAGGAGAATCAAGTGTTGATGGAGCAACTGGAACTGCAGCACTCTAAAGCTAAAGAAGCTCACAGCAAACACACACATGAGGGTACACACATCACATCATCAGTGTCAATCAGTTGCATGCAATGAGAGTAACCTTACGTGAGGATCATTGTTCGCTGAATTGTCTATACTGTGTCTTATGTCTTCTTCGACATGTTGCTTTCAACCACCTACACAGGATGTTCTGCATACATATTCAAATGGATACACATGTAACATGCCTGTCTTTGTGTGTTTAGTGTGTAAGGTCACCAAACAGGTTATGCTGTTGGAATCAGAGAAGCATGCTCTTGAAAAAGAGCTAGATGGGGAGCAAAAGGAGCATCATGCCCTGAAGACAGAGTTTCAGAGGATACGATTGGCTCTGGAAAACTCTTTGAGCTTGGCTGAACACAAAGCTGAGACAGACAAACTCAAAAGGTACCAATGATTGATTTCATGTCGCTACAAAGAAAACTGTCATTATTTGCTGTTGAATATTGTGCTATTGCTATTTTCTTTAAAGTAGACTCACTGCTGTCTTAGTTTCTTTTTTATTTATTTGTCTTATAAAACTGGAAGGCTAATAAAAGAAATTCATAAAAATCAAAGAGATGATTTAAAGGTCCAATGTGTTATTTGTGTTACACGCCAGAGAGGGTTAATAATGTCCAGGCTTTGAGTTTTCCGTGCGCGAGATAGCTTGTAATGCACGCAGCTCAGGGTTTTCCTTGCACCAGAGAGAGTTTATAATGTGCGTGGTTTGAGTTTTTTGCGCAAGAGACAGCTTGTGAATCCTAGTGTTAGATTTGTATACTTTGTAACCTTGTGTGCTCAAACATAAATACGCAGTGGGGAAAGAGCATTAACACATTTCACGCAGATGTATTTTGTATTAAACGTAAATGTTAACTCATAAATAATTGTAAAACATTTAGAACAGCAATGTACATATTTAACGGAAATGTAAAATTAAACAGTCAATTTATTGAATCACATACTGTGTAACTCTAATAAATGTTAACTTCAGGCTTTGTGTGTTTCTCTGGTGTCGAAATTAGCTCAGAAAACGTGATTCCGCGCAATATTTCATTAGACCATAGGCATAATTTGGCAAGTCGTAAGGTCTGTTTATTAAAGGCGGAATAGACGATTTGGTAAGATGCTAACTTTAGCCTGCTAGCACTGAAATCATGATCCCACCCTCCATGCAAATCGGTGTCCAAAGCCACGCCTTCTCCTAAACACATGAGCGCGCACAAACCAGAAGCTCTTGGATCAATTTCAATTAAATATTGTCTCATTCACCAGTGAGAACATGTTTCAGTACAAAGTAAATAACTTTACTCCAATAGAAAAATACACTTACATAAACAACAGCTTCAAGATGGGATTAGATGGCTCCCGTTAGACACTGGATAACAATGTAATACATAAAGGTCCACAAACTACAAAAGCAACATAATCAAAACCCATCAAAATCGAATCATAACATGTACCTACCTGTCCAGAAGTTACCATGGTATCATCTTTGAAACCCTTGACTCCCGTAGTTGCTCCCAGCATGGAAAAGCAACACTGATTATAATTATACCTATCAACACCCCCGTTGGACAAAATCGCGAACAGACCGAGCGGGAAACAACGGAACCCCCTGCGAACCAACCTTCACGGACCAGAATGCATTCATTGGCATCTAATGCTGTGTTAGCCACTGTAGTGCTTCAAAAGGCAGGGGTAGAGTGAGCCGTTTTTGCAAGCTCACCGCATGATGTTGTTAAATTTTATACAATGGACCTTTAATAGAATGAATGACAATAGATGTACACACAAATGCATGTTGCTCAAGACATACATTAAATAGAGGAGTATTCATTTAGAGTGAGCGATCCTTGTGTACGGATGTTCTGTTAAATACAGTTTTACCTTAAAACCTTTTCTATATGTTTTTTTAAGTCATTGTGTGAATTTGCCTTTCAGGCAGCTGAAGGAACATGAGAAGGTGAAAAATTCTGAGGCTGAAGAGTTGTTAGTTCGCATGAGTGCGCTGGAGGCAGAGAGAAAGATTCTGCTGATGGACAAAGCCAACCTTAGCACAAGCATGAAACACATCGAAACAGAGCTACAGCTTTCACAGCAGACTAACAGGTACATTCGTATGCATACACACAAACACAAAAACATACAGAAAACATATTTTATGAGTATTTGTATCGCTTTTTATATTGTACAGTAGATGGGGGTCTTGTGTTACCCTGGTGGGTTTTTTGAGATAATGACTATCTGACTATACATTATCCTGCGTTTTTTACATCTGTTAACCAAGTAAATAAAACTTTTGACGTAATATGAGACTATGGAGTCATACAAGAGGCATTTCAAATATTTAATAGCTAGAACGCTGCTAGAATTGACCTGTCAGAATCAGGAGTTCCAGAGAGTCAAGTAACAATTGTGAGATTTTAGGATGGATGGGCAAACACCATCTAATATAGAAATGTTATCCAAGCTCTGCAGTATATCTCATTTGCAGTTAGGTTCAATGATAGGCCTCTGTTAGCTATTACCAAGTTTGGTAAAGAAAATATATCTCTCCAGTGCAGTGTAACGTGACAAAATATTATAAATGGTTCTGACTGTGAGAATGCACTTAGTTGGGTGGAGGAAGATCAGGATGAGTTATTAGCCATAGAAGCAGAGACAACTTATTTTTGCCAGAGGCCGCAGAGACAGAAGGAGAACAGACAGGAAGTGTAATAGCAGCATTGGTAGACGAGAGATGAGAAACAGACTCTAACTCAACAACCAACAGCAGTAAATTCTGATGACGGTAGCTGTATTCTAAAAGATCCAAACCAATAAGGTAGAGACTTTTAAATTGCAGAAAACAATCATAGACTTTGCAGAGGAGAGGAGGTCGAGAGTACAGCATAGTGACATAAACCTTATACATTTCAGTTTGCTATTCTTTGTACGCACATGTTTTATAAAAAAAAATATTTTCTTACCCTCTCACCATCTCTCTCTCCCTCCTTAGGAAGGCTCAGAGGCGTATAAGTATCCTTAAGCAACAGGTTGAAGACTCTTTAGAGAAAGAGCTCATCGCTCATCAGTACCTTGCAAACATTGTCACACTTGCAGAGAAAACCACCCATGAAAGAGATCAGCTCATGCATATGGTAAGTCTATGGAAACTCACACACATGGAGGTTACAGCACACAACTTTACATTTACGTTAATATGAATTTGAACTTTGACCACAGATCTTCGATGCACTTTTGAATCTCGAATTGCTCACAGTTATCTATTTATGTTGACATAAAAATGCGTTTTTTAACCAAGGACATACAGAACTCGCTGAAACCGTCTTTAAAGAAGTTACATTCAGACCCTGTATCAAATCATCTCCACAGGAACTTTTGTGTTTGAAGCAGAGCCTTAAGGCCCGGGCATACTTACATTTACATTTATGCATTTGGCAGACGCTTTTATCCAATCCTTGCATTGCATTATCCTATACATTTATACATAGGCATGTGCAATCCCCTGGGATCCAACCCACGTTGTTATCGCAATGCTCTTACCACTGAGCTACAGGAAAGCTACTTGACTTTCCGCGTCCGTGTCAGTCTCGCGCACAAACACATGCGCAATATGAATGAGTATGTGTGCTATACCAGACCGTCAGAGGGCAGCGCTGAGTCGCGTCATTTACAGACCCACTGCAATTTATTTATTGAGGAACTGTTTTCGCCATTGCAACAATCTGAGCAACAGCAAGACAACAAGAACAACAACCAAACAGTATGGAGAAGGATATGCTTCTAAGCTTACTGTTCTTGGTTCTATCATGTTGGTTTTGTATCATTCTTCTTTAACAATGGTACAATGCACAATTTCTGTGTATGTATTGACCCCTAGTGGACTAGTGCACTTTTTTCGCACATGCGCTGTACACGACACATCCGCACTGTCTCAAAAAATTGGCTGCACGCAGACGGGGTGTGCGGACTACCGTGGACCCATCTGATGACAAAAATTTGGTCATGCGGGTGGACCATACTTCCACCTCAAAGCTCAGGGATTATGAAAGTTTCAGACACACACCCTTTTTACACACACACACACACAGAGTTTCAGTGCTGCTCGGACATATGTTTGTTACAGGGATCCTTTAAAGATTTGCCTGGCTTCTCTATGCCTTGCTGTGTTTCCAGTCTTTCTGCAGTAACTGATGCCTCTCCCTCTCTTTCCTTGGTCTTGTCCCTACAACCTCTTCAATCATAATTATCCTCTGTGTCCCTCCTCTTCTGTGTCTTTCTCTGTCTCTCGCTCTAGCTGTGTAACCCATCCTGTTCCCTCTTTCCATCCTTAGGCATCAACTCTCGAGAAAGACAAACAGGGCTTTCTCACACGCATCATTGGAAGCACAGTCCGTCTTGGAAAACTCCAGGAAAAAGTAAAGGTATGGCTTGTGGAACCAACGAAGTGTATTGGCCTGACATAAAGGGCTTTGTGTCCTTTAGCTGAAATTTAGAAATAGAAATTAGAGGGCACAAACAACGCAAGCACGCAATACAGTATGACCCTGTAATAATATTCAAAGGAGGGAAGGAAGGAGACGGGAACTGGCAAACATTTAAACATTTAATAAAAGAACGGCAAAGTTAAAAGACAGCCGGCAGCCCCTCACGGACGACTGCCGGCGATCAACAAAAAAAAAAACTAAAAGCCAGGCCTGGTCCTCTCATTGATGGTCCGGTCGCTCATCCTCTTATGCTCCCAATCTCCTCCGTGATACGAGACCGGTGCACGTACAGCTGACGCTCATTATCACTCACTCACCGGCCTCGACTCGCGGTCTCGTCCCGCCTACTTAACTACAGACCCTTTTTCAATGTGGGTGCCCAATCTGAAACCATTCTACATTTACATTCTGTGGTATTTAAAGGGATAGTTCACCAAAAAATGAAAATTCTGTCATTATTTACTCACGCTCTTGACATTTCAAACCCGTATAAACACAAAGACTGACTTCTATTGTATAGTCTTTAAACCAATGCAAGTCAATGGGTACCGTCGTTGTTCTGTAACAAACATTCTTCGAAAGAGGGTCATTTTTGGGTAAACTGTCCCTTTAATGCCAGTTCATGGATATCCTGTTCCTATGTAGCGTTGCAAGGGAGTTGCAATCCTGCCAGATCCCTTCTCATTGCAAACAAACAATGTCTTGTAGTGCCATACCAAAAAGGGAAAAAATCACTCTCACGTACATTCTCTGGATCTGTTCCACATTTGTGGAATGATCTGCCCCCTGCTACAAGATCAGCAGATTCTGTAGCCATCTTTAATAATCGGCTGAAAACACATCTCTTCCGTCATCACCTGACCAATAAGTTCTGACTAATATTTCTTCTCTACTCTTTCTTTCCTAAAAAAAAAAAACCTTTGTTTTTTTATACTGTGGTAGGCTATAAGAGGCCAGTTTTACTGCACTTACTTCCAATTAATTCTATTGTTTACCTCATTTGTAAGTTGCTTTGTATAAAAGCGTCTTCTAATTGACTAAATGCAATTGTAAGTGTGGTTTTGAGTGCGAGAAGGATGTTATATACTGACACATCAACCTTGATTTACTGTATGTTTGTATGAAGAGCTTTATGAAGAGTTTTAGTATTGATGGCTCTGCGTTAACACTTATGAAAGATTCAACAGAGACACACACAGAACGCTGATTTACACAGCCTCATACAGCCTAATTAAATTACCCGGTCTGTCTGACATTTCCAATAAGGGGTCAATCCAGAAACTCACGGGCCCCATCACACTCAGCAGCTCTATAATTAACATTTCAAATGGAGGGTTATTTTAGTTAGTTCCCACTGTAACAGCAGTTTTGTTCAGATCCTGTCTGTGTTTGGATTGAGTGCCTTGTGATTGGACGCCTCTGAATGTAAGTGTCAGGCTATATTTGTGATGTTCTACATTTGTGTTTTTTTCCTTGAGTGAGATCTGCTCCCCTTTAGTTCTCCTGCTGTGAACAAGTCAACCCCAATGGACTTGCTTTAGTTACAAGTCACAGATGAGTTGTAGGTCACATACTGTATATGCAGATATTAGACCAGCTATTCATCACCGATGTGGATGAATGTGGATTCATTCTTTCTGACTACTATTAGTCTGATACAAGATTTAAACTGAGTGGCGGGACAAAAAAAATATTCCAATTTGCATAAATTGAATGAAGCCGTACTTGGCTTCGTTTTGCGCATTGCAGTTATGTAATGTAGCAAAAAAATTGCGTGAAGTTTGTGTTCTACAGGAATAAATGAATAGAAGGTTTTTTTTAAGCTCTTCACCTAACCAAAATCCATTTTCTCTGTTGTCTGTGTTGCGCTGCAATTGTTTGTGTTTGCCATATTGGTTTTAAAGTCACCATGCAGTCCATTGAACTGTGACATTGCCTCTCTGCATGGATTAGATTTTTTTTGTGCACTGACAAGTCTTTCCTTTCCAAAACAAACCCAATGATAGTTGTTGTTTCAGTACACCACTGTAACAACCATAGACAGAAGAAAAAATGAGAAATGTTTTCCCGTAAGGAGCACATATTACGAGATCATATAAATTACATTTCATGCAGTGCGTAATGTTGCCATGTGTGAATGTAAGCAGTCTGCCAAGCTGTAAAGCCAAAAGTGAATGAATAACGAAGTTATTGGCTTGGAAAACAGGGAGTCGACTCTGAATCACACAAACGAGTCGTGCCCTAGTCCGATTCGCGAACCGCCACGGATTAACGTCACTACGTATAGTGTCTGTCTACATTTTGCTTGGACTGCCCGTGAAAACTTCACTCTTTTCCCCTAAACACTGTAACTCGTGAGCCGCATTCGCGGTAGACCATTTACAGCAGATTAGACCATCTGACCAATCAGATCAGAGTAGGGTTGCGTAAAGGAGGATATTAGACAGATGATGTGAATTGAATAGATGGGTCTCGGCCCACTTTCAAATGAACTCTGCCGCTGTTCAATTGAAATATGAATGGTTTGTGTTCGATAACAGTATCATTAAACAGTTACTGTTTTACTAAACAGTAAAGCATATCAGTGCAGTTCTGGTGTTTTTTCAGCATACATGGATGTAAATTTTTTAAGCTCCATTGGTTGTATTTCATTTAACAATTTTACTGACTAATTTATTAGCGTTTACCCCTTTGACTATTCACATAATCATTCAGTTCGCCTTCACTTTTGGATTCTAGCAGATGAGGAGACTCTCATTATAGGCAGATAGTTATGGGGCGGCGGGAGGGATCTGCGCTCAAGGTGCTGCTTGCCTGTAATGCCAGAACACAATTACAATTTTAACGAGTAGGCACAGTTCCTTAAAATTGTCACACATTGCTTTCAACTGTACTTTTATTAATAATATCACATGCTCAGTAGGCTTTTCTAGCAACATGTAGCCTAAGCATAATATAAATTATTTAAAACTTTTAATTCACATTTAACTGTTCACATGTTCTGACAGCTTAAAGCAAATTCAAATTCGATTTCATTCTTATTTTTTCTTGTACAAACATTTGGGGAATCCTTTCTACATAACTTTATTATTACTTGAGAGTTGAGATTATGTTTGAGACTCTTTTCATTCTTGCCTCTGTCACAATTTCTGTCACTTTTCTCCTGTTGTGTTTCCTTCCTTCCTACCTCATCTCTCTCTCTCTCTCTCTCTCTCTCTCTCTATCTCTCCTCCATTCTTCTATTTCTCTCTCTCTCTCATCTGTCTCCTGGTGGCTAATTAGACAGAACAGATGCTAGACACGCATAAAAATACATGCACAAAATCACTAATCACTACCTCACAGAAGGTGGCGAAAGAAAAAAGAGAAATCAACAAAGGAAACACAAAGGACGACACATTGACAGAATAGAACTTGAGCACAGCCATAAAAGCAATACATGAAACCTTGCTGTTTTGAGGGTAAAGTGTAGGTGATAGTTAATAGAATGTCTTTACAGATGCAGTATCCAGCCTGTCCTGAGAGTATATTTGTGAGGCATAGAGGACAAGGTACTCTTTGTGCTTGCTAGTGTTCTGGCATGGTTCCTGGCCAAAGGCAGAACACTGTCCTCTAAACAGCCGATCTTAACAAACTGCCAGAAGCTGTTTTTCTCTGCTTGAAACACACACATACTTCAACTTAAGCTGTATGTGCCCATCATGTGGTCCTTTTGTTTCTCTGGAAAGATGCTAGCTTCATCCAACTGACAAGTTTCTTTTTTAGGTATTTAGATGTATGAGCTTTTGCTATGCTAATAGTTGTAATTTGCTACATACAGTATGTTTCTCTCCAGGTTTGTTCTCGTGAGGTTTTTCTGCACAGATGGCTGAATGATTGATGGCTATTGCACTGTAGATGATTTATGGGTTATGATATCAGTTATGATGAAGTATTGCAGATGTTCCACTCCAATCAACACTTTGACTTTCTGCCCCATTTAATTAGTAGCTATGGATTATAGAACTACAATACAATGTGTAACTATTTACATGAATGAAGAAATTAATGGGTAACACTTAGAATAGGGTTGCATTTGTTAACATTAGTAAATGCATAAGCTAACAAGAACTAATAATGAGAAATACAGTTTTTTATAATCTATCATGACAATACAGTTAATAATACTTCATGGTGCATTAACTACTGTTAACAGTTACAGTGTTTGATTTTAAAATGTATTGGCAAATGCTAAAATAAACACAAACAGGATTAATTCCCTTTGAAATCATTGTTTAAACTTTAAAGCATAGATTTCCTTAGTCACATAAGTAAATTGTCAAATCCAGAACAGTCCATATTCCTCATAAATGGGCAGATTAAGATTATTGAAACTATTTAATGTTCTATAAAGAGCCGCACCTTCTTCATTTGTTGGGTGTTATTGCTTCTGGTTTTTACATTTAAATTCACAGACATTTCTTTAAAAATAGAAAACTTGTGCATAGACTATATTTTTCTGATGTCTGGACTCTATTATCTGGGGTTTAGTCAAATATAAGCAGATGATTCAATATATTGGTATTTATTACATTCTCTGAGAATTTATATTTCAAGTTTTGACTCAAAATGTCACATCCATACAACTGGAATAGCCCAGAAGTATTTCTCATTGTTAGAGTATTTACATATGTTAAGAAGTTCATTGTTAATAAGTACAACCTTATTGTAAATTGTTACCAAAGGATGAATATCCTCATAACAATATAACATTTTCGTTGAGGTTGGATATTTATTCATTCATATATTGTAAACTTTTTACATTACATTTACATTTTGGCAGACGCTTTTATCCAAAGCGACTTACATTGCTTTATCCTATACATTTTACATAGGTATTTGCAATCCCCTGGGATCGAACCCGCAACCTTGCGTTGTTGCTCTTACCACTGAGCTACAGGAAAGCTCACTTCATTATTCAAGGACAACAGTCACAGATTCATTAACATGATTTCACATTTTAAAAGTGATGTTGCTGCTTATTTTGTTTTGATTTAAAGACTTTTGACATTGAATTTATGAATGAAAGTAAGTAATAGGATTTTTATGTATTCATATATTTTTGGTGAATTTGAATTAAACCTAACTGAGGCTCATCTTTAAATTACTTCTGGTCAGCTTGCATCCTACTTCACCAGCAGAAAGGCTCGACTAAAGATGGCGTGGTGTGGATTGTGTGTATTTTTCCATGTGTGCTCTGTTCACACAGTAAAGTTCACATGCTTTCTCCATTCCATCCTGATGCAAGCTGTCGCTATAGTAACAGCAGGGACACAGAGGATTGGCTGGCCTAAGTCTTCATGGCTCCTGAGAGCTCTGACATGACGAGTGTAAAGCCACAGGCTGTTTTGCTTCAATATTTCATAAGTGTGCGTGTGTAAATGTGTATGCACCTCAGAACAGATGGAAATAATTACTTTTTTAATTAATTTAATAATTATTTCTTCTATTAATTAAAAAAAGGATAAAATGAGACGTCTCTGTTGAAACCAGATGAGGATGTATGACTTGTCATTTGCTGGATGTTGAAATCATTGAAGTCTTAAACATAATGACTGGGAGAGCACAATGTTCAGAGAGAGAGAGAGAGAGAGAGAGAGAAAGAGAGTGTGCTATTACAGTTGTAAGCGTTGTGTTCCTTGAGTTATTTTTGAGTCTCTTGCTCTCTCCTGCGCTCTCTCAGGCTGAAGTGATGTGATAGATTGCATGTAATGCCATGGGTAATCTTTTTAGAAAATTGAAGGGCTTCATGCATGAGCTGCAGAGGATAGATGTGTTTGTGTCACAGTGAGAGCAATGTATATTTTATATCAAGTGATATCATCCAGTAATGACAACATTGAAATATTTAGAGGCAGTCCTTCATCTTCAGTTATTATTTTTACAAGAAGTATTATTTAAAGACAAAATATTTGAATAAATATTATAAAATAAATGAATTATTATTTTAATCGGAAAACTGGAATCGAACTAACATACTTTTACATTTTGGGTGTATTTTTTATATTTTCTTTTGGAGTTGGGATGCTAAATGATTTTGTAAGATTTTATTTATGAAGTGCTTTTAAACTACAAACTTTGAAACCATAATCATTGTTCACAATTTGGATTCTTGCTTGATTAATGCTGCCCATGATATTATTTAAACACTTTCTTTCTTTCTTCTTAGCTTCAGAAACATTTTAAATGGCTCCTCTACTAAGTAATGAATTTGTAGTGCAACTTACACAGCTCCTTGCGATGTTTGCTTGTAATAGAATGACATGCTAAATAAACTGTATCATTCTGTTTCACCATTCCATCATCTAAATACTGTACATGCAAGTATGTTTCTTTACGAGCACAGCCAGGACTGATGAGCGATTTGTCTAGATAATGTAGCAATTTGCACAGCCTGCTATGTAAAAAGGCTTGATGATTCGAACTTGACATGTGGCTACAGGAACATTGTCAAGTTTGTTGTCTGTCGATATTGTCAAGGGAAAAAAATGAGCTTGATTCTCTTTTAAGAAGCCAATTGGCTTGGTAACTCTGTCTCTTTTCCACCATAAGCTGGTGTGTGGTGGGTGTTCTGGCGCAAAATGGCTGCTGTCACATCATCCAGGTAGATGCTGCACATTGGTGGTGGTTGAGGAGATCCCCCTTCCATGTAAAGCGCTTTGAGTGCCCAGAAAAGCACTATATGAATGTAACAAATTATTATTATTTTTTCAAACTCTCAGAGTCTCACAATGTCGTAAGATCCGAAAGTTTTATGGACACTATAGCCCAATGCTGTAGACACCTATGGCATTAGGCTGCTTAGTATACAGCAGTAAAACTGTCTTCGTGAACCAGAAGTCACACTTTTCTACTGCAATGTAGCCTGATTTTGATTAAATAATATGACAAAATAACTTGTGGATTGGTTGCAAAGATAAATAGTTCACCACATAACTAGTAATGTGAACTAACAAAATAAATAGGGTTAAATTTGGTCTCATAGGGACATCAAAACAAGCATATTTTCAATGTTTCTTCATTGATAATCATCACTCTTTTGCTTCTAATTAAGATTTCAGATTCAGATTTGAAAATACTAGAACAACTGAGTGACTGGCTCGTGTGTGTGTTGACTTGAGCAAGAGTATGATTTCACTCAAGCAATACGTTTAATCTGTTGTTCAATATAAAAGCCTTCTGGAAGCAGAAATAGGAAAAGATTTGCAACGAAAGAGACAAATAATTGGATGCATGGTTGAATAAATGGGGACATGTGAATGTAGAAAAAAGAGAAATGGGTACAAGTCTGTGGAAAGAAGGAAAGTTAAGGTTCCCACAGGAGGAGAGAATATTGTGTGTAAATTATTCAGCGGTTATTAAAATTCATGCCGCACATTTGCCTGAAACGACAGAAAAATGATGTTGAATATTTGATTGTGTGTATAAATATGGTCCTGAAAGGAATTTTGTGACATTATAAATTGCCTGTTTTTGGCTGTGTTGCGAGTGTCGCGTGTTGGGATTAGGATGTGAGTTTGATAAAGAGTTCAGTTGTTGTTAAGCAAAACATGTTTTTTTTTGCAAATGTTGGTAATACTCATTTTAATGTGTTCAATTATAGGAGAAATCAATATCGATCCAGTCTTTGAGATTTGGTTGAACACAAACCCAAGGCATTGCCCAATGACTGAGATGTGTGTCAGAATTCAAAATCTCATACTGTTAGTCAAGTTCAGAATGATGAATGGCTCATATTGAATCTCAAGATTAAGACCCTATAAAGAACCTTCAGGGAGATGAGCGTTGAGTGAAATATAACCGAGCTGCTCTGGTTGTAAGTGTCAATGTAACAATTTATAAGCTTAAAGTTTAGGTTAAGACAAAATATATGAATCTAAGTGCTAAGGGATGAGTAAAAGACAAGTTTTTTTGGATCATGAGGACTCACCTTTGCTGCAGTATGACTATGAGATCATCATGTTCTGCTGTTCCAGGCCAGGAGTCACATAATTCAGATAACATCTTCCACTTATATCACACAATAACACATTTTTCCTTTCTCTGCCTCTCTCAGAGCAATGTTATATGGGTCGTTTGTGCTCGGTTATTGAATTCCTGGGGCATTTTCATTGTGTCTCTTCACCCAAGAAATATGGAAAACCATTTTATTTTGTGTCACTACATCATATGTCAAAAAGACATGTTCACATTCTGATGTCAGTGAGAGAGCGTAAATGAAAAACCGTTGTAGTGTCAGGTTCCTCCTGTTGCCTTATGAGATTGGATACATTCATGAGTCTCATAGTCCCAATGTAACACTGACACACTCCAAAGAGTCTGGGAGTGTCTTTTGTGCCAGGTGTTGTTAAACAGATAAACAAAACAACAATGTGAATCAAATCTTTTTATTGAAATCCTTTTTTTCCCAAGTGGCTTCCCACCCCTTCACTTTGTAATACCTAACAGTCTTTAACAAGACACACTCGAGCAGTCTTAAATTGTAACAGTTCTGCTCGTGGAGCCTTGTTATAATGGCTGAGTGAATCAGGGCACGCAGTTTATTTCACAGCAATGAGAATTATCCACAGTAAAACCTATTATGGACATTTACTACGCTTTTCTATACACTTCAAGCTTCCCTCCAAGTCCTTTGAGATCTCCCCCTCAAGAATCACATCTGATCTGCATTGAAACATTTTGGGTCAACTGTTTACCCCACGATGCCTGGGCTGGAGGGGTGTGTGCGGAGACTGTTCAAGCTAATAGTCTAACCTCCTGGCTTACCTTATTGTTTAATGCTTCACAGTCTTTGTATCAAAGCTGCTTGTGCACATCCCTTTAAAGCAAGATCGCACCAATTCCATTTTATTGGCAGGAAGGAGATTCAGAGAGCTTATGTTTTCTCTTCTCAGTGTGGTACGATGAAGTAGCCTATGAATTTCTACCGGTGTATTTTATTCCAGTCACCCCCTGTTGGAGCAGTCACACATGCCTTGGCACAGACACTGGCAAAAGCCATAGACCAGACAGACTGTGAGACTCGATGGCACCAAGCTCACACACACGATCCCCAGAGTCACTCTCTGGATCACTAGCAGATAGATGCCAAGCGGCAGCGAACCAAAATAGAAAAAGCCCAGCAGCCACACCAGTACCCGCGGCACGTGATTACAGAACTTGGAGAGCGCGTCTTGGTCCACCGCGGCACTGTTGGATGCTACAGAAACAGAGTCCAGACTGTGCTCTCCGTAGTAATCGGAACTGGCATTTTGGCTGGGTGAACGTTGCTGGTCCCGCTGCACCTCCATGATGGTGATGACCAGGCAGTTGGAGGAGTCGTGGGAGGGACTCTCATCGGAGGACAGGCTCTTTGGTGTCAGCACTACCTCCTTACTGTGGTCCGAGCTCCAGGACTTGTCCCGCACTGCCAGACTGGACATGATGTTTGAGTCATCTGGGAGTCCCGCCACTTCGTACTCACAGACCTGCGTTTCATGACGGCAGAAAGGGCAGCTGATGGAGCTACAGCCGTCACCCATGTCCAGGATCTTATTGAGGCATCTGGCGCACACGCGGTGCAGGCAGTCCAGAATCTTGGGCCGGCGGCTGTGTGCGTTGTAGCGCTGATAGCAGATTTTGCACTCCAGCTCATCGCTGGTGGTGCTGTTGAGGTTGGTGTTTGCATTTGCACTGGCGTTGGCGGAGTTCTCCTCCGTTCCATCCCGAGCACAGCTCATCGTGGCCTCATGCTCTGGGAAACAGGGACAGGATGTACACAAATGAGTTTTACAAAAAATATGACACAGTTAGAATGATTCAATGCAGTAGCTACCTTAATTCAGGAGAGACATATTCCTCAAATGTAATAATTGTTAACCAGATGTTTAATGACATACTGTTTGCATGTTTTCTTTGCTATTCATCAATGTTGATAAGATAAAGTTAATAATTTAATTTTGAATGAGTTATCTGTCATTGCCATGGAGCGGACACATTCATGTTTTATGTGAATTCCCTCCCAGCGTTTTTAAAGTTGACACCCAGTGCAAGATTTTTTATTCTTTTCACAAAACTTTCATGGCCCCAAACTATTTCCTTCTATAAATGTATGAACATTAGAGATGGGAAAAACATAAGCGTTTTAGTCTCCAGAACATTTTCAAATATCAGTGTTTTACTTTGGAAAAAATTCTATACATTATAAAGCATAGCCACACCTTCTATATAACACTTTACAAAAAAAGTGGTTTGCAACGTACTTGGACATTAAAGGGAAAATACAAAAACTGGCAAAACAAGTGGATACATTTTTTTATTGAATGTAGTGGAGTATAATGTAGTGGAGTAGTTTTTTATCCACTTCCCATCTCTGAACATACAAGAATAGAGCCCCTGCTTTTAAACAAACAAAAAACTATTTTATTCTATGTTCATTTGTTCTTTTTTTCTCTTTCCGAACATGGTTAGGTTCCTTAAAAAATATAACTTTTGAACTAAAAAACAGAGTAAATTGTGTTTTTGTCAAAGACTTCTTTCAGATCAGATTTAAAACAAGAACCAAAACAAACCAATCTAACCAATCTTGTCTCTCTTTGTATAAAAACAGTACAGCATTTTCCTTTTTGTAGGTTCTTTAGAGGACTGAACAAATTTGATCTGTAAATGTTGTACTCTTGCAGAAGTTGTGCTATAGCATACCCTACTGTATAATAGTGAAAACATGGAAATAGAGCTGCACAATTAATCGAAAACTAAACTATGAATTATAAATACGAGTGAAACAATTACATGATCACCAAAAACCTCATCTGTCCATTTGTGCTCATTTCTTTGCGTTTCGTCAGTGTGTTTGGGCACCGAATAGAGTGGCGAATCAGATAATTAATACGTTGACGTGTCCTTTAGCTATTCGTTTTGGATTTTAAGTTGACAAAATAATGATTTCCATAATTATTTGTTATTTACGTTATGGGGTGGTTTTCAGGACAGGTCTTGAGCCTAATCCAAGATTAATTTAAATGTTAGATGTGTCTTGATCGAAAACAACTGACATATGCACTGACATATCTTAAAGTATATTAGAGCGATTGTAGATGCAGGCCAGTATTGTTTTTTTAAGTATGTTTTTTAAATTTACTTCAATATCCTAATTTAACTAAAGCCTAGTCCTGATTTAAGACAATCCTTGTCTGGGAAACCGCCCCTATATTATTTAGTTTTGGATGTTTATAGAAAGATAGATTATGGCATGCACCTGTGTCACAGAACATTTTCATGGAAACATTTCAAATCTTCATAGTAAAACCTACTTATCGACAGTAATAATCGCAATATCAAGGTGCATCATTTTGTCATAATCGTACAGCCCTACATGGAAAGCTCTACAAACTCATAAACTCTTGTAGTAAGTGACAGAAAATCTTGTCAATGACAGGGAAAGAGTTAAACTTAAAGGAGCTATGATTAAGATTCAATGACATGGTGACAGCAGTAAGCAAATCTGTGAGTTTTAACACTCTGCTTTCTCTCCTTAGGTGACTTCATACAGGAAGTGTTTCCTACAGAGCATTATGTTAGTTAGTTCTTTATTGTCATTGCATATTACAATACAATGAAATCTGTTGGAGCAATCCCATATGCAGCACATTTCAAATAATTTAAGAAATATAAGAATAAGTAAATGAAGTAAAAAGAACACAGTTAAAATTAATTATTGCACGCAGTCCAATTACATAAAATGCATAAAGTGCAGTTGTGCATGTTATGCCATCGTGCATTAGTTCATTGTAAATGTCACTTTAATATATTAACACCAGTGCTATTAAGACTTCACACAAGCCTCTTACTGTGCCACGTGTGTCTCTCGCAGTCTTCAACTCTCCAGCTGCTTTGTTAATTGCCGTTTGTGAAATTAATTATGGAAAGAAACGAGTAATCAACATAGTGATTCAGCTTCATTGGATTGGGAAGCCAATTGGTTTTGTCTCCCTGACGTCACCAGGCTTTTGTTATACTGGAGGAAGGGACACAGTTGTTGGAGGAATGAAATTGCGTCCCTTTGGGCAAGGAGCATGCTACTCCAGCATACAGACCTCTCTCCATTATTAATGATGACAATCCCTGTGCGCAATTGTATTTCAAAGAGGAATTTGTTTTGTTTTGCTGGATGGAGAGATATAGCCAGCCAAGGCTGTCAATAATGATCGTTTTGCTGGATGTATGTTCAGGCTGTATTGAAGGGCTGCAATCCCAGAAAATGCACTTTTAAATGTTAATCTATCAGAAATTGAGTCACCAACGTGTGTGCAAAAACACCCTGTAATTATACAAATCCATCTATTCTTCTTTTTGTAATCTCCTTTAAACCACAACGGTGACACAAAACAGGCTGTTGGTGATCCTCTAACAATCTGATGTCACAGATTTACACCTGCCCATAACCGCTCACAGACTCCGCCTTCCGCCAGAGACATGCTGTCAGCTATTTTCAGGCAACAGCAGATGTAGCCACTAGCCAGCGACAAAGATGTCTTAGAAAAAAACAAATTTGTGCTGTTTGTATGTAAAATGGAACATAAAAAGAGCCAGGAGCATCAATGACCTACATTTAATACAGCATTTTTGTCTTTTTCGTTTAATTCGTATTTATGAACGAGGCATAAAAGGTGACTTTTATTGCAGTTAGTGTATGGTTTTGCCTGGCCAACGCTTTCCGCCATATTGCTGGTCTTGATGTCATCCAAAGCACATGTGTAAGCACTCTACCTCTTATTTTGCATACGGGGAGGGGAGTAGAAGCTTATTTGCATTTAAAGAGACACACAAAAAACGGCACGTTTTCCATTTCAGCCACAAATGGCCATGTTCAACATATTGTAGTGATATGTGGTGAATTTTGAGCTGAAACTTTACAGAGACATTCTGGGGATACCACTGACTGATTTTTACATTGCAGAAAACCCCTGGATTAGCGGCCCTTTAACAGAACCTTTTAAGATCACACATTAACACAGACTCAGTGTTTTTAGTCCATGTTATGTTATGCCATGTTATGTTATGTTATAGCAGCCTTTTGTCAGGTGAAAAAACTCTTCAAATGGATTGAACTGTTTTTGTTAAAAGTGACCTTTTGCAAGATGTTAAGAACACAAAATGAGCTTCGATTGCTGTGATCATGGAAATGTAGTTCTTTCCTTCCTTCAATTTCTCTTGGCAGTAATCACATAAGCAGTTTTAACTTGCTTTTTCAGAAGACTGTTGTGCTCAGAGTTCTCTGTCTTTGTACGGAAAGGTCATTTTATTTTACATTTCAAATCCAAATGTAATCCAAATGTAAGAAGCTCAATGGTAACACAAATGAACAAAACCAATTTTGTCACAGTTATTGCATCCCACAGAAAGCTTTGGAGCCTAATGAATGCCATGGACTTTAAATTATAAATGTTACGTCAACCATTTTATATTGACGTGTACTCTGCAGAGCAGTGTTTTTGGAAAAATCTGTTAATAGTTAGTCTGAGATGAGTTAGCATGAAGTGTGTTTAGACGAAATCAAATGGAGACACAACTCACAAATATATAATATACAGAGCTTGTTTGTACTCAGAAATCAAACATCTAAATGCAGGCAGGCTAACCATTCTTGAATGCAAAGTAAGCAAAGAAGAAGATTCCTTTTAAAAAATTGATCTGAATATTTGTAAATTAATCTAGTATATGTCATGACTCTGGGTCTGTTTTGTCCGTTTTCTACCTGTGTGGCATTGTTTTGTTTCATGTCGAACACGTGGGGAGTTGTTTGACACTTTGCCGCATGTTCGGTGTCCGCGTCTTCAGCCCCGCCCTCATGTCTCCCTCACTGGTGTTTCCCCACTCATCTCTAATCACCCTGACACCTGTAGCGAGTTTCGCCAGCGCTTCACGCTTGCGAGTTGCGCTGCGCAGCTGTTGATCATTTGTACTGTGATAGGTTTCCCTATTTAATCCCTCGTGTTTTTGCTGTTCTTTGTCAGTCCGTTGAATGTGTTTGCTCACTACTTAGCGCTGACTTCTTGTCTTGTCCAGTCATCTATTTCTAGCATATTACTCTTGCCATATTCTAGTCATTTTTCTTTCTAGTCTTGTTAGTTCAGTTATCTAGTTTGTTTTGGTTTCCTGTTATTTTTGGGTTGTATTCCGCTATCTTTAGCTCTCCGCCGGCGCTCCAGTTCTACCCGCGGCGACTCCTCCCAGGAGCTCCGCCACCTGTTCACGGGACCCAGTCAAGCCACGCCCACCAAGAACTTTTGTGTGCTACCCTGCCTTTCGTGAGACCTGCTTTGAGTGCTCCGTCCCAGCCGCCGTCTAGATCCCGGTCCTTCGGGTGTGACATCTTCCCAGGCTGCAGACGCTGTCGCTTGGCGGTCTCTTCTATTGTGCTCTGGGTGTTCCCTGTTATAATAAACCTCTGTTCTCACCGCAATTGGGTCTCACCTCGTCCTTCCAGCATGACAGTATAAGTCTATCATGAAATAAAATTGTCTAAAGAGATCCATATTTTTTCACTGTTTGATGTGATAAATCTCCCCTCACTTCAAAGGCAGAAAGATACAAATTTCTAATTTGCTCTTTAAGTGCTCCAATTTCATGTTTGCTATCCAATAATTTTTCTTACACCAACAGTGGCATTGACATAGTTCACAGGAACGTTATTCTAAACACTCCAGGCTAGTGAGTTAGCAAATAAACAAAATGGTCTTTTGTTATTGCAGAGTCCCACTGGATATTATGCAACACAGTCTCACAGGAATTTGTGTGTTTACTGTCACAATTTTCCCCTTTTTTCGTGTCAGTCAGCACAACTTGTTTTCATGTCACCGAGCTCAATTTTCTTTGTGTCACCCAGCACAACTTTCAATCTAATGTATTTCAATATATCTTTCATATGTTTAAACATATATCAACACAATCTGATGGGAATTCATTCCTATTTTACAAGGTTGCTTATTCTTGTGAATTCCTATTTCCTACGATCTCATTGTTTTGTTTTGTTGTGATTTAAGGGTTTGGGGTCAAGTAAGGTGTGGGTTAGCCACATCCTAAAATATGTACAACTTCTTTTGATATCAGGTTATAATATATAAATGTAAATACACACGCAGTTTGTGTATTGAAAGTCGTGCTGAGTGACACGAAAAGAAAATTGGGCTGAGTGACATAGGGGATATTCGTATCCTTGAACACGAATGCCACATCCAAATAAAAAACCTTGAATGTGTCTATACCACAAGGTGCCTTGAGACTGGGTTGTATTATGGCTTCACTTGTCACAAAGTGAAGAATACTCAAACCAATGTGCTGGTGTTTTGTCAGCTCGCATGGGGGTGACACAGTTAGATTGTTTTTATTTCTGTTAGCTTAAGCCCTTCAAATGATGGCCGAGTTATTAAGCACAGGTTTTACAGAGATAAAACAAGAGAATTGCTGCTGTTTGTACACACACAGACTGGTTTGTTATCTCCATGGGGACAGTCCATAGGCGTTATTATTTTTATACAGTACAATTTTGATGTTTCAATATTGTCAATTCAAATACTTAAACAGCTTTCTTTCAGTACGTCACAGGGAAGGGGAGATGAAAAAGGGACAGCAAGTACTATTTTAACAATAAGGGAAAATGCTATTTAAAGGTGTTTTAGTCATTCAGGACGATCGAGAATAAGAAAAGGTCACTGAATCTCTAGCTAAAAAGCTCACTGAATGCTAAACACATGCTCCTGTGTTAATATTTCAGTTTTTAAGGCAGTGGATTAAAATCTTTCATGACTGTTTTCCAAAGCTGCTTCCGCACACTCACGTGTGTTGTCACACTGTGACAGAATGAATGATGCAAGACTGTATAAGCTTCCAAGTTGACACTGATTATCTGGAGCATTTGGCATTGAGTGGGTTAAACCCTAAGGGGTGATGATGGAGGTCTGTTCACTCTGTAACCCAGAACATCCATCATTTCAACGATCAGTATGCCATTTTGTCAAGTGCATGTTCTCACTTAAACACAACACTAAGCTAATTTTCTCAGAACTGTGAAATTGAATACGATCATTTGTTTGCTAATAATGTAATACTGCATCCTTTTTACTGAATGTGATCATTTACCTCTTTAGGTTGGACAGTAAATCTTCTTAACTGACAGCAATGGCTGACATTACTTGTACTTTCAGAGTAAATTTGTTTAGTTTTCCAATAAACAAACCATCAAATAGGGACATTTCTGTTTTGGACTTACAAAGAGAGACAATATAGATTGGTTATTTGTATTGTTTTGTTGCGGTTATTCAACTTAAATCACTTTTGAGAAAATAATACAATAATTCAGTTGTAAGTCACATTAGGTACTGAACATGCACATTCTCTTGGTCTTTATCTTTAGCCATTGAAAAGGTGTTGCCTGTCCTCTCTGTGCAATTTTAGCTCCTTAATGTCTTCTTAAGAACATACTGGTGCCTCAGCTGAACCCATCTGACAGCGAGGTCTGTACAGTTAGAGATTCAAATAATTCAGAAGCATGTCCGTCTCAGTGGAGAGATTGAAAGGGAGTGAAATGACAGAGACAATGATAAGCCAGGTTCAATAGGGATACAGAGAGCGGGACTATGCTGAAGACGCTCGTTTTTTTGGCCTTGTTCAAAGTCAGACTGCAAGTTTTCACAGCAAATCTGTTCTGCCAGATAAAATAATTGGATCCGCACAGTATGTCAAGCTATTAAGTTCATGTCATTTTCCCTTTATGCTTTTAGAACAAGACAGAAATGTCTTTGCCACCACACCAGAATCTTCATGTGCACACTGTTAAACATTTATTTCTGCTTATCAGCTCCTGTCAGAAGGTTAAGTGTTTTTCTGTATCTGCTGTTTTGAATTTTTAACAGATTGGTCGTTCCCATATTAGGAATTTACAATGGATTTAGATTAAATATTGTTATGTATATAAATCTGAGAGTGTTATTGCCATAGGCCAACTTGTTTAATTTGAGATTTATACAAAGATAAGGTGTAGTGCATTCTTTCTATTTCTGTGTGTTATTTTACTGCACAGGATTGTTTGGCATCCTATCAAAACAAACCCATCTGTCACGCTGCCTGTCAGAGAATTCTCTCCTATAGACGGTTTTATTGGACGCATGCGCCTATCCTGAAGTTAACTTCCTGTTTATGTTTGTTGATTGGCCTGGCTAGTGGCTAATACTAGAACAATTTATATTTAATTTAATTTATTTTGATATTTTACTGTACAATAATTGTATTAAATAAACAATTTGTTAAATTTTATAGTATATATATTTAAAAGAAAACAATGGGTTGAATGGATCGTGCAACTTTGTTGTATTTAAGTTTAGGTAAGTAACGCTGTCTTCACACTTGACTTCTTTTTTGACAAGAAAAAGTTTACAACGGTGCTTTTTTAAATAAAAAAATGCTATTAGTGTTGTGGATTCAAATAGCACCCACCAATGTACAAAGATAGCCTTTGTGCACAAAGGCAGCTTAGAGAGATAGGCTTCACAGGCAGCATGACGAAAGTCAATTTGAATAATAAACAAACCGTCTTTGCAATAACCAATTTCATATTTAAAACTACTATTTAATTTATTTCTAATAATGCAATCAGAAGTTATTGAAAGTGAAAATACCAACTTCCATTTATACAAAACCATGTTCCAACCAGCATTTCAGCTGGCATTAAATTTTTTCGATCTTGAGCCTTCTCGACCAACATGTCCCTGCTATGTTGTTATGAAACAACAGGTATCTGTCTTTGGTTAGCTGTGAAAAACGTGCTTTTATCTTGCAAGCTAATATAATTTACTTGTTTTTTCTTTTGCTTGTTATCAGAATTTTTCTGCAGGCACTCAAGCATGCGCAGTATGCATGAAAGTTTGTTCATGTCGTTGCTTTGAAAGCGTTGATAGTGCTTCACCTGCCCTACTGATGAAGACACATGTGATGGTCAGGTGCTTTTGTTCAGGTATATACTGTAATAAAGATGTTTGGACTAAAGGTTTTAGTGCATTGAAGTTTATTCACTAACACCCTGCAGATTAGTGTGGTATTAACCAGAGGATTTAAATTTAATCAGATTGAGATTATTAATTCAGGTTTATCTTTCTGTAATCTCCCACAGCGTTATCCAATACACTGATCTCTTGCCTCAAAACAGGGCAGACAGAGTAAAAATGCCGTAGATCACATATTCAGCCTGTTTGTAAGTAACAAGTCTCTTAGGGAGGTAGCTGCTGGGTGTGTGTGTTGTTTATATCAGACCTAACTCACAGGTCCCTAAGTGAGGCCCTTTGCTTCAAAGATGCTTTTGGAGCCAGGATTTAAAGGCAAAACCTCTGTAGGTTTGGTATTTAAGTGGAAGCTGTGTGGGAGATCTGGAAAAGATTGAGGGAAAGTTTCTAAAAACCATGAATATGTGAGGGGAGGTAATTTGCATTGTTATAACTATATACACTTATGCTTCTTTTTTTAAATGTTCTAGATCAGGGGTTTTCAACTGGTTCTGTGCCAGGGACCACCATTCTGACTACCAAGTTATCGGCGGCCCACTATTGTGTGTGTGTATGTACCAGGGTTGCCAGGTCCAAGAAATATTTAATTATATGTCCATAACCCCTCAAAACCCGCCCAAAAGGAATGAAAACTAGCCCAATTTTTTCCCTGTGTCGAATCAAAATTAACAACTCCCTAAAAACGTTTCTATTGCCATATTTTTTTTATCTGAATGGTTTCCTGGGTATTGTATATATCGTTTTGTTCTGTTGAACACAAAATATGTTTGGGGATATTTAGGAAAGCAAACAATTCTGTGTCATGTTTGACTACCATTCATTTTTTCCTGCTATGGTAGTCAATGATGCCAAAGAATTTTCAGCAGCTAACATTCTACCAAATATCTTTGTGTTCAACCGGACAAATAATTGTATACAGGTTTGAAACAACTAGAGTAATTCATAACAGAATTAAAATTTTTGGGTGGAGTGTCCCTTTAAAAATATCCCACATCTGCCACGCACGCAAATGGACGAGAAACATGTTTTCTCTTCATAAGACATTCAGAAACTTGCTTAAGAAATAAGGATGGTTACATTTACTGCATAATATATAATGTGTAGAAGCACGTCAATGTTTTAGTTGTTGTAGACTGCGTATAGCGCTGCTCAAACGTGATATTTGGCAGCCGGGAGAATCAAGTGTCGTACACTCATGAGTGATTTCTTTCATTGTGCAACGTGACATTCACCTGACGAAACATTGGTAAAAACATCATTCTGATGCACTGTGTCTAATACCACCGCTAATTTCTCCTCTTTGGTTGAGATGAGCTCCCGCGTTCCTCCCTGTACTGTAGCCCGTCTGTCAGACTCGTTCTCCCGCTTTTGAGAACGGGCTGGTGCTGGAGTTGCCAGGTATTCATTCGGAGTTTGAATACACAATAAGAAATGCATCAGTTATCATTTATCCTTAGGATATAAATAAACATTTTGGCGGCCGCAGTACATTATGAAAGAAGCCCAAAAACTCGCAACCCGCGGCTCCATAATTTACCCCGCAACTGCATTCTCACAATAGCCCAATTGTGCGGGAAAACCGCGACCCTGGCAACACTGGTATGGACGTACATGTACGTATATGACGTTGGGGAAGCAAAACACAACGTTAGCAAAGCATAAGATAGACCTGATAGGTGCAAAGCAAGCATATCCTGTGTCAGTTTGAATCTCAACTCAAACTTTAATTATTTCAAATATTTTCATTCAAATTAGTATTCCCACCAATGCGCAAATATTCTGGAAATGTTTGGAAAAATAACTTATGGAAAAAAAGTGATTTTAATAGTGAAATTAGGTAGGCTGGAATGCATGTCACGGACCACATGCAATGCCGCCGCGGACCACCGGTTGAAAACCCCTGTTCTAGATTAAGATTCTTCGATTTTTCAGAACCTTCAACTTTGTTTTCATAAGACATTTTTGCTCATGATCCTCCGAAATCATCATACTGAGCTGAAACCATTAGACATCACGCGGCACAATGGGATTTTTACCATCTAGTCAAAGTGTATATAAATAGATTGAGCATTTTGGCTGACACAAAAGATCTTTATTTTCTCAGAAAACCTAGACGTCTACTCTCGAGCATCTGAAAAGTCTTTGGTCCAGCACCTTGATTTGTTTGGCCAACCAGAATCAAGATAACAGCTAACAGGAATGTCTTTTTTGGTCCTTGGCCCAACCAGAATCAAGATAACAGCATCGATTTTTTTGTACTTGAGCCAACCAGAACCACGCGTTCTAAATGTCATGTTTGCGCCTGTGTAAAGCATTGCTGAAAGGGAAGAAGACGAATGCAAATTGTTGTATTGTTTAAAGAAAATCGGCTTGATATTTATTATTTAGTTTGCCCGTGTGATCGAAACGGCTATGTTATGAGTGACAGTTGCCAATCTTACTTTGAATTTCCACTTTCACAGCTCTGCTTTTCCACCAAAGCGTTTCTTCAATTGTTTCCAGTTTTGGAAATGCTGCGTTTTTGAAAACGCAACCAGCTGGCGTTTTTTTTTGCGTTAAAGCGCCTTTGTGGACACAGCCCCTAAGGCACTTGGGTGCGATTGATATTCGTCCGAAGTTTCAGTCGCAGAAGCTGTAGTTAACAGATGATATTGAATAATTTATTTAGAGCCTGATCAATTCGTTTCATAATACATTAATATGTCATCAGGAGCTGTGCGGATTTCTTTTGTATTGCATGTATCTGATTTTTTAACTATCTTTTTCATGAAAGCTTTTAATAACTCTTTTTTTCTTTTTGAGCTCTTATAACTCGCATCAATTAAGTCCTGCACTTCATCTCTCTCTATAACTCTTTTAACATCAGTCCTGCAATTTATTTTCTAAATCCTACATGGGATTTTTTCACCTCTTCCGAGTTTGCAGGTTTGATTTTTAAAGTGAATAACACATTTCAGCTCTGCACTCTTTCGTGAATTGACATCAATCTGACCCACTTCTACCAACACTGGGATTCATAATGACTCTGAAATATAGGTGGACTCCTCCCAAAAACACCATATGGTTTGATTTCTTCAGGCTTTAGGTCTGTCTCAGCCTCCTAATGAATGTCAAAGACTCCGGCCGCACATTAGGGAGCTGTGATTGGTGCCATATCTGCAGCTGATCTGAGCATCTCACAACAGTCGATTTACTGCAGCGGCTTCATTAATCTCAAGTACCATTATAAATATCCTTGCCCTTGACAGAGTCTCTCAATGCATAATATAGTTTTACACTACCAAACAATTTACATTTCATGCAATATGAGTAGATAAAAGATACAGTTCTTGCAAATTTGTTTCTAAATTCTGTTTCTACATATTAATTGATTTTATTTAGCAACCAGCATTTAATAGCAACTCTTTTTTATAGTGTTTTAAAAGCTTGCCAGCTATGCAGTGCTGTAAAGCAGAACTTGATTGTCAAGAAATGCAGAATTTTTTATTCGTTTTTTATATTTTAGGTCACCACAGAATTATAGGGAAAAGATAAATAGGCTGTAAGACATATGGCCATGATGAATCACAATTTAAAAAATGTGTTTTCAAAACATCCGTGGTAACTATCCCTGCATTCCTGTCTCAAAATAATCTGCTACGACAAATACAGTTGCTTCATACGTAAATTCCTTTTTATATCAGAGAACAAAATGTTTCAGGAGGGGTTGAGAGACTGGGCTCTTATATGTTATGAGTCTGTGCACAGACCACTCCCCTATAGCTCTAAAAAATGGGAAATTTATGACTAAATTTAAGGGACCATGTTGAAGGAACTGGAAGTGACTTAAAGACAATAACCTTTCACTTTTCTTGTCTGATAGATATTATGTGTTGTTATTGCAGTTCACATCTATTCAAGTGCACATCGTCCTCCAGCACAGCCTGTAGGGAGATCGCAGTGAACATGAGACTTAATGAAAACTTTTTCCAACATCGGGAGTTTCCAGGCAACCACCATGGTTACGATGGAATGATTTATTTAGTCATAGTACACAGATGTCTAAACCCCTTACCCATTTTGATACAGTGTGCTTTGTCTGAGATTAGAGTTGCCTATTTTCATCTCCCATACTTTTCTGCTAGTAGCTCGTAAAAACAACTTTTAGTTTTATCATTTAGAACACCCTCTTCTTTCTTTGAACGAACTTGATCGGACAGGAATCCAAAAAAACAAGACCTGCAATCTTGGCCATCCAAAAAGAAAGAACAAACCTGTATTCAGAAAGAAAATCTGCTTCAATAACAGTAGACAGGTTGGGCTTCCCATCTTTGTATAGGTCTCCTAAAGTGCATCACCTGGTGCCTCTCTTTAGCCTCGCTGGTGCCTGCTAGAATAAGGCCAAGAGTATCCATTTTTAATAACGCCAGTTTCGGCACATCATTGCGTTTCCTCAGGAGCACTTGAAAGCAAAAGTTTTGTAAGGACAGCACCATCATGGACAGCAGAGTGAAAATGGAAAGAAAAGGTGCTCCAAAGACAGCACTTTCCTCCATTTGCCGGTTAGATATTTCAGTTCTACAAATAGCTCTAATTGATGTACCATGATGGTGTGGATGAAAGGACAGTTTAACCTCCTTTTAAGCTTTATCCACATTAGCACCACCTTTATAAATGCACACATCGCGTAATACAGTCCACCAAAGGTCACTGAAAAGTCATCATGTGCAGTTAGCAAATTGTCACATTTGTTTACTGAATTCTCCTTACAGGTTTTGTGGTTTCTCAGATCCTCTTTGACCTGATCGGGACTTCGACTTTCATACACTACTGCATCTCACTCTGATGTTGAAAAAACAGAGCCAGACAGAGACAGACTAGCAGTAATTGAATGCGCTCACACACATGCACAGAAAGAGCTGTTGACAGAGGCTTGTTTATTTGGAGTGTTATTGATCGATGTATGTATGAGACAACGATTGGACCTGTATGTGCTTTTAAACCTGACTGTATACAGTCAAGCCACTCTCTCTTTGTCACATACATGAATCCTTTCTCACATTCTCTGTGCATGCTCATTTTCTGTTCTATTCATGAAGTATAAAACATAGGGATCTGATAAAGAAATCACTGCTTTTCAGCTTCCTAGGTACACATGGAAAATGTCATGACGGTTTTTGTTATATGTTCATTCAGATATTCCTCCCCCTGGGTCTTGATCTCATAAGGAAACCATTCCTAACATATATTCACTTGTGCGTTGCTGTAGCTTCCTCCCCCTATTTTATTAGTCTTGATCTTTCATTATTTTATTTCCTGGTGTCATGTATTTACGATGAGGCATTTATGAACCGAGCACATCTTACTACTCATGTCGACTCATGCAGCTGTATTTATCTCTTTGCCCTCTGCTATAAGAAGACGACTTACATCAACAGGCTGCCTCTCCCTTTAAACCACGGGAGCTGCGCAAGTGTGCGCATGTTTGTTTATCTAAACAGCTCACATCTGTTTTAGCAGCAGACAGGCCAACATCTGTTCCTCTCATGGTCACAGCTGCCCTGTGTCTGCATTTCTGCGCATTACCCCAATATCACATCGCACATAGTGCATTCAGAACTCCACTTCATACAGTACGTCAACACACATATTTGGGCAAGATTGACCTCCAACCTGTTAAACTTATACTTCCTATATCTTTTATATCTGGGTTACTTATATCTGAAAGTCAAAAGGTTGGATGCTTCACTAAAGCTGATGAAGTATCAAACCTTCAATTCATGAATAGTTTCAAGACCTGTATGTTTTGTCTGGAGATAATACTTATCATGCACTGGTTAGACAGACAGACAAACACACACACACACACACACACACACGTTTAACCCTGTCTCCATATACACACACTCACACAAGCCTGTAATGTAGTCTTTACCGTGCTGTATGGTCTGTGTCTCTGGCTCCTCCAGGGTTATCGTTCTTTGATTGTTTGATTGTTGTTTAAGTGATATTCCACTGTTCCTCAGCGCTCTCCAGTGCAACTGTTTTCATCTCTCTACCAACTGCTCTAGGTGTACAAGTGGCAGGCGTCAGCGAGCGTCTGCACGCTGGGTCGGCGTCTGCACGAACAGGAGGAGGACTTTGCGGGGAAAGCAGCGAGTTATCAGCGAGAGATCGGGCACCTGCAGAGCCAACTCAAAGACCGACAGGAACAACTGCACGGAGCTCTGCAGCAAAAGAGGTGATCCTCTCTCTCCCACACACGCACGCACACATACGCTCTCCTTTAGCTTTGTGTGAATGGAGGGATGCAGCAGAAGAGGTGAGAGCAGTAGTGGAGCAGCTGTCACAGGAGCACAGACCAATGAGAGAGAGAGAGAGAGAGAGAGAGAGAGAGAGAGAGAGAGAGAGAGAGAGAGAGAGGGGAGGGGCTCTAGACAAGCTGGCACAGCTGCAGGCTCATCTGTCTAAATGTTCCTGTTTGTGCACTCTCGTAATTATGCTCACTTTTCTGTCATTTGTTTCTTTCTCTCTTATAACCTTTGTGTTCTGCTATTCTTGCAGTTAGTTTATAGTATGGTGTTTCAGTTTGTGACTGAAATCGGTGGAATATATAATAGACAATTATTCATCATCTCTGTATGGCCATTTTTTGTCCCTATGAGTGCATCTGCTTTTGAGTGTGGATGCCATGGGCAACCTTTGCTGCAAAAGAAAAAAATACATGAAAACAGTTAAAACGGAAATTCTGCGTGTCTATAAAAACATGTGATTCCCTCTTACATTCACAAAAATGATTACCACTTCAAGGCTGACAAGAGCCAATAGATCTTATGTGAACTTACAGGACAGCCTTTCCAAGGTTGTTATGAGGCTGTGGATGAAAGAATGCATCTGTTGTCTGTTATTGTGCTTCAGCTGCTTTGTTGTAAAGACCCGGGTTGTATCACACCAGGGATAACAATGATAACTAAAATAATTTTTAAACGTTTGAAATTTTAAGAATTTCTAAGGGGGCTTTTTTACTTGGCCACAAAAGAATGAACAAAATCATAAATACAAGAGTTAATTTGATTTTAAACATCTTCTGAATAAAACCTGAATTAAACATGCTTATAGACTTGACAGATATATTAAAAGATTTAATACATTTTAAAACTCTCATTAATATTTTTCTATGAAATAACACAATTGTAACCAAGCCATCCATTTCAAAAAAAAATTTTAAATAAAAGTTTTATTTTTTTAATGAAAGAAATGACACAATTATATTTTTGTTTGTAATTTTAAACATTTAATTATATTTATATAATACAAACATGGAAATATATATTCATATAATTGTACAGAGTGTACAGAGATCATTTTGAGATAATGAGATGCATCTTACCCACACTTCCCCTTTTGTGCGAATAATTATTTTTCTTACTGTAAAAAGTGTAAAATGTGTGACATTGCATGAGGAGTAGGTATGTCCAAACTTTTGACTGGCAGTTTATTTACATAAAGTGTTGTGCAGTATCAAAGTGTGCACAGCACATACAGTACATTTCAATACAGGGCAGTCTGTACCAGGCTGTCAGATAGTCAGGCAGGATACCAGTCACACACACAAACCCCAACAAACACACACTCTTGGAATCAGATACGCTATGCTGTCTGGACCTCTCACTTCATCCCCATAAACTAGGACACACACTATTCAGAATTTGAGCTATGTCCAACTCCACTCTGCAGCACTTCTTGCTGTGGGCACACACCCATTAAAAGCTCAGAGACGGTCTTACTCTTCTTCTCACTCAACCTCATATCTAAGCTTTTTTAAACTCCGTTCCCATCTTCAGACTGAGTAAATGAGGTTTCTTTAAATGTCAGCATTAATACATCACTAAAACGCTTCTTCTATAGAAGAGATGTTTAACTACAGTGCATGTATTGGTACAAACCTGTAGATGTTGTTTGTGTGGAATGTGAAAAAGAAATTACAGCTTTTTTGTTGACTCGCTAATCATGCTTCACAATATGCAGCAGTTAAACCATCTGGTCCATTCGCTTGATTTGTTCCCTTTAAATGTCATTGCTAATTCAATTTTTGACATCAATGAAGGAGGGACTATTGTTCAGGAAGTGATGTGGCATTCCTTGCCTGTGAATCACTACGATGATGTAATCTATAGATGGAACAGCATGATCATCATTTCATTTCAAATTCAGAGTTGTCCTCCTGTGTGTGTGTGTGTGCGTGTGTGTGTGCGCGTGCGCGTGTGCGTGTGTGTGTGCGGTCACCTGTTCTCTGTGTTGTCTGGATAAACATTTAAACAGACATTTACACACTGACAGGCACAAATGGCAGTATTTTGGCACAAAAGAAAAAGTGATTTAGAAATCTAGTTCGCTTTGCAGTGGATGTTGGTAAGACAGAGAGAAAAAGTTTAAGGGGGAGCCAAAGGTGGCCAGTCAGGCCACATGGCTTTTGAGTTCCAGAGAGATCTTATCTCTGGCTAATCCTTCTGGTTTGTATTGCTTCTGCAGGCCACTGAAACATTAGCTTAAGATCATTTAGAGAGAAGCATGTGTGCTCTGAGATTCTTATGTGAGAAAGTGAAATAAAAAGCTTGGCTATATCTCAAATGTCACTTGGTTGTGTCAGAAGAGTGAGAGTAAGAATAAGGAGATATGAAGGGAAGATTCATGAGCGTATGTAAATTTTACACGTTTTTTCCTGCTATAACTATGGGCACATGATGTACGCTCAGTGTCATTATTGTATTATTCATTCACATTCATCCCAGCAGTGTTGAAATAAAGGTCTGCATTAGAAACCATAGCAGAGCTGTCATTCTTCTTCTAAATTGTCAATGTCTTCTCCTTTTATGATGTTTATGCATATCCTGCATTAGTAAAGCTTATGTGTCTTTCTGTATATAAAGCTGTATGTTGTTCACCTTCTGAACATCTGTCACTTTCTCTGTTCAGTTATTAAGATCATGTGGACCTCTCTCATGATGCGACTCTAAAGCCAACAGACTGAGGTGAATGAACATGCTTATCAATTTACTGACAAGACTGCCTCAGGAACAATTTGAAAATGTCAGATTCTCAAATGACAGCCTGCAAAAAAGGATTGTCATCCTACCATTGTGGTAATCTTTTTACAGAAGACAATAGTTTGACAGGTATTGTGGTTTTATGAATGTGGCATTGGTCAAAAACTGTGTCAATCAGTAGAGAAGTGTTTTGCTCTTTTCTCGTATGTGTCATGCTATTTTTATGTTTTTATGTTGAATTTTTTACATTTAAGTATTGACAAACAATTAAACTATCCCTAAGCCCCTCCCCTCAAATGCAGGTGTGCCAATGGCAGCTAAGGATTAGTTGCATGGGTACCAGTACTCGGACAACTCGAGGTTTCAGCGCCATAGAAAAGGATAGTAAAATCTGAAGCATTGTTTTTACGGCGTTTATACCAAAAAAATTGTAAAACAATAACATGAAAACATCAGATTGAATTTATTCAGATTGTGCAATCTGAATCTAGTGTTTACATGAAAGGTTAATAAAGTGATCTGATTGATGTGCGTGTTTACATTACAAACTTCAAATCTGATATAATATGCTGACATACGCACACTGCACAAGTATTCACCTAAATACCCACTAAAACAGTGATTTAAAGCACATGTGATGTACATTTTATTTTACAAACGGCACTTTTTTTTTACATTTGATAAAGACTGAGTAAAGCTTTCCTGTGGCTCAGTGGTTTGAGTATGGTCATAGCCATGCCAAGGCCATGGGTTCGATCCAAGGGGATTGCACACAGTCAGAAACAAATGTATAATACAATGGCATGTCAGTTGCTTTGTATAAAAATATCTGTCAAATGCATAAATGTAAAATGTAATGTCTCGTGCGAATGAAACACGAACACATCCAATGCAGTTTTACCATGACAAATCTAGCAAGACCCACCAGAGCTGCAGGCAAACAATAATTAAAATAAATTATTAGCAACAACTAATACCGAACTTAAGATGTGATACTATGTATTATATTCTGTTCTGTTTTGGTTTGGTTTTGTCTTCTGTGCCTGATTTTCATATTAGTTAATTAGTCCCAATTGCTTCCATTGTTTGCATAACTTGTAAGTCGCTTTGGATAAAAAGCGTCTGCTTAATGACTAAATGTAATGTAATGTAGTCCCTCACCCGATTCTGTTTTACCTGATTATGTTCCCCTGTGTATTTAAGCCTGTCTGTCCCTTTAGTTCTTTGTCCGGTTTTACTTGCGTTATGTGTGGTTGTGTGCCCGTGTTGTGGATTCATTAAATAGCCTTCATCTTTTGAAATATACTCCTTGCCGTGTGCCTCAATATGCTACATTCTTTGACACATAATAATGTACAATTCATAATCGCAAAATAATGTCTACATCAATGAAGCAAGGTCGTTACAGCGACTTTCCATGTTAAAACCAGTAAATCCTTTAAAAGCACATGTAAGTAAACGATAAATAAAATAAATGTTCGGAAGCCTACTTCGAATTTAAAATAAAATTTTATGATCAGATGTTTTGGCTATATTTGTTAATCTGCAAAATGTATCATGTTCTAAAAAAAAACTGAGAAATTGCATTTTAAAACACTTTTAAATACAATAAAAATTAGATATGACAAGCATATGGAAATTTGTACCGCTTTATCAGATTTATGGTTTTTGGTTTCTTTAGCAAATGCTGCTCCGTTCTGTGCGTCATACGCCCTTACGTCTGTGCGACCCAGCATCGTCTTTGCACATGTGTTAAACTTCCTACTTCGGTTTTTATTCTGATCAAGTGTTTACATGGCCTATGAAGCGGATTAACCACCCCTTACAATCCGACTGAAATTTCAATCGGTTTGGGAATTTTTTATCTGATTGACGCGTTTATATGGACTATTTTCATTCGGATTGGATTTTCATGTTCATGTAGCTACTGATTCCAGGTACCCTGAGAGGATTGGGAATGGAAATTATTTTATTCTATTTGCTATCCTTAACAAGAATGTGGGCGCAGTAACCTGGTTCAACCCAATCCCAAAGAAAACGGTTTTCATATTCTCATGAATTTACAATTTTCATGTGCTCAAGCAATGTGTTAATGTCATCATGTGCATCAGCAAGGTATCACTGGCTAAAAACGGTAAAATTAGTGGGTGCATGCTAATATACAACCTAAATAGCTAACTGTTCTCACGTCATGTTCATTGTGGGTCAAAAACATATAAACAAAGGTCTTCTTTCACACAGATTATGAGCGCTGTTGTTTTGTTGCACATGGCACTCAGAGAAACTCTTTCTTTGTTTTACGCACATACAGAAACATGTGAGAATAAGTTAGTGTGTGTATGTGGCTAGTTGACACGTATGTTGATCAGCTTTAGTGAAATGGGCAGGCTGATTCTTCTTTTATTAAATCTGTAATCCATTACACACCACTAATGAATTACACTAGGGCTGGCGTAAACGTGTGTGTGTGTGTATGTACATGTCTATGGGCAATGGTAGTGATATTGTGTGTGTTTGTGTGTGTGTTGGATTAATGGTGCTGAGTGGCCATTTGTGCAGCCTAATTTACCGCAAGCTTTACATCAAAAAGAGGAAAAGTGAACAGATGACATCAGATTATACCTGCCACATGAAACCTGTACACACTGGCCATGAGAATTTAACCAATTAAAGTGTTAATTTACCCCAAAATTACAATTCATTCATCATTTTCTCACATCATTTTAAACCTTTATGACTTGTTCTACTCTTTATTTTTACCATTGACTTGCATTGGTTTTGTGTGATACAACAGAAGTAAACGTGTACCGCCATTGTTCGGTTACCATCATTCTTCAAAATATCTTCTTTTGTGTTCTGCAGAAGAAAGAAAGTCAAACAGGTTTGAAATGACAAGCGGGTAAGTAAATTGGGTGAACTATAGGGTATATTATTTTACTGCCAAATTAACCGTGTGAGCTCAGTTCTGTTACATCAGGCATTTGCTTGTATCTACGTAACAGAGACAATCCACTTTAAGCTCCACTTTAAAATCCACCAATTTCCCCACGGTGCAACATGATCTCACCATCCAATTTGGGAATACCACAATCACTCCTTCCAAAACAGTCAGGAACCTCGGAGTCATTTTTAATTAACAGCTGTCTTTGAATGATCACATTGCAAAGACAACGCAGTCATGCCGATATGCCTTTTTCAACATTAGAAAGGTTAGACCCTATCTCACTGAGCATGTTGCACACCTCATTGTCCTGACCCTGGTAATCTCAAGGTTGGACTACTGCAATGCTCTCCTTGCTTTTCCTTCCTGCAAAGGCTATCAAACCACTCCAGCTGGTTCAGAATGGAGTAGCACGCCTCGCATTCCAACAGCCCAAAATGGCTCGCCTGTACATCTCGCTCCACTGGCTACCGGTTGAAGCCCGTATGCGATTCAAGTCACTAATGCTTGCCTACAAGACTATCATTGGATCTGCACCGGCATACTTTCACACCCTTGTACACTACTACACCCCATCAAGAAGCCTGCGTTCAGCAAATAAGTGGCGTACTGTATTGCCTTCTCAAAAGGGCAGCAAGTCGCTTTACAGCTCATTCTCCTCCACAACTCCTTCCTGGTGAAACATTCTTCCTAACTCAGTCCGGTCAACGCTATCTCTCACAACATTCAAAAAACAACTTAAAACCCCTCTGTTCTGTGAATACTTGACAGAAAAATAAAAAATAACTCTCTCTTTGTCTCAACAGGTATTGGTCTGGCTTTTGCTGACTAGAAACTTTGTATTAGCACCTATTGTATTATTGCTCCTGTATGACATATCCCTTATTGATCACTGAACTCTTTGTAAGTCGCTTTGGATAAAAGTGTCTACTAAACGCTGTTAATTTCGTTGACGAAACTAAGTCGAAAAGTATTTGTTAACGACATGTTTTCACTGACGAAAATTAGACGATAACTAAATAAAAATGAATGCATGATAACGAAAACTGTAATAAAAATATACCTACATTCAACTAATAAAAACGAGACGGAAATAATCTTGTCCCATCTGGCGGACATCAGTTTGCGCGCATGTGCTACTTCTCTCATATAAGCGGAAAAGAGAAGTCTCTGGGGGTAAGCAAGCACAGACATATATTCTGTGTCTCCACGTGGTTTACAAAGCATTTTTTTCCTTCATGATCGCCGGTAAAACGCCGCAAACTTGAAGAGCGACTGCCGGCGAGACAACCCCGAAACACTTTACAAAGGCAAGCTCAAACGTTTTTATATGCCTGTTAACTTATCCGCTAACACAAGCTGTTGCATAACGTGAAATGCAACAAAGATAAAATGTTGCCGGTACAGCCTGCGAACACGTGGTTTTGCCTTGCCGACTCAGCTCGTCTTTCTCTTGGTCTATCTGTGCCGCGAGCAGGGTGTTCTGCCAATTTATGCTACCCTATCAAATTGCGCTACCTCCATACAAAACAGGACTAAGCTTTTTGCACTTTGTTGTATAAAATGCAGCACTATATGTAACAGTTAAGACAGTAAACACAAGTACGACTAGATGACGCCATGATTTTGATGATTAGCATATAAATAGTTGATTTGCAAAAAATAACTTGTAGCCTACACAAGATGTTTTTATTGTGCATTCAAATTAATATCGATGAAACTGCAGTTGGGTTCTTTTGATAAAGTGATAATATAAAATACAGCTAACTAACACAATAAAAACATGATTAAATTTTTTTTAAACGGAGTTATCTGTTTTTTCAAAGAAACTCTTCATATAGAGTTGTTTTTTAATGTATTTAAAGTTGTTATTTAAAAGCAAGTTTGTAATAATAATTTTACCGGACCTTTGACGTTGACAAAATTCAGATTCGGAATATAAACTTTGAGAACCTCTGGTCTAAAGCAAAGACAGTAACATGTTTGCATGACTAAAGAAATGTAATACAATTTATGATGTAACAATGTAATTCGGTGTAAATGTGAGCTTAGCTTTCTTAAGATTCCTTACTCAAGGACATAATGGTTGATGGCTGATGAATCACCCCTTTTGGTTTTTACCCACAGCTGTGTGGTTACCAACACAGATCTTTCACCACTATACTAAACCACAATAAGAACACAAAAATCTCCGGTGTTAGCCATCCACAAGTAAATCACAGCTTAGTTGGTCTTAAGGGCGTCATACTGATGTTACAGAAATTACATGTATGACATCACTCAAAGCAAAATGTCCCACAAAGCAAGTTAAATTGCTTCCATGTATTAACACACTCACCCTGTGGAGTGTTTACAAAGATCTCTCTCTCCTTGCTTTTTTATTCTCTTTTTGGAGACTTTGATGCTAAAACCAGCCAGGTCAATACTGGTCTCTCTTTCATTTATCTTTCATCTCCTGATGTTCTCCACTCAGACGTGTCACTCCTTCACACCCACTCCCGCTCGCCTCGTCTCTTCCATCTCTCTTTTGGCTAGCAGGTCATGAGAATGAGAACAAAAGTAAACACAACCGATCAATTAAAAGGTGAGAGAAGGGGCTGTTATGTAGGAGCATTATGTGAATGATTACTTTTTATCCTGTTTTGTATTAGAGAAAGATGCAGAAAAAGCCATTACCTTGTAAACAGTGTTGCCCCAGAATTACTAAATAAATTCATTCATTCTGTAATTTGTGTGCGCTGGATATAGTCTGTGCAGTCCATTATTCAAGTTTTATCCTTGTTTCCCAGCCAACACTTCACATGACCAGAAACTACATGGAGTGTGCAATCACAAAACGTCCAGAGAACTGTCAGGACTCTCATTTTTATTATCAGATAAATCACTTGTTTGTTTATGATATATATGAGATCAGATGATGTCTTTCATCCTCCAGATTTTCCCTAAACATCAGTGCGAAAAAACATGAAATCATTCTGTCAGACATCCAGATGTGATTTTAGCCCTTCAGTCATGTGTCTTTTATTGATCTGTCATCCTGCGGGTTTCATCCTCACCCCGTCCTACCGACTGTTCCTCTGTCTGACACCATTGATCAGATGACCCACCCACAGACAGCAATCTCTGTCTCCCTCTCTCTGTTTCTCTCTCTCGCTGTTATATATCTCTAAGGTGACAGGGCAGGGTATCTGTGTGCATAGATAAGCCCCGTCTGGATTTTGCTGAGACTGCACAATATGTGATGAACAGAGAGGAAGAGGGGGAGTGAGAAAGGGCATCTTCAAGGTGAACAAAATGAGGTGCGGATCTCATTAGACATTCAGGAATGCCTAAAGATTAAAACCCGCTGAGATCAACACATTTACAGAAAATGTATTTCCTGACTGGGGCACGATGACTGTATATGACAGCACATTAGTGGCATTATGCTATATAGAATGTAATAATAAATCATACTGGCAGGGTTTTGACCAGATATGTTGGAAAGTGTGCTTTTCTTTGAATGAGGAATGCAGGTTCAAGATCAGGGGATTCTCGATCGATGTTTGATTGGATTGTAAATTGTAGTCAATAGTATTGACCACATCTCTTCATTCCCCTTTTCAGGGTTCGTACGGGTGCTGGAAATCCTGGAAAAGGATTGATTTTTAATGCAGTGTTTTCAGGTTTAAAAAATGCTTGGATTTGGGACAAAGGGCTTAAAACTGCTAACAATTTTAATTGCTTAATTTCATATCAAATCAGTATTATTTGTGAAAACGAAAAAGTCATCTGACGAACTTAGAGGGTTTTCCATCTGAACTCTTCATATAGAACAGACAACATGGGAGGATTGAAAACAAATACAATTTATGGTTAAAACAAAGACCAAATCCTTGAGTAACCTTCTCCAAACTCTGCAAAAAGGATTTTTTTCTCCATGGGGAGTGAGCGTTGTTGAGCCACATAAAATGTTTGCCGCGGGGATGGTACATCATTTAAATAATTCCGGCAGGTTTAGTTTATGCAGACACGAACAAAATTAAATAACCACGTGAAAAAGTGCGTCTTCATTTTGGAATTCGTTTAGCCCTGTTCCCTGACTGCATATACAAATCCTAATTCTTTCAAAGTCACATATAACAAACACTCAGCACATTGCAGAATTAGACCAAATTTAAATTACATTGTATTTGATGCAAAACTCTTCTTAAATAATCTCAGCCAATAAATTATTATATATTTGTTCTTTTTTTATTACAAAAAGTAGATTAATTTATTGAGCAATGTAAATGACGGAAGTCAGATTTTTGTTTCCATCTGTTTCCCCTACAGTACAGACTTTATAAATCATGCTTGTTAAACATCGAATTTAACCAAACTTTTTAAGTCCAGGACCCACCAACAGGTAATCTGTCTCGCAAATGTTTAACACGTGAAAACACACACATTCTTTCCCTTTCAGTGTTTTTTTCTTGTCATAAACAAATGTTTTATTGCAATATTAATATACCTTATGATAAATATGGCAATCATTATTGTTTAAATTATTCCCTGTGAAATTTTAATTGCGGTTATTATTGTTAATTACATTTATATTAAAGTATGCTTAAAATGTTTTAAAACCTTCTGTTAGTAAGAAACACAATTCAGGCCTTTAAGTTAGGAAAATCATTTAGCATGTTTTTTTGCACAATATCATCACTTATTGTGATTTAAGTATGTATACTGGAAAGGATGAAAACACACATTGAAAGTGCTTGAAAAGTGCTGGAATTTTACTTTGGAAAAGAACCCTGCCTTTTTTCCAAAGACTATTCCTTCAAATTTGGAAAATGTAACCATTATCTCCTATTTTTTCAAAATGTTTAGACCCCATCATTTGTTGCATTCAGCAATATTTTATGTGTGCTTGATTTCAGTGTGAATTTGATCACTCCTAATGATGGATATCCACACATTTACATCACATCTCGCTCTGTGTTTCTGTGGCAAGTGGCATCTGAGGTGGCGAGAGAGGGGAGACCAGCTTGAGTTCATTTGTCTCACACTGCTCGAGTCTGCCAGAGATAAGTTTGCGGTGTATTGACGCACCCAGACAGAGGAGAAGACACATCATAATAACACAGACAAGCATCCCACAAAGTAAAGAGCACTTAAAGAGATGACGTGCTGCCTTCCAACCAGTGGAAGAAAGAGATAGTGACAAACCTGTGTGAGTGTTGAGGCGAGGCTGTGCGTCAACAGATGGTCCAGCTAATTGATCTATCATTATGACAGCTTACACCCCTCCAGATAGAACATCGAGCCACTCGGTCATCTCTCTCTGTTCATGTTTGCATCTCGGCACATTTGCAGTTAATACCTGTTATTATTGCACAGCCGAGTCCTCGAAAGCCTCATGTATGAATGTGCTGCCATTGACTGCAGGGTACAAATGACTGAAAGGTTGAGGATTACAGATGTGTGCATGTGTGTCCGTGTCAGTTTTGCTAATGCTAGTCTGTGTGCGTCACGCTTTCAGGTTGTTAAAGTGGACGTGATGGGGTCGAACTCTCCGCAGTTGTTTAGTAGAACTGAAGAGCTGACCATTGCATGACAATCATGTGACAGTGTACCTTTTCAGATTAGTATTGAATAGTTTAATCTTATTGCATTCTCTCTCCCTTTGATTTTCTCAGAGAGGTGGAAGGTGAATTGGAGGTGGTTTGGGAGGCAACTACCAGGGAGAGTCAGAGGTTGAGAGAGGTGGCTTTGAGGAGCAGTTCGCTGAGTGCAGCCACAATGGCTCCAGTCCTGCGCAGCACTTTCAGCCAGTCCCCTGCCAGGATTCCCAGTGTAGAGGATCATTTGTTCAGCACAATCCTCCCTCTCTTCAGCACCGGACAGAATGGTGTCCCTCATCCATTACACCGCAGCCCCATGTTTGAATCCGACTCTGACCAGCACCAGAATCCAGAATCATCTGATGAGATTGAAAAAAGCAGGCAGGACTAATATAAACACTAAAGTGTTTTGAGTTCATGAATTCATTTTCATAATTTACATGAATGCTTAATGTGTTTTCATGTGCTTTGACATGTGCTTTGATGCTTTCTCTGGGTAAATTATAGGTTGCTAATAATGACTGTGATGTAGATGAGGAGGATGGTATGTTGTTTATCCAGTTGCTGAACTCATTTTAGAAAGGATTTGTGACCGTGCAGTTCAAGGAGTAAATATGCAATAGCACAGGAAATTCTATTAAGCAAGCCACATGTTGAATGGTAGATCAACAAAAATCTCTAATTTTCTCTCTCTCTCTCGGATAAAGGTCTAGCACAAAACAGTGCACTGTCTAAGGTCGTCCTTCATTTTCTTTGATAAGGACACAGTAGGTGCCACAACGTTCTAGGAAAAACAAGCATAATTGCCATCTTGTTTGTGTATCTGCAAAACTGTTACAGAGTTCTTTTCTAAAATATGTTGAAATAAACATCTAAATTTGGGAATGATGGGACTTTTGTGTTAATGTTCAGCAGACATGAGTTCAAACATTTTCCGAAACTCTGGAAAAAGTCAATTCTGTTTGTGAGAAACGGTTACCACGTTTGATTAGGGATTTGATCCAGAGATGTTTTTGCCTTTAGGGAAAGGTACTATTGCAGGTGAATGAAGCATGACTACTTTATGGGATGATGTTAGGTTAGTAAAACAGATGAACTAGGTTAATGTTAGGTTGATGTTCACTTACAGTTATTTGTTTTATTTTTCCTGATTTAGTCAAAAACTCTTATTAAGCTACTCAGTTAACAGTGTCACTGTTGTGTGAACACCTGAATGCATTTAAAAGAAACACGCCTGTTTGACTAATGAAGCATAATAAGGACAGTCCAAAAGTCGTCTGCTTTATGAGACTGTGCTATTTTTGGAAAATTACAGCCCAGCAATCACGCAACACAACTCGTTCAGGACATCTGTGGTAACACTGGGTCACAAAACAAAATACATGCAGCATGTGTGTTTGTATGCTCACACAGTGTTTGTAAAGGTAAACGATGCAGGGTGTTAGAAACATTTAACTTTAATATTGTCAGTGATGAGACTATAAGCAGTGGAATATTGATAGTTAACACTACATAGGTGACCACATGCTGCACATTGAACTGCACATTTTATTGTTGTGTTGGTGGTGAAATTTTATTTGTCAATGATTTGTTAATGCTCTTCAATATTTTTAATAGCATGACTCAAATTTCAGATTTGTCACAATGAAGAACAGAACTGCATTGCTCTTTGTAGACGCTATGAATCAAGAAAATATATTTTAGGATGAAATTTAGGCCAACTGTCTGCAAGAGCCATAACCTATTACAGGCGAGAGAGTAGATATTATGTAGGTGAGAGAGAGAGAGAGAGAGAGAGAGAGAGAGAGAGAGAGAGAGAGTATTTGCATGCTTATGAGAAGGTGAAGCACAGCTCGGCAAGGACCAGGCTCTTGTTTCTATCACAGGCCCAGTGGACTGAGGTGACAGCAGAGAAAAATGATGAAGACATCCTACAGCATTGCAGTTCCTTCACAGCCAATGAAACACACACACAGATGTATTTCACCTTATTAATAAAGACATATTTCATGCAGAAAGATGCCCTAACCTTACACATACACTTTACATACACCTGTTGATGTTATTAGAGTCAAACTAAAACACGATTTATGATTCTTTATTTCTAGTGAGAATCCCCTTAAATGTCCTTACAAGTCCTTTCTGAAATTTAAATTCACAAGTATAGCCAAAAGTACACACTAAACAAAACCTGTTCAATCAAGTCTTATTTTCTGCCTGTTCTCTTTATTCATATACAGTAACTCAGTTTTTAACTTTTACTTTCCATGGGAATGGGAATGCCATCTTCATTCAGCAGATGCTTTTATCCTAAATGTCTCAAAAGTGGAATAAAGTAGCACAATGTGCCGAATTTAGCCTTTATTGATTGTATCCTGTTTACTTAGTAAAGCTAATGGAAAAAGCAGTGCTGCCACCTGCTGGATATTATTTCAACAAGGATTAAAAGGAGTAAAACAATATGCATAGAGTAACCCAAAATACCCTTTAAATCACATAATCCAACAATACCATAATATAAAACATGCCGTTTTGGAGAAACTTTCCAAAATGCATTATAGGGTTTTTCCATTTAGATGTAAAAAATCTGTGGAGACATGTTTGACACGATCGTCTTAAATTGAAGTATATATAGTGTGAAAATGTGAATACATATATTTTTATTAAAATCACATAAGTTACCATGCAACAAAATACCACAGTGCAATTATTGTCACATAATAAATAAATAAAATTAACAAGAAGTTTTCGAAATCTTCCTATTTTTATAGTGGTGAATCTTTCGTATGAAATAAATATTGTTAACTTTGATATTTAACCGTCTCCTTTCTTGAGTGGCAATTACAGAGCTTTTTAATAACACACCAGAATCGACTAACCGATCGATTATAGTGGAATCTGTGCTCACAAGCCGCTTACTTTAACCATAAATGATGATGTTAAATAAAAACTCTAAATCTCAGTAACACAGTAAACACAGTGAACAATTGACCCGTAGTCACTTTATTAGGGCAAAAACCATTAACAGAGGCCCATGCTGTTATTATTGCACATTTGTGCCTGACTGCCTAGATTGCTATGTAACATCTGACAAACTCTCAGAAAAGTACAAAAGCTGTCTGTACTCTTGAAAGGGAACTGCCCCAGTACCAGATTTTGTCCCTTTTATTCTGAGCGTGCAGCAGGTGAAGAACTAGTAGCATATTACGCATGTGGTCATAACGTTTTGGATACAAACTGTCTCCAGCTCTCTCTCTGTTTCTGCAACCCCTTCATTTTAACAAAACCTTATCAGTATCTTTCAAAGAAATATTGCGTTGGTTAGAAGTTTCTCACCTCTAGACAACCTTTGGTCCCTCCTCCTGTCTTGCTTGAATCAGATAATAGAATAACGTTTCAAGGTACCTCCCTCTTTTGTTGGTTATTAAGCAGATGGATTTGGAAATGGATAAAAACTTGGAATGTCTTCCGGAAAACTGACTGCTTCACAGGTTTGTCTTTTGTCTAAGATAAACATAGTTCTTGTGTGATGATGGAATTGGTTTAGTTGAAAATTATCCTCTCAGTAAACGGTTTGTTTTGCTAAAAGCAGCCGAAGCAAAATGAATCACATTTGTTTTAGAATGTTTGAAAGCAACATTTGCAACAAAGCTGTTGTTTCAGTTGCGATTAATCAAACCTGTGTAACACTTTGATGTGTTTTTATACTGAAAATCTTTATATTAGTGTGTGTATAGAATGTTTGTCTACTTTCTAAACAATCTTATTGTTTGTTTAATACAGTAGAGATAAAGTGCATTTATTCAGTCTGGCCGCTCTTAGTTAAGACTGGATTGTGGATTTTGTGGGCGATGGATGAGGAGCAAAAAAAAATGACCACTCACAATGGAAGCAACAAAGAGGTTGTGAAAGCCGAAAAGCAAGATCAGCCAAAAGCACCAGCTCTGCAAAAAAGTGTGAGTTTGAGAAAAAGATGTCTTACTCTAAATGGCCACACATAAGAAAGTGAAGAATTCTTTCCATCCAGACAGTACATCTGGTAGCGTGTGAAAAGTTTTCCCTAGCTGGCAGTGCCATTACTATACTTTTCTAAACTCACCTGTCCAAGTCTTGAGTATTCTGTTAATGAATAACACTGTGAATTGCACACATAAGGAAGGTTGATGTGAATAACTTTTTCAAATTAGTTCTCCTGGTATTATTACTGTTGGAACTGCAATCTATTCCGACAAAGCAACTTGACAATATAAATATTGACCAAAGATAGAAGCTTCATCCTCCATGATACACCTTGTTTGATGGGAATACAGTACTGCAGTATAAACAAATACATACATGTACTGAATGAAAACCAAAAATGTTTCTTTACTGCTAACCCTGAATGTGTTTCAGGTGGGTCTGTTAAGTGGCATCTGTCTAATAGTGGGAACGGTGATCGGCTCAGGGATCTTCATTTCTCCTAAATCGGTTCTTGAGGGAACTGGTGCAGTGGGTCCAAGTCTGTGTGTGTGGGCTGCATGTGGTGTGCTGGCTACTCTGGGTCAGTGTCCACAAACCGTGTCATTATCTAGTGTGTTATACCATGAGACCTCGATAAGCCTTCTGCAATAACCTCATTATGAAACTTGTGACAAAACAGTCTTTATTTCTGAATGCAATCAAATGACAAACTGTCTTGTTTGTACAATAAAATGTAGATCTCCAAAAGTTGCTCCATTGCTTGCTAAAATTGTAGTTGAGCAAAATTGCGATGCCAAGGACTTTAATCAGACATGTTCACTCATGCAGAAACATTCAGTCGGTCCTTTTTCTCACATACTGCTCAGGAAAATTCCCGAGACAGAGAAATCCTCTTTAGTTTAATACTGACTCTGCCTGCAAAAGTCCTTTTGCTCATGTACTCACTGAACTCAACACGAACGCTGGCAAATACAAAGGTTTATATGAGCATGTGTGTGTGTGTGTGTGTGTGTACAGGGGCCCTCTGCTATGCTGAGCTCGGCACTATGATCACTAAGTCCGGTGGTGAATATCCGTATCTGATGGAGGGTTTTGGGCCAGTGCTGGCATATCTGTACTCCTGGACCACAGTTATTGTGTTAAAGCCTTCGGGTTTTGCCATCATTGCCTTGAGTTGTGCAGAGTACGCCTCCACACCATTTTACCCAGGATGTACCCCTCCCCAAGTCATCACCAAATGCCTGGCTGCTGCGTGTATCTGTATGTACATGACTTGGCATATTCTTTATATTACACTACATGATAAGCATGTTTGTTGATTTGGGAAAATTTAAAACGAACGCATATATACAATATACACATTTCTACTAAACTAGCCCTAAACTGTTGTCTTATCTCAGTCTCTCTGTTCTCTTCATCAGTAATAATAACTGTGGTGAACTGTCTGAGTGTGAAGCTGGCGTTCAGAGTGCAGAACTTTTTCACAGCAGCTAAACTCTTGATTATTTTTGTCATTGTGGTGTCAGGGATTGTTCTGCTGGCTCAAGGTATCTCCACTATTTCTTTATCGAGCCCTTATATGACATTGAAAATTACAGTGTTTTTTTATTACTATTCAAAATATGAGACCGTGTCAAATGCCTTTGATCTAAGAGAAAAAACTGAGATTTGATTATCTAGTGAAAGATTATTCCCTTTGTAGACTATGGCCAGAGATAAGATGTATGTTCAGATAATGTGAGCTTTGTAAATGTTTAATGAAAACAATGATGAGAGAAAATGTGTCCTTTTATTGTGTTGTTTTAGGAAATACACAGAATTTCAAAGATTCATTTACAGGAGCATCAACATCATTTGGAGCAATTGGTCTGGCGTTTTACAATGGTCTTTGGGCTTATGATGGATGGTAAATTATTGATCAGCTCATCTAACTGACAAATAATGGCATACAGTATGCGCCTCACGTAACACACTTGAGGTTTGGGTTTGTTACATTTCTAAGAATGGCTTTATCACCATGAAGGTAGACGACTAACAGAAGTTATGAAGCTTCCATTGTGAAAGATAGATGAAAGATTACATTTTATAATTTAAAAGATACGCTTTTATACTTTTTCTCCATAGGAATCAGCTCAACTTCATCACAGAAGAGCTAAAGAATCCATACAGGTGATACATTAAAGTTAATGATTTGAAATATTTAATAAAAAAAATTAAATTAGCTAAAACGTGTCATCTGTAATTTAATAAAATGGAAGGTTAAATCTATTAAATGTGTTATTTTAGAGTAAGTCATGAATGTTTATTGTGCTTTTTTTAACAGGAATCTTCCATTGGCAATCATTATTGGAATTCCCTTGGTTACTGTGTGCTATATACTTGTCAACATTGCATATTTCAGTGTCATGACCCCTGTTGAACTTTTACAGTCTCCTGCTGTTGCTGTGGTGAGTGTTTCTTGGATTTGGAGGTTTAATGGTCTTTTCTGAGTTGTCAAGTGTTCCTTTCATTTGATGCTTTACAGACTTTTGGTGACAGAGTGCTGTATCCATTATCATGGGTTGTGCCTTTATTTGTGGTCTTCTCCACTTTTGGTGCAGCCAACGGGAGCTGTTTTACCGCAGGCAGGTGAGGAAAATATAATGTTGTATAGAACAGCGTGTCATAACCTAAAATTGGGTCACAGATCTATTCTTATTTGTCTAGGAAAAATACAGATGTATGTCCAAAAAATAACAATGCTCATTTAACCGTTTAAGCATATTTGAAAATATCTTTAGCTTTCAAAAGTGAGGAATAAAAAATGTTGTAAAATCTTTTGTATCAAAATGCATGAATAGGTTGTATAACATTAAAATCTATGAACTATGCAATCAATGCAAAGGACAAAAAATAACCAGACTAAGAATATTTAATAAATATACTGTAACAAGGATAACCATTGTTTCTGCCTAGCAAAATATCTTTCCCTGTGTTAAATGAAATGAGTTGTTTGGGTCTAACTAACTTAATTCCTGCTGTACATCTGTAAGGTTAACGTACGCAGCAGGAAGGGAGGGTCACGTGGTTAGGATCTTGTCATACATCAGTGTGAAACACCTCACACCTGCGCCAGCTCTCATGTTCAATGTAAGTTCCATTAAATATTGCATTCACAAACACGTAAACTCTGTTTTGCCGGTTTACATCATACATACTGTCTGGCACGAAATAGGCCGGCAGACTACCAAGGCTGTATTAGAATATCATAACACTTTTTATTAACAACAACACTCGGAAATATTGTCAAACTAAAACAGTATAAAAAATGTTTTTGTTATGACTTGCAGGGCATCCTGTCAATTATCTACATCATCCCAGGAGACATAAACACCCTCATCAACTTTTTTAGTTTTGCTAAGTGGTTTTTCTATGGCCTCACATGTGCTGCGCTCATTGTTATGAGATTCACTAGAAAGGAGCTTCACAGACCTGTAAAAGTAAGAGACATAATTTATCTAATTCCCTAATTTCTGTATTTGTCTACATTATGAATATTGTCTATATACAATTACCAATCACAGCATTAAAATCACTGTCATGTAAAGTAAGTTAAATGTATTTTATTGTGAGAGTAGCAACACTGAAGCAATGTGGTACTTGAATTTATGTGTTGTAGGCAAGGAAAAATATTAAAGTGACTTTGACAAGGGCCAATTAGTCATGGGTAGATGACTAGCAAGACTTGTGGGGTGTTCCCAGTAAGGCTGCAGCTATTAGTCAACATTATTGATAACATCGACAATAAAACATCGAAAAATAATTGTGTTGAAGAGTAGTCATTTGATTTCACGTGATGTATTTTAACGGCCCGCAATAACGTGATTTGACCTGTGGGGTGCTGTGGTGCGATGCAACCTTCAAGAGGCAACACAATAGAAAAACATGCCACTTGGCAATGCAGCTAGAGGGGATACAGCTACAGCCGGAAGTGGTGCATAATCTTGCCATATAATTACAATAAATATACAATAGCTAACGCCTACACCTACCACAACCCTAAACCTAACCTTAAAATATTTAAAAAAATCAATCAACTGTTTTCAACGTGACACAAATTATGTGGTATTGATGAGCGCAAGCCCAGTGGAGGTAGCTGTATCCCTTCTAGTCAAAAACCAATGCAAGCTGAACCAGCAAAGCGGGATAGCACTATTGAAAAGGCACGTGTGTGACAGGAGGAGTGCATCTTTACTGTAAAAATGCATCCAGAGTCACAGGGCGAGCGTTTTGCAGTGAGGGAGGAGGAAATATACAGCAACTCTTTCTAGACCCCCCAAAAACATGTTCTCTTAGAAGCTGAATCGTATCATTTAAAATGCTCCATCTGTACCTGCAAAGTAGGATTAAATGGGCCGGCTGAATAAACCATAGAAGCCTGTCCAAAATACCATAGAAAATGTCATGGGGTCGGGTTATTGAATTGATTTTAATGGAATCTATAATGGTCTAATGTCTATTGGTACGTGATTAATAATACATGACAAAAAGCAGTTTTATGACGGATTTGATGAAAGTTTATGGTTCAAAATAGTATTTCTATCAAATTTCTTTGATGTGTATTGGGTTTCTATTGTTTTTTTCCCAGCTGGGGTAGCCTTTATTTGTCTTAAATAAATTATGTAATTGATCAGTCTTTAGAATCATTAGTTATTGTTAGAACCAGTGGTGTAGTCCTGACAAAAAAAACTGGTGTACTATACTATACAACCATAACCCCGACCACAAATGGCCAAAAGATAGGGGTCAGTGTGTTCGTTTGTTTTGTTTTTTTCATTTGACATATGACAATTAAATCAGTTAAATGTTTAACTATAATTCTTCACTCATGCTTTGAATATGAAGTTATAGGATTGGAAAAAAATAAGTTGGTGGAAAAAGGTTGGAAAAACAGGTCTATGCCAGTACCGTTGACCAGATTTTTTTTACAAAGCATCACATCTTTTTAACACATCACATACAAGATTAGGTAAAAACATATGAAAGAATTTTAAGAATACATATGTAACTTTGTCATCACTGCCCTCTTTGAGTCAATACTTTAAGGGGAAGATATTAATGTACAAAATTAATGTTGTGGTAAAAAAACAGACTACATTATTTAGAATGTAGAACAAACGAATGACATAGAGGTTTAAAACGACTGTAAGGTAATGGGGATGCAGAGAAAATGTAAGGATTCTGACTTTTAAACATATTTTAAACAGTGGAAGTGCTTTGTTTAATTTCATCGCGTATCGTTTAAAGAAAGCTCGAATTAAACATTGTGACAGATATCAAAGATTTGCGATGTATTGCAATATCATAAAGAGATATTAGCACAAGATATAATATAATAGCACAAGAGAACACGTGAATTCATTGTCAATGAAAAAAAGAAAGTGAGAGTAGCCCCTGCCGGTGTTACAGTGTAAGAGTTTCATTTAGCCTTAAATGGTATATGTATACAAACAGGTTTTATCAGCTGGCAATTTTTAATGCACATTTGTGATCCATGTGAAAACACAGCTATAAAGTAATTTATTTTTGATATACTATTTCTACATAAACCCACCCTGCTAAAAATAGTATTATATAAATTCTAGTGGTATCCATTAAAATACTATAATAAACCACTTTTTTTTAAGTGTCTTTGGCATTATTGGGTGTTCTGTTTATTCCCATCTGCATCTACTGTGTTTTGGGCAGGGTTCTATTTGCAGCAAGCAAACCAACTTTATGTAAAGAATATCTTGTGAAAGTATAAACTTTAGATTTTTATTGAGTTTGAATTGACCATGTCAAAGACTTACAGTAGGCCTATAAAAGAAATTCTTGATCTTTATAGTGGGAAAACGGCGTATACCCCGTATCACGTAGACTATACCACTAGCAGTTGTATACAAATAAGTTGTATAATTGTAACGTTTAATGGAATGGTGATGTGCTGACATGGTTCCCTGTATGGTTTTTACATCATTAGTTGAGTTTTTCTTTAAGTAAACTTTTTTTACATTTACATTTATGCATTTATCAGACATTTCTATCCAAAGCGACTTATATTCAAGCTATACATTTTAATCCGTATAACTCTAAGAACGTACTTTATATATCCAAATAAATTGATATTTAATCAAACTGAATTCGGGAAAAATGAAAAGCTTCAAAAATAAAACTGTGGAATTCGGCAATGCCCTGCTTTATTTAAAACACAGGAGCAGCAGTTCGACTATTGATGGAAGACAGAAACCTGAAGGAAATTTCTCCATTCAGCTGGCTCGAAGTTCACTAAAAAGCTCTTTTCAAAAGCTGAAATAATTTTCTTTTTTTGTTTATTAGTTAAAATAGGTAAAACTCTATATTAATTAAAAAAAATCTAATTGATTAAACATGTATATGGGATGTATATACACCCATTCAGAGGTCCTGTGGAGTTCATGTCTTGACCTACACAATATGAGGCAGGTGGTTTTAATGTTGCGACTACGTGTATATTCTTTTCTATTTTGAATTCTTTAAAAAAAATTGCAGATAATTAAATCACAGAAATACATACTGTGAGGGATAACACTGAACGCTCTTTTGTTTCTCACAGATTCCTATAATCATTCCGGTTGTGGTGGTGATTGTGTCCTGTTATCTAGTTCTTGCTCCCATCATTGACAAGCCTGAAATTGAGTATCTATACTGCACAGTGTTTATAGTGGGTGGTCTTCTTTTATATGTACCCTTCATTCACTTCAAATTCAACTGGACCCGTCACATCATGAGTAAGTACAAGCTGGAGATTCAAGAAAATTGCAATAAAATATGTTGGAATATTTTCTAAATATGTCATAAAAAAGTTGTTTTTACACTAGATTCTTTTTTTATTGAGGAACAGAAGCCTTTTGTTTGTATTTTTTTGCTGAATAATACATTATTTTTAGGAAACAATTAAGATTATGGCCAGTCGTAGCATATGTTTTGTTTATTTAGTTTATTTTTTCACTGAAATGGCTTCTCTTTCTATATGTAAAACTACATTTTTTTATCTTATCTGATATTTCTTACAGGGCCACTCACAATGCACCTTCAGCTGCTACTGGAAGTCGTTCCACCTGAAAAGATTAAGTAGATCTTATGTATTTTGTATAATTCCTAATGTCAAGGCCATATACTGTAGTTTACATATATTAACATTTTTATTTTAACCCTGTTATTCATGGTACTCATTACAATGGACAGCTATTCAATAGTATTTTTATTGTAAAGGTTTCACGTCAACCATTACAGTGGACACTGCATAGATTTCCACTCAGTGAATATCAATTGTAGCTGCAACCAAAATTCCTAGAACAATGTGTCCACTGTACTGGACATCTTGCATCCCCAGTCCCATTGCTTTAGCATTGTTGTTTTGAATATAAATAGTTTCAAGTAACTTTTTTTTTAAAAATTTTCTTTGTAGATCACTTTGTTAGCATTGTGTGGCTTACAGGGTATTTACTATAAAAATTGTGCAAATTAGTTATATTGTATGTAGCCTAGCAGTTACCGCCTTTATCATTCTTTTGTTAAACACAAGTAGCCTATGCCAAAGCAAAAGTGTTATTTCAACCCTGTATTTCATGGAGTTAAGAGCAAATTTAGTTTGTTGTGGAAATGTGTTTTGACAATCTATAGTATTTTAAGTTCCACAATGCACAGTTTTTTTTCTTAGCCCAGAATTGTTTTTAACGGCACAAAGTATTAAAAAAAACGTTCAGACACATGTAAATAACATGCATAAAAATACATGTAATAAGCTAATTGTATTTTATTTCATGTCTGGAGGATAATAAAAATCCTAACTCATAATTCATGTACATATTTCAGGGTTTAAGGAAAATGCAGAACACTTCAGTGTCTAAATGCATTATCATGTCCAGTTTATAATCAGAACTCTTTGCAAATGTTATTTTAAACTGTGCTTAACTCAGATTGACTGAGATTTTGCTAGACAGATGTCTTCAATAGCGCTGTTGCACCTGGCTTTTTTGGGGGGTTCTAATGACATTGGGTTAAAGGTAGTGTTGACAATATAACACAATTTTATTGTTCATTACTGGAAGGACATTTTCGTAAATAGTGTGTCAAAAACACCCTATACTTTCCCTGACCATAGTAGGGGGAATCATAAAGGTGAACCTTTGTTCTCGGAACTGAAGAATCTATTTTTTCTTGAGTCAAGTCTTGACCCTAGTTCTACAGGTATTGCATGTCATGCACAGTACATGCCCATTCTAGTGATCATTTAAGTTTAATCAGTAAAAACGCCTCTTTCACTAAATGTAAAAGCAGTTAAAATTCTTTCACCTAGATCTTAATATGTAGCCACACATACAACACATCAGGCATACAGTGCGCTTGATAAATTTGATCATCACAAGAATTTATTAGTAAATTTGCAAATAAACGTGTTCAGTAGTTGTGTGCATGAGTGGTACACATCTTTACTGTCAAATAGGTAAGCTCTAAAAGCCATCATGATCAACATGTTGGAAAAGTGGTAGTTTTCTGTTCTCACATTTGAAGAATTCGCCTAATTTAGTTGCTGACAGCAACTGGTGTGCATTTCTACTTTTTAAACAAATACATCTTTTAAACTTAAATTATACTTTAAAGGGATATTTCAGAGGCATGTTTTACTCACCCTCAAGCAGTGTTGGGTAAGTTAATTACTAGTTACTAATTACAAATTACATATTCAATAGTGAAAATAGATTACTGAACAAATGACTCTCTCCAAAAAATATTTAATTACTTATTACCAATTAATTTCTATATCCTACATCATCCAAGAATTTGTTCAAGGATTAAACGGTTTATTTAATTCATTCAAATAAATAATAAGTACATAAATTATACATAAATTATTCTTAATAACTGACCAAAGTATACAAATGTGAGAAGGACACATTAAAGCATACCTTTTAAAGTTAGACTTGATGTTGTTTCCAATATTCAATATATTACACAGTGTTTAGTTCAATTACATCAGAAGTAACTAATTAAATTATAGAAAATATAAGAGTAATCCCTTACTTTACTTTTCAAGGGAAAAGTAATTAAATTACAGTAACTACAGTATTACAGTAATACAGTAACTACCCAACACTGCCTTCAAGGCATCCTAACTAAATAAGACTTTCGTCTTGAAGAATAAAAAAAATGTAAGCTCCAAAAATCGCATCCATTGATCAAAGAACTGCGCGACAGAGCTCTGTGGTCTTATCAAAGGTCTTCTGAAGCAAATCGATGCGTTTGTTTAAAGGGCTCATCAGATAAGCACTTTCAACGAGTTGGTATGATTTATTAGGGTCTTCATGAAATGTCTATAACATACTTTGCTCAACAACTGTTTTTGGTGTATGTCTCTTTAAATTATAATGAGTTACTGTGCATCCCACCCTCCTTCTGTCCGGCGTGTCTACACAACACACGTGTAGTACTGCCATGGCAATCATCTAGCTAAATTATATTTCCTGAACTCCTCCGCGGTTAGTTTGACTTTCTTTGTCTGGATAATTGTGCTAATTTTAAGGCTTCCGCTAGTTGGCACTGTTGTATACTTGTTCTATGGTAGAAGAGAAATGTATGAGGAAGAAGTTTTAAGTAAATAAAATGTGGTTCAGTACGGCCTGTTTCTCTGCTTTTTTATTTGACTGATTCCCAACATAACAAACATCCATCCATCCATTTTCTTCCGCTTATCCTGGGCCGGGTCGCAGGGGCAGCAGTCTAAGCAGGGATGCACAGACTTCCCTCTCCCTAGACACTTCCTCCAGCTCTTCCGAGGGGACACCGAGGCATTCCCAGGCCAGCCGGGAGACATAGTCCCTCCAGCGTGTCCTAGGTCTTCCCCGGGGTCTCCTCCCGGTGGGACATGCCCAGAACACCTTCCCGGGAAGACGTCCAGGGGGCGTCCGGAAAAGATGCCCGAGCCACCTCAGCTGTCCCCTCTCGATGTGGAGGAGCAGCGGATCTACTCTGAGCTACGATCTTGTCCCGGATACAGGCGGCCGTAATGAGCTTTCTCCGCAGAGTGACCGAGCTTCTCACCCTATCTCTAAGGGATCGCCCAGCCACTCTGCGGAGAAAGCTCATTACGGCCACCTGTATCCAGGATCTTGTCCTTTCGGTCATGACCCACAGCTCATGACCATAGGTGAGACTAGGAACGTAGATTGACCGGTAAATCGAGAGATTCGCCTAGCGGCTCAGCTTCTTCTTCACCACGACAGACCGGTACAGCGACGGCATTACTGCAGAAACTGCACCGATCCGTCTGTCAATCTCCCATTCCATCCTTCCCTCACTTGTGAACAAGACCCCCAGATACTTGAACTCCTCCACTTGAGGCAGGGACTCTCCACCCACCTGAAGTGGGCAAGCCACCCTTTTCCGACTGAGAACCATGGCCTCAGATTTGGAGGTGCTGATTCTCATCCCAACCGCTTCACATAACAAACACCCAGGTTAATTGTTAGCTCATTCCACCCATAGTATAAAAGGTGTTCAGCCGGTTGAAGATTCAGATCTGTGTTTGGGATTGGTGAAGGACGTGGATCTCACCTAAAGGTAAAGCAAATCCTTCAAATACATGCACTTTTTATTTTACGGGGAGGTGTATAGGAACTGTAATTTTTAATGTAATTGGTGTGAGTTAAGAGGGTCAAATTGTTTAATATCAATGTGATAATACTTAGATGATGTCTTTATAATGTTTATAATGATAAAAAAACGGGGATAGTTGAAACATACTTGTTGGATCAGTCATGCTGTTAATAGTGTTCAACTGTACCTTCTGTCATTCATGTGTAGTCAAATGGCTGATCTCACGGCAAATAGTTGAGTTCTGAGTGAATGATTGAAACGAAACAAGACCGCTTATTTTTTTATTACAAGTTGTATGCCATACAGTCACTATGATATTTAGGTAGTTTTGAGAATTTCAGTTGAGAAGCAAACGAAAGTGACAGAGGAAATGTAGAATATAGCATCATTATTTTATAAATTCTATGTGTAGATTCATTATTTCTGCAATATGATCAAATATTGCAGGCCGTAAATTTTTTTTACTAAATCACACAAAATGATTTTTTTTCATTATTTACTTTACTTATTAACATTTATGACTTGCTAACTTAAAGGAGATATATTGAAGTACGTTGGTAACCAAACAACATTAGCCCCATATTGACTGCCACTGAACTATCCCTTTAAATACATTTTATTTGTGCAATTTTCTGCAAAGGGAGAGGTTTGCACTGGAGAACTATATTGCCATATAAAGAAACAGTTTCTGCACTCTTGGCATGAGCTACTGTAGATACAGCAACAAAAGTATCACCAATGACAAGTGAGAAACATTCCTTTATTTTACTACATAAAGTTTGATATTTCTTATAACGGAATAAGACTATCTAACATGTCATGCCCTTGAACTAAGCTTTAGAATAGGGTTATAATGTCAAAGCATATGGAATTTAACTACCAAGCAAACGGGTTCTTGCATTTTCAGTACATATTTAATTTTTCATAATGGCTTTTGATCTGGGACTGCTCTGTGCACTGGTCTGTATTGCCCTGTTTCCAACCAAACCGTATCGAGTGTCTCTTTCAAAGGGGTATTGTGTTGGTTAGTAGCTGCTCACCTCTAGCCAATCCTTAGCCCCTCTCCTTATGGTCACATGTTTGCCTCAATCTCAGTCAGGAGAATGACTAAACATTGAAGGTCCCACCCACTTTTGTTAGTTTTTAAACAGATGAATTTGGAAATGGATTAAAACTTGGAATATCTTTTGGAAAACTGATTGCTTCACAGGTTTGTCTCTTGTTAGACGTTTCAGATAAACAAGGTTCTTGTGTTGCACTGGAATTGGTTCGACTGAAAGTAAGATTCTCAGAGTATTTTAGAGCTTGTCTTGTTTACCAGAGTTATAAAAGGGAAAAGCATTTTTACATTAGTTATTAGTCAAATTTAAAGCGAATCTAGCAAAGTTGTTCTCAATGTTGTTTAGGTAGTAAAGGATGCTATTTATTGTATAATCTCTATACCAGTGTAAGAACTCTTTGATGTGTTTTTTACTGATTTGTATTTCAGTGATAGTAGGCTTATTGTTTAATTTGCCATTCACTTAAAGGCTACACTGTTGTGTCAATTTACAATTTGATATTTAAATAATTTAATTTACTGATATAATTTTTTATTAAAATAAATATATTGTAAAGGTATTGTTTTATTTTGTAAGTGTTGATGTTATTTATTAATCCAGAATCCAATGCAAACAGATATTAATAATGATTAAATAAGAAAAATAAATTAACTCATGTATCTGTGTAATCTCTCTTCAACAGATTTTACTGAAAATGTTTTGCCACTTTGTCTTTTAATGATCAGGTGTTTACCTCTGTCAGATATCATGTAAAGAAAAACTGTATATTTATCTGCAAAAAAAAAATATTCTTGCTTCAGATTTTATTGCTATGGATTGTAGTCATTTTTTCCGGCTGTAGTATAAAAAGCTTATTCTTTGAAGCTGTAGTTGCTAGGAGATAAATTGATCTCTAATGGAGTTGTGGAGCAGATGTTTTTGTGTAAGAATCAACAGATCTGTTACAGTCCATAACATCTTGACCTATCACCTGCATTAACAAACATTATACGTTAACATGGTATTAAGACATTTAATCTGACACAGCTAACTACTAAAATACACTATATACAGTAAATTAAGTGCATAAAAGCTTACCACAGAGAACCTTTTTTGAAGAGAAATGTTCTTCGGATGTTAAAGGTTCTTTATGGAGCCATTTAGACAAAAGAAGGTTCTCTGGCATCATGAAGCACCTTTATAGTATATACTCAGATTTGAAATGCATGTGAGAGATTTGGTTAATTTGTCTTTTAGTGTTATTTATTCAGTCTGGCCGCTTATAGTTAAGACTGAATTCTTTGGATGATGGATAAGGAGAAGAAAAAGACGGCCACTCACAATGGGAGCATCAAAGGGGTTGGTGAAGAAAATATGCAAGATCAGCCAAAAGCAGCAGCTCTGCAAAAGAATGTGAGTATGAGGATTACAAACATAACTCCTTATTCTGGTATTATGGTAACAGTTATGTAATATAAGAGATACAGGCTGAAAATACAAGCTTCATCCTATGTACCTATGGATGAAGTTAGAATGGACTCAATAACATTCAATTACATACCAAAACAAATGTTTCCTTACTGCTAACCCTGAATGTGTTTCAGGTGGGTCTGTTAAGTAGCATCTGTCTAATAGTGGGAACGATGATCGGCTCAGGGATCTTCATTTCTCCTAAATCGGTTCTTGAGGGAACTGGTGCAGTGGGTCCAAGTCTGTGTGTGTGGGCTGCATGTGGTGTGCTGGCTACTCTGGGTCAGTGTCCACAAACTGTGTCATTATCTAGTGTGTTATACCATGAGACCTTTATAAGCATACTAAACTGCCATCACATGACGAGAACAGAATGTTCAGGCAGATAACCAACATGTATCATAAATTCCTTTATTTTTGGAGTAATATAATCATTATACGACGTAATTTACAGTAGTAAAAGGATTGCTTCTGAATGCAATGTTAATACAGTCTATTTTCAATGTAAATACAATGCTACATGTATGTTAAAAAGTTGCTTCTTTCTCTTGCTGTATCAGTTGGTTCCTGTATTAAGTCATTTAAAATATCAAACAAAATATTTTGTATATAGTACTTACAGCTGAAGTTGTAGTTGAGCAAACTTGTGATGCCAAGGATTTTAATCACATATGTTCACTCATTCAGAAACATTCGGTCACATACTGCCCAAATTCCCAAGACAGAGAAATCCTCTTTAGTTTAATACTGACTCTGCCTGCAAAAGACCTTTTGCTCATGTACTCACTCAACTCAACACGAACGCTGGCAAATACAAAGGTTTATATGAGCATGTGTGTGTGTGTGTGTGTGTGTACAGGGGCCCTCTGCTATGCTGAGCTCGGCACTATGATCACTAAGTCCGGTGGTGAATATCCGTATCTGATGGAGGGTTTTGGGCCAGTGCTGGCATATCTGTACTCCTGGACCACAGTTATTGTGTTAAAGCCTTCATCTTTTGCCATCATTGCCTTGAGTTGTGCAGAGTACGCCTCCACACCATTTTACCCAGGATGCACCCCTCCCCAAGTCATCACCAAATGCCTGGCTGCTGCGTGCATCTGTATGTACATGACTATTCACTTTATATTTGATTACAATAGCTTTTAAAAGCTTATCCACACTGCCCCCACCAAACTCCAAACATGTTTGTTGGGTTTCGTCTGATCTGTGTGGTAACCCTCATTTATCTTCATCAACTGAACAGACAACATACAGTATAAGCATATTCTGTTTACCCTCAATGCCAACAATGAATAATTTAGCATTGTTTGTGAACTAACCTTTAACTGTTGTCTTATCTCAGTCTCTCTGTTCTCTTCATCAGTAATAATAACTGTTGTGAACTGTCTGAGTGTGAAGCTGGCGTTCAGAGTGCAGAACTTTTTCACAGTAGCTAAACTCTTGATTATTGTCGTCATTGTGGTGTCAGGGATTGTTCTGCTGGCTCAAGGTATGTCTAACAAATTCATTTTGAACAAATCTGGGTAATGCTTTAGATTTTAACCCGCAATGTTCGGCATAATTAAAAATAATTTACGTAACTAATTGAAACAATAAAGTACCTCTACAGTACATACTTATAAGTACTACTTGCTGCTGTCCTGTACCTCAGTGGTTAGAGCATGGTGCTAGCAAAGTCAAGGTCATGGGTTCGATCCCAGGGATTGTACATACATTGCATTATACTATACACTTGTTTCTGAGTAAGTCGCTTTGGATAAAAGCTTCTGCCTAATTTGTTGATGTAAATGTAGGAGAAGGGGAACAATTTGTAGTGTTTAGGTAATAAAAAGGGCAAAAAAAAATGTATACTCTAAATATTGAAACTAATTTAAAACTAGGGGGTGACTATTCTAAAATGAATTGGTATGCATGAACTACTATTCTAGACAACAATCTTATGATGATAATAATACATTTATTTTATTTAGTGCCATTAAAAGTTGCTTTCTCAAAGCGCTTCACAGCAGACATCACTATGGAGGACTACACCTGCAAAAATGATAAATAAACGAATGAATGAATACATGTATAGATAAATATATAAACGAATAAATGTTATATTATGAAAATGAATAAAGTAATGAATGGCTAGATAAAACAAAATAATTTGTTTCATCTATTACTAATCTTTACTTTTTTTTTTTTCTTGATTTTTTTGTCCATTTTTAAATATTTTAATTTTTAGATTATTTTATTTATTGTTTTCTTTTCTTTTTACATTTATTTATGAACGCATATATTTATTTCCACTTTTATTTGTTTACTTTTGAATTTATTCTTAGTTTTCTGTGTCTTGTATGATAATTAGATGGGTGGTCTTGACTACTATTGGTTCAGCGTAGAATGAAGCGTTTGATTGATTACTCTCGATTTGACTAAACTTCACGTCAATCACTGATTGCTTTCGTCTATATCGTTAAGTAACTATGGCGGGCGCACAATTAGCTAGAGATCTTTCAAATTTAGCCGAAGTGAAGTAGCTCATATGTCCACTACAGTATGCACGACCCGAAAGCGGGGTGTTATCGTCTTAACCAACTAAGATTATAAGCAGCGACTGAAGTACACAATAACGTTAATTTATTACAATAATTAAATGACAGATGAGCTTGTGAACCGATGTCGCAAGCTAACACGTTGTCAAAGTCATAGTTATAAGCAGCCTTGAGGTTAGAAAAAGCGTCAAGATTTAATGTAACATTACAATCAATTGAGACATAGTGAACGTAAGTCACAAGTTAACACGGTAGTAATGAGCAGCGTTCTTTCACTACAGGGGCCATCAAACTGAAACCATTCCGTCTAAAAGGACGTGGTTACTAAAATGTACTTGTAAATTTGACTACATTTCATAAGAGATAAATAACACAGAGGTCACAAGTTAACACGGGAATATTCCCTTGATTCATCCAACTGCATAATGTTCTGTGACATCTTCGTAGACAACTATTGGCTTGTTTCCTTAGTGACACGCAGCCTCCCTTTATCGCATGGGTTAGCATCCCGTGTCAAATCATTTTATTTATTTTTTCACCTCGCTTCAGTCGTTACGGGCGATCATACCAATAATTTGCAATCTTTACAAGAATGCCAAAATCATGTAACAAGAAAGTCTGTGTTTATTAGACATCTTAATATTCAGTCGGCTTGTGCTTTCAGAATCGACGAATCTGCTGTGTCTGTTCATGCAAATCTGTGTGGAGTACCTGTAACCAAAACTTGGTCACAGTTGAACCGTAACAACACCAAGCACCCTCTGACAGATTTTGAATGTGCTGCAAAGAGGCTACCGAATTAGGAACTATTTCGTCATTTATCTTGCCATCTATCTGTTATAAAACATCTACAAGCGCATCTAATCTTAATGACACATAGTCATGATGCACTGTTATCGACTAGTTACTTAATGATATAGACGAAAGCAATCAGTGATTGACGTGATGTTAGTCCAAAACAAGTCAAGAGTAATCGATCAAACGCTTCAATCTACGCTGAACCAATAGTGGCCAAGACCACCCATCTAATTATCATACAAGACACAGAAAAGTAAGAATAAATTCAAGAATAAATATATAAATGTGGAAATAAATATATGCGTTAATAAATAAATGTAAAAATAAAAGAAAATGATGAATAAAATAATAAAAAAATTAAAATAAAAAAATGGACCCAAAAAATAAAGTTAAGATCAATAATAGATCAAATTAATTATTTTGTTTTATCGAGGCATTCATTACTTTATTTATTTTCATATTATTACATTTTTTCGTTAATAATTTTATTTGTTTATAATTTTTGCAGGTTTAGTCCTCCATACATCACATCAGGTAAAACATCACTTTGTAAAACAGCACAAAAAAACAAATAATCCAATCAAGTAAAAGCAATCCTAAAATAAAATGTTTTAAGAAGAGATTTAAAAGTCGCTAGTAAATTTGCCTCCCTAAATTCATCCAGGAGAGAGTTCCAGGAATATGAGGGAAATGCTCATCACTCATTGAGCGAAGCCATGTCATGGGAACAACTAAAAGACCACACTGAGAAGAACACAGATTTCAACATGATGTGTAAGGCAATAACAGATCAGACAGGAACTGAGGAGCCAGATCATGCAAAGCCTTAAATGTTAACATAAGGATTTTAAAATCAGTAGGGTACCTGACAGGGAGCTAGTGTAAAGACTCCAAAACAGGAGAAATATGATCACCAGAACTTGCCCCAGACAGAATTCTAACAGCAGAGTTTTGTGCATATTGCAGTTTGTTAATGGAGGTTTTACATACTCCAGCAAGAAGATGATGGGAGTAAGTTAGTACAAACAAACGCTGTGTACATTTTGTGATAATAATGTAACAACTGATTGTAATAACAATTTAACTACGCATACTTTTATTGTTCCAGCACACAGGATGGATATTACAAACAGCACACTGGAAATATGAAGAAATTATGACTTTCTTCATGTTTTATTTATAATTTTACCGGATGAAGGTGTATTGCATACGGTTGATTGCAGCAGCCAGTCGTTTTAATAATTTTTGATTTAAAAGTAAATGACCCAATCCACCCGAGGTAGTTCGGATAAGCGGTAGACAAGGGAATGGAATGGAATGGAATGGAATGACCCAATCCACGAGCTTCCATACAGAAAAGGTTCCCAAACGTTTTCCTTGTCAAGACTCACCAGTTTTGTTATTGAAAAGGGAAAAACACACATTCATTCCCGTGTTTTATTACTTTCTGTGAGTTAACTGCATGTTAACTGCTTTAGCTTGAGTAAAATGTATTGTATGTTAATAATAACTTTCTCCCGAAATATTGTGTAGCTGCCCTTTAGTTTTAAAATATTCAATAAATATTAATTACCCCTTTATTCCCCAAACTTTTTATATCGTTACCCTACAGACGATATGTACTGTAGAGGTACATTATTGTTATAATTAGTTACGCTGTAAATTCTGTTTAATTATGCAGTACATTGCAGGCTGTAATCTAAAGTGTTGCCCAAATCTGAAGTCAGATTTGTCATACGATCTTATTCTTTACAAAGTCCTCTCTTAAATTACATGAAAAAGGACAGAATTATTATTGTGTTCAATAAAAGAAACTGGGATGAATTCTTTTGATAATAAAGAAGTGACGTTTCACAGAAAGATTAGTATCGATGTAGGATATGGCCAGAGATAAGATGTATGTTCAGATAACATGAGCTTCGTGAATGTTTAATGAAAGATCAATAAAATGTGTCCTTTTATTGTGTTGTTGTAGGAAATACACAGAATTTTAAAGATTCATTTACAGGAGCATCAACATCATTTGGAGCAATTGGTCTGGCGTTTTACAATGGTCTTTGGGCTTATGATGGATGGTAAATTATTGATTAGCTGTTATGTAATGGCTGTTAAGCCTCATGTACACATTAGGGTTATCTGCTGAGATTCTAAGAATCTAGTACATTTTTGCCTGTTTACATCGACCCTGGGAATCATTCACAGAATTAAAAAATATACATTTTCAGCATGAAATTGATAAATATTCAAGTTACTTATAAATTACTAATATGACTGAAAGAAGCATTAACTCTTCCCCCCCCATAGGAATCAGCTCAACTTCATTACAGAGGAGCTAAAGAATCCATACAGGTGATACATTAAAGTTAATGATTTGAAATATTTGATAAAAAAAATTAAATTAGCTAAAACGTGTCATCTGTAATTTAATAAAATGGAAGGTTAAATCTATTAAATGTGTTATTTTAGAGTAAGTCATGAATGTTTATTGTGCTTTTTTTAACAGGAATCTTCCATTGGCAATCATTATTGGAATTCCCTTGGTTACTGTGTGCTATATACTTGTCAACATTGCATATTTCAGTGTCATGACCCCTGTTGAACTTTTACAGTCTCCTGCTGTTGCTGTGGTGAGTGTTTCTTGGATTTGGAGGTTTAATGGTCTTTTCTGAGTTGTCAAGTGTTCCTTTCATTTGATGCTTTACAGACTTTTGGTGACAGAGTGCTGTATCCATTATCATGGGTTGTGCCTTTATTTGTGGTCTTCTCCACTTTTGGTGCAGCCAACGGGAGCTGTTTTACCGCAGGCAGGTGAGGAAAATATAATGTCGCATGGAACAGCGTAGCAAAGGAACCATGGGTTTGGGGAAATTTGGAAATTAAATATGTACATTTTTAGACTTTTTTTGGTCTTGGAAATTATAAGGAGATAATGAGCTTCAAAGCTTTTGCATTATATTTCACTCTGTAGATAAAACCTTTTGTTTCTAAAAAAAAGTCCCATAATATATACAACGTACAGAATAACATCACATGTAAATAAGTTACATACAAAATAATGTGAATAACTCAATATTTTACAATTCAGATAAAACCATCTTCATTCTAAGGCATCGATTTAAAGACCTTGTGTTTAGGATAGTATAGTCAGGGTCAATTGATATATTTTTATTGAAATATATAGGTCCCAATGTATCTGAGTCTTCAGTTACTGTCTGATGTGACTTTATGCACATCTTAGGTTAACGTACGTGGCCGGACGGGAGGGTCACATGGTTAGGATCTTGTCATACATCAGTGTGAAACGTTACACACCAGCGCCAGCTCTCATTTTTAATGTGAGTCTCATTTAATATTGCATCCCTAAGACAAAAACTCTGCGTACTATCTTACTATTCGTCATGAAAATTATTTGCCACCATTTAAGCTTTAAAAATAGTTTTCATCACATCTTTCAGTAACACTTTGTTTTCTTCTAATAATGAGTAAACACATTATTGTCAAAGTCATTTTAACTAAATGTTTTTTTCTAAAGTATTTATAATATTTTTTATCTTGATTCTGACTTGCAGGGCATCGTGTCAATCATCTACACCATCCCAGCAGACATAAACACCCTCATTAATTATTTCAGTTTTGCTCAGTGGGTTTTCTATGGCCTCACATGTGCAGCGCTCATTGTTATGAGATTCACTAGAAAGGAACTTTACAGACCTGTGAAGGTTAGAGATATCATTAAATAGTTTTGCCAGTTTTAATGTATTTGACAGTTTATTGTATTGTGCCCTGACTGATTTCAGCTGTAGTAAAACATGTATTTGGTCAAAACCTTTGGTCTTTAATTATTTTTGTCTATAAAAATGTTATCATTGAATGTTGCAGATAAATGAATAAATACAGAGAATAAAGGTTGTATACATTATTTCAGAACTGAGAGGGACAAAGGTGTCAATAACTGCATATTCCCATGCTTAATTTACTGTCTTTTGTCTGTCACAGATTCCTATAATCATTCCAGTTGTGGTGGTGATTGTGTCCTGTTATCTCGTTCTCGCTCCCATCATTGACAAGCCTGAAATTGAGTATCTATACTGCACAGTGTTTATAGTGGGTGGTCTTCTTTTGTATGTACCCCTCATTCACTTCAAATTCAACTGGATCCGTAACATCATGAGTAAGTACAAGCTGGAAATAAAAAAGTATACTAACCTGTTTAAATATATTCTCAGATGAAAAAAATGTCTTGTTTTTTTATTGTTTAAAGAGTAAGTAACATTTGATTATGAAAATTACATTTCATGCAGTGTGTTATGATGCCGTGTTTGAATGTAAGCAGTCTGCCAAGTTGTAAGTCGAAAGGTGAAGGAATAACAAAGTCGTTGTCTTGTAAAAAAGGGAGTCGACTCTGAATCACACAAACGAAACGTGACCAAGCACGAGTCTCTAACCGCGTATCTACGTCAATAGAAAGTCTCCACCTGCGTTTTGCTGGGCCTGCCACGAAAACTTCTCTCTCCTCCCCCAAACACTGTCGTTCATTCATGATGCATGTGCATAATGTCTAGAACCTGTGTTCTACGTTGTGAAATTAAGTCCGTGTTATTTAAACTACCAAAGGAAGAACTTCTAAGGTAACAATGGTTACAATTCATTTTTCAAATGACACCAAAGGAATATAACCCCAGGGTTTTACCAACTTTTTTTGGACCTGTTAGCACCACCGAATCACAACCTTTAAGTGTGACTATTTATTTTTGTCTTAACTTAAAATATTTGTGTACCTTATGTCTGTGTTTAGCTAAAGCATATAACGCTAACCTTAAGATGAACCATTATTTCTGGGGTATTACAGTTTGTTTATCTAGCTGTGAACACGGCTACTTTAAGTGTTCAAACTATTATCGTCTATCTATTATCTACTATCGTCTTCGGATGTTTCTCCGTCAGACTCGGGCTCAAACTGGTGAGGTGAAATCCCCGGCATCTCTATCTAAAAAACGATATAGAATATCCAACCACCTGTAAATCGTAATCCAGTAATGATAGTAGGCGTTCCATTTGAGTCACATGCTGAACGCGCTTGACCAATCACAATAGACTACACCATCTGACCAATCACATGACACTAGGCTAGCGGATAGGAGGGGATTAGTCGGATGAATTGCGGAAAGAATCATTTGAGAGTCAGTCATGAAGTAAGGTAAGCATAACTGCCTATTATTACGACATAATAGTGTTATTACACCTTCTATGTACATAGACTTGTTGTTGGACACTCCATAAACCAAAATAGGACCTTAAAAATCATGTGTTACTTACTCTTTAATGTGGAGGAACAGGAGTCCATTGTTTATATGTTTTCTTTTAGGGACCATTTGGATTAAACCCAATCCTAGCATACTGAACAGATTATTTTAGTGGATGATCATTATTACAAGAAACATTTGAAGAAAAAAAAATGGCTCCATCACTGACCTGAAAACAGTTATGAGTAGTTTGTTCTCTTAAATGACTTCTCTGTTTCCACATATAGCACTTCGTTTCTAAACGTATCCCCTGTTACTCTTACAGGGCCAATAACCCTGAATCTTCAGCTGCTAATGGAAGTCGTTCCAGCTGAAAAGACTGAGTAATAGATATCAAGTTGGAAGGGAAACAAACATGGACTTGTTGGAGGATTCTTAAAGGGAACATGGCTCCAGTCATTTTTGTATCTTTTTATGTATGTACAATTGCTACAGTCAGGCCATCTGTTGTCTTTACATACAATATCAGAAGTCATGTGTACCATTATTTCTTTATCTAACATAAAATTGTGCTATTGTATGCAAGTTCATTGTACAGAATATACACTTTTTCCAGTTTCATTAAACTTGAATTATTAAAAATAAATGCTTATGAATTTTCCTATATAAAAAGATTGTGTCTCCATGTTACACAGATGTACTGTACTTTGAGACTTTTATATTTTTTGTTGTAAATCATAAATGATATGAATTCAAACATTAAACTCATATTTGGAAGTTGTTAAAGGACTGATCGGATGAGCACTTTCAACAAGTTGGCATGATTTATTAGGGTCTTTATAAAATGTCTGGAACATATTTTGCTTCAAGGTTTCCTCTGATGAGCACTTTCAACAGGTTGGTATGATTTATTAGGGTCTTCATACAATGTCTGGAATATATTTTGCTTAAAAACACTCAATGGCTTTTTTTGCCTTGTCAAAAACAGCTATGCTCACAGCAACCCGTTTTGGTGCATGTCTCTTTAAATGGTTATGAGTTACAGCACACCCCAACCCCTTCCGTCCGGCATGTCAACACACGTGTACAGTCGTGGCCAAAAGTTTTGAGAATGACTCAAATATAAATTTTCTGCTAAAAAGTCTGCTGCCTCACTTTTTATGAAGGCGAGATGCATATACTCCAGAATGTTATGAAGAGTGATCGGATGGATACAATTTTATTGTGAAGTACCTCTTTGCCATGAAAATGAACTTAGTCCAAAAAAAACATGTACATTACATTTCAACCCTGCCTCAAAAAGACCAGCTGACATCATGTCAGTGATTCTCTGGTTAACACAGGTGAGAGTTTTGACGAGGACAAGCCTGGAGATCACGCTGTAATGCTGATTGAATTAGAATTACTAACTGGAAGCTTTAAAAGGACGTTGGTGCTGGAAATCATTGTTCTTCCTCTGTTAACCATGGTTACCTACAAGGAAACACGTGCAGTCATCAGTGCGTTGCACAAAAAGGGATGCACATGCAAGGCTATTGCTGCTGGTAAGGTTGCACCACTTTAATCATTTATCGGATCATCAGAAACTTCAAGGAGAGAGGTTCAATTGTTGTAAAGAAGGCTTCAGGGCGCCCAAAAAAGTCCAGCAAGCGCCAGGATCGTCTTCTACAGTTAATTCAGCTGCGAGATCGGGTCACCACCAGTGCAGAGCTTGCTCAGGAATGGCAGCAGGCAGGTGTGCAGGGGAAGAGTTTTTGAGGATGGCCTGGTGTCAAGAAGGGCAGCAAAGAAGCCACTTCTCTCTAGGAAAAACATCAGGGACAGACTGATATTCTGCAAAAGGTACAGGGATTGGATTGCTGAGGACTGGGGTAAAGTCATTTCCTATGATGAATCCCCATTTCTGATTGTTTGGGGCATCCGGAAGAACGATTGTCCGGAGAAGAAAAGGTGAACGCTACAATCAGTCCTGTGTCATGCCAACAGTAAAGCATCCTGAGACCATTCATGTGTGGGGTTGCCAAGGTAGTGGGCTTACTCACAATTTTGCCTAAGAACACAGCCATGAACAAAGAATGGTACAAGAACATCCTCAGAAAGCAACTTCTCCCAACCCTCCAAGAACAGTTTTGATAGATCGGGATAGAACTTGTTTCTTGTTTATTTCATTTTATTATTCTATTTCATTTATCACATTTATTACAATATTCATCATATGTATTCATTCCTTTATTTTATTATTCACTTCTATTCATATTATTTGCTCCTTACTTTCCTGTTGTTTATCCTCATTGGGAGTTGTATTGTGTCTTATGCTGATATGAGTATCCGTTGGTCTCCATCTCAAGGTCCATAATAATGTTATGAGACAATGTTTTGATACTGTAATCTTGAATGGTTAAAAACACATATTGAATCTGTTTCTAGTCAGACGAAGTTTGGAAGAGCTTGACTGAGCATCAACGCACAACTGAGATTATTCAATAAATCATTTGTCTGTCTATTTAACCTCACTTCGTCTCCTGCCTGCTGTTCTTCCCTTCAGCTCTATATCTCCCTGGTGGTTGGGTTAAAGGATTGACTCACAACGGAGTTGATATCTCCAGGTGTAATTTGTTCCTGACGGAGAGAGATCTAGTGAAACTGGACTCAAAGTTTAGATCTATAAGTTCTACAAGCCATATCTCATAGTTGGATCTATCAGTTTGTTGATGAACAATGCCTTTTCCAGCATAATGGAGCACGTGCTAAGGGGGTTTACAACGCCCCTTAGCTGTTATAAAATGCACTGTAACCCACGGCTTCTTGGGGCTTATTGCTTTATTATACTTCAGTGTACCATAGTAACGTGACAAAAACTTATAAAAACACTGAAGCAGTAAACTTGGTGAAAATTTATATTTGTTTCATTCTCAAAACTTTTGGCCACGACAGTAGTAATGCATTGGCAATGGTTTAGCTAAATGATTTTTCCTGAACTCCTTTGCGGTTAGTTTCGTTTTAAAGGTCCCAAATCATTCGTCCAGAGACTAAAAAATCTGTCACAGCAAACAGCGGATCCAAATGTGGGTGTATGCTTGCCTAAAATCCACAGAATATGCACCTGCAGATCTAAACGGAATAACGTGGATTTTAGCGCTCGTCGTTGACAAGTTAAAATGTTACACACAACGCGTGTGAGCATAACTATTATGCTGTGACAAATTTTTCAGCCTAAGGACGAATGATTTGAGACATTTAAAATGAAACTAACCGCAGTGTTCACCCTTCTTCATTAGCAAAACAAACTGCTTGCCGCAGCTGAACATATTAAAGCATATAATGTATTAACATACATAAGGATAAACTCCAAGTGTCCATTTGCCAAATGACATATAAATAAACAGTATGTTTAATACTGGCTTTGAATGCTCTATTCAGCCTGTGACTGACTTAGCTCCCTTCCCTATAATATACAAAGGTTATCGTCCTATATAAACGTTATATGTTACGTTATAGCTTTCCTGTAGCTCAGTAGAAAGAGCATTGTGTTAACTATGCAAGGTTGTGGGTTCGATCCCAGGGGATTGCAAATACCTATGTAAAATGTATAGGATAAAGCAATGTATGTCGCTTTGGATAAAAGCGTCTGCCAAATGCCTAAATGTAAATGTAACAGTCGCGATTTCTTTAAGACTGCAAGGGAAGCTCAGCTTCCCCTATAATTGTCAAAAAATGGTCAAATATATGTACTATTATGTTAACATTTTATTGACTAAAAATGCGTTAAACACGTTCATCTCGAACGAAAACAATTTCGTTCAGAATCAGCTACTTAGGTCGGCTGACTCGATTTCCTTCTCATTCATTCCCGTAGCGTACAGTGCATTACTCTGTTGAAGCCCAGCGTCCATTGACTTCAATGGGGCTGCTTTAAACAGTTTTTTTCAGTGCTTAGAAACAAGACGGTCATTGGATAATGCTGCGATTATGTCCCGCCCACGGAGGCTCAGCGTCTCTGGGATGAATGGAGGAGTGGGCTGGCCCGGACTCCGAGCGTCTGCGTGATGATTGGAGGGTCTGTCGAAAGATTGCATCTCCTTTTGATTGACAGCAATTTTGTTCTATAAAAAGTCGCTGACGCTGAAGCTAGCTGTTCGATCTCAGTCCCTTGCGGATTTTGCAAGTGTAGTCGAAAGACAAACTGCTGCAACCTATTTCTTGGTACTTGCTTTCTGAAATTTCTAGCCAATTTTCATCATACATTTCACACAATTATACACCACACTCCTTGTTTCAGTTTAATGTAATTCCCACATTACCTCCGTCGAGTTTAATATCTTTTTTTAGATCGTTTGTTCATTCATTCATTGTGAAATGAGCTTCCCCACTTTGTAAGACCAGCAGCCGCCACTGAAATGTAAATATGTACGTCAAACGGCAGCTTTATCTCGTTTAGTTGATCTCGATCCCTCTTGAGCAGGGGTGTCCAATATCGGTCCTGGAGGGCCACAGTCCTGCAGAGTTTAGCTCCACCTTGGCTCAACACACCTGTTTGGAAGTTTCTAGTCTGCTTTGTGAGACCTTGATTAGCTCTTCAGGTGTGTTTGATCAGGGTTGAAGCTAAACTTTGCAGGACACAGGCCATCCAGGACTGACTTTGGACACCCCTGCTCTTGAGGAACAACTTTGAAGCTAATCCAGCTTGTACTGTCCCAGGTTGATAAAGCACTCCAGCTTGAAAGTGATTTGTGCAAACAAGTAGGTTTTTACTCATGGTTTCTGGGGGATTTCCACTAAAAATAAAATAAATCCACTCCTGTCTCTTCCAAAGTTAGGACTCTGTGCAGCGACTACATTGCATGTTGCATGTTGTCCACGAACTTAAGCCATGTCAGCGGGTGGAATTGTGTAGATTAAAGGGAGTTAATATTATAAAAAGATCCTGTTTCACGTCACAACAGGAGCGAAAATCTGAAAGGCTCGATTTCTCACATGCTTGCAGGGAATGGCACTCCAAAACTAACTGACTAGGATCTTGTTTTTCACGTTTTCCGGGTTGCTAGATGCACCGGGGAGCCGATTATATCACTTAAACACAGAAAAAAAGAGAAGGGGGAGTCTGCAGACCTGGAGCATGCAGTTTTGCGCCCCAGGCAGTTTTACGCCCCAGGCAGTTTTAGGACCCTGTTGTTCCTCATTTCTCCAGTAGGGGTTCGCTGTTCATTATGAACCACCAGAACAGACCTAACAGATAACTTCGTCGTCTATCGCGAGTTAGAGGTATGGTAAATAATCGTTTTTCTTACTAAGAAATGGTCCTTCATGCATCGTTTTTTGACGATTAATTGATATTGTTATGAATTAATTTAAACATCTTAACATATATATATATAATATAGATATTGGTGAGTGTAAAATAAACTCAAAGACAATACAATTAATACTTATTGGCGACCAGGTCAATGTTGTGTCTGGATCAACCTTAGCTAACCACGTGTATGCCAACTCGATATCTCTTACTCATTTTCATATTTATTTTCTTTATAATTTATTCTCATTTTGTCTCTGTAGTCAATGCGAGATGGCCTTTCCTGGTAAGATATTCTTCTGGCCCTGTTAACTTGCATTCTATATTATATATAAACTATTTCAGTTTAGCTGGACACATACTCAAGTTTTTTATATAAAAAATCAATAATTGAGCACCAACAACCACAAACATGTTCAAACTCAAATTGAAAACATAAGTCCCATATGGATCTTGATTTGAGTTGTTAAAGAGATGATCCAATTATCTATCGTACTTTATAACATGCCTATACATTCACAACAAACACTCAAGTCTTATATATATATATATTTGTATATAACTAGGCCACATTATATTATATATTATTTTTGTACTCTATATCTGATCCAACTGTGTGTATTATTAATTTTTCAATTCACAAAAACACTTTGGACTAGCAATTGCAAATCAATTGTCTCCTGTAAGCTATGTATTAAGACCATTAGTAGATATCTACAAATATTTTAAACTGTTCTGCATATCGTTACAATGTCAACAAAAAATCATGGTAACTAAAGATATTTGGTTAGCAGTTTGATTCATATTTTATGTCAATCAACTCCCCCTACTGGAGAAATAAGGAACAGCAGGGGCGTAAAACTGCCGGGCGTAAAACTGCCTGGGGGCGCAAAACTGCATGCTCCAGGTCTGCAGACTCCCCATATAGGAAAAAAATGATCCGATGACTCCTTTAAATAATAACTAAGCAACGTTGAGAAAACTGTCATTCATCCCATGCCGTAGATGGCGCTCAATCCCCAAACACAGAACATAGACATGTTTGTCTCTGTATTGTCCTTGACGTCATGTTATGATTAGTTGACCGAAGTCGAAAGTTTCTGCGTAAACGGGGTTTTACAGTAATTATGTAAGTGAGGTCAACAATGAACACCGCGTTGAAACACTGGCGAGAGGCCGCGACGGTGATCGTGACGGCCGGGATGAGACAAGCTCAGAGTGCGGAGAGTCTGAGAGCTGCTGTGGATAAAGTCACTGCTCCGTCCTGTGTACCGCACACATCCGCGTTTGACTACGAAGTCCTGCTGCTGAAACGAAGCGGTAAGAGCGGCTTCATGCCCAACGCCTATGTGTTTCCCGGGGGTCTGGTGGATGCGTCCGACTTCTCGAGCGAGTGGCAGGACATCTTTAAATCCTTCCTTAAAGCGCCCAACTACGGCGTTGGAGTCGTGAAACAGCCCCAGGAGACCAGGCCACCTATTTTCGCCACTGACAGAGTTAAACTGGGGTCTCCCATACCGGGAGATGTCGCATTCAGAATTTGTGCCGTGAGAGAGACCTTCGAGGAGTCTGGGGTGCTCCTGGTCGTTCCCAAACGCGAGGAAAGCAGTATTTATGTACACACGGGTAACGTTAATACAAATGACACCCAACCAGCCATCACCAGATTGATCTTACCGTGGGACAAAGACGTGCTGTCTAAGTGGAGATCTTTAGTTATCAATAACCCTGCTAATTTTATTAATATGTGCAAAGAGCTCCAGTGTCTTCCTAACATCTGGGCTCTGCATGAGTGGGGGAACTGGTTGACTCCCACAGGTGTGTACGGCAAACACAGGAGATACGATACTGCCTTTTACATCTGTTGTTTGCAGGAGACTCCGTATACTCTTCAAGACGAGAAGGAGATAATTCACTTTAAGGTGAGACATTTCTAAGGTGAGAAGTTTAGGTTGATTTGATGGATTTTCTCATGCTTTTAAAAAGCTTTAGATCTGAAGGCATAGGTCTAAATAGTTTTAATTAGTTACGTGTCATGTTGTTCCAATATATTAGTTTCTTTCATTAATATATTTATAAATAGATTAGATGACTTCTCAGGTTGACAAATTAAGAAGCTGGCCCATAAAATGCTAAGAACAGTTTTGCAAATTCTTGACAAAGGAGGGTGAAGATGCTAAAATATAAGTATTGTTTTTTCCTCGTTTTAGTTAAAGGGTTATTTTTTTGTCGAGATTAATGATATTTTATAATGAGGAAAAAATATAGTCACCCTGTATTATTATATTATATAATATTATTATTATTATTTTAAAAAATGTGTGTAATTCAGTATTATTTGTTGTTGTAGCTTCATGTTGTGATATTAGACTTGGTAACAATTTTGTGCTAAAATTATACAGTAGTTCTAGTCTTGAGAGTCCAAAGACTTAATATTCGTGTCAGGTCTCGATTCTCAATATTTACAGTCTTCCACATCAGGTTATGTAGGTTAACCAGCAGAGCCTTTGTCGTAGTAGAATTTCATTTATTCTCTTGTTTTAATCCAACTGATGCTTGACTGTTCGTAAATAACTATTTGGTCCTGTCTCGCAGTGGTCCACTCCCTCTGAAGTGCTGCATCGCTATAAATCAAGGGAATTATGGATAGCGCCACCACAGCTCTATGACCTCGGACGAATGTGCCGCTTTCCTGCGCTCATGGAGCTGCATCACTTTGCCTGTCAGAGGTCTCTGGAGGGCTGTGAGCAATGGCTGCCTATTAACCTCATTTCTGATAACTACATCATATCTATTTTGCCAGGTGATTATTTTGTTCGGATAAAAAAGAAATCCGTGATCTGAAACCTAACTTACCAACAGAAACATGTGAATGCAATCAAAATAGATGTAACCATAACATTTAGATTAACAACTAGTCAGATGAATTAAATATGGCATAAATTAAATAATTTATCTCCTTTACATAGGTGATGATCTGTACCTAGAGAAAGTGGACTGTTCTGGAAAGCGTGACGGGCCATTGATAACTGACAAGAGTCTCAAGGAGCTTCAGAGCTCCAGTTCAGACCTTCACCGCTTCATCAGTCAGGATCTATACACAGTATCTCTCCACGTGAACATCAGCCCCAAGTATAACCATCTGCAGCCTCTTAGCATTCAAGCTGTGGATGGTGACTTCAAAACCAGCAGTAAACTCTGACATTCACCTATCGTATCATGCTGAAACAATGGAAAGAATAAAAAATAATCTGTATTGATTTTATACATTTCTCTTAAAGGCAACCTGATGTGGCCCTTGACCTACACAATGCAGTTTTAATTTTGCTTTAATACTGGTGTTCAGTCTAATTTGATAGAGCATTGAGAAAAGTGCAATGGTCATAGGTTCCATCTCCAGCAAACAAACATACTTCTAAAGCTTTCCTGTAGCTCAGTGGTAAGAGCATTGCGTTAACAACGCAAGGTTGTGGGTGTGATCCCAGGGGATTGCACATACCTATGTATAGAATATTGCAATGCAAGTCGCTTTGGATAAAGGCGTCTGTCAAATGCATAAATGTAAATAAAGGACAGGTAGAGATTGATAAATGCGTATCTGTAAAATACATGTAGTGTCCTAAATTAAAGTAAAACTAAATAACATTCATTTTGCGTTTATTACAACATGACTATGTATAGAAAATATCAAATCAGCATCAAAGGTCTAATTCAAAGTGGTTTACAGTAAATGAAGACACAAAGCATTGCAAAAACTTTGAAGTCATTTTTGTGACCAGTTTTAAAGGTAATGCAATATATGCACAATAACTGACATTGTGTATAATATCAGTGTTAAGGTAAGATGCAATATTCCTAAAGCGAATGACAGGCCATTACTTTTTATTCTTAATACCAAAACGTGATAACCGAGGCATACAGTCCAAGTTATATAAAAGGTAGAACTATAGCCCAAACAAATTTGCTACTTATGTGCTTTTTAGATTATAGGCCATATAAAGTCATGACAAACGGCACTGCTGGAGGATCACATATCACAAAACGTTGTAAAAATGTATATCTATATCAAGAACTGTGGACAAATGAAGTGACTATCAAAAAAAATGTGCTCATTTGAACCAAACAGTTGTTATGTATGGTATTATTACTTTATTAAAAATGAGTTCAGACACAATGTGTGTGAATGTTTTCAAACAGTTTAATACATATACGAAAGTAGCAGTTAACTGCGTTGAGTTTCCACTGTGCTATATTTCTGTAGAGACAGTAGCGTGAAAAATCCTTAACCAAACTCGTACAACACACTTGATGTAGACACCTAAGAAATTCAGCACTCTCTACACTTTCCATGAAAACCACACAACTGAAATGACAAAAAAACTAAAATTTTAATTTAAAGGCTGTTTTGTGGACTATTTGTTTTGGTTGATGTTTGGTCATGTGTTACGGTCTACATGCTCTACCTAACGGGATTTACATTGTGAAACAGAAGTTCTGAAGTAGAAAAAAGAAAAATCTGTACAAATCTTAAATGTTAAATACAATCACTCTGTACCAATAATGACAAACATCCCACAGGAAATCTGAGAACAAAACAGCAGCTTAAAATTCTAGATAGAAAACATCAACCACCTCAATCCCAATTAGAAGTCTGTCTGCATAAAATAAAGGGGGTGAAGAATCCTAAATGTAGCTCTTCTTCATTAACGGAAACATGGATATTAGAAGGCTGCCCCCTCAGCTGCAGTTGAGCGCTATAACCCAGTCCACAACTTTTGATCACAACAAACACAAATGTCAAATGATAAACAAAAGAACAAAAGTGTAAAACAGATGTATGATTGTAACAAATGCTCAACCAAACAATACATCTTAAAATAATAAGTTCACTGTTGTAGGCATGATCACTTATTTCATGTGATGACTCATTTGAAAACCTCTTTAATTTTAAGAACACATTTTAAATTTGCCCACTTTAAACCAAAACACACTGTCATGTCTTTCTCTGAACGTAGAACATGTGTCATAATAGCATGACGTGAAACATACCGATAATGTAACCAACATCAACATGCAAAACTTTTGGCACCACTTTATTCATCTGAACTTTTTTTAAACAAAACTAAATCACATTTTGCTGAGGATTTCAGTGCACTTACAAAAAACATGCATGCTTAATATTCACCTGCGACAAGAAATTCAAATCTCCTTAGTCTATGCATTTTATTTCAGACTAATCCTGATTTTCACACAATAAGGAAATAAAAAACATGTGCCTGTATTGGGTCGACACACAAAGAAAAAAGGCAATTCAAGTGTCTATTGTATGTCACTCTGTTAATAAAAACTCCCAAAATTACATCATGCCAACTAACCTAACACAAAATTACAAAGCTTATCCTCGATTTCAGCAAAATGTGATGAAAACATCCTCTAAAAAGGTTTAGAACTAACAAGTGAGAAAAAGAGGGAAACACACCCACACTTGAACACACAACAGTGATTCTATAAACTGAATGGCTGCTTTGAGAAAACAAAAATCAAAAAGGAGTACAATTTGAAGCGTTAGGAAGACTGCTTTAAAACAATAAAAAATTGATCAAGAAAAAATATTAAACAAGGTAAATTAAAAGCATCTGCAAAAATCTAGTGGTTATGTTTGTACGTTCTAGAAAAATAGACTCTTTGCTCTGAACGATTTTCATGAAACCTTTTACACGCAAGCAGTCTTTCTAACGCTCCCTATTGGCAGCACAAATGACAGAAATGAACATCACACAAAGGAAAAAAACAAGTAATCAACAGCGTCAAAAGTTAACAAAAAAGGTCAAGTGTGAAATTTCAAGCGCCAGAGAAGCGAAGAGGACAACGGACTGGACGATGAACTTTTGACGTCACATCAACATGCTAGGCAAACGATGACAAACGGGCACGAAGATATCTAGAATAAAAACAAAAAACGAATAACAAACCTAGGTTAAAGCACAACGGAAAAAGGAGAGGGATGAAAAAGAAAATCATGAATGATTAATTTTTTGCATGGGGAGGGACTTTCAAAGGTGCATATCATCTAAACACAAAACACTGAATGCAACACAGGAAACAATGAAGAGGGAAGGAGGAGGGAGTGGGAAGCACCATGCCAATAGTGAACAGAGGGGAATAACATTAAACACCACCAGGGGACACAAAACAGCCTGTCTAATACAGCTACTACACAACTGAATACTGATGTTGTTTAAAAGAAGAAAAAACCTCAGTGCGAAAGCATCTGAAATAAATGAACACTCATCAACAACATTTAAAAATTCTCACCACCACATTTCATTTAAGACCAAAAAGGAAAGAACAAGAAACAGGGAAGAAATTGTGCTTCAATATTTAAACTCTTTGACTGAAAGTCATTTTATTTTGTGCTTCAACTTGAATTGTGTGGGACTATGGAATAATGCATATTTGGAGTTGCTCATACTGATTATTAGTCACAAACACCGGCTGCCATGGGTAACTCAAATGGATACAATTGCAATACATTAAACTTTGTGAAGGACAAGAACTGGTTAAACATGATGGAACACAGAGGGAACAACAGAGTATTATAATAAATGTATAATAAGTAATTTAAGACTCGATGTGTTTGGCACATTAGAGTGGAACTACTCTGCACTTGTGAGCTGTTTTAAGGCGCACAAATCAGCAGACCTTTATACAAACGCCAGCCATTCTGCTCTGGATAAAATGTAACAAAACCATGAAAAGATTCTGTCTAACAAACAAAAATCCCTGCCTATTACAAGTTCACAAGAATCTTTGGATTTTTCAAAATGGTGATTCGTGGTGCGCTTGGACACGTCCAAGGGTTTCTCTTTTTCCTTCAGCCGAACATTTTTTTTTTCATGTAAGTAACATTATGTATTTGAACAGAGGCACAGATCAGGGATTGGGCATTCCCTGGACTAGCATCTAAACATTTCAACAGTGGCTAAACACCTGGGTTCAGTCTAAAACTTGTCTAATGGATGAACATGTAAATTCACAGATCTGTATGTCACCACCTTGGTGATTCGGTGCAACTCAAATTTCCCAAATTTGTTCATATTAACTGACAGAACAAAAAAGTGCAAATAAGCAAATTTACGTTGTCATTTTCACAAATCATTTGAGAAAAAAGAAAGCACCGTTAATACAAGCGTGTCAAACAACAGTCAGGCAAACATCTAAGACAATTGTCTAATACAGTTTTCACAAATCGTGACTTTTGTTTTGAGGAAATCAAATGTGATAAAGCACTTTCAAGCATCTCTTTACATAAATGTAAGATGTATTTTGAATTTAAGTTGTGCACCATCTCAAAGTAATCCCTTTAGACTGAACCGTGAATCTCTGTCAGACCTGTAAAAACATCCCAGCTACACCTGGGCAGTTCTTCATACAACTTGGACTTAACAGACAAACTACATCTAGCGGAAAGGGCCACACATCAGTTGTTCAAACAATCTGTGAATGTATTGACAAAACTTCACATTTGGATTCTACAAAAACACTGTTGAATGTTTTCAGTGATTTTTTTAAACAACTGTTTTAATTCAGAGAAATATTTAGGCAATATTATAAAACCTCTATAAAAATAGAAAAGGCATAATAGTTAAGTAATATACACTATCTGGAGAATGTTTTCTCCTCCACTTCCATAAAACACTCTTCAACATACGATCCTGCAGGACTCAGATTGACGTTAACATTTGATTACAATTTAAACACTTACTGCCATCAACTAATCTGAGCTGCAGGGAGCAACTCATTCACTCTTTAAACTGATGAGTGTCTCAGGATTGCAGGGTGTGTCTCAATATACCAAGTAAAGGGGTAAAGGAAACAACCTGCAGCACTGCGAAAAATCTTAAACACTTTCGACATAAATTAAACTAGTCTTTAAATTATTATGAATTATTAATTGGCAATGACTTCAGTATTAGTTAACCTGCTTCTTTCTGTTCTTGGCTACATCTTTTCAAAATTCACCAAATATCTCACCTTTTCCCCAAGATGAAAATATTGCTAAAAGCTTTAACACCAACCTCTGGAATTGAGGCGTAGCATATAAATGACAACTAAAATAAAAATCACCAAAATACGTTTGTGTATCTTGAGGATTACTCAAAAAAAAAACTTTATACAAATGCCATTTAAAACCCATGTGCTACCATGCGATTTAGCATTTGACTTTTTTTAAGGATACAAATTATGGGTCAAAAAGAAGCTTCTGATTGTGTTTGAGGCTTTAAGAAAAGCTATGAGAAAGATGAAGCACTCCATCAGTTATTTCATTAATATTTGACAACTTTACCAGGTGAGTTTAAAGAGTCGAATGACGGGCAAAGTTTTGGTCTGACAGAAAGGTGAAAATGTCCTGAGAGTAAGTGTAGCATCTCCAGCAAACTACCAATACTGACCAACCGTTCTCCATAATAACATATGATATTTTACACTGTAGTGCTAATCCCTTTAAAACGTGAAATACGAATGTGAACAAAACCAACAAACAACAGCATCATTATTGTTGCCATCTGAGCCCTCCAGCAGAATAAAATAAAACAAAACAGGCTTTGAAGCAAACGTTATAATAACCCCATAGTGAAGACACAAATACATTTTCAAAAATAAATAAATAAATTAGTGAAATAAATAAATGAATTAAATAAAAAGGCATCCTAGTGGAGAGCGGCCTGACCTTCCAGATGCTCCAAACAATATTCAGGTGACTGATTATCTTTTGCACCGATGCAGCAAACCTCCATTTTCTAGAAAGGCAGCTTCGTAGGAGGCATCAGCATTACACGGTCCGAATGTACTACAAGAGTCTAGTGTAAACACAGGAGAACACCTACAGGGGTCTGACTGTGCTGATCAACAGTCTAGGGGACTGAAAGCGCTCAAACAGGCTGGCTTTCATTGTGCAACAACCTTTGACGAAGATTTATACACAGCAAACTCGTAATATGGCACCAGAAAAAAATTAAGAGACAAAACAATCATATTTAAATGTAAAAAAACAAGCCATTTTGAAACAAATTCTAAAAATGTTAACAATTTGCATGTTTTCTGTTTTTACGGTTAAAAGAGAAAATATGTAGGAAAGGCCAGAAGTAAAAGCATTAGGTGGGGAGAGGGGGTTAAGGTGGGGGTCATTCTATTTTTCCAACATCACACTCCACTTACCAGAAAAACATTTTCAAAGCAAGTCCATTTGAGAGTGAAATCACTCAGTATGGCTTGCTGTCATTTTTGGATCGTTTAAGTTGCACCTTCAGGCGCTTCATTCCAATCTGAAAACCATTCATTGACTGAATGGCCGCCTGGGATGAAACTGGATTGTCATAACTTACAAAGCCTAAAACACAAAACAACTTCAGTTACATACCACACAGTGACCATGACCATAAACTTAAGTACTCAAAATATTTAAGGTTTAGTTCATGGCTTACCGAAACACTTGCTAAGATTGGTCTGTTTGTCAATGAAGACCTTGGCTGAGATAACATTGCCGAAAGGCATAAACATCTGCAATAAATCCTGATCACCAAATTCTTGTGGCAGGTGGTAGATGAACAAATTTGCTCCTTCGGGGCCTGTTATAAAGACATGAGGAGGGAGACAAACAGCGAGCTTTACACCTAGACCAATCCCTATTTGAATTAAGAATGTACATGTATGGTCTAGTTTCTAAAGGAAAAGTTCACTCCAGAATGTCCGTCTTAATTTACTCGACCTCAAGATCCAAATTTGTGTAAATTTAAAAATGTAAGCAGTTCTTGGCCGCCATTGACTACCATAGTAGGAAAAATTGCTTTGTAAACGTTTTGTTCAGCTGAACACAAAAGAAGATATTTTGAAGAATGTAGGACACAGTTCTGCCATTGTCATGTTTCCTGCTATAGTAGTCAAGTGTGGCCAATAATTGTTTGATTACAAGCATTCGTCCGAATATATTTCTCTGTGTTCATCAGAACAAATCATTTTAAACAGATTTAAAAAAAAAAGGCGAGTAAAAAACAGAACTTTTATTTTGGGGTGAACTGTCTCTTTAAAGGAATATCCCATGTTAAGTATAACTTCTTTTTGGTGGTATTCCACAGCATGTCTGAGAAGTCCCTTAGTTAGTAAAAATTAAAGAAGACAAGACAGTAAAGAAAAGTAATAGAATTTTAAATGGAAGTTTAGGAAACATTAGGATTAAACATTTTAAAGCTTGTATTTGTTAAATACAATTGTTGAATGATACACTGTTACGTTTAGGTATTGTAAGAGGTCTTCATTACTGTAATAACATCTCTTATCAATGTTTTTACAAATGGAATGATTAGCCAAAATGGTATTATAAGATAACAGAGCTTGACACAGATGTTGACTCTTAACATGGAATATTCCTCCAGGAAAATTTGCTTTATACATTTTTTGTTCAGCTCAACACAAAAGAAGATATTTGGAAGAATGTAGGACACAGTTCTGCCATTGTCATGTTTCCTACTATGGTAGTCAATGGTGGCCAAGAACTGTTTGGTTACAAGCATTTGTCCAAATATATTTCTCTGTGTTCATCAGAACAAATAATTTTAAACAAATTTAAAAAGGTAAAGGGTGAGTTAATGACAGAATTTTATTTTTGAGTATACTGTCCCTTTAAAGGAATATCCCATGTTAAGTATAACTTCTTTTTGGTTTTATTCAACAGCATGTCTAAGAAGTCCCTTAGTTAGTAAAAACAAAGGACAACATCATATGGAAGACTAGGAAACATTAGGATTAAACATTTTAAAGCTTGTATTTGTTAAATACAATTGTTAAATGAAACACTGTTACGTTTAGGTATTGTAAGAGGTCTTCCCGCTCTTCATTACTGTAATTACATCTCTTATCAACGTTTTGACAAACGGAAGGATTAGCAAAAATGATTTTCTAAGCTAACAGAGCATGACACAGATGTTGACTCTTAACATGGAATATTCCTCCAGTTTATTTCCAGAGAGCAGCTGGTATGGATCTCCACACATTTCAAACAGATCAAAATTTAGAAGAAAAGGACATTGTGGAGAATGATCATGATATCTTACCCGCGCTCTGATTGTGACTGGCTGTTGCAGCATATTTAAAACAAGAATGGATCTTCAGAAGGTGATAACAAAAGTCACGTGTACAAACAATGAAAAGCATCATGGGCCGACAAACATATCTTGTTATAAGAGCCGCCCCTGCTAGCTAACTTCAGTACAGTTCTCTATTGAACATAGGATGATTTATCATCGACCCAAAAATGACATTTTACTTCATCAAAAACTAGGCATTCACCTTCCTTCTGGCTTCCGGCTGCACTGACGTTCTGCTGGGACAGTAAACTCTGGTTGTAGAGGCTGGGCAGAGCGGCAGCTGCGTACTGCTGGATCCCAGAATAGGCTGCCTGAGTCAAAGCCTCCATAGTACTACCAGAGCCGTTCGAGAGACCCCCACTGCCCAGACCACCATTCAGAGCAGCCATACCTGCAGACAGAGAAACACATCTCAGCATTCAGACACACAAACACACAGGGAGGCCACAGAAAACTTCTAACACAGAGAAACATCATTCAGAGACAACAGAAAAAAGGGCAAGAGAATTAAAAATCAGTCTTGAAATGACCTTTAGCTAACCCATCTGATCTTCTACAAACTTTTAAAACAATTGGTTCTTACTTGCTAGTGAGCTCATGTTGAGACCCGCTCCAGCACCAGCAGCAAAAGACTGAAGAGCACCTAAAGACGCCATGGTGTTCACAGAAGAGCTAGTACTGGAGGTGGGAGAGGAACCAGCTGTGGTGGAGCAGAAGAAAAACAGTTCTGACACATTATCTATCATACAATTCAATCTTCTACACAATCGCATGTTACCCAATTAGATAAGGAAAAGCAGATACAAAGAGTAGTAATGTTTGGCATGCAACAAGCCATTTGCCAAAGGTCAAAGCGCACCTGATGGAAATATAAAGATCTAGAGTAAGTGGACTGGTGCACGAACACCAGATGTTCACAACATTACAGTCGTTTTCAGTCTTCAAAGCAAACATTATGAAGGCCAGCTAGTCACATTTTACAGATTAGACCTACAAAAAGCAACAATTAAAAGCAGGAGGAGATTAAAAAGCGGGACCAACCCTTGAAGGCGTCCCAGGCAGATTGACCGTGCTGTCCAGAAGGCGTACCTGAGCTGGTGAGGACGCTGAGGGGAGAGCTAGAGGTGGTCAGAGCGCTGCTACCTGTTGGGTTCCCCTGTGTAGCGCTCGCAGCTGCTGCTAATGCAGCCAGATTCTGCATGGCATTCAAACCTGACACAGATCCACACATTATATACAAATTAGTGGTGGGCATAGATTAATTGTTTTAATCTAGATTAAAATGGCTCATTTGAATTCTGCGGAAGGCATTCAGAATATGTGTGCTACCCACATAATGACTAAAAGTAAGTCTTTGAGAACGGGTTTCTCAAGCCAGGTGGTGCATTAGATCAGGGGCTCATCTCCTGTTTCCAAAATGCATCACAAACTGCTTGAGAAAGCTGTTCTACTATGATAATTTGTGATGAAAATTAAATTATGTTCAATAAGATGTACTTGTGTTTACTTCCGCATTAGTTAAGGGATGCTTTGCGTTTAGGTGGTACTTGAGACTGGAAGAGCTCCTACAGTACATTTACATTTAGTCATTTAGCAGACGCTTTTATCCAAAGCGACTTACAAAGTTAGAGTTAGGGAGCAACAAGCGATATGTCATACAGGAGCAATAATACATTAGGTACCAATACAAAGTTACTGGTTTCAACTAAAGCTAGACCTGTTGAGAGAAAGTTTTTTTTATTTTTTTTAAACCAACTGTATGTAAACCAATTCCGTACAGTAAACCAATTCCACATTGCACAAGGTGCAAACAACCTTAGTCTTGTCCAGGTTTCCATTGGGAAGCTTCTTAAAAATAAATTTCCCCTGAAGCAAACCCGGCGGCTTCATACCTGCATCCATGTTAGCACGTCACGTTTGATGTGGAAATTTCACAGTAACGTTATGTTGTGTTCAGACCAAACGCGAATGGCGCGTCAAGCGCGAGTGATTTACATGTTAAGTCAATGCAAAGACGCGATAGACCTACTTGCGGCGCGAATCGCACGAATTAAGCCCTGGTTACGAGATGATGAGGCGGCGCGAATGAAGCCCTGGTTATTAGATGATGAGGCGGCACGAATGACGCGGATCACGTGAGTTGAAAACTCTCGTTCTGGCCCCCTACTGTGCAATTAAGCTAGATATACATCCGCGCTAAAATATCAAGGTGAAAGTTATCACCCAACTTTGAGAATAGATTAACGGCGACATTTTTTGTATCGCGCGATAAGAGTCTCATGTTAACGCAGCGCATTAACGCCGTTAACGGCCCACCACTAATACAAATACAACAATATATACATATAGGGATGCACAAGTAGGATTTTAGTGGCTGACACGATAAATCACTTGCAGACTTGTCACTTAAGTAGATCACGGTGTCACCACATGCATAAATGTATACTAGCTAGTTTGCATCAGACATTTCTCAACTTGGAGCCTTCATGCAGATAATGAATTAAATTGATTTGTTATATAAGCTTTTTGGGTCACACTTCAGTATAAGGGGCAATTCTCGCTATGGCTAACAAACCATTAACTACAAATTTCCACGCAATAAACTAGTTAGTAAGGTAGTTGTTTGGATAAGATTAGAGATGTAGAGTTGGGTCATGAAGAATATGTGCTTTATAAGAACTAATAAACAGCCAATATTGCCATTACTAGGCATGCTTATAACAACTAGTTGATAGTAGGAATAGCCACCTATACTGAAGTGTTACATGCAGAGGTGGCGCTAGACTTTATCATTGGACCTCATTTTGACAGACAGGCTCGTAAAAAATCTGTCAATCTATTTTTACCTGTCATTTGTTGCAAGGTGATATCAGGTGCTAATTAGCATGTTTATGACGTCATCGCGAAGTACATGTGTTCCTTGAACTTAACCTATTTTAATATCCAATAAAGCCGAAGTCGTATACATATTTTATATTGGTTGTCAGACATAAAATGCCAATTACAAATGTTCATATGTCCTGTCAGTAACAATGACAGGTGCTTGTACACACTGTTTTGCAATCATTCATTTATTCACTTACAAGTAACTTTAAGCTGCTGTTAGGTCATGAAAGGAGAAGACACAGAGACACTTTTTTCCACTTACTGAAAGTTATCCAAAATGACGCTAGTCAGAATTGCTCTATGAAATCACAGGTTTGTGTGCGCCTGTGTTTGTATGAGAGCAAACGACCAGAGGTTCTGACAGATGCAGAAACAACACCACAAACAATGTTAGAGATCGGTGTGTTACTGTTAAAAGTGCAAACTGATTTTCAGGCGAAACAAATTAGACTGTGGTGGGCCGTCATAGTAGTCTTGTTTATACACGTCCATGGCTCAGCACCATGATTTTCTGCTGATCCTGCGTGGGTTTTCCTGAACAGATGATGGCATTTATGAATATGAATGGAAACGTACGCATCTCTTCGATCACTTTCTAATGAAAGGAAATGATTGGATGCAACCAAATCGAGAAAAAGGAGAATGACGGATTACAATGAGGGTAGTTTGTTAAAGTGACGGACAACCTTCAGATTTTTCCGTCACTGGCCTAAAAAATCTGTCAATGACGGAGAATATTCGGTTAACGCGACCTCTGGTTACATGTACTGAATACACAGAGAATGGCATTACACACATTTACATGCACAATCCATTCATGCTGACCATTTCTAAACCTAAACTAATTATTTCAACAACTTGATCTGTAGGCATGCAACTTTCAATATCATTGACTAAGAGCCATTGTACCTGGGGTTGAATGGTACTCACCTGACATTGGATGGAGATTGTTGAGCGCATTTCCAGAGGATGCAGACTGTTGAAGAAGCTGCAAATAAAGCTAGACATTACATCAAAACAGAGAACAGAGAGAGTCAGGACTGCATCCAGGACTGTGATTTAAGGAGAGAGACGGAAAGAAGGGGAGAGAGAGAAGAAGGGACGAGGGAGAGGAACACGGTAAGAGAGGAAGAGGGAATAAAGAAAGACAACTGTAGGAGAGGAAGAGAAAAGATGAGAGTAGCAGGCAAAAATGCAAACTAAGACAAGCAGGAGCATGTGTGCTAAACAGTGTTGGGTGTAACTAGTTACCAAGTAATTAGTTACTGTAATGTAATTACTTTTCCTTTGAAAAGATAAAGTAAGGGATTACTCAATTTTTTTCTGTAATTTAATTAGTTACTTCTGATGTACTTGAACTAAATACTTTGTAATATATTCAATAGTGGAAACGCCATCAAAATTTTAAGGCTTACTTTAAAATGTATGACTTAATGTATGCGTTGCACATTTGTATTGGTCAGTTAATAAGAATAATTTATGAATTTACTGTATTTATTATTTATTTAAATTAATTAGAAGAGCCATTTCATGCCTATCCTTGAATCAATTCTAATCATGGTTGATTTAGGACATAGAAAGTAATTAAATAATTTTTGGAGAGAGTAGTTTGTATAGTAATCTAATTACACTATTGGATACGTAATAAGTAACTAGTAATTAATTACTTTTCAGAGTAACTTACCCAACACTGGTGGTAAAGATAGAAACGGAAATGTAACCATGTGAACATTCAAGGGTTAAGAAATTATGAGGGATTTGAAAAGATACAGAAAGGGGAAAGATGAAGATAGAAGAGGTATTCACAGCACACCCATGGAAGCAGCACTAACAAGTTAAAACAGGGCTTCACATCTATGTTGGCACAGGCCAATCATGAAAACGTATAGTTTTAGATTCTCCAATAACAGATGAAAGAAATGTCTGGAGTTTGATAAGCCAAATTAGAAGCAGCTAAGTAGCGGCCAAACATAGACTTGTAGCCCATGTGCTAAAACACAGCAAAAAAACACAGCAACCTTTCTAAGGAGTCAGGCTATTTGTCTAAAACTATAATATAGTTATATAAACTATATAAATTCTCATTAAACTCAACCCTACATTTTAAACACGGATGCAAACGATAATGCATTACAATTTAAATGGAGCAATTAAAAAGTACAGTTTGCACGGAGCACAAAACAGCTCTCATTTACTAAACTTAAAAGCTTTAATTTCGTATGCAATACATTAATTCCTCAATGGAGGTTTACGTTTTTTAAAAATGCAAAATGCATTTCTACATTCATAATTCTACATTTCATGCATCCTGTTGCATCTGTATGCAATAATGCAGATCTGGAGTGTGTACTCACTGCAAGGTACTGTGGACCCAGTGAGTTCAGTCCTGTGAGGTTTCCCCACATGGAGGCAGCGTTGAGCTGTTGCATCTGTTGCTGCAGCTGCTGAGCGATGCGTTTCTGTTCTTTATCCTTCTGTGTGTCGGCAAACTTCACAACAACAGGAGAAGAGCAGCCCTGAGGGAAACAAGCAGCATATCAAAATGCAGCTTGGAAACAGAATATGTTTGGGGGAATTTTGTGCTTGAGTTCGATTCTCATGCTTAAGCTTGTAAATTGAACTTCATAATTGTTGCATTACTTTACCTCCATTGTCTGTGCCTGGTGCATGGATTTGATGGCTGACTGCGCCATCTGTCTCGCAGTGAATGTGATGAAGGCACAGCCTGTGGAAACAGAGTTAAGAGGCATGGGAGCAAATGACAAAAGGACGCAAACCTCAGGATTTAGTGCTCACTCACACTGCCTTAATATAGAAAACTACGTGTCTGGTGTTGAGGTCATGCAGAAACACTAGGTTCTGGTCAAGTGCCTATGCAAACTGCATGGGCTCAAGTCGATAAGGTCTGTGACCATCACTTAAGCAGTTCCCATGGTGATGGGCTGCGTGTTCACAGCAGTCCATTCTAAAAAAACTAGCGTGGGCCTCATGTACATTGTGTTCCCTTAGTTACACTTTGGTTGATTTAATCACAGCAACCCCCTCCACCAGTGGTTCCCAAAGTGGGTGGCGTGACAAAGGGCTAGGGGTGCCGCCGAATCACCGCTTTTTTCCAGTTCCATATAATAATCTTTTTGATCATTAAAATATATAAAAACACCAACATATTAGCATGTCCGAACGAAGCTGAAAATACGCAAAAAAACATATTTCATACATATGAAAAGTTTCAATATCTTTTTAACCGCCATTTGGACTGTTCACATGAGAGAATCGTTCCGCGCAGCTCCAACCAGCTACGCCCATTGTGCTGATGCTCACTCATGTGGGACACGAGTACCCAGCTATCTCAGGTTGGTATCACATATAGCTTGATTGCCTGATCCAAACCCTAGTTCGATTGCTCCCCCTGCCCCCTACTGGACTGCATTCAAATATTTTTTTGGGGTCCTAACCGCGGGTCGTTTGCGTCATCAAACCTGCGGCCGTTTACCCTGTCGCTTGTAACGATGACGCAGGAGAAGGCAACAAAATGCATTACATTGCTTGCGTCACTTTTATACATTTTATACACCTCGTGTTCTTGAGTGCGTTTCACTCACTTTCCTGACATTTTAACCAAATTATATGTAATTTGGTACGACTGCGTTCATATCAGCAGCAAAGCGTACTGGAGTTTACATGAACCGCACCCCAGTCCTCCCTTTTTTAAGCAGACTCGGGTACAGTTCGCGAATACTTCAGAAGACAGTATTCACATCACCCGAACAAACTAAACTCAGCCGTTAATCAAACCCGGGTGCGCACCAAAAGTGCTAATGGGAAACTGCCAGACTGCACCGTCAGTGTGCTGTTGCAGTTTTCAACCTCCTGTGAGCTAGTGTTCTCATCCCTGGGGTACGTTACTGACAGGCGTTGCGTTTCTTGTTTTTAGAGCACGATCCGTAATCTACCCCCGTATCTAGAGATTGTGCTCCCAAAAGCAGGCACATGTATCCCATTGAAAAACCCATAACACAGTTCCATGCACGGGTATTTTAACTTCCTTTTTAGGTTGTAAGGTCAGATTTGAACAAAGTAACCTTAAGAAAATGTAACAGGTTTTTTACTATTATTTAAAGAATTAAGTATCAATCTTTATTCTAATATGTTTTGTTCCAACGATTCCCACATACAGAAAATGGTTAATATCGGTCTATAAGCTTTGTTTACATCCGTCATCAAGTCATAATGACAGATGGCTAACTTAAATGATTCGTTTCACCTCATATAATGTCCGTTATGACCCATTTGTAATAAATTCATGCAGCTGTTTATCCTTATTTTGTTGTTTGCTCATCTGGATTTAATTTTATATATGCATGTACGCATGTACATTTAGTCAAATCAGGGTTGGGGTGCCGTGGAAGAAAAGACACTACAAAGGGGTCTTGCTTTCAAAAATATTGGGATGTACTGCCCAACACCACAAGTAACTGACAGCAATAAATTGGAAGAATAAAGGGACGAGTTTAAAAATCCCAACAGGATGATAATAGTGACATTTTAACTTGGGCTGAAAGAAGCCAACTGAGCCCTGTTTACCCAAGAATGATTATCAGATAGGCATGTACATCTATTGGTGACGCAGAAAATTGCCTCAAAATAACTTCCATCACAGTAAGCAAGATGGTTTGTTTTCTAGTCCACCATCAAGTAAAGCTGTGAGGGAAAGACTTCAGCTTCACTTGAGTAAGGTTAAATGAAGATTTAACTATTTTAGCCTCTGTAGTTCTTACCACGGCTCAGTCCATCAGGGCCTCGGAGTATGCGGCACTCCTCAATTTGACCATAAGGAGAAAACATGAGCCTTATGTCGTTCTCGTTGCATTTCTTTGAAACCATTCCAATAAACAGCTTTCTGTCTTCTATAGCTGAAACACAAGACAAGCATATTATACTGCACTGCCTGTTTGACAGTCACTGTGGAAAATTCCTCAAGCTGTTTATAAATGAAAGACTGTCACAATGCTGTGGCAAACTCACCATTGTTTTTCTCACTGTCTGCAGGTTTCATCTGAATAGGATGATGCATCTGCAGAGAGAACTCACATGTGACTTATGAACACTGACAAGCTTCAGCCCCCATGAGAAATAAACGGTTTCAATCGGGTTTGTAATTTTATAAAGCCAATATATGCATGCAGATTTGATGCATTTGTAAGAGCAATAATACATGACCAGCTCATCTAATGACACACATGAGAATAACTTCCCACGGTTAAAAACAGATGATTTTCTCACCCCTGGAAGAATCTTCATGTTGTGAAGGGCATTTTGTGCTTCTAATGCAGATTTACGGGAGTAATATGTGACAAAACAACAACCTGCGAATTGTGAAAGAAGGAAAAATGCAATAAACCAAAAGTGCCTATTATTCCACTGAAACGTGTTTTACTAACATGAAACATATCTCAGTGGGCTTATTGACCATCAGGTACCTTTACTTTGTGGTGGGTTTTGACTCCTGTCTCGAAGAATATTGATTTCATACACTGCACCGTAGGGCTCAAACAACTCGCGCAGCTGATCCTCCGACCACATCCGAGGGACCTGACCCACAAACATTTTGATAGCATCAATGTCGGGCTGGTCCGGGTGGTCCAGGGACCCGTTCATCTTGGTTCTATGGGGAAGAAAGACCAAGCGGGTTAGAGCGAGAGCCAAAATAGTCCCTTATGAAAACATTTTCCCCAAGTGTGAGAACGCTATAATTACAACACGCTTAGTTGACTAACAGAGCAGTGCAACTTAAGTTCAGTGATGCATCAAAATTTCATCTGCCGAATTTTTTTAAATAAAATAAACGCCGAAATAACCGGCACCCAGCACCTCTCCCTTCAGTGCTTGCGCTCACTCTAGCTGTTATCAAAGGACGTTCATGTAAGTGCACCATAAAGGCTGAAACTCATATTGCCACATTCATAGGCAATAAACAATGAATCATTGACAGTCAATATCGATGTGGATGTAAATATTAGATGTAAACTGGGAGGCGGGGCTATAAGATGCTGCTCTAGGAAAACTCTCCTACAGACTGATAACACTTCAATCTGATGATGACTAAGGTGATGCAGGGCAAAACAGCTGAAAGCTACATTAAAATGTACAAAATAATTTTATTCACACGCATCATGCTGGCGATTGGCATCATTAGCGCTCATCTGGGAAACTGATATACTTACGGTAAGTATAAAACCTTTCTTTTATTCTATTTGGAAAAAACAGACCCAAAGGAGAAAATAATTTTGAATAGGCTACATATTTTAAACCCATGTATAGACCAGCCAAAGCAAACAAATGCTCATCATATCACTTCATGCAGCTACTAAAACGACCCTGTAAGGGTCTGCGTAACATTACACGCTGCATGAAATGTAATTTTAAGGACATTTTTGAGAAAAAGTCCTTGTGTCGTGCCACGTTGCTCCGGCCGCAACGCAATGTGTGTAGACGATGTGTCAGAAGCATCCAAGTCCAAACGTTAGAACAAATTATCCTCACAACATCATAGATTATTCTCGTACCATTTTTTCGTACATTAAAAACTGTCATGCACAAATGTGAAAAACACATTCTAAAATAAATCTCAATGGAATATGTAGTCTGCGATAATATATTTTATCACTAAGCGAGCATCCTCTTCAACTAGTGCTTGACAGTGAGTGAGGCACAAGTAGAAAATAACGAGTGATGTCACTGGACAAGCCTGAAACGCCACTTAATTTCTCTCTTTAGCAGCTGCTGATTACTGGAGTGACCGACCACTCGAAGAAAAAACAGCATTGTGCCGCTGACAAAGAGCCAGTAGCTAAAAGCAAGATTAAAGGCGTTTATCGATCTGAGGACTGCAGAGCTAATAAAACCTTCCACTTTGTTGATTTTCCAACAAAAAGAACTTGTTCAGACAAGCAGATGACACAGATTCTCCACAAGATCATCCACTCTGGATCATTTGAAAGCTGGATGCTCACAGGACATCAAAGATGCTGTAGGATAGGAAATTACTACGTTCCGTCGTCACTCAAAATGATATTGAATTATTTTGGTTTCACATCTACATTAGCCAGTGAGTAGTTCCGTGATGTTGTATTTGAATAAAGACTAACTGAGCTGTTTTAAAAGACGAAACAAAACTTAGTTTAACTTGTACAGCACTGCTTTAGAACAAGATTGCAGAAATGTATAAATTGAACACATTTTTGATAAATGGATAAGCCAATTGCATAAAGGAGAGGAAAGAGAGAAAAGAAGTTTGACGTTTCACCTACCGCTGGCTCAAATGAATACAAATATTTCACTTCAATGACCTTCGGCATGAAGATTATAAGCAAAATTGAACTGTTTCTGTTCATTTCTTGTGGTGGTTTAGACACCGCATGTACACAAGCAGAGTGAAGGTAAATGCCATATGCATTCGGTAAAAAAGTATCAGAAGTAAAAATTCTGTAATCATGCTCGTGTCATATCCATTTCTCTTTCACGTTCCCTTTTGGTTTTTATAGGTGGCAGTACACACATTATGCGAATATACAACATAATTTAGCAGTTCAAGACAGACAGAAATTTCTGATAGATCTGACGCTATAATGGCATACAATGCATTAGAAGCCCACACTTATAAATGTTCTGCTCATTTAGGGACTTAAACACACAATGCTAAATGAACCTTAAATTAAACTTAGAATTAGTCTATACTCACACTGGGCCGGAACTCAAACTGCAATGGTCCACCATCATCTCTGGGAGAAAATCTAGCTTAAAGGAAGCCATTCTCTTCAACAGAACTCTTAAGTTTTTTACAATCAGAACGCCTCAAATGAACGCCAACAAAACTACACAGAAACGCAGACTTCCTCAAACTTTAACAGCCACTGCTATAATCCGCCAAGTTAAAGTCCTCAAGGTTCTAAACTTGTAAAAAGTGACATTGGGAACAGCCAGCAGAAAGGTAGCATACACCTCACGGATGCCGATCGGATAAGACACAAAACTTAAATTTACATGAAGCAGAGAGAGACAACGATGGATGACAAACACAGGCCGTAGGACTGGTCACTGGGCTGGGACTGAGGATTAGGACAGGTCCAACAGGCCACTAAATGCTGCCCTCCTACACCCACAAAGAAAAGTGCTGATGACAGGGGACTTTTTTGTGAGTGTTTCTCTTAGCGAAGCAGAACCGAGTGCAGTGTTGGATAAATAAAGTGTCAGATTGATGCTGATAAGCGTGAGCGAGCAGCAGGAATGAATAGGGACAGGCATCACTCCAGTAATCCCTGAGCTGAAGCCCCCACCTGGACACAATTGGGTTCCGGCAGTGGGCCATGGATGATGAACTGTTCCATCATGGAGGGGCAGTGAAAGGGAGGGGAAAACTTGCTGTTTGAGGTCATGCAACAGGGGCTGTCTAGCAGTTATGGGTAACAAACAAAACAATACAAGGTATAGCTTTCTGGTTTTAAAACAATTGATTGAGCTAATAACTTTACCAAGTGTCATTTTCTAAATCCATGAAGAAATGATAAATTAAGGAGTGGGTATACTTGACTTTCCACATCCGTCTCTAGCACAAACATGTCTGCACAGCTTCTTGTGCATACTCTTCACGGATTCACGGAAGCGTGGAGGTCCGAGTTTGACGCCTTAATTTAAAAATTCACTATTCTGATGTATGTGCCGAACAGTTTGTAACAGTGGCCGACGGCTGGAGTGTCCCAGAAAAAGTCACATCGGAACTGACAGCGACATGGTCGCAGCGGCAAAAAAGCTTCCGTATCATCACATGACCTGCGCTGCCCATATTTTACATGTTATAGCCACTGTAACCTAATTCATAGGTTTGTCTTCAGTCAGTGATAAAAAAGTCAAGACCTTTGTAGCCTGAGTTATAGGCTTGTATTCAATTATATATGGTAAAAAAATCTGCTTCTGGGAATGTCTGTATGTTTGTATGATTAATTTGATTAATTAACCGCCATACCATGTAATTATTAGATTAAAAATTTGAATCCCTTGACAGCACTAATAAATACATTTTTATATTTTAAAGGTACAGTTTGTAAGAATACAATATCCAAAACCACTAGGCCAATGTTATTTTTTTTTTTCAGATGAGTACTTCCAATATCTCAAATGTTTCCAACTGCTTTTAAATCCTGAGAAAATTGCCATTCTAAACAGTGGACAGTGGACCGGGGCCATTTAGTCGCCTGTCAATGGAGTCATATCCGCGTTAGCCTTTGTTACCGCCTTTATTGACGTAGCGACCACTTGACACCGTCGTAGACAGATGTTGAAGTCGTTTGTACCGTCGGTCCATCTAGCATTATTTCAAATGATGTGGGTACGTTCAATATAAATTTTACTATGATTGATTTGAACACTTAAAACTGAGCAGTTATCACACTATCGAATTGGAAAATTACTGTAACATTTATGACTTACAATTTAGTTTTAAACTTTCCATTACTCGGGTCTAATTCATTATAATGAAACAAAATGATTTCATCAAACGCAACATTTATAAAACTTTATTACTTGACCTCTTCAGCTAACATGATTTCTTGTTCCCGTCTGATTGACGTATCAGCGGTACCATCAGCGGTGGAGTTGAAGACAACATATCCCATCATTCCACGCTTCTACACAGCGTAATCAAGCTACGCGATTGTTGTTGCCTTAATCGTGCGCCCTCTAGTGGAAATTTCTACAAACTGTACCTTTAATACAGTACTTAATTACATTGAACAAAATCCTACTTTTAGAAGTAAAAATACTTCAGTAAAAGAAAGTGGTAGATTTAAATGTTCTCAAGGATTAAAAGGTTAAAAAAAATTGAAACGTAGTGTAATAAAAAGTATGATGTACTTTATAATGTAGGGAAGTTTTTTTTGTCCAAAATAAAAACACTCTGATAAAGTCCAGATATTTAAAATGTACTTGACAGTAAAAATGCTTAAGTACTTTCCACTTTTGGCAATAAAAGATAAAAATACGCAATTCTACTTTGATCAAGAAAAACTAGAATCGGATCAAGATCGGCCGATACTTCAAATTCAGGTATCAGAACTGGATCGGCAAAGGAAAAAATTGTATCGGTGCATCCCTAGAAGGAAACAAGCATGCGTCCCTTTCAAACAGGTCATGTGATGACGGCTAGCCATGCAGTGACATCTGTTGGCTCTCACTGCAGTCACAGTGACATACAACATAACAAAAGTGATAGCAAGTGAGTTTCTTCTCATTCCAGCTTGAAGTATCCGTTTCCTTTGAGGAAGAGCGTGTTGGTAGAGGGTATCCTCACAAAAAAAAAAGGTGAAGTGGTTAAGTGTATGGGTTCTTACCCGCCAAGGGCAGATACTTCCACAGCAGGAAGGGAAAGCTCGCATTGAGGTTGCCCGTGCTGCGCTGTGGTCAGGTAGAGGGCTTCAGCGTCGATGCTATCCATCCAGTGCCTTTGTCAAACGCTACAGAAACACACCAAACATCACAGGACACACATCAGACACATACAAGCACAGGAAAACACATAGAAGGAAAAAGAACAACAGACCGGATAGACAGATTGAAAACTGCATAAAGCAAAACTGAATGCAGACAGAAAACACAAATACAGAGCATTTAAAGGTCCAGTCAGTGAAATCTATCGGCAAGGTTGTGAATTGCAACCAACCGCTCACTCCACCCCTCCCGTTCGAAACACCAAGACAGCTGACAGAACATGACAAATTATATGTAAGGGGACCTGTGGTGTATGCAGATAGAAATAGCTCATTCTAAGGTAATCAAAACACAACGCTTCATTGTCTAAGCTCTTTATACATCTTTGAATATATAGTTATGTAAAATATATTGTATTTCTGTCAATAGATCTTCCAAAAAAATTACACACTGGACTTTTAAAGAGAGACAGAAGGCACTCATTGGATGGAATCCTCATTGTACACTAGGACTAGGGTTGGCTCGATACTAAAATTGTGGCTTTGGTACGGTAACAGAATCTAATAACGGTAACATCGGTACCACGGGTGATGAATAACAAGCCCCAAATTTTTTTAGAAAATATAGTAAGATTGCATGAAACTGCTGTAACTGCTTCAATGTATATTTTATATATTATTTTAATTAGCACCGTTTTAATTTTACACTTTTACATTGTATAACTGAAAAATGCTTTGGTTATATAGACTTATCATAAACCCACAAATATGAACAATTAAATTGTGAACAACAATTAAATGTTTCAAGTAGGTCTATCTATCAGTAGCATTCAAGATGAAAACTGAATGATCAATTAAAATAAAACACTGCACAGTCTTCGCCTTATAAAATAAATATGGAATGACTTTCAATAAAGCTACAAAAGTTTTTATTTTCTCTTTAATATACGACACAGACGTATTAGGCTACTGTCATTTTAAGGCAAATTCTTTTTTGATGCGGATATACTGTTAAAACACAACAGACTGTGCATAACCTTTTGTGTTTTTGACATAACAGCATGTGTATTTGACAGTATAAGAATATATACAAGACGCGAAAGAGAACTTCATGACGATTAGTAGGGTAAATGAGATAATGTTTTATATGCCATGTATGCCATTGAAGGGGGATGTATAGACACATCGCCACCTGTAGAATAGGGTTGGGGGATATCCACCAAATTGGCATCGGACAGTGAAACAACGTGATGGGCGATGACATCAGGTGGCGGGGCGAGGTTATATCAGTTTGCTAGATGGCCATCTTCAAAAACATTTAAAAAAATATTTCAGGGCACCAGTTTGTCGCCAAATCGCATTTTGCAACCATTATTCAAGACAGCATACTTTTCAACAAGTATTTGCACATGTACGACCTGCACATTTTGAATTTCTTCCAGTTGTTATTTCACGTGGAAAGACGAGTAGATCTTGAGCCCACCAGTGTAGGCTGTGTGTGATTAGTTAACTACGCGGGTCACATGTCACTGATGTTTTCCCCTGCCATCACGGACGCACACAGTTCAGGTCGTCATCGACAAGTTTACACGCACACAGCATGAGCGCATTACGATTCACTGTTTGCGTTCACGTACTTCGTCTGTCGAATTTCACAGCTTTCAAATCATACTCAACCACAGAGAAGTGCGAATGGACGAGTTCGACTCATACGCAGAATATCATTCTGTGGACTCAGCTGTCAACCTTTGTTGAGCTGTATGCGTACCGGATGTGCGGACGACCGCGGAACCTCCTGATGATGAAAATTACGTTATGCAGGGGAACCACGATGCCAGCCCAACATCGTCCATCGATGATGGCTGACAGCCATCACGATGTCATCGTCTATCAGCCCAAGCCTAATGCAGAACATACGTTTCACTGAAAAACAATCGAAAGTTCTCTCTTCAAAAGTAGAAGAGACAAATTTTTTATAAATCACTCAGAATGTCTCAGTTTAAATGGTTGTAAAAGTGTTTATAGAATGATTCATATTATTGTTCTTCTATGTTGCCGGTTCAGAGTCATTTCTGTGGCATACTGCAGCATATCAGTGAACTTTGGAACAGAAGTGTTTCAAGCACCAAAACAAGCAAAATTCTGGTATTGAACCGTTTCAAATCGAACATGTACAGGTACATTTCCAGAACTGGTTCACCGTGCAACACTATTGAGTATATACACATTAAAGAGTATAATATTTATAGAAGCCAATTAATTTACCTTGCATTTTTCTGGAAATATTTTAACACATAGAAGCATATTTTAAAAAGAGTTACTGAAAGGAGAGTGTCTGTTTATCACTTGGAGGAATTTATGAGTCAGGCATGAGCTTTTCTGCTTCGTACATTGTGCACAAAGTCCAGAGTTTTATTCTCCTACAACGACATATGATAAAGTCAGAGTAACAGATTTTTTCAAATAGGTCTTAAACATCCACAAAAGCTCACTAGCACAGCAACTGCCATAGCAACAAGTGCATGCATAATTATTAGGAACGTTGATTTTCTTATACTTCTTTCCATGCACATTTTTACAATTCCTAACCACATTAATTACTATTAATTGTGTATCATTTATAGTTAGCAAAGGCTTGAAGTGAATAGTGTTTTATATTAAGGTTTATTAATTAATTAATTAATTATATTAAGGTTAATTTTTCATGTATAATGAGTACACAAAAGACATTTCATATACACAGAAAAGTAAAATAATATGAAATGCCCAATATAATAATACAATAATGCAATGCTAGAAATTGCAACATTAAGGCATGAACAATTAAGTAGCAAAATGTTCATTGGGTTAGCAGTCAAACACAAACTGACAAAGAAGAAAACAGTGTTTAACTGCAAAATTATGAATTAAGATGAAGAAAAGGTGTGAAATAGGAAATTTGATATTGACCTTAGAACCATTAACCCAAACCTATAGTAAACATTTTGACCGTTTAATACTATCAGTTAAACAATTTAAAAAGGTATGTTTATTTTTTTAAGTTAAACAATAATATTATATTTTTATTGATAATAATACGTTTTTAAAAAAACTTTTAAATCATACATGTTTTTTTTGTTTTCTGTGTGGTGAAAGAAAAATATGCTGTACATGTGTTAACTTGCAGAGCGTGTAGGCACATGCGACCAGGTATAAATGTCCTCCGAAACATTATCGAGAAGGATTAAAATCTGATTACGCAAACCACTTGACAAAACTGGAAAAGTTTTTGAGGCCACATTTGTCAGGGCTTTAATCCTTCAAACGAAGTGAAGTCACTGGCAGCCTTGCTCAAGCTCACAGTTTTAAATGTATATATGTTACATTCTCGGTCTTCTCAGCATGTCTAAACGACAGCGAAATGAAGCTCAGGAAAGCAATACTAATAGCAGAGCTACTGCAAGGGAATTTCAGTGCTAGTAATCAATTTATCCTTTACATAAACTTATCTCATTGATGCTTCGCACAGACAGCCTCCCGTGCGATCTGGAAAGGAGATAACAACGCAAACCCTTGGTTTCCCTGACTTCATTTATACGTGAATTTGAAATATGAATAAATAATGTATGTATTTTGCGCCGGCATAGCAGATCGAATTTATGTTTAGCTAAGACACCAGCATTTCCCATAAAATGTATTTACTCGGGCGGTACGCAAGTATTTTTGGCTTCAAATATTTTTTATCCATCCGTGCTAATGAGAGTATCTGTGATTGAATAACTAGTGGATAAACAGCACTTACCATCCGTGCCGCCATCTCTCCTGACTTGTTTGTTACGTATAGCGTCCTCATCTTCCCTGTTCACATGCATTCTCTTTCTGTGAGCTCCATGTGTGTGCGTGAGCCCTCGGGTTCTCGTATTTCAGTCACTTGTATTCAAAATCAAAGAAGCGTTTGTAATACAGCAACACATTGTCGAGAAAGGTCAAACAGCATATAGATGCTCTTTAATGTAGATGTACTGTATTCGTGATTTTGTCCGATGATGTTGCGTTTATAAATCAGAATTTTAGCAGTGGTTAAATGACTACTGGTGCCATCCCATTGTAAAAATAGTCTGTCAAATCCTATTGGAAACACTGGACACATTTATTAGGATATTAATCCTGGCTGGTGGAAAGCAAATGAAATGCGCTTCCGGAGGCGTTATCTCTGCATTCCCGGGGCATCCGTGCCATCTGAAAGGGTGTTTCCTGCCACGGGTCTAACTGTTAACCGGGTCCAGACTGTCCCCACAACACAAAAACATGTTCCTTTATTAAATAAAAACCAGTCAAGCTTTGGATTTAGGTAGGCCTGCTATTTTTATTTGATGAAAATGAAGCTTGGGATTTATCTTATTTTATTTTTCTATATTGTCCAAAACGCTGCAGGTTTGTGAACATGGTTTCACACCTTGTTCACACCCAAGTCTTCATTCTTTTGCCGTTTAACTGTATGTTTTCTTCCTTGTCCATTTTTGTGTGACTGGTAACCCAATGAACATTTTGCTACTCCATTGTTCAGGCCTTAATGTTGCAGTTTCTGGCATTGCATTATTGTATTCTTAAATTGGGCTTTTTTTACATTTCCGTGAATATTAAATGTTTTTAGAGACTCATACCAGTAAATCATAATTCTGCTTACCTAAATATAAAGATTTTTTACTTAAAGCCTTTGCTAACCATTACATATCACTTATGAATGACTATATACACAGTTAATAGTAATCATTAAGATTGCAGTTGGATTTGGATGTGGTTAGGATTTGGTAAACATGCGGATCAAAAATATAACCAGAAAATCAAGGTACCTTATAATTATGCACTCACTGTAGAGAACATATCAGTGTTCATAGCACTCACACTCTCTAATTCTAAATTTAACAAAACCAATTCTTTTTATTAACAGAGATGCAGGGTCTGAGGGGACGACAGGCAGATTTAAGTCTGAAGTTCACCGAGCAACTTGCTAAACATATCAATTCTTTGTACAACATAGCAGGAAATTCAGGACATTCCTAAAAGAGATCCCTTGACGAGTATTGGCGGCCAGTTGACACCTGTACATCAAAAATTTATCGTTCCCTTGGGAAACTCAATGTCATACCTCTGCGATGAGTGGCTTCAGTCCCTGAAAGAACGGTGTGAATGTTCCAAAAAGATCAGAGGCCATGCCATGTTTTAATAGCTGCCGAGTGACTGTGTGGCTTATTCATAGCCTGTCTATGTAAGGCAGTGTTATAGGCCTTTCGGGTGAAGGGTGGGGGTAGAGCATATGGTCAGCAGTTCATCTCACAACAAACTCAATCCTGACTCTGGAACAGTAGCAGGACAAACAGCGCAGTGGACAAATGGAGTTTCGCACAAGCATCTGGAACAACCCTGCAGCTGGCATCACACTTGCAACTGCCTAGATGAACACTTCCCCTCATTCATTTTGTGGGGCACCTTTTACCTAGCATTTTACTCCATGTTTGGCTACAAAACACTTGTATGTGAATACTCTCTAAAACCCTGCTTGGAGTCTTTCAGAATGCCAGGGGTCATAAACTTGTAACCTATTCAGGCAGCTCACTGACCGTCTAAACCAGAAGGTTACGTCACAGCAGATACTAAGACAGCTGCTGTCATTACAGCGAAACTTTAATAGTTCCACAAATCACTCTCATTGATTTGTTAGTCAATATGCCCTATTTTATTTCACTTTGCTGTTTTGAGTGTAAGAGGAGTTGTTTAAAAGCTTTCAATGACACAACAGCATTTCAAAGTAAAAGAGAACATCTGTGCCAAGAGAAACACCAGCTTACTGAAATCAATCAGGGATGAAGTATACACAAATATGGATCCGTGCACAAAAGGGGAAATCTCCCTGAAATTACTGAATCAAAGTTATATTTATAAAGGTTTAAATCCTTAAAGTAATAATGAACTAAGGAATTAGGCTAAATGTTACCACTTTTAACGTCAAAGTAAACTGTCAGTAAAAAATGCAGCTGTTGTGACCAGATGCTATTTTATGTCACTAAACACATAAGATGCAAGTGGGTTAATGAAAGTGTGCTTTAATGTTCCTCAGTATTATCTAAAGACAGATTTGAGAACAAATTACTTTTACCGAACAGTGCTTAGTTTTATTTAATGATAGTTTTAAAGTATTATTTAAAAAGGATCATCATTTATTATTACAAAGCCTCCTTAAATATTCTACCATATGGCAGTGATGTGCGCTTTGTGGTCATTGCCTGTATTTTAAAAGCTGTTTGACAGGGTTTGGACCATTACAGTGACATTCATTCAGCCATCAGCAGAATCAATGGTTTCAAAGCCAAACTGGAGAGACTATTCTACCCAGAGCCAAACCACCCTAAGACCACTAGCAGCCCTTTCTTTTTCAGACAGGAAGTCAAGCTCAGTTTGAGGACATTTAAACTGTGTTGTGTTAAAGTGGATGAGGCCAAATTAAAAATAATGTGGACAAAACAACTCACTAAGTGCATATTAGGGATGTGCGAGACTAATCGACAAATCGTTTAAACGGTAAGCTTCCATTAGTCGACATTGATAACAAAAGTCGATTAAACGAAAACATTACTCAAAATACAATACTTTAAATGACAGATGTTTCGTTTTAAAACCTAACTTAAACAATATGTTTGAAAAAAATATTTATTAATAGTCTTTAAAAGTGTATCAGGAACGAAATGTTAAAATTTTTGGTTAGATCTAGCATGCCTTTATTTTGTGCCAATTGCAGCACGCTCAGAAATGACCTCTAAAGTTTTCTAATTGTTGCGAAATAAATAAGTGACTGCTCGAAACAAGTTTGTGGCTTGCTAGACGCTAGACACTTGTTCCGCATTTGTCCACGGTACTGTTGTCATGCGGTTTCTACATCAGTAAAGGTGGTAACAAAGGGGAACGCGGAATGGGCAATATGGCTTTTTCTCACAATTTACAAGTAGTTAAAAACATTTGAGGTATTGCAAGTACTCTGCTGAACAAAATATATAACACTAGCTTAGTGGTTTTTGGATATTTTACTGCAAAAGCGTTACAAACTGCACCTTTAAAGGAGAAAATAAAATGGATTTTGTATAGGCTACATATTTCAAACCCAGACACAGACCAGCCAATGTAAACAAATGCTCATCGCTTTACATTTTTGCCGCTGCTTAAAAGATCCAGTCAGGGTTGGCGCATCAGCAAATGCAGAAATATTAATGATCATAACGCAAGAAAGTGGAACATATATGTCAGTTTTAGCTACATTAAGTTGTATATTCACAGTTTGATTAATAGCCTACATTCTTTTGTCTTCAAAATGTATTACACAGGCCCTATGCAATGTTTTTGGACCGCCTTCTGGGCCATTCTTAGTTTAAGACTGGACGACTACATGGTTATAAAACTTTTATTTAAACGACTGTCAAATTGGTTGTAGCGCACATCCCTAGTGCATACGAGGCGATTTCAAAATAAAGTATTCTGCAAAGAACTGAAAGGGATAGTGCGCCCCAAAAATGAAAATTCTGTCATGAATTATGCAATGTCTAGTTTTTCCAAACCTGTTAATTTCTTTGTTTTTGTTGAACCGAAAAAATATATTATGACAGTGTTAGTCAAAAGTGCCATAGAAATAGGGCTGCAGCTATCGATTATTCTGTTAATAGAGTATTCTTATGATTTTTCCAACGATTAATCGGGTATTCGGATAACAAATACTTTGTCTTTGTTAAAGAGCAATACTAAATATACAGGAGAAAATAAGACAGGTCTCTTAAAATGAACAACTAATTGGTTTCCTTTTCAGAAAAAGTTAAAATTTTAATGAAGAAATTGCATACATTAATATCTGTAAAAAGTTAACCCATTGAATACATTACATTGCCATTTTACATTCAAATTACAATATGATACAAATGTATAAATAAGAAACATTGATAAAAATAGAAAGAATAATTTCAAAGGTAAATAAATAACTTCAGCTTATGCATGATGCATTTAGTTTAAGTTTCTTTTTGTTTACTTTTAAATAATAATATTTGTCCACATAAAATACAGAGTTGACCGAACTTTTATTTTGGCAGTTTGTCGTAAGACGCTTATTTTTTGTATGTCTGTTTCTTCACTTAAACAATAAAATGTCTGTGAAATAAACTCTCAGATTAACTCTGGAGATGAAGTTCATGTGTTCATGTCCTCATAAAGCGCAGACGCAGACAAATTCATGAGCATCACGCGTGAAGCACGTTAAACTGTGCAGTTCATTCACACAGATACGCAGAACAGCCAGATGGCATGTGTAAATAACAGCATTCGGCATGCACTAGTCCGCATCTAGTTTTAAGGACTCAATGCAGCTGGAAAACAAGTTTCACTCGCAAAATAGACAAAAACTAAGTAAAATAGCAGTTCACCATTTCAATAAGCTATCGCTTATTTATCAGCATGAGAAATACGTGCGAGCAAAAATTGAGAGCCCTGTAACATACAAGGAGTTTAGCGGGCTGTGCCTAAAATACAGTATAATGTAACATAAGAGAGTAGAAGGAAAAACAGATAAGTGCTAACACTAAAACGAAATTACACTAAAATTAGTTTGTGACGTCACCAGCGCCACAAGTTTGTCAATATTCTATGGCAAATACTGTTGTATGTGTAGAATGTGTTACATTCATGCAACAAATGTATTTAAGAACAATGCAATATAAGTCGATTTGGATAAAAGCGTCTGTCAAATGCATAAATGTAAACAACGTGTTTGTTTGAGATGTTTAAAATGGAATGGGGGAATAATTATTTGGGGATTTAACGGCGTTCATTAGCCACATTAGCAGCAGTATAGGCAGGAATGTTCCCAACAGGTGCTGCTGACCTCCATGTGCTTACTGCCTCCTGTAGAGCGTTGTTACGATTAACAGCTGCCATGGTGCAACAACTGTCAGAGAACATGTATAAACTTACTACCACAAAATCTGACAGAAGTCAAAAGTTAAAGAGTTCGTGTTTACCCTCAAGCATAAGTATCTTAAGTACAAAATGAATTTCAGTGACCAGATACAAGTATTCTTGTCCATTCGTGACTCTCTTAAAGGTAAAGCTGTGGATGATTGATGGCTCCTTGAAAGAGCCTGCACTGTGACACACACATCCCTTCCCCCTGTAATGGAGACATAAACCCCCAAGACGTTGAGCTGAGGACTCACAAACCCATGCTCCCAACTGCCCGTCTACACTCAAGTTAAATACTCTTCAGTCAGTATTTATGCAAATACACACTTCAACATGTGCACAGAACCTGCTAGCATTGCCAGCATGTTATTGAAGATAATGGAGGTGTTGCCATGCAGGACAAAAATCCAACCACAAAAAAAGCCCAGCACAGCATCATCAATGTACAAATGCGTGTGAGACCAAGTAACCAAGGAAACCATTTGACTTAAATTCAGAGAGAAACGCTATAGAACAGAGAGTTCTTTAAAGCACCACAAAAGCTAAGAGCTACTTTTGCATTCCAGGTTTAAAATCCTCATTAGCCATCGTCAAAAGATGTGACGTGATGACGCGTCGGTGTCTCATTATTCATTGAGACTGTTTTCTTGACAAATGAGAAGACATTTCTTCTAATTATTCATCGCCTTGTGATTGGAGCACCCGTCTACCATCCCAGAACCTTTGCCGGTTTTTAATGGCTTTTCTTCTCACAGTGTTCAGACCTATTTTAATTGTATTTTTCAAAAAACAACAGTGAGGTAGAATGTAGCTGAAAGGGGACGTTTCGTGATGCTTTAAATGCATCTCTCTAATTACACATGAACTTCAAGGCCCAGTCAGTGAAATCTAGTGGCAAGGCTGGAAATTGCAACCTAAGGCTCACTCCACCCCTACCCCTCCCTTTAAAAGCAGTACGACAGCAGACACAACAAGGTGAATTTCATGCAAGGGGACCCGCGGTGTATGTAGATAGAATCAGCAGCTCATTCTAAGGTAATAAAAATATAACACTTCATTATGCAAGGTCTTTATACACCTCTGAAGATTATGTAATTTTGCATTTCCGTCAATGGATTTACACACTGGACCTTTAAGACGTTTAGAATAACTGCAAAATATGGAATATGCGGGCGCAAAATAATCTTGGACCTTCCCAAGCATGAAGCTCAATTTATTAATACTATTTAATCAAAAACTATCAGCAAAATATCTAGCAAGCAATGCAGTATTACAGCTTGTGGATAAATATGACGAAGACAATGGTTATCAACTCCGTACTCTCAGCAAGCAACCACAAAAGCTTAAGAGCTCTTAAATAGCCCAAGGAACACATGATTCTCATAAAATGCAACATTGGGTTTCTGGTCAAAAGTGAAAACTTCATAAAAAGCTAAAAACCCGACACAGTGTTTTTAGAGACTGGCATTTAGTTAGCAAATGTGTGACATCATCGCATGCTTTTGGTCTATTGTTGGCACTTGAAATCGGTTTCGTTGCTACTCTTTGATCTATCACATTATACTGTATTTTAACGCAACAGATAATATGTGAAAACGTAATTTATTTAATTAATAGAAGTTGTCAGACATAAAACGAGTATAAAATATTGACCTAACACAACCTAATACATGATTTATAAACACGACATCATCTGACAGGGCTGTACGTTAAATTTTATTGCATATAGCATTGGAGCTACAGAGGTTTAAAAATTTGTAGCACAGACCAAACAGTTGTAGCACAAGTAAAAAACATCTGTTGTCATCTTTTAAAAACAAAAGTGCAGTTTATCACACGAATAGGAAGGTAACTGACAAATTACACTAATTATACAGAGAAAAATGAAAACTAATTTAGGTACACAAAAAAATTGTACATCTCTTATTTATTTATAAGTTCTGTACTATACAAAATTAATATATTGTCCACAAAAAAATACTGTAGTATACAATACCATAGTATTTAGGACTTTTATTGCAGTTTACTATAACTGATACTATAGTATTTTTTAATCTTCCTTTAGTATACTACAGTTTTACAACGGTTAATCAATTTCCCATAAGGGTCCTGCAATTATCTATAGCAAATACAATAGTTTACTAAAATTTTTTTCCATCTGAGCAATCAGGTTAACGGGACAAAATAAAGTTATTTTGACAGGTTGTCGAAGGCGTTTGGGCTCAGTGTGGTTTACTCAAAACTGTGAAATGCTTGTGAAATAAACTTTCAGAGAAACTCTGGAAATAAAGTTAATATGTTTCTGTCCTCATAGACTCACACTCGCAGAACAGCCAGATGACACATGTGAAGAGCAGAAATATGGGAAGGGCTGTTACGAATAAAATTGGTCTGTGCAACGAATACATTTAATGGTGTAGCACACGTACAATACAGTTTTGCAGGTGCATTAGACGAGCCGCTTGTTTTTGTGAAGTGCGCTCGTCCTTGTTCGTGTGTGAGTTGAACTAGTGGCAAACCACTATTTATTTTACTTTTGTTTTTGCAACTGAAACATCTTCAACGTTTTATGGGCAAGGACCCCTTAGAGGAGAGATACATGGAGCAGGGACCCTCTAACACAGAGCTATTTAAATAGATCCACGCAATGCCGCGGTGAACATTTTACGTGGCTCAAAAAGTCTCACTTCCCATGGAGAAAAGGTCCTTTTTGCCGATTTTGGATAAAGTTATTCGACAATTTGGTCTTCGTTTTAACCATGAATTGTATTTCGTTTGCAAATTTTCCATGTTGTCTGTTCCATATGAAGAATTCAGATGCAAAAACTCTCCGACTTTGTTTAAACAAGCATTTTTATCAAGAACTTTGATGTTATTTTATCTAAAAAGTGAACTGCACGTACTGATTTGATATATATCCATTTACAATAGCAAATACAATTTTAAGAAGTTTCAAGCCCTTAATCCCAAATCCAAGCAATTTTTAAACCTTGAAAACACCATGAAAAATGTTCAGGATTTCCAGCAAAGGGTGTGTGGGAAACTCAGCGAACCTTTTGTTAGTCAAGTCATGATAAACTTGATCAGCCATCTTCTCTGTCATTAACATCTGTGACTGTTGACGTTTGTGCGGAAATGCAAGTACACGGAGGGATGCATATTGAAAACAACACCACACTTTAATTCTTTCCTTTTTCATGTGAGAGAGAGGTGCTGTCAGGACGCTGCATGCAACACGAGAGAGAGAGGGTCGCTGAGCGCTCACAACTCTACAATAAATTAAGCGGTTTTAAATGGTAAAATAAAAAAATATAATTATGAAATATCAATATGGGAAACAGACAACACAATGATATGTTGTTGTGAGAAGTAGCCTTTAATATTATTATATATATATTATATATTTTGAAACTATGGCAGAAACTAATTATGGCGTGCCCCCATAGTCTAATAAATGAATGGGAAACACTGCTGACAGAAAACGATCTGTGATCTCACAAACAAGTTTGATGACTTTCTTGCTGAACACTTCTGTTGGATGATCCTAGTCAAATAATGAACATCTGAGCGCCAGTCATTAGGGAATGATTTGCACACCTACCTTTCCCCCTCGCACACATGACATTCAGATGTCTTGGTGCGTAATACATCTCATCACATCATTGAAAACCACTTACCCTCTCTGTAGCCTTGCTTTTCTGAAATGTTGCTCCCGCCAATCTGTAAATAGAACAGTAATATGGTTAAATTGTATTAATGAACACCCGTGTTAATTATAAAAAGAATTGTATGATAATATAATCTATTAATTCACATCGAGTAAGATACCACCCCTTATTTTCTGCCTTTGCGTATTATTGAAATTGGGCCCATGCTATCGGGGACAAAATAACGGTGTGTGCTAAGAATAAATGTAATGGTGTAGCACGAGTGCAAAACAGTTTAACACGTGCATTAGACAGAGCCACTTGTTTATGTGAAGTGCGTTTGTCATTGTGCTTGTTCGTGTGGGAGGTTAACTAAAGGCCGGAGTTTAGTTCCCTTTTAACGAGTGCGTGGCGAAAATTTTGTCATTCAAATAGTACGCGGCCACCGGAATTTTATAACTTTGCGTATAGAGTATGCAAAGGTTGGGCATGCGCATACCATTTCTTGCAGTAACCACCAGGTTAAAAGAAAATGAAAGTTACACCAGCGGTGCACTAGCTTAAAGACCCGTGCTTATTAGAGACATGAAAGAGATTAACTATGGCAGAGACATGTTACAAAAAGAATGTGATCCGTGCGCACTAGCTCTTAAAGGGACAGCAGCATAATAAATTGCTCTGTTTTAGTGTTCCTCAAACGACAAAAAAACAAAAACAATAATAAAGTATTTTTAGCTTTCAGTCAGTTTACAGTTTGCTATATTGGTTTGTGATAGATTATAAACCACAATGTGTTGCATCTACATTAAGCATTAATGATATTAATAATATTAATAGCATTAATATATTCAGCATGTTAAGAGCATTTCATTATAAATGTTTTAATCAAAAAAATATTCAAAATCAGTAGTATGAATGGCATGGAAATGCTACTTTGTAAGTTGTTACATTTGGTGTCAATAGTTTTTTAAATATTAAAATACACAACAACACATTTCCCCAGTTATCAGGCCTTACGCTGGATTCACACAGAGCGTCAGCATCAACGCTTCTCATTTACTTTGAATGGGTAACGTCATGCGTTGCCGAACTGAATTGTGGATCCGTAAGCATTGCTTCAATGGCCTTGCATTGCGGAAAGAATTTGAACATTTCTCAACTTTTCAAGCACCAACGCAGGCGTCAGCCAATTAGATCACTAATGCAAATAACCTAGTGGATGTAAGGTGATGGCACTACAATCAGACAAGACAGGCGAGCATTAGAGACTTTACCGTCAGAGACTGACAGACAGAAATGCGACAGGGAAGAGATGATGCTTCACCTAATGCTGATATTTCTTATAAATGGTAACTATATTTACAAAACATTTATAGTGATTTTTTAAAAATCTTACATTGGTGATTTAATTATTTACTCAATCTTGTCATAGTTAAAACACATATATTTTCGTATCAGCGTTGTAATTAAAATCTTTTAATTGTCACCATGAGGGACACGCCCCACACCCTCAAATGCCCCCCACCCTCAATACAGCACCTCAGAGATTACGTATTTTCGTAGCCTAACCCAGAAGTAAATGCCACGCTGGTTCCCTCAAGCGAAAGCCTACACATATTTCCCATAGACTTTTGGAAGCTTGCAAAAAATAAGCTCTGTGATTAACAAAGGTTTATGATGTTTACTAGGGCTGTAACTAATGATTATTTAAATTGTCGACTAATCTAACGATTCTTTTTTAGATTAATCCAATAAAGATTTTTTTGGTCACTTTATTAATCCTTTGGCAAGCTTTACAATAAATATTATTTTCTAGTATTTTTGTACATTACAAAGCATATTATACTTTTTACTCCACTACATTTCATAAATAAATGTTATCGTTTTAACATTATAATCCTTGTTTACATACAAAAAAAGTAATCAAGTACATTAAAAAATACTAAAGTAAAAGAAGATAGTGACTTTGAAGGCAAAACATTTAAAAATGTGCTTATGAAATACTAGAGCATGATATCCTCAAAGTAATATCCGACTTTTTTTCAGTCTCATAATGTAATTGAGAAAAAGTACAAATAAACTACTACTATCGATCTCCGTTCATTGCACAAAACTATCACTGTATAAAAGACTCCAACGCAGAGTGGGATAAAAACACGCATGCGCATCCTGAAATTATGCGTTCGCTTCGTTATTTACGGTCATGCACATCCGGACGCAAAATGATGCGCATAAGGTTGCGGGGATCCTTTTGCTACCCAAAGTACATAACAGTTAGAACACAATTAGAAGAGATGATGTTACATTTTTAACAGTCCCACAAACATGCATTGGATCCATCCAACAGTTTACAGAGGTTTAAACTAGAGATGCACCGATTGCAATTTTCTTTGCCGACTCCGATTTCCGATTTTTAATTAGTGAAACCTGCCAATTCAAAAAAAAAAATGCCGATTCCGATTTTATATCCACAAACTATAATTGACAATATAAAAAAACATTAACTTTTCTTCAATACACATTTTTTCATATTTTTTTATATTATCATAAGAAAAATTATTGAACATTACAATTTCCCTAAATACAGTTCTACAAACTGCATTAAATTACAGAATCTTTTCTTGCCCAAATAACTCTTAAATTGAAGAACTCTGTGACTGAAAATAAGTATAAATAATAAAATATGACTAAACTTAATCATTTAATCGCCATTTTTTATTTTTGTACTCACAAAAGTCTAAGATAACAATAAAATACTTCAACTCTATTCTTGGCTGTTTCGGTTTATGAAACTTTCATTGCTTTATTTTATTTTTTCTGAAATGTCTTTATCTTGGGTCTGTAGAACTAAAAGTGGCTTGATTTTGCCTGCCACTTCAATAAAAAGTTAAAAATCTTATGAGTCAATTCTACTTTAAATATGTATATGTATTTGCCCTTTTTTCTGTTAATAAAGAACTCAATCAGATATATATCACAAATATTGGTTGATTTATTCATTTTTTATAGTTTGGATTATTTCAAGTCGTGTTGAATGTCATGTTACCTCAGTGAAATGACCATAGTTTTAACGTAAGACAATTAATCGGGTTGAATGGAATTAACATTTGTTTTACACATAGTGAACGACTTCAACATGAGTTTAGCATGTGTCAGAGTTTAGCATCACAGTTAGCATGTAGAACATACCCGAAGTAGACGGAGCAACGAAGGTGAACTACTGGACAGTCAAACTTTTTCTGTGCCCTACATGATGCGTGCGCAGTTCAGTGGAACCACACAGTCACGGGCATAAATGAGCTGTGAAAGACAGCCGTCTTGAACGGACGTTTATTTGCGTATTTGACGTTATTACCGATGTCGCTGGCAAAATACGACCGGCTTCGAATCGGCAAGATGCGAGACTGACTGGCCAGTCACCGGTTTCTGACCGGTCAATCGGTGCAACACTAGTTTAAACAGAGTTATTTCGTATGAAGACGCACAACATTCAGACCACTTCCCGTGCTTCAAATGAGTAAGCTACACTCAGTGAGTATTTCACCATCTTTAGCAAAATACATTTTAAACAAAACCATGAGTATCACCTTGTGATTATGAAGAATAATGAAAACTTTGGATCGTCTTGGAAAGTGTAGCATCCTGACCGTTTTTTAATTATGATATATTGGTTTATTCCTTGCATAAGGCTATCGAATGACTTAAAAAGAGCTTTTACGGTGGTTTCATGATAGTTAAAACTAATTGAAGCTGAAGAGTAACTTTAGCAGGGTAACAATTTGCAAAATTTCAAATTCACTAACTTACACTAGTACAATACCGTTAATGTAAATCATTAATGTAAAGGGTAGTGTTAAAATAAATTAATTTATTATTGATTGCTTGTCCACGGTGTGATGATCCTCCGTCCATTCAAAAACTTACTGCGACCGAGGCTCGCAATCGCAGTCATTCGACTGAATACTTTCTCTTGTTCTGCTGATTAACTTACAAACGCCCGGGAACAGAATCTGCCATTACAGCAGATAAACGTTAATAATATGATGGGTCGACATGTCAATGCAGCCCTAATGTTTACACATTTTGTCTATCGAGATAATCTCTACTAACCAATACATAATTTGCTACTTTTGAAGCAGAAATACAATCTGCAGAATTAAAAGTAATAACTTTGTGAATGAATCCGCAACTACACTTTAAGAGATTTGAGCAACTGTTGCATAATTGGTGAGCAAAGTATGTAGACGCTTTTAGCAACTTGATAGCAACCGCCATTTTAAGACAAAATTAGACTTTAGAAATTCAGAGGCGGGTTAAAATTCCTGTGTTATATATCAAAGAAAAAAAGTAGGGCTGGGAAAGTTAACGCGTTATGGCATTAATTAATTAATGCCAACCCTTATTTTATCATGCATTACTATGGGTGTGACTAGATCTTGTGGCACGACGTCTCGCAAGAACACAATATTCTCACACAATTGACACGTAGTGGTGTTGGGCTCGCATATGCTACATAAATTTAACCTGTGTGGCCTCAAAATATATTTGGGAGCATTTGTGTGAGTGCACATTTTGTTGAGGTGTGATCTGTTTTCATTACTGTACAGAACACGATAATGTGCAGAGCTACAGTGACAGCCCCGCCACTTGACAACGTGAATTTCCATGAAAACACGCTAGATGGAAGGGATTACAGACTCGCGTTTGCATTGCCTAGTGAATATTAGGCACCAGTGTTTATGGCCGTTGAGGGTGTCAAGGAGAGTTGAAATCAGGTTGAATTTATGGTAATGAGCCATTACGAGTTTCAATGGCAACCAATCGGAAACGTAGAATATTTCAGAGAGCGCAGCCCTGTAAACTGTGGTAAACTGCTAAAGCTCGCACATAAATCAGGGACACCAGAACTGAATGGAAGGGTACCAAACTCTTACATGGAAAGTTCGTTTAAAACCTCGTCCTAACGGCGGAGTTGGTAGAACACACCCCTTCATTTCGTTTCTCCACCTTCAGCCATGTGCTTATCTTTCAGTGGCCTTGCCCCACAAAGACGTAATATGCACAGGTGTAAGAGGCTTACTTAATGCTATTGATGATAAAGCGGAAGGAAATCAATAGCCTGCAGAATACAAAATTTACCTGGTTAAGGTACAAACAGCAACGATAACAAATTGTGTTCAGACCGTAAACTACTAAACTGAGTTCTCTTTCACATCTCCTTGAAAGCAATAAAATCCATTATCATTATAACTTGTTTTTCTGTATCAAACTAGGCAGAACTTTATTGCCCTGGCAGTGGCAGATAGCTTTGGTTTTATTATTCATTTGATTACATTAAAGTTAAAGTTGAGATTTACAAGAAATATTTTAAGTGATGAAATACTGTTGTAAAAAAGCACATTATTTTTTGGGTTTGCAAACCAAATCATATTGAACTTTTGTTCATATACCAGTACTTTTAAAATATAAGGGCACAAAACATTGCTTTTGAATTCATAATTGAATTTAAGCTTAATTCGATTAATCACAGAAAAATAAAGCGATTAAAATGTTTTATCGTTGCCCAACAACGATAAAATTGGTTTTGTTTTTCAGAGACCTTATTTCGGGCAAATTACCAAAAAAAAACAGTCTTGGAGCGATGGAACCGGAAGCCCAAAAATGCTTGCTTGCTCGCTTCCGGGGGTTTGCATTCAAAGATACATCCTCTCTGCGGCTCTCTATTAATGGAGTACTCGTTTTTCAAACCTGTCCAGTACTCGAAATGAGATATGATAAAAATGCCCAACCCTAAATGATATGGCCCTAATTTATCCATTTGTATTACATTAATGTCTTTTTTTGTCTTTTTATGTGATGACCTGCACTTGTGTATTGTTAAATAAGATATCAGACATAGACTTGTGCTACAAAACTTTAAACCCATAAAAACAGTGTTTCATCTCGACCCCCAAGCCTTGGAGACAGACTGATCTTGTAAGAAACTTTATTCTACCAATTTAAATACAGTTTTATTCAATGTACCCTAATGTAATGCAAATGGCTAATATAACCATGTACTGCCGTTCTAGACACATTAAGATATTATATAACACCATTATCAAAAAAATTCCCCAGTTCTCACAATATTATATGCAAAACTTGTTGCTTGTGACTGGCTACCTTTATGGAATAAACTAGAGAATTCAATGACCTGTATTTCTTTTCAGAATATTAGATATACAATCATATCGATCACAGAATTATAGGTGACATATGACATCAACATATCTATGATAAAACATGTAAACAGTACCTGAAGTTAGCCATGTTATACAACAAAACCAGACAAATACATGTCAAAGATCCATCTCACAACAAATAAGCTCTAACTCTAGCAAGATGCATTTTCAGTTTTATTCCAATGCATATTGGCCTGAAAAGATTTAACATATATGCCTCTCATAAAAGTTACCACCTCTTTTCTATGACAAACTACTTCAAAAGTCTTATTACCAAAGGTTAATTTACCACTATATCACACAATCCAGACATTGTATGTATCTTCTATCGTTGATGGATACTCCCATAAACAGGCATTAGCCTCTTGGAAAACAAAGTAAAAGTATGAATTTTAAGATAAACACAATCATCCATTTTGAGCTGCTCAATGAGTAAGAAGCTCTTATCAAACGATAGAGACTCACGTGACAGTACTGAAGAGCAGCAGCCTTGTATTTAACAGGCCTACGTATTCGCTACAGTAAAACGCAGAACTGGAGAGAGATTTCGTAGAAAACAGCAACTATACGACCACATTTCAAAATGAGTTCGTCCCAAAGACATTTAATATGACGATCCTTGAGGTAGTTTCATGTGCTGTGTTTCTAATTCGCACATTAGGTTTTTAAAATAAGCAAAAATATACCACGATTGGACACTTCCACTAGTCGCTTCTTGCAACACTAACTTTAGCAGGGAAATCGATACCTCCTTTCAGTCGAAATGCGATTAAGCCACACAGCTGTGTTTGTTACATGCATTATGAGCCTATAAAGAATGAGACGCTTGTGGCAAATGACAGGGCCCTTTGCTAAAGAAACATAGCACTACTACCAACTTGAAGCTGAATATAACACGTCTGTAGATTTAAACATTTGTTGTTCATGTGAAATTAGTATGGGAGTGAACCTGCGTTTTACAAGTTGTTTATACACATGTTAAAGACCACACGTGCAATACTGGGCAACGACCTGCCCGGTGCTACTCATCACCTGCACATTATGTGCTTTTCATCATTTTACAACTCTCAGTCCCAAAGATGCCAAACTTAGCGGAAGATCTCGTTATCACGGCGAAGTTGGACAAGTCATGATACATCCTGAAGCCAATGTGCATGCATCACGGATCCGACAGTATATAATCGACATTATCGTTAAACCAATACCCTTGTAGGCGCGCGGTGGTCGATCTGTTCTTACATAATGACGCATGTTAGCGCTTGCTAGCGACCGTAAACAACCACCAGTTAGCTCGCGCAGCCGTAGCCGCGATCAATCAACACTTACCCTCGATGCACCCTTTGCCAAACGGTGGGAATTAAGTAGGTATGGTATGCTGACAAAAGGGAATGGTTTAGTGGGATTTATGAGTTAGTCGTTTTCTCTGATTACGTCTTCCCACGACAATCTACTTTCTGGGTGGAAGAGGGACGGTGCAAAATGGCTGTCTTTCCTGCACGCACCACCTAATTTATTTAAAGGGGAGTGGGGTGGAGCCTCTGGTGAATTTTCTAGGCAAATAGGTTTTTTTGGTAAAGTTTAGAAAAACATATAATACACTTTATTTAAAAGTTCGTATTTTTTATTAAAATCTGTATATAAAGACGTATTACAGTATGTGAAAGCCAATTGATAATCACAAGTTCCCCCTTCTGTAAGAGACCCATAGGCGTTTCCCTCACGTGGTCCCAAGAAGGGCCGTTGTGTTATGGTAAGTGTGCATAATGTACCATTGAATAGTATTATGGTATTAGGCTTCTGTGGTTATGTAATTGTTGACACGAAAGCGGTTAAATTGCTCCTTTATTTACATAATTTACCAATTCTTATTCTTTGATTTCCCTGAATATTATTTTAATTAAGATTTCTATTTTATGTGTGAAATATTCTTGTAAACATAAAGACGAGAAAAATATAATAAGGGTGTGTGTCTGACTATAGAATCATACGTTATAAAACACTTCATTTTATCTTAATTTATATTCATCTTCGGAGTTCACTTATTGTACTATCACTTCCGAAACAGAGGGGGCGATATCTAGCTGTTCGAGAGTGTAAGGCGTAGAAGAAAAGAAAAAAACTTAGCATTTAGTAGTTATGTTGGAGTAGTGAGATTGAAACTCGTATGACGTGATTGACCATAAACGAGAAGAAACTCATATGACAGGTGTAACGTTATATGTTTCGTTTGTTATTTTGAGAAAAGATGTCGGGTGTTCCAGCACGGATTTTATTTTATCCAACACTCGCTTACAATGTTGTCATGGAAAAGATCAGCGCGAGACAATGGTTTAATCGTGTAGATCAGACTGTCATACTCGGTGCCCTTCCGTTCAAGTCAATGACAGAGGAGGTAAGATTACCATGTTTTGGTATATAATTTATATCGGGGACGGCATTTAAATTTTTATGTGTCTTGTCTCTCTTTGTTTAGTTGGTGCAAAAAGAGAAAGTAAGAGGTGTCATTACCATGAACGAAGAATATGAAACTAAATATTTCTGCAATTCAGCTGAGGTTGGTTATCTCTGCCATAAAATGTGCACATTCCCAACAAACATACTCACAATAAGTGTACATGTAATGTTTTCTTTATGTTTGTTATGTAATAGGAGTGGCAAACTGTAGGAGTTGAGCAAATCAGACTCAGTACAGTGGACATGGTTGGTGTTCCCAGTCTAGAGTACATCCACAGGGGTGTGGAATTCGCCTTAAAACACCGAGAGGAAGGTACCAGTGTCTATATTCACTGTAAGGCCGGCCGCTCACGGAGTGCAACTATTGCAGCTGCATACCTCATCAGGGTGGGTATGAGTCACCAAACATATCAAACAATAACACAACCATCATGCACAGTTGTTTGCTGTATGTCACAGGTCACCATCACAGTGCGTTGTGTTTCTTTAAACTTCTAAAGTAGCCTTTTTGAAGAATCTCTGACACTTTTTTAATGGACAGATATTATTTTGTGTATTGATAACGGAGGAGTTTGGAGTGGAAAATTGAACAAGGACGCTTCATTTAAGTGATGCTGAACATGACTGTGAATGAATCCCACATGTACAGGATACAAATTCTTTTTAGCATCACTTCTCGTTTTTGACAGTAAACCAAATTTAATTCCCACGTGATTCTATTTTTATGAGATTTTGGTGTTTACAGAACTTGTATCAACTATTTAATATATATATGCTAAATATTTTTTCCAAGCAACGAAAAAATACAGTCTCACCAGTAGTCTGTAGTCTCTTATTCTTTTATAAACATATTTTAACTTAATTATAAGTTAATCATAATAATTCAATTAAGCATTTATTGTGATTTTTTCTGCTCACTACCTTCTTTGATCTTTGAATTTAACTTTATCTGCAAGTTTTATTTCTGTAAATTATTTCTCAGTATCTTTGCGTATGAAGAGTGCTATATAAATAATATAAATGCCTTTTGTCATTGTCCTGTAATAAATATTAGCCATCTAAACATGTTTGGAAACTCATAATACCCTTAAAAAATGTTTTAGACAGTCATCTTTCTTTTATAGCTTCACGGCTGCACCCCAGAGGAGGCATATAAGATGTTGGCCTCAATCCGGCCTCATGTGCTGATCCACTCAGGACAGATGGAGATGCTACAGAAGTACCATAAGGAAGTGTTTTGCTCTGAGTCCCAATAGAAGACAAATAAATGCTGGAATCTATGCTCAATCCATAGTAATCTGTGTAAAAAATTGTCATTTTTCTAAAACTTGTCTCCTGTAGATCTTAAATAGGTTTTGTTTTCCTTGTTGGATTGTTTTCTTGATATAGAAGTGAAATTTGTGTGCTGTACATAAATGCAGGCACATTCTATATTAAATGAACATTTTGCATCGTGTTTACATAAAACTGTGATTATGTCCTCCGGTCAACAGCTGTGTTGTGAATAAAACAAGCTTGTCCTATCCTCTTTATATTTTGTTTTTTTAGGCAGTACATTCATATTATTTTTTACTGATTTTAATATGGCCACATCTGTTTTATCCGGAGTGAATTGGTATTACCATCTGTGCACAACAATCTTTTCCTTTTTATTATTCTTTTTTTTTTTATTTAAACAATACACTGGGTTGAATGATGGGTTTATTTTAATGCCAGATCTACATCAATCAATGACCTGAGTCTTTGTTTGATAGAATGACTTCTGTATAGCATCATTGTACACATTTAGGTAATCGTTTGGCACTGTATTAAAACTGAGACATCTCTTTTCGTACTGACTTCTTAAATCGTTTAAATAAACATGAAAAACAACGACACGTGGTGGTCCAATTTGTCAGACACGATAAAATGAAACAGGGCTGAATGAGGTCGGCAGAAGATGGCAGCAGTGTACTGTACCATACAGCTTGTGTTAGTAGTCTCGCGAGGAACGACGCGGTGAGGGAGTAAAGATGGCGGCCTCCTTGGTAAGATTTGTCCGCAGCGGTTTGGGCAGAAGTCTAAACGGTAAGAAATATACAAGTGCAGTATTGACTTGCTCGAAATGGATGGCTTACTCTATTGGTCACCTTTTATATTATCCTGGGACCGTAAAGCGAATCTGTCTATAGTCTGTTGCTGGTTGCCGTTGACCTTTCCTCAAGTTCGCTTACGTTAGTTGAGAAGAGACCACAGATACACATTGTAGGCTACAGTGTTTTGCCTAAACCAACATATATTTATAATATGCTGGGGCCGTAAAGAGAATCTGTCTATAGTCTGTTGATGGCTATAGTCTTTTGTTGGTAAGTTTATATCTAAGAAATAGACGTTTTTGGTAAACAGCGTGGCATTTGTGATAGAAACCATTAGCATTAGTTTTATTGACAGTTGGCGAACTGACAGTTTTTGATTTCTGTATTTCTCTTCCACAGTTGCTAGACAGAGTGCGGCGGCTCTTGGCCAGACAAGAACCACAACAACTGAGACTAGAAGTGAGTTGACTTGAGTATTTTTTTTCATTCTGGTTGTGGGATTTGTTTCGTATGATTTGTATATTTAAATGTTTTTTTTGTCTTGTGCTTCAGCTACTGTAAGGCCCAAGGATCCGGTCAGCCACACTCAGCTTTCTCAGTTTGGGGAATATATTGCAGAGATACTTCCCAAATACGTCCAGCAAGTCCAGGTATAGTCACAGTCCTGTTTTGCTTTTTAATGTAGATATTGTTGTGTTGTATATGGCATACCACATAGAAATTTTCATCACTAATTAAAGAAATGTATACTCTTTAAAAGACAACAATGTGTTTCTCAGATAAAGTTGTATTTCATTTTAATAGGTGACCTGTTATAATGAGCTGGAGGTAATGATCCATCCAGAAGGAGTTATCCCTGTTCTTACTTTCATGAGGGATCATACAAATGCTCAGTTCCGTAACATGATTGATCTAACAGCTGTGGATGTCCCTACAAGACAGTGCCGCTTCGAGGTGAACAATTTTCAGTCTTAACCAGAAAAAGTCTAAGAACAATTTTATCGGCCCTTGGTAAAATGTTAAATATATGAAAATAAATTCAGAATGTTTTCTCTGTTACGATTGAAGATTTTAGGATTTGGGATTAGGAAGTGCCAATGTTGATTGTAAACCTAGATGTTTTTTTTACTTTTCAGATCGTGTATAATCTGCTTTCCCTGCGCTATAACTCTCGTATCCGTGTGAAGACCTACACTGATGAACTGACCCCTGTAGATTCATCTGTCCCTGTGCACCAGGCAGCTAACTGGTACGAGAGGGAGGTACGTGTAATGAAGTGTTGACCCCTGTGGATTATAGGTAAAAAACATGGGTTTGCATGGCCTTAGGCGTTTGTTGCAGCATAGGATCTGTAAAGACTGAAGGAGTGATGAGGTGATGAGATGTAGAGTTAAAACAGATGTAGATATTAAACAAAGCAGTCACTCTGAAATGATTTAATACAGGTTTGGGACATGTTTGGAGTTTTCTTCTCAAACCATCCAGACCTGAGACGCATTTTAACGGATTATGGATTTGAGGGTCATCCATTCAGAAAAGACTTTCCGTTGTCTGGATACGTGGAGGTAAATATGATAAATATTTATTGGTCTGTTTATTTTGTTGTCATTTGCTCATTTATTCATACAATAAAAGAAATTGGGGATTGAGGCTGTCAGTCCTCATTATTTTGCCTAACCTCTTTTTTTGGTTACACAAAATAAGGAACGTGATACAATATTGAAATTAAATTAAGGATTGTAAATCTGTCCGTTGTTTTTCAGTGTTTTGAGTAATGTTTAATTTTCCTCTTGGGTTGATTCTAGTGATTGACTTTTCTTCCCCTTAAGAATCTCAGACTTTGTTCAGAGTGATTATTAGGTAAAAGCTAATTTAATTTGAACAATCCTGTGCGTAAAACCAAGTGATGTGGAGTTAATGTTTTGTCACAGGTACGTTATGATGATGAAGTGAAGCGTGTTGTGGCTGAACCTGTTGAGCTTGCACAAGAGTTCCGTAAATTTGACTTGAACAGTCCATGGGAAGCGTTCCCTGCATACCGGGAGCCCAAAGAGACACCCAAGCTGGAATCTGGAGACAAACCAGCCAAGTAACCTCACCTCAACATTGTGAGCTGGGAAAGCTCTAATCACATCCTCAGATGAATCCTCCTAACAAATTTATGTAAATAAAAAGAACATGTACTAGAGACAAATAAAAAAGATAAAAAAAACTGATTTCATCTTATTTATTTAAAATGTTTTCCATTTATACAGAATTATTATTCTGTATATTATGCGAACATGATGGTCAAACATTTAGCTTGTTCTGTAATAGTAAAAACAAAACATGTTTGGCATTCTGTGAAGTTTGAACAATAAAATGTGCTATGTTAAACTTGATTTATTTTTGTTGTGGTTTTGCAAAGGACATTGTTGTAATACAGTTATTTGACAATAATCGTTCTTGCAACTCTAAAAAATATTCATGGCATCTGTTGGCACAACTTAATTTAATGAATTGGTGCAAGTCATTAATCGAAATTTTTAAGTTGAAACTCTATTTTTATGAGTGGTGCTGACTTAATAATGTTAATTACTTATGCTTAAAATTGTGTGTAATAACCTAAACATATGTGTTTATGACAATATTTAAGTTACAGTCACTCAAAGTAATTGGCTAAATAACTTAATTTCGAAAAAACAACAGGGGTTCCAGATTTCAAGACTCCTCTCAAACCTTGCAACATAAGTAAACAAGTTCAAACTTTATGTGTCAACTGCTTGAAAAGCGTAAAATATTTTGGATCTCCATTTCCCATCATGGCTTGCATGGTACTGGATAATGAGAGTTTATGTATAAATACATAGTTATTTTAAAGAATGTTTTTAAGACGAGAACAGCATGAGAATTAATTTTGAATATTTTCTTCTGGTTGTGTTTTAAGAGGTTACCATTGTCCTGAAGGATAGAGCATTTGGTTAGGATATGGTTAGGCTCAATAAAATTCCCACAAATCCCGTTTGACTCAAATGGCATCTCATTAGAGATGCTATAGGCGCAATCAGCTCTTGCTTTTAATTGCAATTGAGAACTTTGTTAGTTGTGAACTAAATTAAAAAAGTGTATTTGCAACCATTGTCTTTCATTAAATCAGTATTAAAAATAAGTTAGAAAAACTTAATAATTTCATTAATGAACAGCAATTTTTAAATTGGTGTTACTTAAAAATACATTTCATCTAAGAGAAAAATTAATCTGTCTGACCCAATGTAGCTTGTTGGATTAACTTAATTTTGTTAGAAGTTGTCACAACTCAAAAATATTGATGCAAACTTTTGCGTTGATTTTTTTGTTAAGTCTACACTATATTATTAGACTGTATACTTTAAGGATTGGTTTACTTCAGTGGTTTGTGCTGTATGAAGGTCGAAATGATGAAATAAATTAATATATGTTAAATAAATGCACATGTGGTAAATAAATGCTCTGTATTGCTGACTTTTTTTTAACTAGCCTCCATTCATATTGACTGCATGTCAGTTAAACTTACTGTTTTTAACTTCTAAATGTTTTTAAATGCTCAAACTCATCAAAATAAGTTGACAACCACTGACAATTCTTTTAATAATAAATTGAAAATTACTTACAACGTGAATTTGATTGTACCAATGTGACGCAAAATATGTTTTATGTAGTATAGCAATATTGTAAAATTAACCATCACTGGGCCTTATTTCTAAAATGCTATATAGATAATGACCTACATTTCATTTTACGGCTTCACCGCTATTTACAGAGGAATCAGGTGTTCCTGTTGCGCGGAATTGCGTTTCCTGAAAAAGTAAAGTTAATACAATTGTAGGCCTACATAAAACGTCTCGAATAACGACTACAATGCAGTGGCTGATAATCACTTGACCACACAAGGCACTTTGCAAATATAATTTGTCATTTAACTAATTTATGAATACAAAATGATCGTTTATTTTAAAAATCATGCTTTTTACAATGGGTGTTGCATGACGTATGTACGTCAGTGGACGTGTATTCAAAACATTTTTAAAACTAATTGGGCGCCCAAATGAATCATTGCAGTATTATTCAATGTATAAGCACCATAGCTTTTGCATATTTCATAAGAATTTTAAAGAGGGTCATGATGGAATAAAAATGCACTTGTATAGGACGTCACTAGAGGACGCCCTTTCAACCGATTCAACATTAATAGAATTACGCTAAAGTCAAATGAACAATTATACATGCAACCCCAAAGATCTGTTGACATGTACACATGCATCTGAATGTATTTATGGGAAATCTCGTTCACTACGTAGTTAAAAAAGCTAGCCCCCTAGCACTTACCGAACATTCTCAAAAATGTTAATTATTGTACCAGTCGGGGTCCTAAAGTGGACCAAATTCCAGAGGGGGACTCGATATCTCATGACACCGGACCATATTCATTGCCACTACGTAACATAATAGGACTTTTTAAAATGTAAATGCCTTATTGTAATTGTATCTGAAGCATAATAATAAAAAATAAAAATAGGCCTTTTTCACGCTTCCGGGTTTTTGACTTCCGTTCGACGCAGGGTAAAGGTCCGGTTACAGCAGTATCCAAGTCTAACAATACTGGATTAAATGTCTTCGAATAAATGATGTAAACGATTTTTATACCTTATTACCGCCCGTTAAAAGTTAATATCTTAATTTAAAAACACCTCTCAGCTAAGAGGGGGCTCTAGTACTAATGTTTTTGTACTGATTACACGACAGTGTAAATGTGTTTATGTAGGTTATACAGTATATTAACCAAAAAGCCAGTATATTCAAATAAACGGAAGCCCTTTATTATTCAATAAAAATAAAAAATCTTGTTATAAAAATTAGAATCTTATGTGTAGTATTGAAAGCGACCCATTAAAAGAATGGAGAAGGACAATACAGCTTTTTATGCATTTTACAATAAGGTTTAATTGGATACAGCGCAGTGTAATACTTTGCATTTCTTAACCTTGGTTATTTTAGAGTTAATTTTAAAATCCAATTAAAAGCATAAATTTCATCTTGACATTATAAAAGATTTTACTCTCATCATAAATTTTCCATACAATAATAATGACCAGATTTGTGAATTAAATGACCAGTGTTCCGGTCATCCGAAGACGAGTGCATCACGTCGCTACAACATTCTCAACAGGATCAATTCACAATGTTATATGAATACGTGGCTAAGACGTTTTTTGGAACGTAAGCAAAATGACCAGATTCATTAATCAAATGACCAGTATCCCTGTTATCTGAGGACCAGTACATCACGTCGCTATAACGTTCTACATGGGATTAATTCACGACGTTATTTGAGGGCGTGGCTAGGACGTTTCTTGAACGTAAGCAAACATTCTAAGAAATGGAACGTTGCCAAGACGTCCTCAGAACGTGGTCACAAGTAATGTCACGGTGACCAAAAGAAGATGAAATTAAGATGTTGTCAGAACCTACTTTGTTAGCTGGGATGTCAGTGAAAAAAGTACCTTTAATGTCCAAATCCTTTACAAGTGACAGGGATGGCTTATTTTCCAAAAACATGCAGCACTAAGTAAATAGTCTGACATGGCGCTGAGCACTTTTCCAGGTCAAAGACTGTTTTGTAAATAAGAACATTTACATGGATTTTTGGGAATGCACACTCTAAGATCGAATCTGTGCGTACACAAGTTTCCTAAATGAGGCCCACTGTTACCTAAATATAGAGAAAACATAATTTATTTATGATGGATACACCTGTTTTCAAATTCCAGTCATTTTATTTCTAAATTAGCAGTTTATACAACTAGTTTAAATATCTCCTGTTGTTGTCTTTTTTACATGTTATTTCCAAAAATATTTTTATCACAAATTGATATTTAATTGGCATTTGGGAATGTAGCGCACAGCAAATTTCTAGATGAAAGAGTCTCTATTCCATAATTAAGTGTTTCTTTTCCCTCTACCAATCTCATTACGGTTTGTAGCAAGTCAGTTACTCGGCAAGAGCTTCTAAATTACCTCTTGATTGAGGTTAGTGTTGAATATAAGCTGCCTGCTGCGAAAATGTCCTCTCATTCCACGTGAGTGGTTTTCTGACGCAGTCATTGCTTCTCCATATGTTTTTTAGAATGAAATCTGCATGATTAAAATTATACATCTGCACATTCTTCAGTGCAAATTTGTTCTGATTCCACAAAATTTTTACTGGACATTCATTGATGTACTCCTTGTACTTGAGGTCAAAGCACAGATATTCAATTCCATTCAAGTCTTGTCCTTGACTGGGTCATTCTAGAATAAAAAAATGTCTCTAAGCCATTCCTTCATATTTTGCTGCGTCCTGTAGGTTGTTATACTGCTGGAAAACATGTATTTGCCCTTGATTACAAATCTCTGGCTGACTAACACAGGTTCTCCCTAAGGATTTGTCACTATTTTTGTCCGTTTATTTTACCTATGACGCCAATAGGCTTTTCGGATGCAGAACCCAATCAACCCCAGATCCAAACACATAAAATTAAGCAGATTTTGGATTTCGTGAAGAAATTTGTGAAGCTATTGATTATTTGCCTGGATACAATGCTGATGCAGTTATGCGGTGTTCATAAGGTCTAAAACTTTTGAATGCCTCCTTTAGTTGTTCGTTTTTTAATTTGGATATCAAAACTCGAGCGAATACATCTGGTGTTTTGAGTATAAGGGAACAATAAAAAAACTGTCAGATATTTATTACATATTTTCGTTTTAAACTGATTCTTACCTTATTTAATTTACACAAAAATCAATAGGTTACTGTTCGTGACCACATTAAGTGACCAACATTAAGTGGAACACGAGATGATGAAAAAGAACTGTAGGTTCTGATATACAGTAGGTAAACATGAGTAAAAGCCCTATAAATACTTGATGTCACTAGAGAAAAAGAAAAGGAAAAGTGATTGACATTTAAAGTTTTTATTTGGTTTCCATTTGATGTCTGTTTTTTTCCACAGTAAGACTCCAGCAAACACTGATCCACTTTTACAGTATTTTAACAAAGTAACTCGTACTGCACAAACACTGAAAAGCTTATCCAGCACTATTTTCACAAATCTTATTTACTGGATTAAACCCATACAGAAAAGTACTTAAGACCAGGCACAGAATAAGAAATGCTAACTCTTTTAGAAATGAATAAAAAACAGGGAAGTAATTACATTTTACAACTGTGCACTTGATTCTTAAATAAATCTTCATGGCCATGTACACAGAATGGCATAAAACAAGATGAATAAACTGATCCAATTAATTATTTGATAGATTTTCTTTCCAAAATATCCTAAAAGAATTAACATCAGTAGATGTAAATAAATATATTTGGCAGTGAATAGGAATATTTTTTCCTTCAGAAGACGTCACCTCTGCACTCTGAATTAGTTAGCATTATGTGGTGAATTGACAGAAGGAATCCTCAGTTTAAAGGAATTGCTATTCCAAAACCGATCCACATTATTTTTGTAAAGTGCAAATTGCCTGTTTTTTTGTGTTCATTGAATACTGATCTTGATTATGTAAATAATAAATGCAACAGAAGAAGACTCTCGTGCAAATCGTTCATGCAAACTCCATTAAGACAACACAAAAATGATCTTACTTGAAATACACATGCATTAAATCAGTTTAATTGATTTGGGAAACCACAGGACCTTTCTAATGTGTCTTGCCAAGAATATGTTTTGTGACAAGACTACCATTCTTGGAACTCAGGATCTAAGACTTTAATAAACGGTTCTGGATTTAATACAAGTTAAACTCAATCAACAGCATACATTTATTTAAATATGTTAACTATTTCAATATGAACTTTACATTTTGGCCTTTATACTCTCCAGACGTTTCCTTAAGCAAAGCAACAGATACGTTACTCTGACATCAACTTGCTTGATTTTATGTTGCAAATTAAAAAATTGTGTATTGATCTTAACTTGTACAGACCCTGGAACATCTGTTCAAAGTTCCAATCAGTGGACATGTTTTGGTGAACTGTTAAAGGTACTTTTTGCTTGGTTTTGTTATTTCCACCTAAAATGCTTACAAAGGGAAACAACAGTTGGAGCTATTCAAGGAGCTATTATGGAGTCTGAAGAAGCAAACCATGAGTTTGAATGTCTCTAAAGTGTATAGGAACATACACACCTCCCATCCAAACACTGATGAGCACACAACCAACCCTCCCTAAAGACCCACAATGTCTCCTAGACCGGTCTACAGTGTTTTATCTTGTTTTTGCTGCTGAGGGAGGCTTTGGTGGAGTTCAGGATAAACCAAGAAGCCAGTGAAAGTGATATACTTGGCATGATTACTGTAGGCACCGAATCCATCCTTCTGGTGGCTATACAGCCAGATAGTGTCTCCATACTGCAGTGACAGCATCAGACTCTGACTCTGCAAGGCCTTCTCAGTGTCGCTGTCATCATAGATCATGGTCTGTACCTCTAAGTGGTTCTTCATTAGCTTCACTGACAGAGTCTTATGGGGCAACTTGCCAGCATTAAAAGAGAAGTAGTAGGCTCCCTGCACTCTGCATTTGAAAACACCGGAGCTCATGTTGAAGTCGCTTCCGATGTTTACAAATTCTGAGTCAAATGTGATGGGCTGGTGCTCAGGGTATCCTTGATCCACTCCCACAATGCTCTGACTGCGGCCCACAGAGAACGCTGACCTCTGGTCGTCATCTTCTTCCTCTACATCTCTCTCCTCCTCTTTTATTTCTTCCAGAGCTCTCTCCTCTTTCATACTCACACTTGTGTCTTTTGTAACTGCATTGTCGTGCTCGGACAGTATGTGATCGTTGATTTTGGGTTGCTGAATGTCACCGTCATGCTCTTTGTTCTTGTGCTCTTGATAGCCATACACGTCAGGGTAGATCAGGTAACCATTGAAGGTGGTGTAATGACCCGTGTTGCTATAGATGGCGTAACGTGGGTCTCCGTGGAGACGAAGCCAGACGGTGTCTCCGAAATCCAGCTGCAGCATGGCACTCTGGCTCTGCACTTTCCGTTCCTCTCCGCCGTTCTCATCATACACGATTGCCTGAACCTCATTACGGTTCTTCATCAGCATGACCGACAGGTCTCGACGTGGAAACTTCCCCACAGTGAAGGAGAAATAGTATGCTCCCGGAATCCTGCAGCGGAATAAGCCGGCCTTTGGATCGAAATCGCCACCGATGTTGACGTACATCTTGTCAAAGGTCACGACCATTTTAGGTCCTCCCTCCATGCTGCTGGTACGTGCCACAGAGAACGCAGATCGCAGCTCTACGGCGTCAGACATGCGGGAAAACGCCCACGCGGTGGTCACATGACACAGCACGCACAGTAGCAGGGGCTTGGTACTATGCAGCATTGTAACTGCAGGGAAAATAAAAACAGATCAGTTCACATAGACAAATACATTTCATGAACAGGCATTTAGTTAACGCTGAAGCACTTTCAATTAAGCCTGTAAATGATATCTGGTACTTGTTAACGAAACATCCATTTGGAAAAAACAACATGTTTTTTTCATCCCCTGCACCATCATTATGCATGCAAGTACCAGCAGGAGGTGGGATCAAAACAGAAGAGATCATTGCCTTTGATGGCTACAGGAGGATGAGAGCGTTATTATCAGTCCTTGTCTTCCCCCTGAGATAGGACACTGGCACATCACAGAAGAACACTGGAGGTGATAAAACATGAAGACTATAAAATGATTATAATTCCTGCATAGCTTTCTCTTTTAATATTATCCCCTTTGCCTATAACTTATAGCATATCTAATAACGTAGCAAACACTACAACAGAAAACATTTTGAAATTAATTTCTGATAAGTGTTATTTAGGTCAGGAGAACTGCTGCAAGCCCTTATTTAATAACGAAGGTGTGATTTTTCATTCCTTTTCATATTTTATTGCTCATAGACTGCTAATGAGCTTCATTTAGCCCCTCAGATGATCAGATTGTGATGCAGATATCATCGGTTTCAGCCCTCTGTCGTCTACATATAGAATCGTGTGCGTAGGGAGGAAGCTGTGCATATGGAATATCTAACAGCGTGTGATGATGAGGGACGTCTGGTGACTATTGTCTATACACTGGTTATTATCCATCATATGGTTTTTCTCTCTTTGTATGGACAGAGCGCCTTTAAGGTTTATATCCAAACAAGACACTCCCTGTTTTCTTGGAATGAGTCAGAATGTACATATTATAATGTTGATGGTGCCTCATGGATAAAACCTTAAAATCATCAGCTTCCGTTTGATTTAAATATGGATAGAGACTCATTGTCCCTCCAGTCCATTGAAATATGAATAAAAATGAAAAGATAATAAAAGAAGCTGTTGCTCTTAATGAGATCTCCCGAGACAGCAAAGAATTGGAACTTCTGTTGGAACACTGAGCTAAGCCTACACTAAAAATAGAGTGACCGCTTATTCTGTGTGTTTTGGACTATTAAGGAGTACTGAAATGCTTGAGTAAATGTGCACATGTGGTTCTGTTTTCTTCTTCTTAAACATTTCATGCCTCATCTCAGCTGCATATCTAGAATTCTATATTCATTCATATCGAGGATTGTCATTTAAATATGTAATTTGTACATAATTTGTAATATCTTTTATATGATGTAAATAAACTAAATACTCTTCGAAGATAAAAAGTATGCAATAATACTCTATTGTCAAGATTAATATGAGATTGTCAGAAACTGGTTCAACCAGAAAAAAGGTGTATTTATGAAAGATACTGTATTAAAAACATAATTTATGGAACTAAAATAAATGCAATCATGACAAATTTCTTTACCTGATGTACATTAATTAACCTAAATAGTGGTAATTTAGAACATCCTTAAGCTTGATATTTGTCAATGTCTATCCAATACTTGAGATGAAAGTGTGTGTTAAAACAAAGATTTGCTGCTTTTTGTGTATGTGGGTAGTTTGCAAATAAATGTGTCCGATGGTGTGACAAAAACAATTTAGAAAACAAACTGTTAATAATTTATTATATATGTATTATTTTTAATCTTTATATTTATGAAATAGAATAAAGAGATTTATCTTCATTGTTAGTTTTTTTGCTCTGTATCACACTCTGGGTCAAAAACAGCAGAGCACAACTCAAAGTTCCAGTGAACAGACAGTCCGGGGAAAACAAAACGGGAAAAAACAGGCATTCACAAAAAGCAGGTATTATCCAGAACGGAAATGAGAAACACGTAAAAGAACAATATAGACCTTAATACTCGACAAAGAACATGACAAAGCACAGGGTATAAAAAGTGTCCAGGGAATGATCATCAGGTGCTGGTGCAACAAACGAGGTACAGGTAAGGGATCGTGGCAAAATATAGTCCAACGGTAAAAATGGAGAAAACTAAACCGGGAAACCCCCTTGCCGGAATGCGCAACCTCCCGCTGTAGAAAAACAGAGGAGAGTGGGTGGGATCTCAGATTGTGGACGAGGGGTTGACAAAGGGAAGAGCAGAGACAGGAGGATGATCCAAATGGTAGCCATAAGGAGGGCCCAGGGTGGCGTTTAGGGAAGGAGGAGCCATGGTGGAGACCAGACAGACGAAACCTAGGTCATGAGTGACAGAGACAACACCGGCGGAGTCCAGGGTGTAGCCATGTAGATGGTGAGCCCAGGTGACACCGAAGGTCCGAGGCGAAGCCAACGCTCAGGCAACCAAGGTGAAGGTGTGGCCAAGGCGGACCGAAGCGGATGCAGTGCGACTGAGGATTAAGGAGGAGCCGAGGGGAAGGAAGAGCCTGACAATGCAGAAGGTGCATAGAGAAGAGGCGTAGCCAGAGGAGTGGAGCCCCAAGGCGGTGGAACTGGCAAGAGAGACACACACCTGGTGAGACGCGTCTCGGGGCTCATGCTCCAGGACAAACTCAGTTTCAGTCGCAAGGCCACATGCTGGTTTCGTCATCTCCGTGGGCTTGGGCTCTCTGTCGGCGGTGAGGTCTGGTGAGGTCTCCTTGATGGAGGAAAGTGGCTGGCTGGCCTCTGGTTCGGGCAGGATCCAGTGGTTTTGGAACACACTGGGAGGCCGGAAAGGACCGGCTCGAAGGTGCCTGGAAGGCTGGACGGGACCGGCTGGAAGGCATCTGGACGGCGGATGGGACCAGCTCGAAAGACACCGAAAGGCCGGACGGGACCAGCTCGTTGCGGTGCCCACGCTGTTTCCTACAGCGGAGAGGCTTTGCCGGCTGGGCAGCGGGTTTAGCGAACCCTGGATTACCGCGGGCATCAACATTGGTGGAGAACTTCAAGTTGATTCAATGGATTCAATGGAATCAATGAGGCTCAATCCTATCTGGTATGGTCTCGCTCACACATCGGCGAGAGCCTATATCCACCGGATAAGATCAATAAACTCCCTTACGGGTCTGTCCCTGAACTCGGGTACCAGACACCAAAGGGAGTCCTCATCCAACCCCCATAGTAAAACACGTGTTGAGAGACTGGTCATCCATACTCACCTCACGGCTCAGTGCAATGGAGTCCTCCACCATACTGGCTGAGATGGTATTTCAGATTGTCCTCTGGAAAAATGTTGAGCTGTAGGTAAACCATGTAGTTCGTCTGGAACTCTGAGGTGTGGTCAAATTTGTAGGTTGAGTATTCTGTCTCAATCTGGGTCAAAAGCAGGAGAGCACCCCGCAAAGTTCCAGTGAACAGAGTTTAATAAGTCCGGGGAAAACAAAACGGGAAAAAAAATGGGTATCCACAAAAAGCAGGTATAATCCAGAACGGCAATGAGACATAAGCATAAAAACAATATAGATGATAATTCTCGAAAAAATAACATAACAAAACACAGTGTATAAATACTGTCCAGGGAATGATGCGAATGATGTCAAACGGTAAAAACTGAGAAAACTAAACAGGGAAACTGACAAAAATGTGGCATTTGAAATGCCACACCATATGTCTCATGTACAGTATTTGTTAACTATGAATGAATTTTACCATTTTTGAAAGATGTTTTTGCTAAATTGTTCAAATTGCCTATAGATGAATCAATTATTTATCTGTATTGCTAGCTGTTTAATAGACTTACATCCATGAGAAAACAGCAGCACTAAACAGATAGAACATAACAGCACGAAAAGTGAGCGGATAGACCTTTTGCCTGGGAAACCCCACTCAGACTGCGAAGGGTTATGTGACACAGCTGATGTTTAATGAGGGTCAGTGAAGTATCGGCACACACTGAATAGCTCAGAGCCTGAGAATATGAGCTCCAGGGTCCTGTTATCTCCTCTCTCTTTCCCTAACAGCCCTTGGTACCTTGATACCGCCACTCTCACCAAACCATTCAGCTGGAGCCACTCACACTATTCTAACGGCACACACGCCAAATCCAGCAGCCTTTACAGAACAGGATGACATACATGCTGCAGATAAGAAAGAGAAGTATGTGGCTTTACGAGTCAAAGGAAGAAACAGAACGTGAGGTGGATGAGACTGAGATGTGTAGAATCATTGAAATATTACGACTAAAGTCTCAACTCTTTGAGTGTAATGAGGGCTTGAACCCACCAGCTGGCATCTACTGAACTCCCAGTAGTAAGAGGATCAGTCATTCTCCTCATTTACAGCATTCCATTAGACTCATACTTGGTTGTAAATTGAACCGCAATCAATTTAAATATTGTTCATGCTCTAGTATTTTACTTTTCAATTTGCAACAGTCAAATGAAATAAAGCTGAGTTAAAAGTGCAGCCCACCTGCCACCCAGTGTGTTTCTGTGAAATCTGTCAGCTGTTATATGTGTAATGAGCCGGCGTACGGACAACCTGCTGCCAATGATAACAACACATTTTTCTATGACAAAGATGTCACGCACAGTCTATTGTTTAAAAACAAAAAAAATCTCACTTAAACTATCACCTCTGCATCTCAAATCTATAAGCAGGAAAATATTTATTTCAGACTTTGATGATACGTTAATGTAACATAGAACAAACGGCATTCAAATAATAAATGAAACAATAATAAACAAATAAGTAAAATAAACAATGTGAGAAATATCCTGATATTTATAATATTTTTACAGAACTATAATGATAATTATGCTGCAAATAAAAATCCTGTTCCATCGATATCCATATTTTGTTTGCCAACAAGATAAAAATATCACTGATGCTTATCATTTATCCATGTGCATTTTGGTGGTGCATTTTTTTGTATGACCATCCAATTAAACATGCTGAGGTTTAATAGAGAGTGTGAATCAAAAGCTCGTGTGTTTTTAAATAGTGATCTTTTTAAATTGTGCTCTTTATATAATAAGCCAATTTTGAATGAAAGGGTGAGTAGAAGTGAATGAACTTCTATTGCCTAATAGCTAAATAAGAGAACTCATTTATCGGGTAGCCCAGTCAAAAATATTTTTATCAGTTTATCAGTGATCTAAATATTTGTTTTCCCTGTACAGCAGTTTCTTTTTGCAGGAGATTCTACAAACACACATGCAAGCTGAATGGGTGTCTTTAGGGAAATATATCTTACACTGCAGATCCATATCAGATCACTATCAGCAACAAAGACTCTCTCTTTCACTCACTCACTCACTCACTCACTCTTAAGGTGATGCAGAGATGAACATTGAGAGTGTATGCCCTGGCTTTGTCAGCATCCACCCCACGTGTGCTGTGTTCAAAGCAATCTGATATGTGTTTCCCTCTCATGCAGCTCTGCTATCTGCTATATTCAACAAAAGCACCGTCAGCATCAGTGAGAACCAGAGAGCACAAGAGAAAGAAACCACAAGTAAATGAAATTCATTTTATCTCAAACACCCTTAAAATTAAATTGATACACCTTAACTGCAGCATGTAAAAGATCAAAACTGATCGTGAGAGTTTACACCTCTAATAGTGTTTACGCCGATCAGATAGAAGATGAATACAAAGCCACGGGCTGTGCGATCATCACTGCATCACAAAACAGAGACAGTGATCGAGAGATAAAGAAAGATCATATCCTGCTGCTGATGTCCTTACCTGTGTGCAATAAGCTGTTGTGAAGTTCTCACAGAGGGTTGAATGAAGGAATGTTTTTACTCTTTTTCTATGACTGCTATTATTCTTTTCCCCTCTCTCTCTTCCTCTGTGTGTCGGCTCTCAACCTGCTGCTGATGTCTGGTGCAGCACACACCCACACATTCATGCCCGCGCACACATACACACACATACACTCTCTCTCTCTCCCTTGCTCTATCTCTCCAATACATTCATTGGAGGATTTAAGAGCAATCGGGGTGCTGCAAGCTGATTGGGGGCTCTGGAGCAGACGAACAAACGGCCATGCTGGAATGACTATCAATAGGAAGAACCCCGGGGGTGTTGTCTGTGCATTTATGTGTGAACATCTGGTTAACAGTAAGCCAGCTTGGATATGGTGATGCATTTTATCTTGTGCATATATTTACTTACATTTTAACAGTTTGAAAACGTCTTGATTTGCTCATCCCACAGGTCACACTCATTTTAAGCCGCAAGTATATTTTCTCTCAAGACTCAAGTGCAACTGGCAGACTGTAATATACACAGACTTTAGTTTTGTCACAGCAATCGTATAAATTTCACACCTCTGCACATAATAACAGTCATTACTTCAGATCCCCGAGGAGAAAAATGTTACACAGAGAAAGAATGATTTGTTAGCTTTTCCACTATTACAGTATTTGCAATGATACATTTCTGTTTCAACACCTTATTTGTTTTGATAAATTTACACAATCGACCAATTTGTTGAGCTCTCACAATTTTTCGGTCTGTCTCTTTATATTCATCTCTCTCAGTCTCTCTCTCTCTCTCTCTCTCTCTCTCTCTCTCTCTCTGTGGGCACCATATGGAATTGTTCTATTTTCTTGTTCCCAGCAGCTCCCCCTCCTGCTCATTTTGGCACAGAGTGGATTAATCTGTTTCCATAACATTCATTCTATCCCTCTCATTGTTGGCCACGGTGAATGCTTGTATCACTCTGGAAGATGAATGTTTGGGAAAATATTAGCTATGTTTTGTCATATTTTGCAGGATCATCTTAAATAATTGATTTGAAGGTATTCACTCAGATGTGAAATTGAATGCATCCCTATACGAGTGCAAAAGGCTGCTCAAGTCAGGAGGATTCCTTGACTTCCAAACGGGTCATGTGGTTAGATGAGCTTTCGTTCGCTGTCCCCCTGTGACTCAGTGCTGCTTGAAATGAGCATCTGAGGAAAACTGGTTGTTCACACCCGTTCTCAAGTAGAGTCTCCTGTGAAGACTAAACTCATCATGACTGAAACGCTATTATGATGAAAGACTTTCTAAACTTCAGTGCCAACCCTTTAAAGCTACCGAGCCATCATGCCTGCCTGATCTGAGCTTTTATTCAGCTGTTTTCCTGGAACAGGTGTTTATCCAGTGATATCACTCCAGCCATGAAACTCACCCATCAACAGCCTGTGTTTTTGGCTCACAAAAGGATAGCAGTTTATCGTATTAAAAGCAGGTGTTAAAGCCTCAGAGATGGATTAAACCATATGCAGAGGTGGTCGTAGTCAGTAACATGTGAGCACATCATATTTGTAGTGTAAATGCCAATCGGTCTTGATGCTGTGAAGGGCCACCTACTCACAAGTAAACCAACCACTGTTAGAACATCAAAGGAGGATCGTCTGAGGATTAATATTATGGAAGTGTACACTACACTTCCATAATATTAATCCTCAGAGGATTTAGGCTGCATTATTTAGATCAACCGGAACCAGGAATACATCCAACAACAAATGATGTACTTGTTGCATCAAAGAGTGCAGAACAGTACTCTACTCTCAGCCAGTCTTGTCTCTTTGTTCCAAGGTTACCGCAGGAGGCAGTTCATGCCCAGACCTGATGGCAGAGCTGAGAATGGGAAGCGGTGACCTGACAAGAGCTAAGAGGATAGAGCTGGATAAAGGACGTGGCAACTTTGATTTTCCTACAACATTTCAAATGCTATTAGATTGTTAATGATAATCTTAAATCTACCATTTACCTTATTAAGCTTATTTTTTTATTTTTATTTAGCCTTGTTGTGCAAGCACTGTTGTGCCTGTGCAGAGGCAGCAGCTTTTGCCAGAGGGGAAATGGAATCCCCCGGTCGGGCCTGGGTTCCCCTGAGGTTTTTTTTCTCGATTAGAGTTTTGGGTTCCTCGCCATCGTTTGCATATTGTTTTGCACTATCTGCCTGGCTGGGGGGGCTGCTTTAGAATTCAGAAATTAGAAATAATTAATATATAAGTAATTTATAGTCCGTTTAATATTTGACCTGTGGTTCTCTCTCTCCTTTATCTCAAATGTGTCCTTTCACTGTCCTTTTGTGCGAGTGTGTTTGTGTGTGTGTGTGTGTGTGTGTGTGTGTGAGTGTGCTTGTGTGTGTGCGTCTATGTCAATGTGTGTAAGTATGTATGCATATTGTGTGTGTGGAGCATTTGTATGTCTGTCTTTTGTTGTTTTCCACCTTTTTCTTGTTTTTACAGGTATATGCCTTTAGTTGTTTTACTTGTAATCTATTGTGTCTCATGTACAGCTGCTTTGTAACAATGAAAATTGTAAAAAGCGCTATATAAATAAAGTTGAGTTGAGTTGAGTCAAAGGGGCAGTTACACTCTGCAATTAATAATTATTTCTTGAAACATCATATTACTGTGTGAGAAAAAAATATTTCATCTGTTTTTTAAACATGCAGTAAAACACTGATATGCAGGATAGTGATGATTGTCATGAATCGCTAGGAAAGAACCCAATTACAGGCAACAGTGTCCCTTCACCACTGTTGCCTGTAATTGGGTTCTTTCCTAGCATTTCATGACAGAATGACGGAGCCCTACTGAACCCTGCAGGCAGCAAAAATGGACAATACAGCGTCGTTCCTGCGATCTCACCAACCCCACTTGCTTTTTGGGCTTCGTGAGGGGAATTACGGGAACCGGGAGTTCACCAGAGCACTCTTGGCTGTGGCGGAGGAGACCGAGTTTGGTGAGGAAGAGCTGAAGGTGAATTTCGATTGCTGCCTCACTCGGCGCCTCGCGAGGTCGGAGAAGAGGTTGCTGGGACCCCTAGGGTTTGCGGATATGGTCAGGTACTTGGTCAACCGGGACGATCCCCGGAGCGAGGTCCCAATCGGAACCCCCGCCCTGCGACTGGTCATACCGGAAGACCTTGTCCTGGCTACCGTCACCCGGGGGGACTCGGTTCCAAGTGGGGGAGGAGAGATACGGGGACGACGCCTGCGGATTACTCCGACGCAGAGCTCCCACTGTCCTCCACTGTTCCGGCAAAGCCGGCCACGGGCCAGATAGTCCAGAAAAGTGGGGAGAGGCGTCGCACAGGAGCTTCCAGGCCGGTGCAGCCAGCGTCCGAGCCGGTGAAGCAGCTGGCCTCACAGCCCGTGATCCAGCTGGCGTCCCAGCCGGTGATCCAGTCGGGCATTCCCAGTCGGTGGTCCAGCCGGTGTCCCAGCCAGTGCAACCGGTGTCCCAGCTGGAGATCCAGTTGGCAGTGCAGCTGGCGTCCAGCCCGGTCCAGTCGGTGTCCTTTCCGGTGATTTAGCCGGCCTTCCTGCCGGCAACTCAGCTGGTCCCCAGCCTTGTCCAGGAGCCGTTCCAGCCGGTCTTCCTGTCGGTGACTCAGCCGGCCTTCTAGTTGGAGACTCAGCCGGTCCCTAGCCTTGTTCCCACCATGGCTTCCTCCATCAAGCCCCCGGGGCTCCAGAGTGCCACCACGGACTAAGACTCCCCCACCTAGCCCCAACCTTTATGGACTTCCCCCATGGACTTTGTTGTTCCCCCTCCCCCCCTCCGTTGTTTTTTTTATTTTTATCTGTCACCCAAACCCCTTTATCAAGCATTCATGCCCCTAATTTTGTTTTCCATGTTTTGTTGGTTCTTGTTTTTGTCACAGCCTGTCTTGTCCTGTCCTGTTAGTCACCTTAAGGAGCGTCAGGATATGGCGCCTTACGGCGGGGGTCCAAATTGGCAATCCACATGCTCTCTCTGGTCTCGTGTCGGGCCTGCCCTTTCGTCTCTTTAGTTTGATTGTTAATTAGTTCATGCCACGCACCTGTTCCCTCTTGATTTGCTCCCCTTTAAATAGCCCTTGTGTTTCATTGTCCTGTACTCGGTCATTGTATTTTGTGATTCCAGTGTACTAGTGTGCTTAGATGTGTTGTCTTCAGCTCCATGTCTTTGAAAACATCATATCTTGTTCCTGCCTGTAAGTTACCCCAGTTTAGTCTAGTGTTAGCTCATGTCTAGTGTTTGGTTAGTCTAATGTTTAGTTTGTATTCGTTTCTGTTTGCCTTTGATTATTGTCTTTTCCCCCTCGTGGGTCTTTGTTTTGAGTTTTTGTATAATAAATCTGTTACCTGTTAACAGGTAATGGATTTATTATACAAAAACACACAGGCAATAATACAAACAATAATCACAGGCAAACAGAAACGAAGACTAACTAAATACTAGAATAACCAAACACTAGACATAAACTAACACTATACTAAACTGGAAATTTACAGGCAGGAATGCACACAGGTAAGCACACAGGTAAGCACAAGCACATGAGTACACCAGAAGCACAAAATACAATGACCGAGCACATGACAATGAAACACAAGGGCTATTTAAAAGGGAGCAAATCAAGAGGGAACTGGTGAGTGGCATGAACAAATTAAAAATCAAACTAAAGAGACGAAAGGGCGGGAACAGAGACGAGATCATAGAGAGCATATGGATTGCCAATTGGGATAAAAATGCCTCTCTCCACATAAATAAGGAGATCCTGCCATGATTCTGCCACAAGACCAAGAAAGACACGATATGATGAGGCAGAATCACAACAGATGATATTAAAAAGGATACAAAAAAATGTGGTTCCCCAAACAAGTGTGAACTCAAAGGTTCTTATGAGAGTCATGTTTTTTACGAAAACAGAGTGTACTTTATGTATATGAGAGAACATCAGATGTCCTCTTCTCAAAATATAGATGCCTTTGTAACGGGGGCAAGCTAGTGAAGTGCTGTGCAGTATGTAAACCTCACTCCCCGGCCTCAAGGACGCTCTAGCGACAGACGCTAGAGACTGCGGTCTTTAGCCTCCTCGCTAGAGCGATGTAAACAGGTTTACAAGGTGTAAACTGCAGCTGTTTCAGCTGTACAATGAGCCACACTCTACCGTTAATCAGTACTTATTTAGTATTATAAATACATAGAATCCATAGAACAAATACCTTTTTACAATTAAAGTCAAAGAATACTGAAACACAACATCTGCACCACAGACTAATATTAATGTTGTGGCGCTTTAATGCCCATTTAGACTTAAGCCCCTGATGTGTTTGATGCTTTGCTTTGAAGGTGTTAGTAAGAGGAAGGGCAGTTATTTTTAGATTGAGCATCCTATCTGTACACAAACTCTACTTACACAATTTGTAACATATAGGCCACCTTATTTGACAGAAAAATCTATTCATTACAGTGATTGTGTAGATGTCTGTCCCAACATTACATTTAAAAAATGTATTTCAAAAACAGCAGAACAAGAGCTTACTTTGTCATAGTGCTTACAAAGCCTATAACTGAACATAAAAAAATTAAGAAACTGTAAACATAATATTAATAAATGAGCATACTGATAAAGCACTTCTGACAAAAATAATATATTTATTTTCTGCTTCTCACAGGTAAAAATAGACTGCAAAACATTTAGCTGTGAAGAGCTATAAAGTATTGCCTTTCCGTTTATAAGGTGAGTCATAGAGGAAGTTGTAATCACAACACAAAAACAAACTGTTATTCAGCTTACAAGCATCGGTAGCAGCACTACATGAGCATGACAGCCAAGTGAAGTTAACTGAGCAACATGAAATCAGCAATACATCCCTTCAATTTCACGCTCAGACCATGACAAGCTGCGCTGGAATGAGAGGTGCCAAACCTCATGCCTCAAGGCAGCAGTCTGTTACTGTGTGTGTGTGTGCGCGCGAGTGTGTGTGTGCGTGTGTGTGTGCGTGTTTAGGTGTGTGTGTGTGTGTGTGTGTGTGTGTGTTAACCTGGTAAACCCTATGCTATAGGCAATATCCAAAATCCTTGTCGGGAAATGTTTTGGTCCCCATGAGGAAACAAGCTTATAAATCATACAGAATGAACTTTTTTGAAAATCTAGGTTTGGGGTAGAGAATATGATTTTTTTTACAGTTTGTACATTATAAAACCGTTGCGTCTATGGAATGTCCCTAGCAAACATGGAAACTAGGGGCTTAACGGTTCACAAAATTCACGGTTCGGTACGTTTTCGATACAGCAAACAGGAATAAATACCATCAAAATGTCCTTGATTTTTTTGAAATATTTATTTATTAAAACTAACATCATAAATCATGATTTGTTTACTTTGAACAATGAGCTATACTTGACCCATCTTCTGTGTTGTTTCCTCGGCAGCATATAACAAAAAATGAAATGTTATTTTGTTGTAGACACTAGACATACACAAATACAAAGTAACCATTTTAATATCTGTTTTTTCTCAATTGTTAGTTTTTTCCAGAAAGATGAACCTCACACAGGAATTGTATAATCAAAATAAAATATTAAACTTTTAAACTTGAACTAAAAATGGAAAATCCCACATTTGTGTTTTTTACTTGGCCAGTGATGGAATTACAGAGGCAACAACTACATATCCTAACAAAATGTCAATCTGTTATGACCAAACATTTGAAAGTAAATGGAGACAGATATAGAATACATATGTGTTTTTACATTTTGCTATATTTTTTCCAGAAAGATGAGAATCTCCAGGTTTTCTGTAGACAGCACAGATCTGCTTGATGTGACAATGTCACCGGCAGTTGTCAAAGCAACCGCTTTTGCGTCGGCCAAGGGCTGCTGAAATGGCATCGTGAAGGAATAGTGTAGCCTGGCTCAATTTCATGAAGCATGTTATTAAAACATGCGTTTTCTACTACAGAGTAGGGTCTCATATACGTGGCTATAAATGTACCAATAGGCGCAGTGGATTGTTTTACTTTTTTCGAATAAGTTGGAAATGCCTGCCTTAATGCTGCGAGTATAGTTTGTAGCGTGCATGTTTCCCTTGTTCTTGTCGAGTGCCAGTTATTGACATACTGGGATGATGTCGGTGTAAATGAAGTGACATGTTTGAAGTTTTGTGTAGTTTATTCTCATGTAGCAGATGCGTAATACCGTAGAGTTTTTATCTACATCTCTCTTGCCATCCCCCTCATAATTAACAGAGAAACCAAAGTGGTCCCAAACAGACCTGTTGTTTTTTGGAGGATCTTCTATTTATGGTCTGGTAGCCTAATCTCATTCAAATTACTAGCCGTATTGCTAAACGCTAATCCCAATTATGCCTGACTGGAGTAATGGTTAAGTGTACTTGTGTTTTTCTCATCGTTTAGGTTGCCTTGTAGAGCGAAGTCGCACTAAGAACATCATATTTCACACACTTTAAGCAATTTTATTTTATTTAAGGATTAGTCAAACGAACCGTTCGGTTTGTAATGCGTTCCGATCCAAAAGCCTCGTACCGAACGATTCAATACGATAACGCGTGGGCATGTGTGAGTGAGTGAAAAAGAGGGAATAACTTATTCGTTGACAGATCTCCCCAGTTATGGTGATTAGAAGGAACACATTTTCAGATTTGCATATTTCATTTTGTAGTCTTTTACTGCTTCTTCTAAAGGTCCTGTCAATAAAGTTCAAAGTACAAGTAATTATGATATCAGATTTGAACAAAGAAATGCCTTCTTTGATTCTTGTGTTTATGGTGAGCCTTGAAATGTGCTCCAAAAATCAAATCAACAGCTCCCTTGTCAATCCAATCCATGGGGAGTAAGAAGGATACCTTTGGGAGTTTAGATTTTCATTAGCATTTGTTTATGTCTTGAGAGAGAGAGAGAGAGAGAGAGAGAGAGAGAGAGAGAGAGAGAGAGAGAGAGAGAGAGAGAGAATATTAGAGAGAGAAGATCTGAAAGAGAGAAAGAGAGATAATATACAAAAATTTACATCCCAAAAAGCAAGTGGTATCGATGGTATCCTAAATGAGATGATCAAATACACAGATCAAAAACTCACACTTTGCATTCTTAAACTGTTTATTATCATCCTTAGTACAGGTATATTTCCCAAGATCTGGAACCAAGGCCTTATAACTCCAATCCATAAAAGTGGAGACTAATTCGACCCTAATAATTACTGTGGAAAATGTGTAAACAGCAACCTAGGTAAACTCTTCTGTAACATTCTTAACAGCAGACTTCTTCATTATCTCAACGACAGAAACATCCTGAGAAAATGCCAAATCTTGGAAAATCAACCAAAATATCGGAAATCACTTTGTAATCTCATGTCCAAAGTATTCGCATATCAGGGAAACATTATTCCCCCAGTTTACAAACTTCAACAAATACATAAACCAGTTTCAACAAAAGGACAAGATTTTATACTTACTGGGAGAAAACTCAAAAAGCTCAAGCCAAGCTGCAAGATATGTCAAGTCCTATAAGGACAAAAGAACAACCAGCACAGCAGAACAAAACACTAAATTTCATCAATACTTTGCTCTTTCATGTTTATATTGATATATACAGTACATATACTGTAGATACTTACATACTTTTGCTTTCTTTTTATCTTAACCTGTAGTTACATTGTGCAGAATGTTTATATTTAATTTTCCTGTGCTTAGGCAATGTAAAAAAATGTTTATCATGCCTTTCTTGAATCTTGAGAGAGAGGTAGTTTATCCATCCCCCAGGGGGACTTCTCAAACCCATTCTCACCTCCTGAGGAGCAGATGGGGGGAGAGAGGAGACAGTTTTGGACTAACTGGAGCACACTGTTGTCTAGGAGGGACGTATGAAGACAGTACAAAGAAGAATTGGGAACTATGGACTATGCAGTATTTGCTCTTTTTATGACCGTCAAATATTCCTCATTCATGATCTGACCCATTTTTGTCAATCATTTTTTTCATTATCCTACCTCTGAGAATAAACTTTAAATCATAGTTCTCAATTACTGTCTAAGTACATATATTAAGAATTATCAATAGAAACAATTGGTCATATGTAAAAATGTGTACAATAACACTTTAACCTAGAAATATGTTGTAGAGTGTCCCTGTCATCCACATTGTCCTTATAAACTTTTACAGCAATGCACAGAGATTGATCATGTTCAGTGTTACAGTATCACTCATTTATGGCTGTTGGTTTCGCAGAAGCTGTTACAAATATTTGGTTAGGTTAGGTCAAGTTCATGTGTATCATTACTGGATGCAAATTTACACAAGAAAATCTCTCAATTACTGTCAACTTTACATCTTGTTGTAAAGAGGGTATCATCATATCAGTTAATGTAAGATATTTCACTTTTAAGAGCGATTTCATTTCTCCGACTCTCCTGTACATGTGCTGTTGCTAAGAGACCAGCAGTCTGCCACATATCACCTCATGCATCCCCCGCGTGCATTTGTTTCACACCCTCTGCCAGGAGAGAGTGAAGTATACCTTCACACACAGAAACTCATCTAACAATCGAATCAGACCACAGAATTCTCAGATATAAACATTACATGACATAGCCTAGTATGATTCAAAGCAACCTAAAAAGACTTACACACAAAAACAAAACAAAAAAGTGGGATTTTTTACAGAACGGTGCTGTTGTCTTTTTTAAGACAGCCACGGATATCTTTATCCTTGTTTTTCCTCATTCATTAAAAAATATAGCTCTTTGGTTTAACATGAATCAATCGTGGATAGTGGTTCCATGTGTTTGTCTCAAGTTTTCTTATCGTAAAATTAACAGGTACACTTTACTCAGATACTTCATGTAGTGGGAACATGAATGAATCTCAGAACAACTTGATTAAATCATTTTTGGTTAACTTCTACATAATTTCAACAAGTGTTTTTTTAAACATTAAACAATGATGTGAGGTCAAGCAAAAGCTGAGATCAGAAAAACTGATTACGATTTATTATGATAAAGATTACAACTTGAAACCTCCAGATCAAAGCAAAAATCTAAATTGTTTTTAATGTGTTAGTTCTCATGGTTAGACGTGCTTCTTTGAAATTAGGCTAATACAAACTACGTACAAAAGAAGCACTGTTGATAGAATACCACACAACAACTCAGAACCTCAGGGGGTAAATGAATGTCTACATAATGTGTTAAGTATCTTCTCTCAAATTTTAAAGTTTTTTTTTATTATTTTTGGAATGACACTTTAATAGATGCAAGATATCCGGTATTAAATGCATTTATTATGACATTATTTTTAAAAGTTATTAAAGGTTTCTAGGAAAATCGCAGTGAGGGCAGTTAGGTTTTTGTAAAGGAAATTCATTTTATAAAGGTAAATAAATACCAATTTCTGATAAAAACATTAAAGTTTGTAATCGGCATAATAATACAATCCAGGATGGTGGTTGGAGTGGAGGCGGAACAGGGGGCAAGACGGAGGGCCAGGTCAATAAGAATTGCACGGGAGGCAGAGGGGTAGCGGGAGAAGGAGGTCTAGGCTGAGCTGAAGGTGGAGTAAGGGTGGAGCTGGAAGCAGAGTCGGCAGAGCAGGAAGTGGAGTCCAGGACGGAGCAAGGGGACAGATTCGTGGACTGAACTTGATGTAGTAGCAAAATCATGCACTGGACTTGGCTCAGGATCATGGGCTGCAGCAACCTCTGGGGAGACTGAGGAACACAGAGCGTAAACTAGGGATGTGCACATCGATGCTGCAGTATCGATATATCGATACTCAAAAGATGCTATTTAGGTATCGATATTTTCAGAAAAGTATCGATTATCTGGTTAATTACATTAATAGTTTCAGTGTAACTAAATGAGGTTAGCTCTGTGCATGCCGAACAGTGACACTATGTTATCAAAGTACTAGCTCTCGCGACAGTTTGACGTCACACACGGATCGGTCTCCGGCTGCGCAGCGCGGTCACATGGACGTGCTATTCAGCTACGTAACGTCAGCACACACCACACGCATGCATTGCACACTTCAGCATTAAATAGAGGAGAGAATTGCAAGATGGCTTAGCCTTAGAAGAAGCTCAAAAGTTAAGTTAATGTATGCACAGTTTAGATTGTTTGTAATTTTATTAATTGTATTAAGATTTTTGTTGGTTAAACAATATTTTTTTCTTCAAAATACAGTATATTACAGTACAAACAAAATGTGAAAGCCTAAGAAAAATGGCCTGTTTAAAAATAAGACGGCAGTGAAAATATGCAATTTTTTTGTTGGTGGTATTTTTGTTTATTTTATTAAGATTTATGTTATTTAATCAATATTTTTGTAAGAAGGTTGTTAAAATATTGTATTTATTTGTTAAAAATTACTTTTTTAGTAAATTTGTTTTTAATAGCCAGTACAAATATGTAATTTCTCTTTTATTGTAATTGTATTTTTATTTGAAAAAATACATATATATATAAAAGATAATCTCCATCAGTATCGATATCGGTATCGATACAATTTCAAGAAAAAGTATCGGTATCGTATCGCATCGCATCAAAAAAAGGTGGTATCGCCCATCCCTAGCGTAAACCACATCCAACACAGAGCTGTAGCCACCACAGGAACCACAGTCAGGGGCGCCGTATAGGGGGTAAAAGTTAGGACAATTCCAAGGGCCCATGACTGACAGGGGCCCCAAACATATGTAAAAACTTATATAACATTATCAAACCATCATCATTCATTATATCATTTTATATAATACATTTAATGATCGCTTTGTTTTAAAAATCCCCATTGACCAAAAAGTAAACATCCATATTGACCGACCACCCCCCTGTATCTGCATGAAATGGTTTGGTCCTGTTTTAGCGCTCTCAGTGACCGTGTTTAGTTGCAGTCAGTAGATGCGCCAGAACTACAGTGACCACAATGCTGCCTAGTAACGTAAAAACAAAATCTGGTTTCCATAAAAGAGAGGAAAGACAAAGGAAAGGGTGTCAAACTGTAACCCAGTTTTTCACCAAGAAAGGTGGGTAGCCTATAGCAGTGGTTCTCAACCCGCGACATCCACATTCCTGCCGAGTTAAGCACCAACACTGATAAAACACCTGAAGAGTTGAATCAGTGACTTCAGGAACAGACGCGTTCAACTTAATGTTGGGCTGCGCAGATTGTTTGGCGTAATCGCATTAAAGTTCCGCGCAATCTGCACTTGAATCTCTTTTGCGGTACTTAATGTCATACGATGATAGATTTGCGCAGCGCCGCATTAAGTTGAACGCGTCTATTGTAAAGACGCTGATGAGCTTGTTCAGGTGTTTTATATCAGAGTTGGGGATAAACTCTGCAGGAAATGGATCTCACGGGCCAGAGTTGAGAACCACTGACCTCCCAGCAAACACAGAACGTTCCCCTATGGTTCCCATTTGGTTTTTTTGTTGGGAACCATAGGGGAACGTCCCCAGAACGTTCCCTGTTGGTTATATTTTTCCTAACCAAAAGCTAACGTTCCCGAAACGTTCCCTGCAGGATAGTTTTTTTAACCAACAGCTAACGTTCCCAGAACGTTCCCTGTAGGTTATATTTTTCCTAACCAAAAGCTAAAGTTCCCGAAACGTTCCCTGCAGGTTAGTTTTTTTTCTAACCAACAGCTAACGTTCCCAGGACGTTCCCTGTAGGTTATATTTTTCCTAACCAAAAGCTAACGTTCCCGAAACGTTCCCTGTATGTTATTTTTTCTAACTAACAGCTAACGTTCCCGGATTGTTCCCTGCAGGTTCGTTTCTTCTAACCAACAGCTAACGTTCCCGGAACGTTCCCTTCAGGTTATTTTTTTGGGGGTAACAATAAAACCAAAAATTAACCTGGAAGGAACTTTCTGTATAGGTTCCCTTTAGGTTTTTAATTAGTAGCATTAAAATAGACTTAATTAACATTAAGACTTACTGTGACCCTACATTAAAAATATTAATTTTTCAAAGCAGCATACAGTATTAACACATATGAAAACATAACGCTATTTAACTCTTTAAATATGCACAACATTTTATTAGTTTCTCACCATTTCCCGCAGTCTGCATTCCGGTCTTCAAGCATATTACGAATCAAATCAGTGAGATTATGTAAAGTATAGAACTGGGACCACTTTTACATTCAAGGACCAATTACAAGGAGATTATCATTATAACATAAATATAATCCCAAGTGTGGCATCACAGTGTTTTTTGTATGTATTTATTGACTGTTTTACATTGTTGAATCATGGATATTGCCATCTGTGAGTGTAACATGAGTTCAGTTAGTGTAAGACAGTACATGAGGTAGAATGCTGCCATATCTCTGAAAGACAGGGAGTCTAAAGACTAAACTATTGACAATATATAGAGGCAAACACTTCTGTACTCTGCTTAATGGGAAAAAAATTGAATGGAATGGAAAAAAAAATTGGGGGTATAGACAAAATAAAAAACAGCTATTATTGTTTTAGGGCATAACAACTGTTTTGAATAGAGCAAAATAGTAAATAGCAAACACTAAGATGATTTTAAATCAATATGCATTCTAGAGGTAATGATGAAAAGGATCTTTTACCTGGAAAACTTAAGAACCAGATAATGTTATTGAAGAACAGTTTAGGTAAGCTTGTAATAACTGCATACATCTACCAGTTAAAACATTTACATTAGTCTTTTATCGGCATTCAATTCTAAAAAAATCTAGTGTTTCCCAACTCTCTTTCAGATTCTAATTACCAAGTGTACACTTATATATCTTTTTTATATTCATAATTTTATTAGAGGGTATGATAACATAAATGCACATTATTTTCTTCAAAAAACGAAAATAAATTTACGAAAATAAAAAAACTATCAGAAGAGTAAACATTTTGCTCTCGTCTCGTGCAAGGCCCTTAGAAGCTGACTTGGTCTGTGGCCGCCGCGCGCACAAAGCGACTTCCTTCTGAGAGGAACCTCCGATCCTGTCAGTTATCCTGAGGTAAAATTCTTTTTACTTAACCAGCCTATAAAAAAGACATGTGTGGTGATATTTTACGTTTTAAATGTAAAAAAGCATTTAAAACTATGAAAAGGGTAAGAATATCTAGAATCTCTGACAGTTTTCCTGAGGTAAATACAGCCTGTAATGTATTTAAGTTAAACATATAAACCTACTACAAATGTAATAAACGTTTATCCATAGAAATTGCTTTATAACTACCTTATAAAACTACTAACTTATAAAACTACTAACTTATAAAATTGACTGCCAAACTTACGTTACATTACATGTTCATGTAGCCTAGCATTAGCCTACCACATCTGTTGCTAACACACGCGGCTTTCCGTCTTTAGCTTAAGACTGTGTTAAATGTTACCTCCGTTAACGTCACATTTGTGCTCATGGAGCAAATTCTTCGGAGTTAATAAACATGTTATTTTCAAAGTTACACCCAACATGGTAACGTTACTAGAAAATAAATACACATTTTTGTATGAAAAGCCTTGACTCGCACACAGATTGGCTGCGCGCGCGAGAGCTGGCTCCTTCACACACGCCAAATTCATATATAGACAGAAGACCTCTCACCTAGCAGGCTGATTTCCTTTGGCTGATGCCACAGTAAAATAGAGCAGTTACTCAGTTTTTGCAGATCTAAGCCACAGCATGTATTTTACACTCATAAATATTTAAATTAACATACTTAACAGATGTTTACTTTATCCCAGTGTTTCCCAATGTTAGATCTGCAGTACCAATTCTTTTAAAATAATTCACTTTGTATAGAACTTTTCATATTATTGCCAATCATTTTATAGTCTTCCATATTGTACGTTCGCTTTAGTAGGAAAAGCCTCTGCTAAATGCCTATACTGTAAGTTAATTGCAAGCAGTATTAACGATCAACATTATTCAGTGGCGACACTGCAATTAATAACTATTTCACATAATAATTATTCACTTCAACTACAATGTTTAATATTCGTCTTATTCATTTCCTTTTTGTTTTGTTTTCAGATGATGCTGAAGTGAAGATAGTGGACTTGATGGTGCTTCTGTATTTTAATTACTTGTAGCCTATATATTTCTCATTCTACATTTAATAAATAGTAATTATAATGTATACAATTTTATATTACCAATTAGTGTAACGGCTTAAAGTTATTATTTTCTTTCCAGTTGTTTTATTTGTACGTTTTTTAAGGTTTTATGTAGTTTATATATATATGTATAACGTTATGTATATATGTATATGTATATATATTTCTCATTCTACATTTAATAAATAGTGATTATACGATTCTTTTAAAATTAAATTTTACCAATTAGTTTAACGTTTTAAAGTTATTATTATTTTCTTTCTATTTGTTTTATTTGCATGTTGTTTAAGGTTGTTTATGCAGTATAATTTAATAAATGTTGATTTATTTAAACCCTGTTCTTGTTCTGTGAGCAATAAAAAATCTATAACACATGATTTTAGACTTATTTGCATTAATCATAACATTAAGGTTAGGAGAACGTTAGCGGAACGTTGACGTAACGTTACGTTAACGTTACCCTAACGTTAGGGGAACGTAACCGTAACGTTAGGGGAACGTTACCAGAACGTTACGGGACCGTTCCCCTAACGTTAGTACAAAGGTAGGGGGACGTTCCCCTAACCTAAAGGGAATGTTCTATTAACGTTAAGAAAACTTTCCTGGAAAACCAACAGGGAATGTTAGAATATCTTTTCTGGGAACGTTCTGGGAACCATGCGCTAACGTTCCCAGAACGTTCTGGGAACCAAAAATTGTTTGCTGGGCTATAGTCTGTGAGTGGTGTTAACCTGTTGACTTAATGTCCATAGTGAAATAAGCTAACTAGCAACAGTCTAGTGTTAGCATACATTTAGTCACCATTTAATCAGTGCAGGGAAACGTTTAGCACTATAATAAGACTGGTGTCGGAATTCCATTTTACATGTCCACTTTATTTTCTTGTTGGCATATATGTGCAGCTTAGTAAAAAAATCTGCCGTTTTCATTGTTTTGAGAGGATGATGTTAATTTTTAAGTTTATTCGTTTTTCTTTTTTTAAATCTTTCATTAATATTAATTTTGTTAAGAGAATTACATTTTTTGTCAAATATCACAATAAAAATACATTGAGACTGTAAAAGACAGCCTTCAGCACATTTTTATGGTTGCTATTAATCTTGCATCAAATAGTAAACTGCATACTAGACTTGGATGCATGTACAAATCACCAACAGTAAATATTGTGCTACTACTAGCATTAGAATACAATAAGCAGGACAGTTGTAAGCCTTTAATTAGAGTTATGTAAAGCTTTTGATGGGACAGTTAGGTCCTAGAGATGTGGTGACAACAGCTGCGCAGAGGGGGCCCAATTTGCAGTTGCAATTTCCATAAAGCAGTACTTCATATGACAACACACAGAAACGGTGAACATAATGCTGAATAGATAAATCTCCTTGCCGAAGACATAGAAGCTGGTAGACTGTCTACATTGTTGAGCTGGAGAGCCGCTGGATCTTTGTATGGCTCAGTATTCTGTAACAAAGGGGTTGGGAAGGCAAGGTCGGATCCAAATGCAGATTTATTAACAGACAGAAGGTTGAGACAGGCAGTAAATGGTCACAAAACAGGAACAGACAAAGGGTCAAAAGCAATGCAAGGATGAATTAAGCACTAGACAAAGAATAATAAGCAGTGTGTAATGGAGTGAGTGTGGTTTATATAGTGTCTGGGTGATTGGCAACAGGTGAGGGTGTAATCTTTGGGGATCTTGGGAAGTAGGGTCCAGGGTAAAACAGTCAGTGTGGTGTGTGGCGCACTCTGGTGGCAGGGAGCGGATATGTGACATGTGCAGCTCATTTGCAGTTGGTTCCGACCTGGGATTATTAACTTCTGGAATCTGACAAAAAAAATCCCATCTGTCAGATAATGTTTCCCCTGCTATAACTGGAAAAATGTAGCCTAAATGGGCTTCACTTTCAAGTCCATCCAATACACTAACTGGTGTAGTGGGTAATGCATTGGATTTGAAATAGGCAGATCATTGGTTTGACGCCTGCCTTTTTATTATTCTAAATGAAAACAAGGGAACCTTATCTGACAGCAACAATCTTTGTTGAATACTTTTTCATGCTTTGATAAAGAAAATTACTGATAGAATGCTAAATCTCTGAGAATGTACTTCTTGTTATGTTGAAGATCAGCATTATGGATTTGAAACTAGTATGAACTTTCTATCACATGGAAAGTAGGGCAAGGATATCTTACAATCTTTGTTGTCAGAATAAATTATAAATTATAGTGGTCTACAAATTGTAATACTGACTATATCCGGAATCTTTTCCTCTAATTAAATCATTTGAATGTCTGCTCTTAAGCATATCTGCACATCATGTAGCACCTCATACTGCTATGGTTACTATTTATTGACCTCCAAAACCAAATGGGAACTTTTTGTCTCAATTTGCTGATCTTCTGTCCATATTATCAGCCAAATTTATAAGATTTTTGATTCTGGTTGATTTTAACATGCATGTAGATTAACCAACGTCTCTAACCAAATTCACAGAAAGCACCAATTAAATTTACTACGCAAACTGCTATCCAATCAAAGCAGTGGGAGTTTACTAATATTTACTTAAAATTAGTCTTAAATACCGCACGCCCATTAAAACTGAGCGTTCTAAAGAGCTGGCCTTAAAACCTGTGTAGAAAATAGCCTATTACTTATTGATTTGGATGTTTTTTAATGTAAAAACCACGTGAAGTAGACCTCATACAACAATAAACAAGCCCAGTTCATGAGACCTTTAAAGTCCCAGTGAAATTAAAAATTACAATGCCAATTGTTTCATGAAATATTACAGCGTTCAGTGTAAATAGTTTATCAATGTGGGTCATTCTCTTTTAAAAAATTGTGTGCCCTCAAAATCTTTAGATTTATCTGAAAATGCACTTCCGTCCTGTGTTGACTATCAATCTTAGATGACGAATGTTTGACGGCTTGGGCGGAGCAACCATTAACTCCTCCCCTATGACTGTCAGTCTGCAACCAGTTCCATTACAAAACGCAACGGCTGATTTTATACATACAATCAGATAGAAGTGAATGACGAAAGCCATGTCCACTATTTTTCTCATTCCACTTGCAAATGAGTCAAAATATGGAAGTAAAAAATCGCAACCTTCCAGTTCACGGGGACTTTGTTGCTGTTATACATAGAAATTATTCTTACTGTAGCCGTTTATCATAAGACATTATATAATCCACTTGATAAAAACTTCCTGTGCATAGCCTAATAACATATAATAGGCCAACTCTTCTGTGTAAATACATGTATGGTACAGAAAACTGATATCGTATTTCGTATTTTTTTTTAAGATTCCAAAGTATTGATTAGCTCATTGATCTTAATTCGGGACCTAGTCAGTTTCTTTGTGACAATTTTAAGATTGTTTTAAGATGTTTTACCCAAACATAGCAAATTTCTATTTGACTACTTATAAAAACCCTTAAGGTGCATTTAAACTTCAGAAACTCATACTGAGTCCGTATGAGTTTTGATTAATAAATTGACAAAAGGATTGATATTCTCTTTCATTAAAGCTTTAATGATTTTAATTTTGCACATTACAGCTAATAAAGAGATGCCTTCCAAGGCACTGAATGGTTTTCTGCTCCTCCTATTGAAAAAATAAAACAAAAGTAAATTAAAAAAAACATCCTAATAAAATTTCAATTTGTGCAAACATTAAGATAATCAGTTAAAATAACTATCCTAAATCCTGAGCCATCATCATGAGGATGAGGAGTTAAAAGTACAGCATCCTCTTAGTGCTCAAATATTTAATATTTTCACTAGTCCTTAAAAGTAAAAAAATATATATAAACAAACAAACAACTTTCCAAACGTGTCTTGAGAAACTGATATGGGGAAGAAAGATGAATATCTGTTTCATATCACTCACAACACTGATAGAGTCTGTTGAGTCTGGTGATGTCATTCTGGCTCATCTGAGTAGCTCCACCTAGCTGAACATTGCTATTTGGAATAGGAACCATAGTAGGATAGCCATTCATAGAGAAAGCATATCTGTAGATACACAGACACCGTTAGAATATGAATCAGGTACACCGTACACAGAGAGAAACCTTATCATTTTTTTATGCAAAAGTGATGTCACTCACCTCTCGTACTGCATCACAGAAGTATAGTCATAGGGAGTACCCTGGTTAAGAGTGTTGATTTTGTTGAAGTTGTACTTCATGTCTGATAAGCAAACAAAACATTCACCATTGATCCTAATAAAAATCTAGCAGGGTTGAATATCTAGCTTTGTGGTCTTGTATTGAACAAATACCGTCTTGGATGTTGTCCCAGTTGATTTGGATGTAACTGTCACGGTCACTGCGGGTTTGCTCATGGTTGAAGCCAAGAGCATGGAGCAGCTCATGCTGGACAGTACTGTGGTAAAGGCAGCCATTACGGGCCAGAGAAACAGTCTGGACAGAACCCTGACGACCAACGAATGAGTAACATCTGTAAGGTGAAAGTAAAACATATTTTTTAACCATAATTATTTTGATGTGATTGTGTATTTTGCCAACAGTCACACAATGCTTAAGGTCTTGATTTTAATTCTATGTCTGTATGTGTTTTTTTCTGTTTCCACTGTAAAAGTGATTCTGTTACGTACCCACTACGGGACTCAATGCTGATGTAGTCTCTCTCAGTACTACGAGGGAAGAAACGGATGCAGGAGGAGGAAGAGAAAGAGTCTAAACCACGCTGGATGATCTGCAGCTCACTGGAGGCTGAGGGGGTAAAGACAACGTTTGCTATGGAAACATTGTTTTGTTTCAGACTGAAATGCTTCTGCACTAATTGAAAAACTCTAGCAATCAATTCTGCAAACTGATACTCTTTCATTCTTTTGAGACACTGAGTGGAATCATAAATCATTAAATTAGTAACGTACAGTAATGGTTGGCAATGACGTATGGTACCCAAATGTTGCCGTCGCTGTACTTGGGCCAGAGGCAATTATAGGATGTGCAGGGATCAGCATTTTTCTCATTCACAGCAATGTCACCCAGCAGCTTGGGCTCATCGGGTTCAGGAACTTACAGAAATAGAAAATATAGTTGACTCTTAGTATCTAAACATATGCATGAACCCCAGGTCATGCAGATAAGTGTATTATTTTATTGTTTTAAGATTACAGAAAATTATATATTCAGCACACATGAAACATAATCAGAGGTATAAAAAACTATTTTTTGTGTTTGTGTGTATACGTACCAATGCCTTTGTTGGCTCTATGCAACAGTTCAGACACAGGCAGCTCAGCAAGGTCCTCCTCAATAACTTTAATAAAACACATCAGATCATTTCATCAATGGATTCCATAAAAATCTTTCTTGAGCTTGAATCTGGGCAGTATTAAATCTGGAAGTATTTGACTTACCAGGCTACATTTGGGGTTTGCCAGAACACCACAAATAACACAAAATAAAAAAAATAAAAAACAGTCAGCAACAGTCTTCATTTTTACATGTATTTGCATTTGTAAATGTAAAACATCCGCATGTACAATCTCATACCTTCCCTTCAACAGAGAAAGCCAGCAGCATGGCCAACAGGCCAAAAGTCACTTTGGTCATAAACATGGCAGGCAAAGACCTGCAGACAGAAGCACAGCAAAACAGTTTAATTCAAAACGATTTATTTATGCATTAAACTAAAAGATTCTTGGATGACTAGATATTCGCAATGTCAATTCAGTTTTCCTATATAATTTTGTGATCTTTATTGATTAGGTGGAGGCTTTGGGTTTTATTTTCTAAACTGTGTAAAAAATCAAAAGCAATAGACAGCATTTAATAATCCAACAGGAAGTCGAATCTAATGTTAAATTATCAACCAAACATACAAAATATACATAATAATAATACTATTAATGCCATTAACCATAACTTGTGTTGACATATGCTACTCAAACTCTAGATTCATCACATGACACTACATAAAAAACTGCTAAGCAAATTAAATCTTAAATGTAAATCTACATTATGATTACATTTATAGGCCTTTCTTCACACATAGCTATACATCGGACAATTTCATCAAATATTACAACAGAGCTCAAGGGGCAAAACACATCAGTTCTCTTACCTTAGATTTCCAAAGCCAGTGCAATCCAGCATCCAGAGGACACTTTTATACTACGGCTTTCTTGTATGTGGCAACAGAACTTGCTGACATAAACAAAAAATGTTACACGGACAAAATAAGGCCATCAAGTTTTTATCATGTTGAGATTTGTGGAACCTTGGTGTGAACAGGTGGGAAATTCCCTCATGTAAGTTCATAAGACCACATGTCAGACACAATTTTTATAGACTGAAGAGAGGGAATATTAAGAATAACAGAAACTGAATGAGAAAATGAAAATGTGTTTTAAGATGTTATAATTCTGATAAGATCTCTGAGGAAAGCCTGAATAAATCCTAGAACAAATGTCTTGATCACTGATCGTTGGGGTGAATTAGGTTTTGATAAATCAACATAAAATGATTTTGATCTTGACATTGTATGAAGCTTCATTTGTGTGCTACTTTTTATTTTACACAAACAATACATTGATGCAGGTTAATAGAAGTCAGCAACTTAAGAATCTTCAGTACACTTCTTTGGGTTTGTTTGTTTTATTTCCTTTTTTTCTTGGTGTTGATTTGCTGTAGCATTTAGAAAGCACCAAGAGTCTTTTTTAATTACAATTTTAACAACTTTTAAAAATTCATTACCCAAGAAAGTGCAAAACTCTCAGTAGGATGTTATCCAAAGATAAAACAAAATGATACATAAATCCATTGTTTTTTCATTGCAGGGTCTTATTGCAAAAATAGGAATTAATCAATTATGGTCCCAGAACAAAAATAAGTGTGCATGTCAAACATTGAACATTTGAGAAATTGGCAGATGTTGTTTATAAAAATTCATTTGTTTTTCAAAATGAGCATAGATTATGAGTTTGAGTTCATTCTGTAATCTTCTTCTTGGTTAGCAGGTGTGTATTTCCCTGTCACCATATGGTGCCTTCACAGGATGAGAAATCAGTAACAGGACCTTTTTATCTTAAATTATCTTAAGTTACATTTCTGATCAAACATTGGATATTAGCAGTTAGAAATACTAAAAACAGGTACCTATAGAAAAGTAAATTTCTTACCATGCTTTCAAACTATAGCGTGTCACTAGGGCTGGGCGATAAAACGATATCGATATTTATCGACGGTACAACATTGTCGATATCAATATAAAAAAAAGTTTGATATAGCGCTAGATAATTTCCTTAAAATGTGCGTGCCCGTGACGTCCGAAAATCTTAAACAGCCTATAATATGTTTTGTTACATGAGCGTGCTACGATTGACAAGCCATCAACCAATAAGATCTAATTTGCCGGGTTGCGTAGGCTCAATTTAAGCACGGAAATTGTGAACAAAAAGCGAGATGTCAGCTCGCCAGTGTGACAGATTTTTTATTTCTTTCTTCCGACCAACATCAGAAGAACGTAGTGTGAAAGCGATGTAAAAAGAACGTCCCGTCTAAGCAAGCAAACACAAGCAATTTATTCCACCATCTAAACCGCTACACTTCTTGTATTTATAAGTATATATAAGACAGCACGATATTCTGAATATTCCGTTAACTAAGTACATATAAAACAATATATAAAACAATATGGGCCTGCATATTCTCTTAACTAGGTCAGCACTTGACCTTAAGTAACCTTAGACATAATGCATGAACAATAATCATTGTAATACATTTCACACAATATGTATGGGTTATCAGATTAATATTATTATTAGTTACTAAGTGGGGACACAGACGATATCCAAATTCTCACAGAAAGCGATGTAAAAAGAACGTCCCGTCTAAGCAAGGAAACACAAGCAATTTATTCCACCATCTTAACCGCTGCAACCCTTTGGAATATACATCATGTCGCCCATCTACCTCAAGTCAACAACCCACAAGCAGTACACGATGGAGAGGTACTCGGTAACAATGCCATATGATAAATCTTCAAAGCGATATAATGACATAGCCCATGCAATAGCGTACTTCATTGCAAAAGAAATGCTGCCGTTCACCATGGTGGAGAAGTCAGGCTTTTGTTTACTGTTATAAGGGTTTGTTGGTATTACTTATTACAGATGCTGTTGTTGATCTACCTCAAAGTTTGCCTTGATTGTTCCATGTTTACATTAAATTAAGTGTGGCCTGTGGGTTTGAGGTACTCTTTTCTCTGTCTCTCATCTCCCTCTTTCTTCCCCACCCCCCGCTTGCTTTCACTCCTCCTCGTATCGCTACGTCATCTAATGTGGGAGGGGAGAGGTCGGTAATTGTTAACAGGCAGGTGTATAGATACCTGTGGTCCTCATCCTGTAGGGAAGACTGAAGTTAGCTGTTAACGTGTTGGAGTGCAGCAGTGTTCCGGGGCGCGTTGGTAGCGCAAGGGGTTGCATAGTGATTGCCAACAGCGCTACTGTTTGTGTGTGTGCGCTTCCGAAACGCGTATGGAATGTCTGGACTGACGAGCACAGAGGAGGTACACTTTTATCTAGCTCTTTTAGCGTATCCTGTTCGTTTACTGCTTTGGGTGTAATGGGGCTCTGTTGTTATGCTCGCTAGCATTTGTGACGGGTGAACGCGTGAAGCGTCGGAACACTGTCTACGCACCCAATCGCTATTGCAGAAAGGTATGTTATGGTTCTTATTATAACGTATTGGGCAAAAAGTAAAGCGTTCATTTGGTTAATGGGCCTGGTGTTCAGCGAGTGTGTGTTAGTAGCTATATGTATATTGATTATGAATTTTAGGCGTATAGAGCACTCAATTAGAGTTCTTGTTTCTTTTTCTTTGTTTTAGAGTCTTCAGCCAATCCGATTGTCGGCTGCTGTTCTCTTGAGTGTGTTTGAATGAATGGGCAGGTGCTGCTTTTTAGACACTTATTGGTTTTCTTTCTTTTCTTTCCCACTAGCCGGGGGGCTACAATATCTGTGTATAGTAAACTGACGGTGGCCACCGGCTAGCGGTTTATATATACATTTTTGTTTGTTTGTTTGTCTTCACCCATTACAGTAGCCTCGTGTGGGTTGGGCCCACTGGATATACTTTCCAACGGGCTCCTGCCTGGTTTCCTTAGTTTATTTCACTCCTTTAGCACGACGTGTGCAGTGTACTGCTGTGAAGTGTGTATTCTTAGACCTAGCTCGAAGAGCCTAGTTGTCCTTGTGGTGCAGAGTTTGTAGTGTTTGTTCTGCTCTAAAGTGGTGTGCCCTAGCTCACGCGTGGTATTGAAACTCAGGCCTGATCAACTTGTACTTCGGTGGCCCACCCCCTTATGGCTTAGTGTGATGTTAAGTGATGAATTTGTGTGTGGTATTTATTGAAACCCAAAAGCGACTCAATGTTTTACTGTAACAAAAATAAAGATTGTACTTTTCTACGTTGTTAGCCAAGCCTGTGCGTGTTTCTTGTAAAATATTCCCCTTGCTTTTACCAGTTTGGTCCAAGGGGTGGCGTAGTCACCACTGCTATAGCCACCAGTGGCTACAATTTGGCGTAGTCGGCAGGGTGACATTTGTGTCGCTAGGACAGTCTATTTTAGCAGCACCTGTGTGTGTGTACGTGTGTGTCTGTGTGAGAGAGAGTACGAAGGTGTGTATAGAGAACAGCAGCTGACAACAATATGAGTGATGGAGAGGAGTCTGCGGCGGAGTTACAGCGGCTGCGACAACGTCTGGAGCAACTCCAGGCTGAAAATAAGAGCCTTTCGGGGGAAGGGACAGCGGGTAATGCTGGTAGTAGTGCTACTAGTACCCAGTCCGTTCGACGGGAGCAAGTACTCTTTGTACCTCGAGAGCGACGGTGCCCGAAGTTTTCTGGATCTGCAACCGCGGGGCCTTTGTCTGTCGAGGAATGGATTGAGGAAGCTAAGAGTTGTATTCGGGCAATGCATATGTCTAATTTCGACAAAGCCCTGTTTTTGTTTGATCACTTAGAAGGTGAAGCCCGAAACGAGATTAAGTACCGCCCTACAGCAACACGTGAAAACCCGGAGTCAATAATTGAAGTTTTACGGGAGGTATATGGCTGTGCTAAATCATATGTGTACTGGCAACAGCGCTTCTTTAACAGAAAGCAAAAGGACAATGAAAGTTTGTTTGAATTCTTTCATGCTTTAATGGAAATGTTGGATAAAGTAAAACAGTCAAACGAAGGTGCCATCAGAAACCCTGATATCATTTTGCGTGACCAGTTCTGTGAAAATGTCTGTGATCCCATGTTACGCAGGAAACTCAAGAGATTGGTGCGAGCAGATAGTGGGTTGACTCTTTTAGACGTACAGAAAGAAGCTATAAGGTGGGTGCAGGAGGGCCAGTCCAACCGAGATCGGAGTTACCGTGCTCCAGGGGCAAGCAGTGAAGCTCAGGTTGTGTCGCAATGTGGTACAGCCCCTCAGTCATTAGAATTCATTGAGCTGAAAGACTTGGTCCTTAAGCAGCAAGCTCAGTTGGACATGCTCATAAGGCAATTAGGACACCCTAGTGGTAGATCACAGGCCCCTCCACCGCACCGGGGAGGGCGATATAAACGGGCCCCTAATGGTCAGCCCATCTGTCTGCGGTGCGATCAACCAGGCCATATAGCCCGCTATTGTCAGGCAGCTCCCCCTACCCATGATAGTAGGTTAGCTTCGCGTTTGCTCCCTGATATCCCCCCTAACCAAGCACCAGGCCCAGAAAACCTCCCTAGCCAGTTGGGAAACTAGCCAATCCCAGTGTGCAGAGCCACGCGCTGGGAAGGAATATGTCGGGCTCAAGTTATTCTCAATCATATGATAAGTTAGTCAAAACGTGCCCGGTATGGTCTGTTTCTATGGGAGACGTAACCGTTCCCTGCTTGATTGACACTGGGTCAATGGTGACCACCATCACCGAGAGTTTCTTTCGAGAGCACTTCCATCATTTACAAAAGAAAGACTGTAGATGGCTTGGGCTTAAGGCCGCTAATGGTTTGGATATCCCCTATATCGGTTACTTAGAGTTGGACGTGTGGGTACTGGGGCAATGCATTCCGGGAGGGGAATTTTAATTGTTAAAGACCCAGAGTGTGGCACTCTTAAAGATCGTAAGCTCGTAACACCCGGGATCCTGGGAATGAATGTAATTGGGGAATGCTATCAGGTCCTTTTTAAACAACATGGGTCACAGCTCTTCCACTCCCCCCCCGTGAAATCGGCGGCACCGGCAGCTCGACGTGCACTGAGACACTGTGAACAGATCCAGGCCATTGTAAATGCACCGAAGCCGTTCAAAGTGAAAGTGCAGGGGAAAAGGGCAGTTTGTCTTGAGGCAGGAGCCCTAACCATGGTCCCGGTTACAGGCCCCCAGTTGGAGCCTGCAGTGTTTTTACTGGAGCCCTTGGGCTTGGACGAGGAGCAGTTGCCCGAAGGCCTTTTGGTGTCCCCTACTTTGGTGCCAGTTAGAAAGGGTTTTCTATATGCACCTGTAGTGAATGTTGGTACTACAAAGGTATGGTTGCCCCCACGTCATCCTATTGGTACTGTACAAGTTGTGGCGGCGATTGCAACAGGAACAGCGGCCTCCATATCAATCGACCCGTCATGGGAACAGTGCCAAGCTTATGTCTCCACGCAGGAGGTAGCCGAGTGTGGTAGTTTTTCCGAGTTCGCGGCGACAGACTTCCCGGGTTTGACCCAGCAACAAGCTGCTGAGGCCAGGGCCCTCCTGGTCCAGTATAGTAACACCTTTTCCCAAGGGGAGGGAGACCTAGGATGTACGTCCTTAATCAGCCATGAGATTCCCCTGTTGGACAATACTCCCGTTCGGCAGCCATACCGTAGAATCCCACCCTCCCAGTATGAAACTGTAAAGGCACACATCCAACAGCTCTTAGATAATAAAGTCATCAGAGAAAGTAGCAGTCCCTATTCTTCTCCGATAGTCTTGGTGACAAAGAAGGATGGGAGTTTGCGCCTTTGTGTAGATTACAGGCAGTTGAACGCAAAAACTCGCCGCGACGCATACCCCCTTCCTCGTATAGAAGAATCATTGGATGCACTTTCGGGAGCTAAATGGTTTTCCACCTTGGACCTCGCAAGTGGGTACAATCAGGTTCCAATGGTGGAGCAGGATAAGTCAAAGACGGCCTTCTGTACGCCCTTTGGCCTGTTTGAGTTCAACCGTATGGCATTTGGACTGTGTAATGCGCCTGGAACGTTCCAGCGGTTGATGGAGCGTATGTTTGGCGATTGCAGATACCAGTCCGTTCTACTATACTTGGACGATGTGATCGTCTTTTCCGCCACTGTTCAGCAGCATCTGGAGAGACTGGGAGAGGTGTTTTCTCGTCTGCAAAAACAGGGACTGAAAGTAAAACTGTCAAAATGCCGTTTCTTCCAGCACCAGGTTGGTTATTTGGGGCACGTGGTCTCTGCTGAGGGAGTTGCCACGGATCCCGCCAAGATAGAGGTGGTTAAGGAGTGGAGACGCCCTGGACACCTTGCTGAATTACGATCTTTCCTTGGTTTCGCGAGCTATTATAGGCGATTCGTGGAGGGATTTTCAAAGTTGGCAGCCCCACTCCACGATTTGGTAGGAAGACTCAGTGGGCCTCGAAGGAAGGGGAAGTCCCTCTAGCATCGGCCTGGGATGAGGGATGTGAGCGAGCATTCCTGTCTCTGAAGGAGCGACTCACCTCGGCTCCAGTGCTGGCATATGCTGACTTTAAGAAGCCATTCATCTTGGAGGTAGAGGCCAGTCATGGAGGCCTGGGTGCCGTCCTCTCCCAGGAACATGGAGGGAAGGTGCGTCCGGTCGCATTTGCCAGTCGGGGACTCAGAGTTGCTGAAAGGAATATGGAGAACTATAGCTCCATGAAGCTGGAGCTACTCGCGGTAAAATGGGCAGTAACGGAAAAGTTCCGAGAATATTTGCTAGGGAACCATTTCACAATCTTCACTGATAATAACCCCCTGAGCCATTTGCACACGGCAAAGCTGGGCACAACTGAGCAGCGGTGGGCTTCTCAGTTGGCATCATTCAATTTTACCCTCAGATATCGACCGGGTAAAAGCAATCAGAACGCGGATGCTCTTTCTCGCCAGTATTTAGAACGCTTTACCTTCGGGACAGAGGTCCCCGCGGGCAATTTGACCAGCCTCGGGCCGATGCAGTCCACAGAGGGCCAATGCGGGGAGGTGGTGGCCTTACCGGGGCGTACACCTCAGGATCTCAGCTCGCTTCAGGAAGCTGACCCAGTCATCGGGCCTTTGAGGAAGTACTACCAAGAGGGGCAACGGCCAGGCGCAACGGAGCGTGAAGCGTTACCCAAGTCCAGCAGAGCCCTGCTCCGACACTGGGATCGCCTGGTCGATGAGGAGGGAGTTCTGTATCGCCTGATTCACGCACCAGGGGGAGGTCCAGAGACTCTCCAGTTATTGCTGCCCCAGTGCCTGCAAGCAGAAGTTCTACGGAGTATCCACAATGAACAAGGGCACCAAGGCACGGAAAGAACACTCCAGCTACTTCGGAGCCGATGTTTTTGGCCCAGTATGACTAAAGATGCTGAACAGTTGTGCCAGCAGTGCCAGCGATGCGTTTTGGGGAAGGCCGTCCAGCCCAAAGTCCGTACGTACTGGAGCACGATGCATGCCACTCGCCCAAATGAAATCTTGGCTCTTGACTTTACTCTGCTAGAGCCAGCCAGTGATGGACGAGAGAATGTTCTGATCCTTACGGACATATTCACGAAGTACTCGCAGGCTGTTCCTACAAAAGATCAAAAGGCTCCCACAGTGGCCAAGACCTTAGTGCAGCATTGGTTTCATAGGTTCGGTCCCCCAGCTCGTATCCACTCCGACCGGGGGCGAAACTTTGAGAGCCTCTTGATCCAGCAACTTTGCCAGATGTACGGTATACAAAAGAGCGGCACCACTCCGTACCACCCTCAAGGGAACGCACAATGTGAGCGGTTCAACCGCACACTCCACGACTTGCTGCGTACCCTACCTGAGACAGAGAAGCATCGTTGGCCTCACCATCTGCCCCAGCTCACCTTTGCTTATAATATTACCCCACACCAGACCACAGGGCATACACCATATTACCTAATGTTTGGCCACCATCCCAGACTACCAGTTGACTTCCTGCTTGGTACCAGGGAAGCTGCCCCAGATACCAATACCCTAGAAGAATGGGTCGAAAAGCACCAGCAAAGTGTTAGGATAACTCATGAACATGTCAGACAGAGATCAGAAGAACTGGCCCTTAGACGGAATCAGAACCATAATGATCAGGTGAACGATGCCGGCTTCCAAGAAGGGGATTGGATTTATCTCCGGAACCATCCACCGGGGAGAAATAAAATCCAGGATTACTGGGACTCGGTGGCCTATCGGGTTGTACGTTGCCCTTCTGGAGTCGGAGCGGTATACACTGTGACCCCGGCAAATGCGGATGGACCTGTTCGACAGGTGCATCGTTCCGAAATGCGTGCCGTCCCTGCGGGATTGAGGCCCAGGCCAGGGGGTGTCCCTGGTCCAGTTCAGGAAGAGGAGGCCCCCAAAGACCCTCCTGCCGGGAACGGTGGTGAGATCCGAGATATGATCATTTGGTATGGTGCAGAACAAGAGCCCCAAACTGCGCCGGTACCAACCGGCACTCCAGCATTCGAGGAAATGGACATTGAGGGTACGCCTGAGGTGTCTGAGGATAACACTGTGGCCGTGCGGCGTTCAGCGAGGGCTACGGCGGGGCAGCACTCCAACCCCCACCGTCTACCCCGGCCGACTAGTGCCAGCGATGGTCCATCAGGAGTAGAGGAGGTAGACTCGCAGACATGAGGTGTCATCGTCGGGCCGCCGATTCATTTGGAGGGGGTGGATTATGGCCTGTGGGTTTGAGGTACTCTTTTCTCTGTCTCTCATCTCCCTCTTTCTTCCCCCCCGCTTGCTTTCACTCCTCCTCGTATCGCTACGTCATCTAATGTGGGAGGGGAGAGGTCGGTAATTGTTAACAGGCAGGTGTATAGATACCTGTGGTCCTCATCCTGTAGGGAAGACTGAAGTTAGCTGTTAACGTGTTGGAGTGCAGCAGTGTTCCGGGGCGCGTTGGTAGCGCAAGGGGTTGCATAGTGATTGCCAACAGCGCTACTGTTTGTGTGTGTGCGCTTCCGAAACGCGTATGGAATGTCTGGACTGACGAGCACAGAGGAGGTACACTTTTATCTAGCGTATCCTGTTCGTTTACTCCTTTGGGTGTAATGGGGCTCTGTTGTTATGCTCGCTAGCATTTGTGACGGGTGAACGCGTGAAGCGTCGGAACACTGTCTACGCACCCAATCGCTATTGCAGAAAGGTATGTTATGGTTCTGATTATAACGTATTGGGCAAAAAGTAAAGCGTTCATTTGGTTAATGGGCCTGGTGTTCAGCGAGTGTGTGTTAGTAGCTATATGTATATTGATTATGAATTTTAGGCGTATAGAGCACTCAATTAGAGTTCTTGTTTCTTTTTCTTTGTTTTAGAGTCTTCAGCCAATCCGATTGTCGGCTGCTGTTCTCTTGAGTGTGTTTGAATGAATGGGCAGGTGCTGCTTTTTAGACACTTATTGGTTTTCTTTCTTTTCTTTCCCACTTGCCGGTGGGCTACAATATCTGTGTATAGTGAACTGACGGTGGCCACCGGCTAGCGGTTTATATATACATTTTTGTTTGTTTGTTTGTCTTCACCCATTACAGTAGCCTCGTGTGGGTTGGGCCCACTGGATATACTTTCCAACGGGCTCCTGCCTGGTTTCCTTAGTTTATTTCACTCCTTTAGCACGACGTGTGCAGTGTACTGCTGTGAAGTGTGTATTCTTAGACCTAGCTCGAAGAGCCTAGTTGTCCTTGTGGTGCAGAGTTTGTAGTGTTTGTTCTGCTCTAAAGTGGTGTGCCCTAGCTCACGCGTGGTATTGAAACTCAGGCCTGATCAACTTGTACTTCGGTGGCCCACCCCCTTATGGCTTAGTGTGATGTTAAGTGATGAATTTGTGTTTGGTATTTATTGAAACCCAAAAGCGACTCAATGTTTTACTGTAACAAAAATAAAGATTGTACTTTTCTAAGTTGTTAGCCAAGCCTGTGCGTGTTTCTTGTAAAATATTCCCCTTGCTTTTACCAGTTTGGTCCAAGGGGTGGCGTAGTCACCACTGCTATAGCCACCAGTGGCTACATAAGTGTACACATTTTGTAACATTTTAAGTTCAAAGTTAAAGTTTGTTTAAACGTTTATCTAAATATAAGTAGAGTTAGACATAAAAAGATATTTTGTTTACATTTTTTGTTTTACTTTTTTTAATGCTTAAACTAATTTTATTTGCTGTATTGCTTAATAATGTGGGTCAGTTAAGATACAGTGGTTAAATACTTACTGTTCTACATGTCATTTTTACTTAAAAAAAAGGTCAATAATTATCGATATCGAACTATATGAAGCATCATATCGTTGATATATTTTTTAGCCATATCGCCCAGCCCTACGTGTCACAATATAGTGAATATACTGGTATTGCCGAATGTAGACATTACTGGATTGAAACTTACATACTTACATATACTTCCTCAAGATATCTCTTTTGTTTAATATGAATCAATCATGGACAATGGTTACATGTGTTTGTGTCAAGTACACTCTAGATTCTCAGAATTACTTGATTGAATAATTTTGGTTAACTTCTACCTACTTGCAACAAGTGTTTTTTTAAACATTAAACACTGATGTGAGGTCAAGCAAGAGCTGAGATCAGAAAAAAACGATTATTTGATAAAGATTACAACTACAATACATTCAGATCAAAGCAAAAATGTAAATAGTTTTCAATGTGTCAGTTCTCATGGTTAGACGTACTTCTTTGAAATTAGGCTAATAGAAAGTAATAACAAAAAGGCACACTATTTATTGAATGCCACCACAGAACCTCAGGTGGTAAATGAATTACATGTGTCAAAGAGACATGTCTATATTATCTGTTAAGTATCTTCTGTTTAATTTTAAAGTTTTATTTTTATTATAGTTTTGGAATGACACTTTAATAGATGCAAGATCTCAAGTATTTAGAATTGAGAAAGAATATTACAAGTGTAAAGTATTCAATGCATTTATTATGACTTTATTTTGAAGGTTACTATAGGTTTCCAGGAAAACATCAGAGTTTGTCAGTGGTGTTGTCTAATAACCTGTAAAAGCCAAATATAACTTGAAATACCTTACGAATTGGAAACACCTTCCTCTTGAAGAAAAGAGATTTGTTGAGAAGGTTTAGGTTATACACCAGCTATCCATGTAAATAAATTTTTATGCTACAGTGCAGTGTTTGATACTCACTGAACCCAAGAGTTCATGCAAGTAGTCTGGATTGTCATGCGTTGAATGAGAATGGCACAACGTGAATATTAAATATTGCACGTTCATAATAGTTTAAAGTTGTGTTTTCATCGCATTTTGCTTAGGATTTTTTTATAAAACTTTTATGAACAAAGCATGTTTTAGTCCACCTGAAGTTCTTTGTAACTTCCAGCATGGCATAGTAAAATTATCTTAAAATAATCACACAGCAACATAAATGTTTTTATATTAATTTAAAAATGACACACGCCTATTATTTTATTTTTATTTCAGAAAGCACATTTTCTCTGAGCCACTGGCAAAGCTCCTAATAATGCAATCCAGGTGGTGCAGAGGCGGTACAGGGGGCGGGACAGAGGGCCTGGTCGATAAGAATGACACGGGAGGCAGAGGGGTAGCGGCCGGAGGAGCCCTAGGCTGAGCTGAAGGTGGAGTCCAGGGCAGAGCCAGCAGGGCAGGAGGTGGAGTTCAGGGCAGAGCTGGTGGCAGAGCAGGAGGTGTAGTCCAGGGTGTAGCTGGAGGTAGAGCCAGCAGAACAAGAGGCAGATTTTCAGGCTTGACTTCATTCAGGAACGAACTCCTCGACTGGATTAGGCACAGGGACGGATTCGTTGACAGAACTTGATTCAGTAGCAGAGTCATGCACTGGACTTGGCTCAGGATTGTGGGCTGCAGCAACATCTGGGGAGACTGAGGAACAGAGTTTAAACCACACCCTCCACATAGCTATAGCCACCACAGAAAGAACAGTAGTTAAAGGACATACTTTAGAAGCCTCTGAGACCACCAAACTTGAGACCACTAGACCATTGGCATGGTGGCCATGATGTCAGGACATTCTGGACTGGTCGCTTCTGAACAGGCTGTGGTCTGGGGGCGTCTTGTGAGCGGGCTCTACACTGGTGGCCATCTTGATCACAGGAGTAGCAATCATGAGTGTAGTGTTCCGAGGTTAACTAAGCTCTGCAGCCACCATAGCTTGCTAGTTCTGAACCCTCACACGAAAATTCTTAGGGGAATTTAAGTCCCTGGCCTCACCTACAGTGAAGGCAGAATCACATAATAACAGGGCATCATCCCTCAAGTCTCTTAGAGAGCATTTAACTTCCTCTCTAGGTAGCCACGATTTAATTGGTCCAAAACAGAGTCCTTAAACTAAATTTCATCATAAAGCAATACTCCATATGAAAACTCACGGAAACGGTGAACATAACCCTCAAAAGTTAAAATCTCCTTGCCGAAGATGTAGAAGCTGGTAGATAGTGTTGCATTCGTCAATGAAAATATAACTAAATAACGTTGTCAACGAACCTTTATCACGTGAAGAAAATGAGACGAGATGCAATGTAAATGCTGGTCATGTGATAACGACTATAATTAAATGTATAATACAATATTGTTGACAAATAAATGCGAGACTAAATGTGGTTTACAAAATAAAAACATACTCTGTAACTTTCGGGGACGAGTACTGCATAGCAGGATGCTTTTGGAAAACTCCTTTTTCTCCGAAGACTGAAACTGTTTTCCAATAACAAGTGAAACTGCACAGCCATTGGTTTGTGACAGGGCCATGCTAAGAAGTGGCCCAGTCTGGTAATCGTCCCACTGACAGTGTGCCAAGTGCCGGGACGGTTAGAGCAACCTAGGCGCCCATGCGTTTAACTGATGCCAGCGATAGTCAGGGAACAAAGGTCCACCGACTGTAAAGGTTCAAAGGGAGAGCTCTTCAGAGCTCTCAGCACTGTGGGATGCTCCCATACAGGGATTGTAGAGGGGCGGAACAAGGCACACCAGGCAAAAAAGACAGACCACTTAAGGTTAAAGAGTCGCCTCTTGGAAGGCACTCTAGCCTGAGAGATAGTATTCATGGCACTCTCTGGGAGGACCGTAGGCTCCCATTGAGAGGCCAGAGGTGCAGAGCCCACAGCTTGGGCTGGGGGTGCCAGATCGTGTTGCTTGCCTGAGAGAGGAGGTCTCGTCTCAGGGGAATGGGCCATGGGGTGCCATGAGCAGCTGAGACAGGTCCATGATCCAAGGATGGTTCGTCCAGAGTGGGGCTACTAACAGCACTTTGTGCGCCTGCTCTCTGATCCTCCTGATCGTCTGCGATATGAGAGTGATCGGGGGAAAGCATAGAGGAGCTGATTGGGCCAAGCATGGGCAAAGGCGTCCCTGTCCTTCGAAAAGAAGGTTGGGCAATGAGAGTTGTCTTCTGAGGCAAAGAGGTCGACCTCTGCCTTGCCGAAGATCTCCCAGATGTTCTGAACAGTGTGGAGTATTTCGGGGAAACTATGGGTTTAACCACAGTGAAATAGGTATAATTACTGGTGATTAACCATAAGTATTTTATACACTTTACCTGATGCAGCAGAACAAACTAAATGCACTCGTCCAGCAAGTGATCAGCAGAGCGTAGATCAACTCTAAGAAATATTACTTTCCTGGCCTTCAAACACAATATTCTTACTGTAGTACAGTACCGCTTCAGAAATCATAACGAAATCAAGCAGTTTAATTGACCTTAATATGTGATTAGTAAACACAGAAAAACTTCGAGCGTGAATACAAATACAGGTTTATTGATCACACTAAAGGGAAAACAACCAACTAACTAACAAATAACAAACCCTAAACAAACAACACATGACATGTAAAAGCAGTAAAGAAATGAAAGAAATTAGCCAAATCAAAGAGTGGCAGTATTTCATCAGCTATTCACATCCATGAACCATGAAATTATTGACCTGTAGCATGTACAAGAATGTAGATATAAACAGAATACAACTAAGCACACATGCCTTTGAGGTTATAGGTGAGGCAGAATAAAAAATTTTTTTCAAAGTTTATCCATGATTGAGTCTTGTTTGTAGAAAACATGGTCAGCTTTGTTGGCACTAAATAAGTGGATGTTGTGATTGCAGTCTGGGTAAAAAGTGATGTTCGTTTTCATTTGTCTTTATGTATTAATATTTTTGCAATATAATTTAAATGCGTTTAAAGTTCCGACTCAGTTTTAATGATTTGATTTACTCGTATTATATTTTTAAATATGCCTGCAATACTTTTGCCGGTATTTCGATCCCATAGTCTCCCAGTAGACCTTACTGAACCACGCCCACCTTGCCACAATTACATACATTTTTTTCATTCTTATCAGTTTCAAATGAGAAACATTAATCAAGTGTTTTTAAATAGACACAAGTTTGAAGTAGCCCTTCAGAGAAGTGTTTTATACTGTCATGCTGAAGAGTTTTAATTATTTTTTTAGGGAACTTAATTTCTTTTTTGTCTTTAGACCCCAAATGAGAAAGCCTATGGTGACTGGGTAAAACTAAAACATGGATTTTGAAATTGGAAACTGTTCCAAAGAAGTGTTTTTGCATTTGTACTGTCAATGCGTATCATTACAGAATGGTGTGTTTTAAAAGTTTTTAGTTCCTTGTAGATTTATTGGTACAATATATTGGGACAAACATGCCATGTTTTGCAAAGTAAAACAAAAACACGCTGCTGTTTATTGCTAATTTATTTGTGCATTTTATTTTTTTACTCTAAAAACATATTTTCATGAAAATATAGGCAGTGACATCATTTTGACATAGTAATATGCAAAGGAAAGCTAAGAAGAATGCTTGAAAAACGAGGATGTTTTGGTCTTCAGACATGCTCTTCATGCATCTCAGCATCCCTTTGTTTAACCTATCAAAAATAAAGAGCAAGACATGACTGAAAAGACAAGACCATGAGTCAGAAATAATAATGAAAAACTATAACCCCTGCTGAAAAGACCAGCATGAATCATACAAAGCAAAACTACTAATAAATATCTTTTAAATGTGTTTTAGTTGTAACAAGTGTTGTAAACTATTTAAGCACAAGACTGCAACGTAAATAAAAATGGGTCTAATTATGAAACATTGCAATAAGATTTAGTATTTAAAAGGCAGTTGTCCTGAATAACGTGTATTACTGAAGGTTGTTTACCAGCCAGAATTTCTCAACAGTAGTCAACTAATGTTACCTTCACCCAGAAAAGCGTGAGAAAAGATGCTAAGATAACACGATTTGCTCGTCTAACGTTAAATGAGTTTAGATATGCAGGTTATCATTGTTATGAGCTAGCAACATCACGCATTTACACCAATTCAGTCTTTTTCTACATACACAGCCAATAATCTTAAATCATTTAATAGAGTAACGTTAACTATTAACTACACCGTTGACTAAATCCAGTTTACAGGACACATGTTTGTTAATTTAACAGACACATGTTGTGATGAATCTCACAGGGAGACAAGGCAGGAGAACCCAATTGCAGGCAGGCACGGTGGTACAGGGGTTGAACGGGTTTATTAAACAAAGAAACAAAACAAAGACCCACGATGGGGTAAAACCAAACAAACAGAATACAGGTACAAGACTAACTAACACAATACTGAACTAAACACCACTTGATATAAACTAAACTTATTCACTTACTAAGACGAAGTAACAGGAACAGGATAGTCAAGGTAACAGGAACAGGATAGTCAAGGTAACAGGAACAGGATAGTCAAGGTAACAGGAACAGGATAGTCAAGGTAACAGGAACAGGATAGTCAAGGTAACAGGAACAGGATAGTCAAGGTAACAGGAACAGGATAGTCAAGGTAACAGGAACAGGATAGTCAAGGTAACAGGAACAGGATAGTCAAGGTAACAGGAACAGGATAGTCAAGGTAACAGGAACAGGATAGTCAAGGTAACAGGAACAGGATAGTCAAGGTAACAGGAACAGGATAGTCAAGGTAACAGGAACAGGATAGTCAAGGTAACAGGAACAGGATAGTCAAGGTAACAGGAACAGGATAGTCAAGGTAACAGGAACAGGATAGTCAAGGTAACAGGAACAGGATAGTCAAGGTAACAGGAACAGGATAGTCAAGGTAACAGGAACAGGATAGTCAAGGTAACAGGAACAGGATAGTCAAGGTAACAGGAACAGGATAGTCAAGGTAACAGGAACAGGATAGTCAAGGTAACAGGAACAGGATAATCAAGGTAACAGGAACAGGATAATCAAGGTAACAGGAACAGGATAATCAAGGTAACAGGAAACCGGAACAACGACTTAGCATAGAGCTACAGGTACAGGTACAACACAAGGTAGACGTACAATGCACCAGCACAGGACAATGAAACATGAGGACTCTTTATGGGGAAACAAATCAGGATAATTAAATAGGGACCAGGTGACACAGATCAAACACTAAGGGGAAGCAAATTAACACAAACTAGGAAACAGGAGGGAAGGAAGGATGACGCGACTCGGGGAGAGTATGGAAGGCCACAAGGTCAAAAACATTAGGTCAAACTCTTAGAGCGTTAAATAAGGAACCCCTCCCCCACCTCGCTCGCAATCAACCGTGCGGAGACACTAACGTTACTCATCAGGCTGAATATTCTCTTTCTCAGTAAAATGTAACGTTAATGGTTTATTAATTATGTTTTTTTGATCAATAACATTCGGTCGCTATGAGGGATTGTTTTATATTGCAGTCAGTATCGTCTTTTATCGTTAATGTTAGCGTATGAATGTTCCGTTGACTCCAGATGTAAGTTAATTATTTGCAGCATAAACTTTTTCAATTCAATTCAAGTTTATTTATAAAGCGCTTTTCACAATGTGTATCGTTTCAAAGCAGCTTCACAGGGGCAAACAGGAAAAACAGAAAAGTTAAAACAGCACAGTGCATGGTATTTATACAAGGAGTAAGATCATTCTAATAAATAATATCTAGTTTATAAATAAATAAATGAATGAATGAATGCAGTCTCCCGGTGAGCAGGCCAACACTGCCCTGCTGTGGCGAGGAACCCAAACTCCAATGATTGATTAATGGAGAAAAAAACCTCGGGGGAAACCAGGCTCAACCGGGAGGGCCAGATCCCCTCTGACGTGTCATAGCTGCACTCAGACTGCTGACATGTCGTTTTGGTTTAGCATTTAATACCAAATATTGTAACATCAGCATTAATAAGACAAATAGTCCGTCTTTGCTCTTGGTTGGGGATGTAGTGGTCTGAGCTAGGATGGTCCGATGGTCATATTTCTCTTGGCTGGTGGTGGAATTGCCTTAGATGGAGCTGGGATGGTCAGTCAGTCTGCAGCTGTAGCTGGCGTAATCTCCAATTTGGGATGGGCATCTGTCGGTCATCTGGACATGGTGGAACTTCTTCCTACCTCGGGATGGGCATCCCGAGTCAGAGGCGGAAAGGGAATAAAGAGAATAATTAGCGTAGCTGCTGTTCATTAACTATGCATTAAATGAAAGCTTGGCTGAAAAGATGTGTCTTTAATCTAGATTTAAATTGGGAGAGTGTGTCTGACCCTTGAATAGTATCAGGAAGGCTATTCCAGAGTTTAGGTGCTACGTATGAGAAAGCTCGTCCCCCTTTGGTGGATTTTGTTATTCTAGGTGTTGTCAAAAGTCCTAAGTTTTGAGATCTTAGAGAGCGTGATGGGTTGTAACGTGGTAAAAGCTCGGTTAAGTAAGTAGGTGCTAAACCGTTCAGGGCTTTGTAAGTAATTAAAAGAATTTTAAAATCAATACGATACTTAATGGGTAGCCATTGAAGCGATGATAAAACTGGGGTTATGTGATCGTATTTTCTTGACCTAGTAAGAACTCTGGCAGCTGCATTCTGAACTAACTGTAGTTTGTTTATCGATGATACAGGACAACCACTAAGTAGAGCATTACAATAGTCAAGCCGTGAGGTCACAAATGCATGAATAAGCTTTTGTGCGTCTGCAACACATAAACTATTTCGTAATTTGGCAACATTTCTAAGGTGGAAGAAGGCTGTTTTTGTGATATTTGAGATGTGATTTTTGAATGACAGGTTGCCGTCTAATATAACGCCTAGGTCTTTAACTGTATTTGTTGGAGTAACAGTGCAGCTTTCAATTTGCAGGCTGTAATCGGAGATATTCTGTTTACTTGATTTTGGTGCTATAAGTAATATTTCTGTTTTGCTAGAGTTTAAAAGGAGGAAATTACTAGTCATCCAATGTTTTATGTCCTCGATGCACTCTGCCAGTTTGGATAGCTTAAAGGAATCATCTGGTCTTGATGAGATATATAGCTGAGTATCATCTGCATAAGAGTGGAAGCTAATTCCATGTTTTCTAATAATGTTGCCGAGGGGCAGCATGTATATGGAGAAAAGCAAGGGTCCTAAAACCGATCCCTGAGGTAATCCATAATTTACTTGCGTAAGATTTGACGATTTCCCATTTAAATGGACGTATTGATATCTGTCTGTTAAGTAAGATCTGAACCATTGCAGTGCCTGTCCCTGAATACCGATGTAATTGTGTAAACGATCTAGTAGTATTTTATGGTCTACAGTATCGAAAGCAGCACTAAGGTCAAGCAGGACTAAGAGTGAGATGTTACCTTTATCTGAAGCAATAAGGAGGTCATTTGTAATTCTAACGAGCGCAGTTTCAGTGCTGTGATGCGGTCTAAAGCCAGACTGAAACTTTTCGTTCATGTCATTATTTTGTAGGAAGGTACACAGTTGAGTTGACACTACTTTTTCTAGTATTTTAGACAAGTACGGGAGATTTGAAATCGGTCTATAGCTTCCAAGTTCATTGGGGTCTAAGTTTGTTTTTTTCTGATAAGAGGCTTAATTACAGCCAGCTTAAAGAAACCTGGGACATGTCCTAGATTAATTGACGAGTTGATTATGTTACAAATGGGCTCAATTACAGCAGGTAGTAACTCTTTTAATAAAGTTGTTGGGATGGGGTCTAATAAGCATGTTGTCGGTTTGGATGTTGCAATAATTTTAATTAAATCTTCCCGATTTAAAGGAGAAAAACACTCTAGCTTTTCTTTTTGGGTGACGGTTCAAACTTATTCTTCCGACACACTTGGAGGTTTGGTTTTAGCTATGTTGTCTCGTATTATTTCGATTTTCTCAGTAAAAAACTTCATGAATTCATTGCTACCAAGGTGCGGCGGAATACCCAGATCAGGTGGAGTCTGTTTGTTTGTTAGTTTAGCAATTGTACTAAATAAAAACCTTGGATTGTTTTTGTTATTTTCTATGAGTTTACGGAAGTGCTCGGCTTTTGCTGCTTTTAGTGCCTTTTTGTAACAGCTTGCACTCTCGTTCCATGCAATTTTAAAGACCTCTAATTCGGTTTGTTTCCATTTTCGCTCCAGTTTACGCGTTTCTCTTTTTTGGGGACGCGAGTGGTGTTATTATACCATGGTGCTATGATCTTTCCATTAATCCTTTTTGACTTCATAGGTGCGACCGCTTCTAATGCATTAGAGAAAATGGTGCCCATGTTGCTGGTCATGTCATCGAGCAAATCTATATTAGTTGGAAAGGTTATTAGAGGAGTCAGATCTGGCAAGTTCTTTACGAAACTATCTTTAGTAGTTGAGGTGATTGTTCTACCCAGTCGATAACGAGATATACAACTGATTTCTGCAGTGCGCAGTGTACATGTTATAAGATGGTGATCGGAAACATAGTCGCTTTGAGGTATAATATCGATATCGGTTAGATCGGCTCCGTGAGATATAATCAAGTCTAGGGTATGATTAAGGCGATGAGTAGGTCTAGTGATGTATTGTGTTACACCACAAGAGTCTAGTAGTTCTTTAAACGCCACAGCTAATGGATCGTTAGCAATATCTACGTGGATATTAAAATCTCCAACAATCAGTACTTTATCGACGTTAACCAATAGATCCGATAAGAAGTCTGCGAACTTTATCAGAAAATTAGTGTAAGGCCCAGGGGGTCTATACACAGTAACCAATGTAAGAGAGACCAATGATTTTTTGCTTTTGTTTGGAACTGTTATGTTCAACGCAAGCATTTCAAATGATTAAAATGTATGCATTGTTCTCCGAGTAACGGTAAGAAAGTCTCAAAAGATTGTTGCGACACCACCACCTCTACCAACCGGACGTGGCTCATGAATATAACCGTAGCTTGGTGGAGTAGACTCATTTAAACCGAAGTAATCGTTTGGCTTAAGCCAGGTTTCAGTAAGGCAAAGTATATCATAAACAATAACTCAACGAATTTACCTTATAAAGATTCGCAATATACTTTAATACTTATACTCTGTGAGATTACGGTAGTGTTTTGTGATTGTTCTATTGATCAAGTTTGTTTAATACCAACTCCTGCTTTGTGAAAGCATTTTTTAACTTGCTGTCGTCAACTCTTAGAGCGTTAAATAAGGAACCCCTCCCCCACCTCGCTCGCAGTCAACCGCGCTGAGACACTAACGTTACTCATCAGGCCGAATATTCTCGTTCTCAGCGAAAGGTAACGTTAATGGTTTATTAATTATGTTTTTTGATCAATAACATTCGGTCGCTATGAGGGATTTTTTTATATTGCAGTCAGTATCGTCTTTTATCGTTAATGTTAGCGTATGAATGTTCCGTTGACTCCAGGTGTAAGTTAATTAATTGCAGCATAAACAATAACTCTACGAATTTACTTCATAAAGATTCGCAATGTAATAATTATACTCTGTGTTTTGTGATTGTGCTATTGATCAAGTTTGTTTAATATCAACTCCTGCTTTGTGAAAGCATTTTTTAACTTGCTGTCGTCAACTCTCGATTTTGTAAATTTTTTACTGAAAAACTTTTACATGTTTCTACATTCTGGCTGAAATTAGCACAATTAAAAAATATTTTCTTCAAGTTAAGTGTTATTGTCTTTGTTTACCATATTTACACTTCATGAAACGCCACAGGAGTTAACAAATTACACTGGGGTGAGCTTATTTGTAACAACCTACATAAATTATTTTACACTGGTTAGAGTTGGCTGTAGTTAGTGTTTTAACTCTATGGGGAGTAAGTTTTTAACTATTTAAGAGTGTCAATGTGCCAACAGTTTCAAAAGTGTTAAAATAACTCTATTGGGAGTGGACCCCATGGGACACTTTCAAAGTGTTAAAATTAACTCCTATAGAGTTATTTTGTGTTTCCATATTTTGCTGTGTACTTAATAAACCTGGTACAGCGTGCTCATAACAGATATAAGAAGTGTATCTGACCCACATTAATAATATTATTATGTTCAATTACCTGTGTACCTTGTCCGGGATTTGCAGATATATCCAACTTCAGTGGTATTTGTGTGTGATTTGGACAACTTTGTCTTTATGTATTAATTTTGTGATATATAATTTAAATGCGTTTAAAGTTCTGACTCGAAGTTTGAATTGATTTACTCTCCCAATAGACCTAACTGAACCACGCCCACCTTGCCACAATTACTTTTTTCCCTTTTCTTTTTTCATTCTTTTCAGTTTCAAATGAGAAACATTAATCAAGTGTTTTTAAATAGACACAAGTTTGAAGTAGCTTTTCAGAGAAGTGTTTTATACTGTCATGCTGAAGAGTTTTAATTGTTTTTGGGGGGAAATTTCTTAATGTTTTTGTCTTTAGACCCCAATTGAGCAAGTCTATGGTGATTTGGCAAAAACTAAAACATGGATTTTGAAATTGGAAACTGTTCCAAAGAAGTGTTTTTGCATTTGTAATGTCAATGCGTATCATTACAGAATGGTGTGTGTTAAAAGTTTTTAGTTCCTTGTAGATTTATTGGTACAATATTGTCATGATTCCACTATCATGTCATGTTTTTTCGTGTTGTTTGAGTGGAGTCATGGCATAACCTATGGTTTCATGTCATGTGAGATTGAAAGATTCTTTCTCGTGTCTCGTCATTGTTCCCTACATCTCGTTCCTCGTCAGCCTCTCCTGAGTGCTAATCCCCAGCACCTGTTGCTCGTTACCATCCTCTGTTTGTTCCCCTATAAAGAGTCCTCATGTTTCTTTGTCTCGTTGCTCGTGCATTGTATGCAGTACCTGTGAGTGTGAGTGTGAGTGTGAGTGTGAGTGTGAGTGTGAGTGTGAGTGTGAGTGTGAGTGTGAGTGTGAGTGTGAGTGTGAGTGTGAGTGTGAGTGTGAGTGTGAGTGTGAGTGTGAGTGTGAGTGTGAGTGTGAGTGTGAGTGTGAGTGTGAGTGTGAGTGTGAGTGTGAGTGTGAGTGTGAGTGTGAGTGTGAGTGTGAGTGGTACTGTTGCTTGCTGATCCGTAAGCTGTATCTGTAAGCTGTTAGCTACCTGTTCTTGTATGTTTCATTGCCCTCGTCTTGCCTTGTTCCTGTCTCCCTTAAGTAAGTTTAGTCAAGTGTTTGTACTAGTGTTTATTTTCTTAGTTTAGTTAGTCAGTGTCTTTATTTATATATATTTATCCTGTATTGTTTTCCCCCTCGTGGGTTTTTGTTTTACCTGTTTTGTAGTGTTGTTTTCTGTTAAATAAATATATCTGTTAACCCCATCACCACCGTCTCTGCCTGCAATTGGGTTCTCACGCCATGTCTCAAATTGAGATTCATGACACTATATATTGGGACAAACATGCCATGTTTTGCAAAGTAAAACAAAAACACGCTGATGTTTATTGCTAATTTATTTGTGCATTTTATTTTTTTACTCTAAAAACATTTTTTTATGAAAATATAGGCAGTGACATCATTTTGACATTGTAATATGCAAAGGAAAGCTAAGAAGAATGCTTGAAAAACGAGGATGTTTTGGTCTTCAGACATGCTCTTCATGCATCTCAGCATCCCTTTGTTTAACCTATCAAAAATAAAGCGCAAGACATGACTGAAAAGACAAGACCATGAGTCAGAAATAATAATGAAAAACTATAACCCCTGCTGAAAAGACCAGCATATAGCAATGTTGGTGTGCTAATGTGTCCACCAAGCTGCTTGGCTGCAACACAATCTTGATTAAAATGCTTCAAGTTTTGTATTGTGGTGATTTCAGCAGGTAAATACAAGTGCACAAATGCAGTTTATTCACATGAAAAGAACACATGTTTAACATACTGCAGTAAAGCCTGTTAATACGCTGGATGTCATTGGGGCTCATTTGTTTAGCTTCACCAATCACAACGTTTGGGTTTGGAGTGGGAATGATGGTTGGCTGACGGTTCCGGGAGAAAGCGTCCCTGAAACACATAGAAAATGCACAGTTGCTTATTGTGTGCGCATATGTGTGTGTGTGTGCGTTTGCGTGCATGTGTGTGCGTTGCGCGTGGACTAAACTAAAACTTACCTCGGATAGTGCATCACAGAGTTGTAGTCGTAGGGAGTACCCAGATTATTGGTATTTCTTATATGAAAATTGTGCTCCATTCCTGTTACGGCATATAAAAAATTTGTATTGAATATGTAATTATAAAAATGAAACTGGAATATAATGGAACATTGTTAATGTGACAACAGTGGTTATAGAAAAAAGTATCTGTTATTACTGTATGTTTCACATTTTGATTCAGTCACTCCACTAAAATCCAGCCTAGTTTACAACATTGCATAGCAAATCTCAAGCAAATGATCAAAGGAACTGTAAGGAAGGCGTACCAGGTTGGACGTTTTGAAGAAGAATTTGAACATGTCCGTCACGGTCACTACGATTCTGCTCATGATGGAATCCGAGAGCATGAAGCAGCTCGTGCTGAACAATACTGTGATAAACACATCCACGGCGGTCCAGAGACACAACCTGCCCTCCGCCTTGGCGTCCAATATATGAATAGCAGCTGTTGACCACACATAGAAATTAGTTCTTACTTTAATGTGACACTGATGCACAAATTCACGTTATGCACAGAATAGAGAAAACGAACATTAACATAAATAAGACATTTGAGCATAAGACATTTACCCCGAGACTGACTTTATGTCAACAAAGTCCCTCTGTCCATTGTGAGGAGTGAATCGAATGCAGGTTGATTTATGAAAAGACCTAAGGCCACTTTTAATCACTGATTTTTCTTGAGGAGCTGAGAATGAAGTAGAATGTTGAGTGAAATATTAACTGTTAAAAAGTAACATCAAAATTATTCAAATAAGAGTTGTCAATTACAGAACTGGTTGGAGATGGCATAGGGCACATAGACTCTTCTATTTCTGCTTCTGCTCCATTTACACCCTTGAGCTGTGCATTGATCTGCATTCTGTAACCCTGTTGCTACAGCGATGTCTCCAAACATGATCACAGGATCGTCCAATCCCTGTACTGTGTTATATAATGCTGTTATTCACTCTGTTATTCAATATGCCAATTCATGGGAATATCATTTTATGTACAGAATTACCAGCATGTTTGTTGGCCTCAATTATTGCTGACACTGGAACGTCATCTTGCTCAGGGCTGGCATCTAACATGTGTTAAGTCAGTAAATCAAAGATAAAACACACAAAAAAACATTTTAATATAAAAACTTTCACCAATAGTTGCTGTGACAACAAATAAACTTCATTCGTGCATCTTACCAGTCTCTTCAGAGGTCGTTTTGAAAAAATTCTGTTTAAGGATTTGAAACATGTAGATTATAAACCTCTGATTGAAATAAAAAGCATTTAATTTATTTTATTTTGTGATGTGCTCTTACCGCAACAGAATGACTCTGAGCTGGAACAAAGCTCAGCACAAGAGAGATGTAGACTACTAGCAGGTACATAATGAAAGCTTCCTGAAAAGCTGTGCTGAGTTAAACAGAGCAGAGGTTTATATAGTCTTCTGAAAGCACTCAACTTCCCTTTTAGTAAACCAGCCTTTATTAATTCACAGATTTTCAAAATGAATTAATTTATTAACAAAATTAAAGTTCTCTTGTTGCAGGAAAAAGTAGACAGACTTTAAAAGATACAGTAGCAGCCAAAAACAAAGTCCATAGTGCATTGGTGCAAAAAAGAAGGTATTGTTCAAAATAGACAGAACACTGAAGATTTAAGCTATTTTATTTATATTAAATTACTTGGCAGAAAGACAGATCAAGGAATATGAGTTTTTCTCAAATATGCAACAAACCAAGGCACAGGAAAGTCAAAAGCATGCAAAAATCATATGTTGACTGCAATTAAGTTATTATTTTGTGGTTCTTCTTATGTAGTAATATTTTGTAGCAACAAGTTTTTTTACTTGAAGTGAATAGATTGTTTTGTACCTACTCAATAGGCTAGTCCTCAACATGTTGCAAAAAAAAACCCTCAAGAGTTGTCAAAATATTTTAATATGTTATATGTTAGTGTGTTAACTTAATATTCTAAGTTGTCAAAACTTATTTGGTTAGTATTTTTAAAGGATTAATGTTTACTGGCTTAAATTATGCTGTTGTGGTTGTCATAGTAAATTAGGCTGGCTGTTGTATTTAAAGATTTTTTAATGATGTTTGCTTATTGAGGATTGTGTGTTAAGTGTTGATGGAGCTACGTTGCTGCAGGCTACGCACAACACACGCTATTTCAATGTTACTTGACCCATGTTTTGGTCTCTTATAAGAAGTATGTATGCAACAAAATGAAAAAATGTTATAACAAAATGAAGTAAAAGCTTGAGTTTCTTGAAGCTGTAGGTTTCTGTGGCTTAACTGGTAGAGCATTGCATTTAAATTGCAGAAGTCTGTGGGTTCTAGAAATATCTGACATGGTCAGGCAAAATCATGACACAGAGTGGCATAAGTGACATTTTGGGTGAAACGGAGATACTAAATGAAAGCCCTCGATGAGCTGAAAGCCCAAAATGACAAGTGAAATCAATTTGGAATTATTCATTAGAAGTCAAAAGACTTATCACTGAACAACGAACTGAGCCAGTTGGTGCCAAAAGGGCAGAACTGTATTTTGGAGAAACTTCATTTTCTTAAACCATAATGGCTGAAACATTGGTGCCAAAAAGGCGCATGTGAGATTTTAATAAAGATAAATGATGTTGTTTCTTCCTAACTGAAATGTTTAAATACTGTTCAATAAGTATATGACACCCATGTGTGTAACATCTTTATTATAAAGTATTGAAATCAATACACAAAATCAGATCAAACTAAATATTTTTTTTATTCTGGCTCTCCTGGAAAGTTGATGAAAAGTCACTTATGCCCCTCTGGTTCTCACTCACTAACAGGCTAACGAAGTCGGACATCACCTTTGGTCAATATTGCATTTGTGTTTGTTGTGAAATAAATCGAAGTTTGTCAAGAATTGCAAACTCTGAAGCGGAACATAAGCGAGGAAGCTGTTAGGTCTCTGGTTTACAGTTAACCAGATTCTGACTCATACTATAAGCAATAAAAGAGATACAAGAGGATGTGAAAAGATCTCAAAAAGAGAAAACGGATGCAACAGATTGTTTTTATTTTTATTTAAAAAAATATGTCATCTGACCATTGAGTAGCATGGCTACAATCATTTCTGATTCAACATTAAAGAATCTATATCGTATAATGCCGTTTAAGTGTTTTGGTTCTACTTTAAGTCCTTCTTTATAATATAACATGTTTATCTCATCAAAAATACATAAAAACACAAATGGTACAACTTGAATTATCAACCCATGTTTGGATGAAATACTGCAACTGCCAACTGATGGGTTATAATTTAACCTACAGTATTCTATCTTTTTGCATTTAATGGGTAACAACAACCCAGAATTCTGGAAGTTAATTTGCAAAATGTGGAATTTATCAAACAGCTTCTTAAAGTATCACCTCTCAATGCTTTCTGAGTTGTATTAAAGAGGTTTTCATCTATTCACAGGTCCTTGCTGTTTTTTTCTTTATTCTCTTTTCCTCATAAATGTCAAACTCTTTGTTTCGTTATGATAAAAGTAATTAATTTAAAGAACATCTTTCATTTTTCCACATAATTTTCGATAACAGCAGCTGTAAAATAAATTCATTTAATTGTTATATGTGTTTTCACATAATTTTACTGTGTTTTAAAATCATTTTGTCAGCAATTTCAGAACCTTGATGTCATTTTTAAAAAATCTAGACACAAAACTCAAAACAGTCATTAATTGTAACACAGGCTGTCCAATGCTTAAAACTTTGCATGTTGCATTCATATGAAAGTGACTTATTTGTCAGATATGGTGACCCATCCCCGAAATGTGACCTCTTCATTCAACCCATCCAGTGAGTAGTGAACACACGCAGAGCAGGTCATGAACACACATAGGGCCTACACCCGAAGCAGTGATCAGCTATCACTGCAGCGCCCGGGGAGCAAGTAGGGGTAAGGTGCCTTGCTCAAAGGCACCTCAGCCGACTCGTTACCCACCGGCCCGAGAATCGATCACACCAAAACTCGAGCAAGCGTGTTCCAAGCTCTTTTTTACCCACTGGAAAAGTTTCTTATTAACACGTGAGTGACGCGATTTGACAAATATTTTCATTGTTCTCGAAAGACGAGATTGACGTGCGTTCGCGGCAATCGCGATAAGAATGAAACTCAGCAATTTACAATATTTACAAGAATTACACATTAATATGACACTGTTGTTGAATAGAACACAAAAAAACATCTCTCAGTGGTTGAGACGCGTGGTGATGTCATTTCCCGGCCATTAACGATCTACATCCCACCCCTACTGTGACCCATGGTTTCTTCTGTACGTTTTAGAGCCAGTGAGCAACAGACTTTCAAAATAAATAATACGATAAAATAAATGTTGGCGTTAATTAATTTATGCGTTAATAACAGGTTAACTAACCAGCAAAAAATGAACTTTCATTTAAAGGCCGAAGGGACTGATGCCGTGGCTTAAACTTACTTCAAATATAAATACTTTTATGTGGTTTTGACAAAGATTAATCAATTATTATTCAGCATTATCTTATTTTTAATTGATGATTTAGGCACGTTTAACACCAAACTTTTCTAATACAGAAAGTAGAGAATAATTCTTGGTTTAAGTCTCTAATGAATGCTTAGGCTCTCTCCTCCTGCTAGGTCAGTGTGACTGTGAAGAGGGACTTCTTATCATCATGTTTAAAAATAACTTCGGTTAACACACACACACACACACACTACCCTTGAGGAGTTTCAGGAAAGTGAGAAAGCAGGAAAATCACGAGACAGACATAACATCATGTTTTAATTCATATTATAGTTAATTATCTGTCATCTTTTGATAGTCTATATGACTATGAGCCCTGTCTCATTACTCCAGAATTGTTTGAGAGCTTTGTGTTCTTGTTTATCTATTGATAACCAATCATGTGAGCTTGATTTATCCAAGAATTGATGTAGTGCGTTAACTCTGTTAGCTTAAATACTACTGCATTTTGGATGTAAGGCAGGTCGGCGTGTGGAACTCCATGAGAGTGCTGAAGCTGACTTCTGCTGGCAAAACTAATTTGCACTAATTTGAGAAGACACATGGCTGAGGATGTAGTCAACATCGTGCTGGAAAAAATGCAAGTCGACAGAATTACAAACGTGTTCAAGAAAACAATGCTGGTAAGGAAATTGAACTCACTGTGTTGTCTCTTGCAGAGATCCTTTGAATAAACATGTCCAGCAATCCATACAGTGGATGTCTTGATGCAAGAGGCCAAGCACTGATGCAACTCAAAATGTTGCATGGGGAACAACTGCTGATCTAGAGAAAAACAAGTGACATGAATCATACAAAGCAAAACTACTAATAAATATCTTTTAAATGTGTTTTAGTTGTAACAAGTGTTGTAAACTATTTAAGCACAAGACTGCAACGTAAATAAAAATGGGTCTAATTATGAAACCATTGCAATAAGATTTAGTATTTAAAAAGGCAGTTGTCCTGAATAACGTGTTACCTTCACCCAGAAAAGCGTGAGAAAAGATGCTAAGATAACACGATTTGCTCGTCTAACGTTAAATGAGTTTAGATACGCAGGTTATCATTGTTATGAGCTAGCAACATCACGCATTTACACCAATTCAGTCTTTTTCTACATACACAGCCAATAATCTTAAATCATTTAATAGAGTAACGTTAACTGTAAACTATGGCACCGTTGACTAAACCCAGCTTACAGGACACATGTTTGTTAATTTAACAGACACATGTATGTTAATTTAACGGAATTTTTTGATTTACTCTCCCAGTAGACCTAACTGAACCACGCCCACCTTGCCACAATTACTTTTTTCTTTTTTTCCTTTTCTTTTTTCATTCTTATCAGTTTCAAATGAGAAACATTAATCAAGTGTTTTTAAATAGACACAAGTTTGAAGTAGCTTTTCAGAGAAGTGTTTTATACTGTCAGGCTGAAGAGTTTTAATTGTTTTTTGGGGGAAATTTCTTAATGTTTTTGTCTTTAGACCCCAAGTGAGCAAGTCTATGGTGACTATGGCAAAAACTAAAACATGGATTTTCAAATTGGAAACTGTTCCAAAGAAGTGTTTTTGCATTTGTAATGTCAATGCGTATCATTACAGAATGGTGTGTGTCAATAGTTTTTAGTTCCTTGTAGATTTATTGGTACAATATATTGGGACAAACATGCCATGTTTTGCAAAGTAAAACAAAAACACGCTGATGTTTATTGCTAATTTATTTGTGCATTTTATTTTTTTTACTCTAAAAACATATTTTCATGAAAATATAGGCAGTGACATCATTTTGACATTGTAATATGCAAAGGAAAGCTAAGAAGAATGCTTGAAAAACGAGGATGTTTTGGTCTTCAGACATGCTCTTCATGCATCTCAGCATCCCTTTGTTTAACCTATCAAAAATAAAGAGCAAGACATGACTGAAAAGACAAGACCATGAGTCAGAAATAATAATGAAAAACTATAACCCCTGCTGAAAAGACCAGCATATAGCAATGTTGGTGTGCTAATGTGTCCACCAAGCTGCTTGGCTGCAACACAATCTTGATTAAAATGCTTCAAGTTTTGTATTGTGGTGATTTCAGCAGGTAAATACAAGTGCACAAATGCAGTTTTTTCACATGAAAAGAACACATGTTTAACATACTGCAGTAAAGCCTGTTAATACGCTGGATGTCATTGGGGCTCATTTGTTTAGCTTCACCAATCACAACGTTTGGGTTTGGAGTGGGAATGATGGTTGGCTGACGGTTCCGGGAGAAAGCGTCCCTGAAACACATAGAAAATGCACAGTTGCTTATTGTGTGCGCATATGTGTGTGTGTGCGTTTGCGTGCATGTGTGTGCGTGCGCATGGACTAAACTAAAACTTACCTCGGATAGTGCATCACAGAGTTGTAGTCGTAGGGAGTACCCAGATTATTGGTATTTTTTATATGAAAATTGTTCTCCATTCCTGTTACAGCATATAAAAAATTTGTATTGAATATGTAATTATAAAAATGAAACTGGAATATAATGGAACATTGTTAATGTGACAACAGTGGTTATAGAAAAAAGTATCTGTTATTACTGTATGTTTCACATTTTGATTCAGTCACTCCACTAAAATCCAGCCTAGTTTACAACATTGCATAGCAAATCTCAAGCAAATGATCAAAGGAACTGTAAGGAAGGCGTACCAGGTTGGACGTTTTGAAGAAGAATTTGAACATGTCCGTCACGGTCACTACGATTCTGCTCATGATGGAATCCGAGAGCATGAAGCAGCTCGTGCTGAACAATACTGTGATAAACACATCCATGGCGGTCCAGAGACACAACCTGCCCTCCGCCTTGGCGTCCAACATATGAATAGCAGCTGTTGACCACACATAGAAATTAGTTCTTACTTTAATGTGACACTGATACTACAAATTCACGTTATGCACAGAATAGAGAAAACAAACATTAACATAAATAAGACATTTGTGCATAAGACATTTACCCCGAGACTGACTTTATGTCAACAAAGTCCCTCTGTCCATTGTGAGGAGTGAATCGAATGCAGGTTGATTTATGAAAAGAGCTCATGCCACTTTCAATCACTGATTTTTCTTGAGGAGCTGAGAATGAAGTAGAATGTTGAGTGAAATATTAACTGTTACAAAGTAACATCAAAATTATTCAAATAAGAGTTGTCAATTACAGAACTGGTTGGAGATGGCATAGGGCACATATACTTCTCCATTTCTGCTTCTGCTCCATTTACACCCTTGAGCTGTGCATGGATCTGCATTCTGTAACCCTGTTGCTACAGCGATGTCTCCAAACATGATCACAGGATCGTCCAATCCCTGTACTGTGTTATATAATAATGTTATTCAATATGCCGATTCATGGGAATATCATTTTATGTACAGAATTACCAGCATGTTTGTTGGCCTCAATTATTGCTGACACTGGAACGTCATCTTGCTCAGGGCTGGCATCTAACATGTGTTAAGTCAGTAAATCAAAGATAAAACTCTTAATATAAAAACTATCATCAATAGTTGCTGTGACTACAAATAAACTTCATTCGTGCATCTTACCAGTCTCTTCAGAGGTTGTTTTGAAAAAAATCTGTTTAAGGATTTGAAACATGTAGATTATAAACCTCTGATTGAAATAAAAAGCATTTAATTTATTTAATTTTTTGATGTGCTCTTACCGCAACAGAATGACTCTGAGCTGGAACAAAGCTCAGCACAAGAGAGATGTAGACTACTAGCAGGTACATAATGAAAGCTTCCTGAAAAGCTGTGCTGAGTTAAACAGAGCAGAGGTTTATATAGTCTTCTGAAAGCACTCAACTTCCCTTTTAGTAAACCAACCTTTATGAATTCACAGATTTTCAAAATGAATTAACAAAATTAAAGTTCTCTTGTGAGTGAGTGTGTGTGCCCTGCGATGGGTTGGCACTCCATCCAGGGTGTATCCTGCCTTGATGCCCGATGACTCCTGAGATAGGCGCAGGCTCCCCGTGACCCAAGGTAGTTCGGATAAGCGGTAGAAAATGGATGGATGGATGGAAGTTCTCTTGTTGCAGGAAAAAGTAGACAGACTTTAAAAGATACAGTAGCAGCCAAAAACAAAGCCCATAGGGCATAGTGCATTGGTGCAAGAAAGAAGGTATTGTTCAAAATAGACAGAACACTGAAGATTTAAGCTATTTTATTTATATTAAATTACTCGGCAGAAAGACGGATCAAGGAATATGAGTTTTACTCAAATATGCAACAATCATATGTTGACTACAATTCAGTTATTATTTTGTGGTTTAAGTTTTTTTACTTTAACTAAATAGATTGTTTTGTACCTACTCAATAAGCTAGTCCTCAACATGTTGCTAACGGTCACGGGTTACTTGAGGACAGAAAGATCTCACACCATAGATCGGGTTAAAGGATTTAATGCAAACAATCCACTCCTCGAATACAGGTATTCCAAAAGAATAACAAAACCAAAGTAAACAGGATATATTCCAGACTGCAGCATCAACACCGACATACATCTCACAACATTAGAACATTAATACTCGACAAGGAACTGAAATAAGGGGAGAACTTAAATAGAACAGATAACAAGGACAGCACAGGTGATGGGGATAAACTAGATAATGGGGTACAGGTGCAAAAGTACAAGAGAACAAATCACAGGTGAGATAGCGTGATATGTAAAAATGATAGTCCGTGGGGAAAAATGCAGAACAGGCAAGGAACACACGGGAGAGTTACACTAAAAAATATTTACTCAAGAGTTGGCAAAATATTTTAAAATAGCATGTTGTCAAAACTTTTTTGGTTAGTATTATTAAAGGATTAATGTTTACTGGCTTAAATTATGCTGTTGTGGTTGTCAAAGTAAATTAGGCTGGCTGTTGTATTTAGAGTTGCATTTTAATGATGTTTGCTTATTGAGGATTGTGTGTTAAGTGTTGATGGAGCTACGTTGCTGCAGGCTACGCACAACACACGCTATTTCAATGTTACTTGACCCATGTTCTGGTCTCTTTTAAGCATTATGTATGCAAAAAAATTAAAAAATGTTATAACAAAATGAAGTAAAAGCTTGAGTTTCTTGAAGCTGTAGGTTTCTGTGGCTTAACTGGTAGAGCATTGCATTTAAATTGCAGAAGTCTGTGGGTTCTAGAAATATCTGACATGGTCAGGCAAAATCATGACACAGAGTGGCATAAGTGACATTTTGGGTGAAACGGAGATACTAAATGAAAGCCCTCGATGAGCTGAAAGCCCAAAATGACAAGTGAAATCAATTTGGAATTATTCATTAGAAGTCAAAAGACTTATCACTGAACATATTAAGCCAGTTTGTGATAAAAGGGCAGAACTGTATTTTGGAGAAACTTCAACCATAATCCAAACTTCAACCATAAACCATAATGGCTGAAACATTGGTGCCAAAAAGGCGCATGTGAGATTTTAATAAAGATAAATGATGTTGTTTCTTCCTAACTGAAATGTTTAAATACTGTTCAATAAGTATATGACACCCATGTGTATAACATCTTTATTATAAAGTATTGAAATCAATACACAAAATCAGATCAAACTAAATATTTTTTTATTCTGGCTCTCCTGGAAAGTTGATGAAAAGTCACTTATGCCCCTCTGGTTCTCACCCCATTAATATGTATACATAGAATGCTGTAACATTTGAGTTATCCAGGCAGGAAGCGAATCCACATGAAGTATAGATTTATTAATAATCTAAACCTAAAAATAACAAAGAAACAAGAAACTAGCGTTATCCAGCTAAACCAACTAAAAGACAGGGGAACACAGACTTAATCGTGACAATCGTAGAATAGGTTGCTTGTTTATTATTATACATATTTTAATAAAGAACGAAGCTGTCAAATTTCAACAACAAGGCAAACGAAGTCAGACATCACCTTTGGTCAATATTGCGTTTGTGTTTGTTGTGAAATAAATCGAAGTTTGTCAAGAATTGCAAACTCTGAAGCGGAACATAAGCGAGGAAGCTGTTAGGTCTCTGGTTTACAGTTAACCAGATTCTGACTCATACTATAAGCAATAAAAGAGATACAAGAGGATGTGAAAAGATCTCAAAAAGAGAAAACGGATGCAACAGATTGTTTTTATTTTTATTTAAAAAAATATGTCATCTGACCATTGAGTAGCATGGCTACAATCATTTCTGATTCAACATTAAAGAATCTATATCGTATAATGCCGTTTAAGTGTTTTGGTTCTACTTTAAGTCCTTCTTTATAATATAACATGTTTATCTCATCAAAAATACATAAAAACACAAATGGTACAACTTGAATTATCAACCCATGTTTGGATGAAATACTGCAACTGCCAACTGATGGGTTATAATTTAACCTACAGTATTCTATCTTTTTGCATTTAATGGGTAACAACAACCCAGAATTCTGGAAGTTAATTTGCAAAATGTGGAATTTATCAAACAGCTTCTTAAAGTATCACCTCTCAATGCTTTCTGAGTTGTATTAAAGAGGTTTTCATCTATTCTCAGGTCTTGGTGTTTTTTCTTTATTCTCTTTTCCTCATAAATTTTAAACTCTTTGATCGTTATGATAAAAGTGATTCATTTAAGGATTTTTTTTAATTATTTTCATTTTTCCACATCATTTTTGATAACAGCAGCTGTATAATAAATACATTTAATTGTTATATGTGTTTTCACATAATTTCACTGTGTTTTAAATTCATTTTGTCAGCAATTTCAGAACCTTGATGTCATTTTTCAAAACTCTAGACACAAAACTCAAAACAGTCATTACTTGTAACACAGGCTGTACAATGCTTAAAAATTTGCATGTTGCATTCATATGAAAGTGACCTATTTGTCAGATATGGTGACCCATCCCCGAAATGTGACCTCTTCATTCAACCCATCCAGTGAGTAGTGAACACACGCAGAGCAAGTTTGACAAATATTTTCATCCTTCGCAAAACACGAGGTTGACGTGCATTTGCGGCAATCGCGATAAGTAAGGAATTTTTCAAAATGAAATAAAAGAGACAAAAGCAAGGTTGGTCCATCCAGGAATGCATCGGGATCGATCCTTTATTTTATAAGAAATATTTTGACCCAAATTGGAGATATACCAGTATATGAGTCTGAATCATTCTTTGTGGTCTTGCTAGTAAGAAGTCAAGCTTTATTGGAATGAATTTGCCCCATCACACTTTCACTTACGCTTTTCTCATGGTTTACTTCTAGGTTTCTCATGGGTTTCAATGTTTAAGAAATCGGTTACGCACTGAGTAACAAAGTAAGCCCTGAAACGGATAAAGAAATAGAACCGAGCTGTTGTGAACAACTCTGCTATGAAGCACTTAGTTCAAAGGAAATCTGTGAATTTATTAAAAAGACGTTATGGTTGCAAATTCTTAGCTGTATGTGCTTATTCATGGATAAGTAAAATGGGAGGTGTCCCGTTGTCCCCGGAGGGGGAAATAGTGGAAGTAGCTAAGAGGTGTCATAACTTCACATATAAAACAAAATATTTATATATCTATTTTTGGTATTATTGTGGACATGTGATCTGAGAATACTGTTTATCAATAGCTCTGTCCATGTTCCTGATATTTTATAATTCACTACGAATAAAACGTGGACAAAGCATCTGCTGTTGTGATCAAAGGTGAAACAAATCTACCAGATGTGAGTTTTGAGTTTAGACTGTTAAGGCATAGAGCCTGTGGCTATCACAGATCATTTTAAGTAAAATAATTGTGGAAGTTTTTACTGTAATGAAAATTCTATCTAACAAAGGGAAGTGAAACCACATCTGATTCTTTGCATAAAGGGAGTTTAAATAGCAAAGAAGTGAAAATGATTAAGTTTTTAATCCTCTAAATTAACTAAAAATGTCTTACGGACAGAATTCTGTGTTGGGAAAAACACAGTAGTCAACATAATTCATGTTGATATTTTATAAAAACCTAGAAGCCGATGGTCTACTTTGAAGAGATAAGATTGTGCTTGGCTATAAAAAAATTGTTCTTTTATCTCAAGCAGGCCCCCACCATGAAATCGGATGCAGTGGCAGAGATGGAGACTCATTCTGAATTGAAATTCATTATTCCCAAATTTCCTGATGTATGGGCAAAAGACAAATTTGATTGAGGAGTTGCAAAAGTACGCCACTTAGCATTCCAGGACCCATGCCAACGTTACCAAAAAGAGAAAAAAAGAGAACTTTATTTGTTGTAAGAGTTACCTAAATGGGGGATTGCAGTTCTATGCTCATCCCTCACCAAATGAACATTTAAGATGTAAATATTTAAGTATACTGTTCAAATAGTTTTTGTTATTCTTCAATTGTCTTGATTATATTATAGGCGTTTCCATTGACTATGATGGTTCCTGAAATGCCTGTCTGCCAAACCCAAAGAAAATGTTTTGTAGTGCCATATGAGAGAGAGATTTTGATCTCTCTGATTTTGTCTGATGGGATGGAGCGAAAACCAGTGTGCATGAGGTGATGACCCAATTAAGATTCTCTAGTGGCCAGAGGAGGACAACCTAAAGCAGGGCTTCAACGCTACTGGCACCGGCCCAATAAGGGAGGTGTAATCTGAAGGGAGTGGGTGTGATGCTTCTTTTGTGCCAAGAGTATCAAATGAGGAGTTCTCCAAAATAGAATCCACTTCTAGACAGTGCTAAGGATGTTCATCCCAGAAAACAGGACTTGATAGTCATCGAAACAGTCTCTCTTTATATTAAGGCAATTTTGGCAAAATGGTGGCCACATCATTTGGTTAAGAACACCTATGGGACAGTTGACTTGATATTGTATCATAGTTTGGCACATGCAGAGCTGGAAGTTAAGCTACATATAATGATTTCCAAAACAAGGTGGTGGCCTAAGATAAAAATCTTATCCAAATTCTCATCCAAAACTAAAATCCTGTTGGGTCATGGTCTTAGGACACATTTCATAGGAAATGTTGGATCCATTTACATACTGACGGTTGTTGATTTATTTTCAAGGAGTTTGGAGGCGTTTCCCCTACGAAATTGTACAGCAGAGGCAACAGCCAATATATTGCTGGATTAAGTTTTTTCCACCACGGGGTGCTGTTAAAAATTTGACTCAGATCACATGATACACAATTCACTGGTAGGATGGTGAACATTTTTAACTGAACATTTTCATATTGCTTTCTGTCTAGTAAATCAGTACTGTGGTACGGTAAGAGACACGTTAGACACAAGACGGCAGTTTTAACAACCCCGGGGGGGGAATTTATTGTGTTCACAAGTGTAAGTTTCCACAATGTAACAACCCGGGTGCTGAAGTGCTCAGGATACCGCCGATCCGTGTTTGAGTTTCCAATTCCTCCTTTTACTCACTCGACTCTGTAAAGGAAGTAGAGACACAGTGTTAGCTGTGGGAGAGACTCGCCCCAGAGTGGCGTGTGTGCGTGGCTTATATGCCCGGCAGCTAATCGGCCTCAGGTGTAGGTGATCAGCATTAGCTGCCGGGCCGTTTCCTAGGCGACGCTGATCCTGGACCTGTACCCTCTGCCACACTCCCCCCCCAAGCGTCGACCTGGTGTTCCAGTGTTTCGGGATGATAACAAGGGTGGGAGGGAAGTGTTACCTAACAGACCTGCCCAACCGGACCACATCCTCGATAGCCCGCCCGCGTTGCCATTGGAGGCCCCGGCTCGGTGTCGTACCGTGAAGTGGAAGTCCTGGAGCGCGAGGAACCAACAGGTCACTCGAGCGTTGGTATCTTTTGCTCGGGCCATCCACTGTAAGGGAGCGTGATCTGTGACCAAGGTAAAGCTTCGGCCTAACAGGTAGTAGCGCAGCTCCAGAACTGCCCACTTCACGGCCAGGGCCTCCTTTTCTACTGCGGCGTACCTGGTTTCGGCCGGCGTCAGTTTACGGCTAATATACGTGACAGGGTGTTCCTCTCCGTCCTGGACCTGGGACAAGACTGCCCCCAAACCGGTACCGGAGGCGTCCGTCTGGAGGACGAAAGGGCATCTGAAGTCCGGCGCATACAGAACCGGCGACGAAGTGAGAGCTTGCTGCAGGGTCCGGAACGCTGTCTCCGCCTCAGTCGTCCACTTAAGGTTCTCTGGATGTCCTTTCTTCGTCAGGTCTGTTAGGGGGCTAGCTATCGAGGAAAAATGAGGGATGAAACAGCGATAGTAGCCCGCCAGCCCTAGAAACGCACGCACCTGGGTCTTCGTGGTTGGTCGGGCCGCAGATCGCACCGCCTCCACCTTCTTCTCCTGGGGGCGGATGAGTCCCCGACCAATCTGATATCCCAGATACTTCGCTTCTGTGAGACCCAGGTGACATTTCTTTGGGTTGGCTGTGAGTCCAGCCCGACGCAACTCATCTAACACCCTCCCGGAGTCGGTCTAGATGTTCTTCCCAACCTTCGGAGTGTATCACTACGTCGTCAATGTAGGCGGCTGCGTAGCTTTGGTGGGGACCCAATACGATATTCATCATTCTCTGGAATGTTGCGGGAGCTCCATGTAGGCCAAACGGTAGGACTCTGTACTGCCAATGGCCACTGGGGGTGCTAAAGGCTGTATTCTCCTTGGCCTCAGCCGACAATGGGACCTGCCAGTACCCCTCAGTGAGATCCAGAGTGGAGATAAATCGAGCCCTACCGAGGCGCTCCAGCAACTCGTCTACCCGCGGCATGGGATATCCGTCAAACGATGAGACCTCATTGAGCTTCCGATAATCGTTGCAAAACCGGAGGGTGCCGTCTTGCTTGGGAACCATCACGATCGGGCTGGACCACGGGCTACGTCAGGGCTCAATAACTCCTAACTGGAGCATACGCTGCACTTCCTCCTCGATAGCTTGCCGACGGGCTTCGGGTACGCGGTAGGGCCGTTGCCGTACGATGACTCTGGGTCCCGTACGGATCTCATGCTGAATCACATTTGTCCGCCCCGGACGCTCCGTAAACACATCCTGATACTGACGGACCAGGGCTTCCAGCTTGGTTTTCTGGCCTGCGGCTAGCTGCTCCCCAAGGTCCACCACTGGATCCGCCTCCTGGACATATGCCGCTACTTGTGTCGGCGGCGCGATCCACTTCTTGAGAAGGTTGATGTGATAAACCTTTTCCTCCTTCCGACGGCCCGGCTGACGAAGTCGATACGTTACCGGTCCCACCTTTTCGATAACCGCATAGGGACCCTGCCAGGATGCCAGAAACTTGGAGGTAGCATTGGGCACAAGGACGAGCACCCGCTCGCCAGGCTGGAACTCTCGTGCCTGAGCGGGTCGGTCGTACACCTTCTGCTGTGCGCGCTGGGCCTCGACTAAGTGTTGCTTCACCAAAGGCATCACCCGATCGATCCGTTCTCGCATCTCCCTCACATGTTCTATCACCGTCCGGTGCGGCCCTGGCTGCTGCTCCCAGGCTTCTCGGGCGATATCCAACAGGCCTCTGGGCTGCCGTCCGAACAATAACTCGAAGGGAGTGAAACCAGTGGATGCTTGGGGCACCTCCCTAATCCCAAACAACACATATGGTAATAAGAGGTCCCAGTCGCGCCCATCTTCGGCTACCACTCGCTTTAACATCCGCTTGAGGGTCTGATTAAACCGCTCCACCAGTCCATCCGTCTGGGGGTGGTACACGGAGGTGCGGAGCTGTTTAATCTTGAGTAGCTGGCAGAGGTCACTCATCAGCCGGGACATGAAGGGAGTACCCTGGTCCGTCAAGATGGCGCTGGGAATACCCACCCGACTGAACATCAGAAATAGCTCCTTCGCGATGTTCTTCGCAGTGGCCTTGCGGAGGGGAATGGCTTCTGGGTATCGGGTGGCGTAATCCACAATAACCAGGATGTGTTCATGGCCTCGGGCGGATTTAGGCAACGGCCCTACCAGGTCCATGCCGATCCGACCGAAGGGTACCTCGATGATGGGCATTGGAATCAATGGGCTGGGGGGCGGGTGCCGAGGAGACGTCCGTTGACAAGTAGGGCAGCTCTGGCAAATCCGCTTCACCTCAGCGTCAATTCCGGGCCAATGCAACCGGTCCCTGATCCGTTGGAGAGTATTCTGGGCTCCCAGGTGCCCCGCCATTGGATGCGAAAGCGCTAGTTCCAGAACGGTCTCTGTCTTGGTTCTCGGCACCACGAGAAGGTGTTTAACTTCCCCCCGCCGTTCCGCGACACAGTAAAGTAGGCCGTTCTTTACCACGAAGTGGGGGAGAGGGTGAGGCGCGGGAACTCGCTCCTGTTCCTCCAACACTCGTACTTGGCTCCAACAATGTTTCAATCGTTCATCTTCCCGCTGTTCACGGCCGAACGTCCCACCAGCGGTGACCTGATGGTAGAGATCCATATATAGATTAGGGGGAGGATTCGGTTGACACTCACCCTCTCTTTCGCTGCCTGTGGCCAGGAACGCCCGCTGGAGGTCTCTGGCTCTCGGCGTCCGACGTCTTCCATGGCCCCCATTACCCTTCTTCACCTGGAACGTGGCCGCGATCAGTTTCTCAAATCCCGGCCAGTCGCGGCCCAACACCACTGGGACCGGAAGATCCTGGACAATGCCCACCTCTACAGGCCATGTCCCCGGCTCTGCTGATATGACCGCCCGGCGGGTTGGCACGTGCTGGGTGTCCCCGTGAACACAGGTGATGGGGACCGTGGCTTTGCTGTCGGACAACGGCTTCACCACCATCGGCTGGACCAGGGTAATGGCACTGCCAGAGTCAAGAAGAGCCCGGTAAGTCCTCCGTCCCAATCGAATGGTTCTTGTAGGAGCTCCCTGGGGTATGGTATGATGTACGGTACAACCGGCCATCCAGGCCCGGGCATTAGGTTCCGGAGACTCCGTAGGCATGGGTTCATCCACAGGTTCGGGGGCCACTGGCCTACTTACTGGTCGATTGGTACCCTCCGGCCGTGGCCTGTCGTATCCTCCCCTCCGGGGTGCCGTTCTCTCTCTCTCTCCAACCTCCCGACCGGACGACGCTTCAGCCAACTCCACCGCCTCGACTAGTTCCTTGGTCGTCCTTGGGTTCCGCATGCTCACCGGCCTTCGGAGGTGGCGTGGTAGGGTGCACAGGAGCCGGTCGATCATCACCCGCTCAGCCACTTGGAGAGCGGTCGGTTCATCCGCCAGCAACCAGAGATGGACCAGGCGGGTTAGTTGAGCGACCTGTTGTCGGACCGGTACACGCTCGTCATACGTCCACTTGCGAAATTGTTGTGCTGCACAAGGGGCCGAAAGTCCTTCGCGAGCCAAAATCTCCGCCTTCAGGACGCGGTAATCGTCAGCTTGGATGGCCGGGAGGGTGTAATAGGCGCGTTGCGCTTCCCCCGTCAGGTAGGGCGCTATCGTACGCGCCCATATCTCGTTGGCCCATCCCTCTCTGGGATTACTTCAAACGTGTGCAGGTACGCTTCCACATCGTCTTGGGCGGTCATTTTCGTCAACAGCAGGGACGCTTGGTGACGGGGTTCCGACCGCAGACCCGGGGCCGTAGTCGTCTGTAGTTGTTCCAATGCTTGATCAGACCGCTCTTGCCTGGCCACCAGCTGGTCGAAGCACTGTTGCTGGCGGACTGTTACCTCCGTGAGACGGCGTAGGATTTCCTCCATGGTCGACTTCGGAGGGAGAGAGAGCGTGTCCGTAATCCTAGGATTAGAGCAAGACCACAATTATTTTTGAAAAAAATTCCCTTCTGGAGACGGTCTCTTACCAATTATGCCCGCATTCTCCACCACTTGTGGCACGGTAAGAGACACGTTAGACACAAGACGGCAGTTTTAACAACCCCGGGGGGGGAATTTATTGTGTTCACAAGTGTAAGTTTCCACAATGTAACAACCCGGGTGCTGAAGTGCTCAGGATACCGCCGATCCGTGTTTGAGTTTCCAATTCCTCCTTTTACTCACTCGACTCTGTAAAGGAAGTAGAGACACAGTGTTAGCTGTGGGAGAGACTCGCCCCAGAGTGGCGTGTGTGCGTGGCTTATATGCCCGGCAGCTAATCGGCCTCAGGTGTAGGTGATCAGCATTAGCTGCCGGGTCGTTTCCTAGGCGACGCTGATCCTGGACCTGTACCCTCTGCCACAGTACATACAAAAATCGCACATGCTGGGAACTGCCACTGCTTTAATTGCGTGTCGCAGTGGGGGAAATTGTGGAATGTGGTTTTACCAAAGTTCTTTTTAAATTAGAGCCTTAACAAAACAACTCAGATCAGCCTCTTCTGAGATAATGATGGGACGCTACACGTGGTTGCCATAGGATGATCATTTTCAACACAAGTGAGCATCTGGCCAATTGAAAATTGGTCTGCAAAATTATTAGAGTCTGTGTCAAACATTATGAAAAAGTTGTAGAACAAAGTGACAAGCCTGATGTGGCTAATATAAGGAATAGTGTTATGTTAAATTGTTTATGCACTAGGTCCAAAATTTGATGGACCTTATCAAGTTTTATTAAAACTTAATACATCTGTTCTCCTGGGGAGAGGAGCACTTGGCACAGTATAGATTATGGTAGCAGGTGAAACAGATTGAAAAATCCCAGAACCAAGTAAACACCTCATAAGCAAGACACATGAATATATTTCACATCCAAATCTTACTTATGTATTTGTTCTTATTTTGCCCTTACCATACCACTATGTATGCTGTAGGTCCCGATTGGTATCCTGTGGGGAACTTGTAAACATGGTAAATATGCAGAACTTGAGTCGTTGCTACAGTATGCTTAGTAGTAAGTAGTAACACTAAATATTGTCTAAAACTTATAGTTTTATATTTATGCATTCATTTTTATTTTATTTTATTTTTTGCAGTATATGAATATTTGAATATTCCTTGCTTAAATCTAATATTTCTCACATTCTGTCTGACCGAGAGCCACTGTCTGCTCTAGCTATAGCTTGGATGTTTGCATTTGCAGTAGGATACATTTTTACGGATGTTATAGAGTCTGTAGAAGAATAAGTGGAAGATGTATAGGAGATTTTGTTGAGGCTTCCAAGGTAGTAACTTTTTAGATTGGAAAATATCTGCTTCATGCATTTGGGGGACTGTTGGGGCTAACTATACTTTGTCTATGTGTTTGGATGGTTCTTTGATGTTGTTTGTCCTATCTTTTTAAGTCTGCTTGCAGAACAGTAAATTCCACTAAGGAGGAGAAGTAGCTGTTGATGCTCACAACCAACTAACTTGCTCCGCCACCTGACCAGAGATGACATCAATGTCCGTTTGTGAGTGGAGGACTAGGAGAGCCCCTTCCATGGGGACCATCATTTTTAGGTTCTGGCATGTCCGTGGTGGGGTAAATATGTGACCCGTCAGGGGAGCACTCGTCACCACTCCTGTTCTCCTTAGTGACCTTATTAGACAGTATGTGGAGTATTGGACTCCACATTGGTCTAAAACGGGGGACTGAAGGGACTGGTGCTGTGGCTTCAACTAACTTCAAATATAAATACTTTTATGTGGTTTTGCACAAGATTAATCAATTATTATGCAGCATTATCTTATTTTTAATTGATGATTTAAGCATGTTTAACACCAAGCTTTTCTAATACAGAAAGTAGAGAATAATTCTGGGTTTAAGTCTCTAATGAATGCTTAGTCTCTCTCCTCCTGCTAGGTCAGTGTGACTGTGAAGAGGGACTTCTTATCACCATGTCTAAAAACATCTTCGGTTAACACACACACACTACCCTTGAGGAGTTTCAGGAAAGTGAGAAAGAGTGGAAAGTCACGAGCCAGACATAATGTCATGTTTTAATTTTAAAACTATTTTTCTTCAAAAAGTTTTATTCTATTAATTATATTCCTGACTCTGAGTCTTCTTTCATCATAACTGGTCTACGGTTCTTTTACTATAAATCCCCTACAAGGCACTCAGGATCTAAAGCATCATTTTGAAGGGGAAAACTGCAGATTAGCCTGAGTTTAAGGACTACACCAGGAGCTGGTGAGCTGAGAGTTTAACTGAATGATAAAATAAGAGAGCTGTGGTTAGTCGACTTAAAATAAGATAAATGGATCAGCATTAACATTACACAGTGAATTAGTCATTTAAATTGTTATTGTTTTATTATTTAAATTGTAGCTCTAAAAAAAACCTTGGGATGAATTTATATCTGCTGCTGCTAACAGAATAACAAAAGAAAAAAAGAAAAACAGTAGTCCGACATTGCTGTACAAATTGATTTGACAGGTCAAGAGCATGGCAAATCAGAGTTACAGGAAGATTATTAGATTGATTTACAACATTCAGATGTCAATTAACACAATAAAGACTAAACAAGTTGTTTCATGAGTCTTTTTTGTCTCCCGCTCACTCTCTCAGTGTATGTGAGAGATATACAGAGCCGCTGCTGACCAAATGAATGCCCTAAGCGAATTTGTTTTGTGGTTCCCCCAATAAAGATAAAACAATACAAAAACACACAACTACATTGGGTGTCAAAATAGAATTTAACTGAAAGCTTCTGTACTTGTTAAGCTGGTCTTGCTTCAGTCCTGTGTCAGTTATTGTGTAGCCGCTGGGGGTTTCCGGAGGAGTGCTGGACATCTTTTGTAACAGATTTCAGAACTGAACCTGTAATAAATTAACAATGCAGAACATATTTGTAAGTTATAATGTAAAAAAAAATTTTTTAGGAATATTATAATGTTTTTTGTAGTAAAAATCCAAGCATTTTTTTTAAAGAACTGAATGCACTTTAATCTATTACAAACACTTACAGTATATTAATTAAAGCAGGCTGTGTTTAATTAAACAATAGTTGTTTTTTATGTTCTATGACTATGATGTTATTAATACAGTTGCTTAGTTGGTTTTATATAATAAGGGAGATTTTATTACTTCAAATAATAATTCAGAGACTAAACCCCATATGCAAAAGTCCTACTATTAACATACAACTCTTTATCACAGATGTCTTTATCATGGTTCAAAAAACACATTATCATTAAAATACATGAAATGATATGAGATTTTGGATTGAAAATAGTTTAATCACATTAGGCAGATGAGTTGGTGGATTGACAGGCTTGTGGACCTACCTAAATAGATGCGGGAGATTCATTTTTTAACTATCCCATTTTTGCTTTCAAGCACCAGACTGCTTTTCTCTTCCATGTTGTATTGAGGTGGCCAAAAACACATGGGGAGCCTAGATGGGCTAACCCATGCGGGACCCACTTGCGGTTTGGTGTGGGTTTACCCTGCCCACACTGTCCCACAGTGAACCAACAGTGAGCCCTGCATATTCATGTTTGCTGGGTTAATGATTATTTAAAAAAGATGAATTGTTTATGTAGTATTTTAATCCTATATGTAGGGTGTGCATTGGAGCTGAACAATCGTGTGGCATTCAAACACTGGAGTGGAGGGAGTTACCATGGAAGCGTGGCATCAGTGACCTTTCTCAGGGGAAGGGCATGGTCTGGCACCCGAAACCAGATGTCTGGAACCTCCACGTCTGGCTCCTGGATGGGACGAGGAGATCCTGAATGACCAGCTTCCCGCAGACATGAGTATGATCACTCAGGCAAGAGCCCCAGCCACTGGGTGACTGCACACCTACAAGTGGCGTCTCTTCTCGTCACTGATCGCCACAGAAAGGCAGCACGACCTGATCATCAGATTCCTGACTACAGAGTGCGCCCTCTTGCGGTAGTTTTTACAAAACATTTCATACCTTCATATCAAAGTTCATATCTTGCAAACACGTATTATTTTATACAAGGTATTTACTTTGACTTCAAGGTGTATATTTATTTGACTGAACTTTTTGTACATAATTAAAACAATTTACTTAAACAAGTTAAACAAGAAGAGTCAAGACTCATGAGAGGTAAGTTAATGAATGACGAAGTTGCGCCCTCTTCCGGACACTGAAGAAAACACCCTGTCACGTGATCACTGTGGACGCGTAACCTTCATCACGTGACTCCCCAGCTCTTTGAGGGAGACGTTTCGGATCGTCTTAGTAATGGCGGAGACATGTGGCCAAATATTTCTCGGGTCTGGGCTAACTGTCCTTTCCCACCCTCTTATGTACATCAAGGTTTTAGTTCAGGTAAGATTTACACAACGTACATTTAAATGGCAGCCGTTCCGAGATCACTCCTTACTTGCAGTTTCGATAGTATGCTAACGTTAGCCCTTTATTTAAATAAAGAGTATAACGACTGTTTAATTCACGTGACAACAATTCCTTTAGAAATAGGAGCAATGTTTTTTAACAAGACTTGTATTTGACGAGATAAAGGTGTCGGTGTACAGTTCGTAACCTGCTTTTAAGGTTAGTTAGCTAGCTGTAGCAGGGTTATTGGCTGCTCTTGTATGAAATGCTGTGTAAGGGCTGTTTTTCTATTGTAAATCATGAATTATAAAACTGGCAGCTCGTGTTATCCTAAATCATCCTGAAATTTCCCCCTGTCAAAACACAGCGAGCAGTCACGTTACCCTTGTGTGTCTGTGAGTGTTGTGGTAAAGCAGGTCTGTCCTTCGGGCCACTGGTTAAGGTTAACGTAGGTTATTGGGATTTTGTTAATAGCAGTCTGTTTTGCGTTGTGCACTGTACTGTGATCTGATAACAATATGGTCTAGTTGGCAAACACAGATGCCAACCCGATGTTTTGTGTGAGAGTGATTTGATTCAGGAACGTAAGAACACTGATGATTTGACTCACGGGTTTACATTGTTTGCTTCTAACATAACACAGCTGCGTTTTTTCAATCAGGGTTTAATTTGTTAAATGATTTTTTAACAGCATTGCATAAATAGGGCAAACTCTTGCTCCTTCGCTATCTTTCAGTTTATCACATTCACGCCCTGTATCAGTGTAACTGCTTGATTATTTGCATTTGTAGGTTGGACATGAACCCCTCCCTCCTAGTCCAGGGAGGAATTTATTTGGCCGACAGGTGTATCAGCTTCCAGGGCTTTTTGCATATGGTAAGATTTTCAAGATTGTCTGACTGACTTCTCCATTACATTTTACTTTGTTGGACAAAACCTATCTAAAGTGACTTTCACTAGGGTTTATGTTCAGTGGGGATCAAACCTTTGCGCAGTGTTTTACCAGTTGAGCTTCTGGAATACATTAATCTTCTTTATTTGATTCTGGGTGTAGTTTTTAGAATTCTGGAAAGGGTAGGAAGTTCATCACATATGTATTTGTCTCTTATAGCCAAACACATCATAAAGATTGACGGGAAATCAGGCCTGTTTAAGGGTCTCACCCCAAGGCTTTTTGCTGGGACCATTGGAACTATCGTCCACAGTAAAGTTTTGCAGGTATGATTTACTCACCGGCTATAATGACAGTGCAGGGTCTTGTCTCTGGCTGTTGCTGTTGCTACGTGACTTTTGTGCTCATGTGGCTGCGCACCAAAACATGACAGTTGACCAAGGGTTATTTATACTCTGTTTTATCTGGCTTTAACCTTTATTTGTTCCCACAGAAATGTCAGGAGGAAAAAATTCAGGTGCGTGAGAACATGGATACTATGCATAAATTACATATTTTGCTTATTTTATTGACATGGTTGTGAATAGAGAATGTAAAAGATTGTTTTTAAGATGAGATCACATCTCTGCACTCTTGCAGGTTCTGGGAAGCAGTCAGAAAGAAGAGGAGGGTTCTCTGCCATATGTAGTAAATGAGGTGAGACTTGCTTTTGTACCACCTTATATTTTACCAAAAGCGTGATTACAACTAATGCATATTCTGTAAGAGGTTTAGGGTTCTGAATGTCTTCTTTTTTCACAGTATCATAACAGTGCAATGTATCCGTTTTATGTAAAAGAGTTCAAAAGACGCATTGTTTTATTAAAAATTCTTTTTTTTTTAAATGTGGCATTTAGCAGATCATATTGCAGTTCTTTTTAGGATGTTTTTAATCTTCCATCTCGTGTTATCTTCTCAGACCACTAAAGAAATGATTGCACGCTCATGTGCAACAATTGTCACACACCCTTTTCATGGTAAATGCAATAAATATGCATTTCTTGATTATGACTTGAATCACTTTAACACTTTTAACTCAAATTTTTCTCACAAACATTTTATTCCAGTGATCACACTCAGATGCATGGTCCAGTTCATTGGTAGAGAGGCCAAATACAGGTTTGTCCATCTTCCCTGTTTTTCTTTTGTGGTATCGGTGTATTGTGCATTTTTTTATTTACATCTATTTTTGTTGTCTTATTTCTTGCAGTGGCGTCTTTGACTCCATTATTACAATCTACAGAGAAGAAGGATTCCTGGGTTTTTTTGCGTAAGTGCTAAATACAAAACCTAGAAAGCAGGTGACATGAAGCTGATCATCTGCACTCCAGATCAGCTGACAGCACAAACCTAAGCAGAAATGTCCTTTCATTTATTTATTATATTTAGTTTCAGAATGTATCTTGTGTGAGAACATGTCTAAACTGTTAATAAGTGATGCAAAATTCTTGATGATCCAAAGTGGCCTCATTCCTCGTCTGCTGGGTGACGTTCTTTCCCTGTGGATTTGCAACATTCTTGCTCACCTCATCAACACATATGCTATAGATGACTCTGTAAGTAGGCACACAAAAATGTATTTAATACATAAACAAACTGCTAATTTATTTTAGATTTGAATCAAAGTACTTTGAGTTTGTTAGAATTTTGCTTGGTGATTTTTACTCTTCCTAATGTGTATTGGTGTATATACATTTACATTTTTTCATTGCATTGTGTCTACAAGAGTTGATTATCCTGTTTGTTCCTGTCTTTCAGACAAGTCATTCAGGAGAAATAAAGAACTGCTCGCAGGCTGTGACTGGGGTAATTCTCAAAATATTCTGGGTGTTACTCACAAGCAGATAATATCATCTGATCAGCTGTAATGCTATGTTGATGTTATTCCTTTGTTTTATGCAGTTTTTTGCCAGTATGTTGACATATCCCTTTGTGTTGGTGTCCAACCTGATGACTGTAAATAACTGTGGGTAAGGGATTTTGTTTGTCTATACTAGAAACATTTTTAAATACCATTTAAAGGAGATTTTCTTAAGCCAATAGAATTGCAGGGTTACGGTCGCATTTGCAACTAAAATATTAATTTGAGAGTGATATTTTTTGAGTAGGTCGCCACTGCTGTGCGTGCAAATTTACTTGTTTTTAAAGTGTTTCCGACGGAAGCGCCACACTTTAAAAAAACGTCAGGCAGCAAGAGAGAGAGCTGTGGAGGTCTCAGGTAGTCTTGCTTTCATCAACGAAAATTATGACTAAATATCAGTCAACGAACCTTAAATTAAATGACGAAAACGAGACGAGACACAACGTAAATGCTGGTCATGTGACGATGACTATAATTTAATGTATAATGCAATATTGTTGACGAATAAAAATGAGACTAAATGTGGTTTACAAAATAAAAACTATGCTAAAATGACTTTACTTGACCGAGACAAGACGAAATGTTATAACGTTATTTTGTTTCTTTCAGTAGTGTTATTATTTTGCAGTGAGAGAATTTTACGTGCCCGACTGGCCAAGTGTAACAATAGTCAATGCGCCCCACACCGAGTCCATGTAACTAGATGCAGAGCCGAATCCTGTTATTTAAAAGTCATCTGGCTGTTCTGAGTGAATTATGTGCACAGTTTAACATACAACACGAGTGATGGCGGAGGATTTATCTGCGTTGCTCTGAGAGTTTATTTTAGGAGCATTTGCTCTGTGAGTCCTCCCAAAGACCCGTCAAAATAAAAGTCTCATTAAATTGAACACTCCGACAAAAGATACTTTATTTACCTATAGTTTTGCTATTGAAAATTGTACTGCCCTTGTAGTAAATTGGTAAACAATATATATTATTGTAAAGTCCAAAAACACGATAGTATGTAAGAATTTTAATGCAGTTTACTATAGTAAATACTATAGTATACTACAGTAATTTATGTGGACAAATATACCACTATTGTATAGTAAAAAAGGAAAAACACACAAATTAGAAAAAAATTAACAAATTTAGGTAGTCTAAAAATTAAATGGCCCTAATTTATCCATTTGTATATAACATGATTGTCTTTTGTCCGTCACCTGCCTTTTCATGATGAACTGCACTTGCATCATATTTTAATGAGGACAACAGACGATTTATACTTGTGCTCCGACTGTTCGGCCTGTGCTACCAAACTTTAATCCTCTCTAGCTCCAGTGCTATGTGCAAAAAAAGTCTGTATTCATTTACTACATTTTGTATGCTACTACAGGACACTGAGGGCAGTCACTATTTTCCTGTTGGTTCTTTGCAATGCTGGCAAATGTAACTTTCCATCTGACTCCCATTTGTTTTATTAATAAAGGATATTGGAAATAAAATCCTTCTGGATAATTACAAATAGTTTGAAGAGACTAAAATAAATTTTTCATTGACTAAAACTAGAGTTAATGTCATCTGTTTTCGTCAACTGAAACTAGACTAAAATGCTCAGACTGTTTTCGTCGACTGAAACTTGACTAGACTAAAAAGAGTATGAATGTGACTAAAACTAATAAAAACAAAAATGACAGCTTGACACAAAGACTAGACTAAAATTAAAACAGGCCGCCAAAAACAACACTAGTTTCAGGGAAGGTGCACTTCCCGAACTCGAGATGCTCTAGCCAGTTCGCCCAGTCCAACGTCCCCTAAGTAGCAGGGGCTGTGCGAGTGACTGGTTACTCAAGCAATTTCTTGCACACTCTGCGCCAGCGGTCTGCTCTCCGTTTCCGTTTAGTCCTCACTCTGCTTGCGTATCAATGCTCGATGAGGCCACACCGGACTAAGCGCTTGCAAATCTCCGCAGAAAAATCAGTCTTGGCAATAATCAATAACACTTCTCTGCCTCTTTTAAATAAGCAGAACCCAATCTGCTGTCATCTGCATTTAAATGCATTGACAGGCTGCATTTTAAGACTATTTGAACACATTTACACAAATTAATACTACAAATGTGAAAACATTTCAACATATTCTGTGGAATTTTAGGGTGGAATTACCAAAAATGTCCTGTATGTTCCGTATGACCCTGCTTATGAGGGAAAACAACTTGAAAGAAAAGCTTTATGAGCAGAATTTATGATAGGGAAGATTTACACACAACAGGATAACAAAGTGTTTCTTATTAAAAAATGTAAGTTCATGTTATATAGCTCTGCTGTTATATGGCGCCGGCTTCACTCCTTAATCTTTCATTGCTTGGGCAAATAAGTAGACCCCTCTGCAACGTACATTTTAGCTTGACCATGTTTGACTCTATTAGGCAGTTACAACTAAATATTTATATTTTGTGGCACAAATATCACATATTTGCCACTTAAGAGGTGGTGTTGTGAAATACCGTAAGAGTTAAATCACTTGTGTGTTAACTGTTCTCTTGGTCTGACCTAGGCTGGCTGGAGGTCAACTACCCTATGCTGCCGTTTATCCCACCTGGCTCAACTGCTGGAGTCACCTAAGCCGAGAGGTGAGCACATATCTTAATATGAGCACATTTAATTGATCAGTAAATCTGCATCCAAATTACCTAATCAGTTGATAATGTATCTACTTGGACAAGCAACATAATAGCTTGACTGCAATGTTGAGCTCAGTTTTTATATGGTCAGCCCACGATGTCTACAAATACTACAGTGTGAAGAAAGGCTGCCATCATAAAATGTAAGTCTGGTTCTTGCTTGTGTGTTGCAGGGCAACATGAGCAGAGGCAACAGTCTGTTCTTCAGAAAGATGCCTGCAGGGAAGATGTATTCCATCGATCAGAAGAGATTTCTCTGAATTGCAAACCAACAGCATATTGATTGATAATGATGATGATTTAATTGAGCTGGCCCTTGATGTTGGACTCCTAATCCTTTGTATTCACTTGTTTACGATAACAGACTTTTGTTTATGATAATCAACTTCCAGGATTATTACTGTTCATTTTGTCAGTACATGGATTTCACTACATTGTGGTTCCTTTGATTTAAAAGCATAAAGAGCTTTATTTTAATACCCAGCGATTTGTATACATGCCCTATTAAAAATGAATACCCCAGTTGAATTGTATAAGTGAAGCACTTGAGGGCGCTTTTCCTGCTCCATGTGTGCCTGAGTCCAGTACAGGCCTCCTACACGCACTTCTGTTCGTTGTTTCCATTGATCCCAGTCATGATGCTCGACAGTAAAATAGTCATTATACACCTGCTGTTGTTTTAACTGTCTGATGTAATGACCAATTCACTGACAGAGAGATGTTAAACTCTGTTTACAATAGACTGACAGTGAAGTGAATTCAACAGGTCCATTCTCAGCCATATGGAATATTTGTCTATTTATGATGCTAATGTTAGATGGAGGTTATGCGACACTGAGCATCTGACTTCTCTATCTGTGCATTCTTTATGTGGTTGTATGTTTTGCATAGCTTTGCTAAGTTTGACCCCACCCAAGCACATGAGAAAAAAGCCTCTGGTTTTATATCAGTTATAACCGGCTAACGTGAGGAGTTTGTCTTCTACTCATCGTCTCTACCTGAGCTCCTGATCCTATTTAAGAGCAGGTGACGTTGAATTCATGATAAAATTCTGATGACTCAAATAAATCTGAGAATGCCTTTTATGTGGCTTACCTGTTTATTATTAGCCAAGTGACAATATGCTTATTTACAAAGCATTTTAGGGAATGGGCATTTCCAGCATGCTAGTAAAATATAAAGAACAGAAGATATTTGTGACTTCCTAATAATGTATAAAATATTAAGAAAGCTCTCAGAACTAATCATCTGAACATAGTGACTTAAAATCCCAATAGAATGTCGGTGGGGTTTAATGTCAATATCAAGGAAATGATATAGATGTTGAATGTGTAATGAATGTTTTGACCAAATAAATGGTAAAACAGCTACAGGTTTAAAAAATTATTGACTTCACAGTTCATAATACTATTCTTTTAAATATATATATTAAGTTTATTCTAGATCTATTCCAAAAACAATTCTCCTTTTAGAATAAATACAAAATGGTACATGTCCGGGGTGAGAAACATCAAACTAGAAGAGGGCAATATCAAGCCTATACAATCACGCGAGAATATTGAAATACTGTTTTCAACTCTTGTAATAAGTCCTCAGATGAAAGCATCTGCTAAATGTAAATTTATGCATAGCCTATTGTATGTCTAAAATGTGTATCTAGAATAACTATATGATACTGAGGTTTCTTTTATTCTGGAAAATAATACATTTACATTAAACCAAAATTACACATTTCAGATACATATCAGAAACCATTTATATCATGGAAAATATCAAAAGAAACAAACGTCAATTGTCATTCCATGTAATACTTAATTCATTTTTACACTAGTATTTTGCATCGTTAATGTTTCGTTAAACTCGAAGCATTTTCACTCCGCGCCAGTAGGGTGCAGTGTCTTCTCTAACGCCAGCTACTAAAACTTATAACACGCTCCTGCGAAGAATAAGCATTCAAGATGTCGTCGCTGAATGACAGATCAGTTTGGGATGAGGTTGAGGTTTGTTTAAGGTTATATCTAGTTTTTCAATTGTTTGTTACGAATATGTCGTGAAGTTTTCTGTTTGCGGGCATGATGATTTAAACATTTCTGTGAGCGTCTCTGTGCGGTTCAGAGGCTTTCAGATCACAGTAGGTAACGTAGCATGACACAGTAAATTTTAACCTGGTTCATTCATTCCTTACAAACGTGCGTCTTTCAGTCTGTGCCCGCATTAGATTATTTGACGGAAATAACATAAACGAGTTATGATAAATGATTTCGTCAAAAATAACATGCTCGCCGGACATCTTTAGTACAGGTGTAGTAGTGATGGCTTGCTAGGATAACATTAGCCTACAACAACAGCAGCGAGCTAACAGATTCACTGTTTGAAGTAGTTGATCAGCAGTTTTCTCGGAGTATTAATGTATTCGGGTTTATTAGGTATTTATTGGTTACAAGATGAGGGATCAAAAGACTGTTTAAAACATTTGTGCGACGTGCACACGAAGATTGGTTTTGTTTGTTTGTATACTGCTGCTATCGAAAAACACCCATTTTTGTATTGTATTTTAAAGGATGGCATCGGCGAGGAAGTCCTTAAGATGTCGACGGAGGAGATCGTTCAAAGGACTCGTCTTTTGGACAGTGAGATTAAGGTGATGTAATGTATGAAGTGTAACCGTGTGCAGTTGATCGTTTTTAGTGGTTCCATGCAAATGCTCTTGTGTTGATCACGCAACGTTGACTCGATCATGACTTCTTAATGTATTTGGTTCCAGATCATGAAGAGTGAGGTCCTGCGTGTCACTCATGAGCTGCAAGCTATGAAAGACAAGATAAAGGAGAACACTGAGAAAATCAAAGTCAACAAGACTTTACCATACCTTGTCTCTAATGTCATAGAGGTAAGGAACATAAAGCTCTCCTATAGGTACAACATAGAAACTTAAAAGGAGTAGTAGATGATTTGGTAAGGTGCTAACTTTAGCCTGCTTTAGCCAACCAGTGTTGCCAGGTCCAAGAAATAGTTACAGACCGAGGACCCCTCAAAACCTGCCTAAAAAGAATGAAAACTAGCCCAATTGTTTCCTCCTGTGTCAAAACAAACTTACCAGTTTCTAATATTGCTATATCTACTTGTATTAATGTTTCAGATAAGTAAATATAGCAATGTTGACAGTTGTTAACTAAGTTTCCTAGGTATTGTGTATGTATATATATACACAGTCATGTGAAAAAATTAGGACACCCCATGAAAGCCTGTGAGTTTTTAAACATATTTGGATATATGGATATTTCATATCAATTTAAAGCAATACTAAGATATTCAAGAAATATAACTAAACGATTAAAACTGAAGAAAAGACATTTAAAACTTTTCTCTAAAATCTGCTTTAAAAAAACAACAATTTGCGGTGAGAAAAAATAAGGACATCCCGACAATTATTCCCACTTAAAATGGCTATAATCACACACAGGTGTATCACATCAGATACACAAGATTAGGACATTGTTACTCAGCTTTTTGAAGGAAGCTTGCCCTATTTAACCCACACACATTTAGTTTGGTGTGCTGTTGAAGTGAGAGTGAACACCATGGTGAGATCGAGAGGGCTGTCTGAGGCCTTCAGAAAGAAGATTGTAGAAGCTTATGAGTCTGGAAAGGGATTTAAACATATATCAAAAGATTTTGAAATCAGCTATTCCACTGTCCGGAAAATAGTCTACAAGTGGAGGACATCCAAAACAACTGTCAACATGCCCAGGTCTGGCCGTCCAAGCAAGTTCACCCCGAGAGCAGATGCTAAAAGATGTCATCAAAAACCCTAAAATGTCATCACAGGAACTACAGCAGGCTCTTGCTACTGTTGATGTGAAAGTGCATGCCTCTACAATCAGAAAGAGACTACACAAGTTTAGCTTTAATGGGAGGTGTGCAAGGAGGAAGCCCCTGCTCTCTTACAAAAACATTAAGGCCAGACTGAAGTTTGCCAGTGAGAATGTAGACAAAGACCAGGATTTTGGAATAATGTTCTATGGACAGATGAGTCTAAAATTGAATTATTTGGACACCGCAACAGAGGGCATGTTTGGCGTAAACCAAATACAGCATTCCAGGAAAGGAACCTCATACCAACTGTGAAACATGGAGGTGGAAGTGTAATGGTTTGGGGGTGCTTTGCTGCAGCAGGACCAGCTCACTATCATAGAATCCACCATGAGTTCTACTGTGTATCAGGGGGTGCTTGAGGAACATGCGAGACCTTATGAAGCGGAACTGGACCACCAAGACCAGGCTGAAAACGTAGAAATGGAGAGTACTGGAATGGCCGAGTCAAAGGCCAGATCTGAATCCCATTGAGATGCTGTGGGATGACCTGAAACAGGCTGTACATGCAAGAAACCCATCAAACAGGTTGCAGCTGAAACAATTCTGCGTTGAGGAGTGGGGTAAACTTTCCTCAGACCGATGTCAGAGACTGGTAGATGGCTACAAGAAGCGTCTCACTGAAGTTCTTTCAGCCAAAGGGGTTAACACTCGCTATTAGTGGGCAGGGTGTCCTAACTTTTCCCTCAGTTAGAATACACATTTTTGTTGATATCTTTTGTTTAATGAGTAAAACATGGGTTATTTTTTTGTTGTTTACGTGCAATTAAATCACTTTATTTTCCAGACAAAAATAAAAACAAGATTAGCCAGTGATATGTAAAGATTTCTTAATAAAGAACAGAAAATTTAATGGGGTGTCCTAATTTTTTAACATGACTGTATATATATTATCTGTTGAATACAAAAACTGATGTTTTGAGGGGCTTTGGAAAGCAAACAGTTCTGGGGCACCTTGGACTAAACCATTTTAATTGTTTCCACTATGGTAGTCAATGATTCCCCAGAGTTTTCAGGACGTACGTACGTGTTTGTACAAGCACCTCAATGTTTTAGTTGTTCCACACAGCATATAGCTCTGCTCCAACGTTTGGCAGCCAGAAGAATCAACTGTTCTACAATCATGCGTCATTTATTTTATTGTGCAATGTGACATGCACCTTGGTGCGAAACAATAGTACAAACATAATATGGATGCATTGTCTCCTACCATCGCTATATTTTTCCTAATCGGGTGACACCTTTCATAGACGATATATAATTGTAATAATGTCATTAGACCACTTTACTTATAGATTGCTTTCAGGATGCGAGAGAGATTTCCAACCAGTGTGGCAAAATGTTTCTGGACAGGATCACCTATACTGCATTTAAAGCTTTAATCATTTGAACCAGTATTCATTTTTGTCTGTTTGAACGGAAGCTGTTGGATGTAGATCCTAATGACCAAGAAGAGGATGGGGCCAATGTTGATCTGGACTCACAGAGGAAGGGCAAGTGTGCAGTCATCAAAACCTCCACACGGCAGGTTAGTCATGGAGATTACTGAAATAACTGCAACTCTATCTTGAAAAATTCTGAATTTTGATAAAAGTTGATTCTTACGATGTCATTTTGATGATGCTTAATCTTTTCAGTGTTTTAATTGCAGACTTATTTCCTGCCTGTGATTGGTTTGGTGGATGCTGAGAAACTGAAACCTGGTGATCTTGTGGTAAGTGAGAATTTGTGCTAGCCTGTAATTAACCCCTTCTCTCAACAGGTAGTGGTCAAGCTTTTGTTGACACCAGTAACTTTGTATTGGCAACTAATGTATTATGGCTCCTGTATGAACTATCGCCAATTGCTCCTAAACTCTTTGTAAGTCGCTTTGGATAAAAGCGTCTGCTAAATGTAAATGTAACTGTAAAAAAGGTACTATAAATCAGTGACTTCCCTTCATTTATTCAGCATTAGCATAGAAATAATTCTTATAATGCTTACATTTTTTAAATTAAGCCTCTCTGCCTTAAAATGCTTTTTTTGTCTAGATATGTTTTTATTGTTTCTAAATCTGTTCACAGGGTGTGAATAAAGACTCCTACCTGATTTTGGAGACTCTACCTACAGAGTATGACTCTAGAGTTAAAGCCATGGAGGTGGATGAGAGGCCTACAGAGCAGTACAGTGACATCGGTGGCCTTGATAAACAGATCCAGGAGGTAACTAATAAAATCTAAATGTTGTTGACAGTAAGACCATAGACATGGTTTCTAGATCAAACCTCTTTTCGACTGATTTTTGAGATGACTGGTTTGCTCTGTGCAGCTGGTGGAGGCGATTGTTCTGCCTATGAACCATAAAGAGAAGTTTGAGAATCTGGGCATCCAACCACCAAAGGGAGTTCTGATGTATGGGCCACCAGGCACAGGAAAGACCCTGCTGGCAAGAGCCTGTGCAGCCCAAACCAAGGTACAGAGGAAAAACCCTCAGTACGGTGCATAATATTAGCATTCCCCTGATTTTTGTTTTTTGGAGGCATCACATTTTACATTTGTCCTTTTTTCAGGCAACGTTTTTGAAGTTGGCTGGCCCTCAGTTGGTGCAGATGTTTATTGGCGATGGTGCCAAACTGGTACGTGACGCATTTGCTCTTGCCAAAGAGAAAGCTCCGTCCATCATCTTCATTGATGAGCTGGATGCTATCGGCACCAAGCGCTTTGATAGTGAAAAAGCTGGAGACAGAGAGGTGCAGAGAACCATGTTGGAGCTTCTTAACCAACTTGACGGCTTTCAGCCTAACATGCAAGTGAAGGTCTGTACTCAGAGATTCAGATGTTGTAAGCAAACATAAGCTGGTATTTCTTGAGTTTTAACTTTTGAATTATTATTCTCAGGTGATTGCTGCCACTAACAGGGTTGATATCTTGGACCCGGCTCTGCTGCGTTCAGGTCGCCTGGATCGTAAGATTGAGTTTCCCATGCCCAATGAGGAGGCTCGTGCTCGCATTATGCAGATCCACTCGCGCAAGATGAACGTCTGGTACAGAATCTTTTTTATTTTGTGTCTAAGCACATCTGCTACAGGGTGTACAGTGAAAAGTTCAAACTATAAAAATATTCACTTTCATTGATATGTAAATGCTCTGAAAAATATTATATTAAAGTTTTAAAGGCTGGATGTCCGATTTCTCATATCCGTTGTGATGTTTAAATCACCAAAACAGACACACCCCTACCCCCATCTTATGCTTTCCTCAACACTCTGCTCGACTAATGTCCATCCTGTGCACTGTGCACCTTATTGCTGATTGGCTAAAAGGTTGTTTTGGTAGTTGGCCCGACTTTGTCTAAACAAGCGTAGTTTGGAAATCGGATAACACGCCTTTAACTAGTATTAACATAGAAACCGACTGTTAGGTGTTGCAATTTGATTATGATAAAAACATTTAAATCCATTCATATGTTTACTATTATTTCTTCTGTATATGATGCAGTCCTGATGTGAACTATGAAGAATTGGCACGCTGTACTGATGACTTCAATGGAGCTCAGTGTAAAGCTGTTTGTGTTGAGGCTGTAAGTATGATTTACCTATGCAACCCTTCTATATTTACTTTGTTTGTCATAGACATTTAAAAGGGGGCACAGGTGTGATTTTAAAAGGGTGTTTACTACAGCAGGAGTTAAACTGTTTTATTCATGCGCTTATTGCTTTTCATATAATACACTCAGAATTAAATCTTACAAAAACTATCTGCTTTAAAAAATAAAAACAATGGGGATTTCGTTCATCATCTGGTAACACAGGCCTCACTCATTGAAAAGCTGCAGTAGAGTTATAGTAAAATGATAAAATTGATTTGTGGTGCAAAAAGGACCATTGCTTTTATACATTTTTCACCAATCACATTGAAAGCAATGATTTTCAATTCATTTGGGTTCACTAATGCAGTAGGTTGGTGTTATAGTAGGACAATTGAAATGAGAATGATTGTAGTTCTTGACAATTCTTTTTTTCTGCTTTGTAGGGTATGATAGCTCTGCGGCGTGGAGCCACTGAACTCAACCATGAGGATTACATGGAGGGCATTCTGGAGGTGCAGGCAAAGAAGAAGGCCAACTTGCAGTACTATGCATAATACTGTCCTTAGACTTTCTGTTTGAGTGTGAGCTTGTGTATGAGAGTGTGTATGTGGTTAAGCATCTGTAATAGGCACACTTGTAAACCTGTGCTGTTTGTATCCAGTACTGTTCTGATGAAAATGAAAGAGGATCAGCCACACTGGAATGCCTCCCCCTGTTTATTTTTCAGTTACCCCTTTTGTTTGTCTCATAATCCATTAAAAATACAAATCTTTTTCATTTGTGTTTTTGTGCTTTATTAAGCTTTAAGAGTTTATTTAATAGAGAACAATATGATTTAAAATGTTTACACACATATTGCTTTCAATTTTCATATTCCACTTGAGTGGATATCTGAAACAGTGTTACCGACTTGGTGAAACCTTCTGCCTCACTTCTACTGCCCCAGGAGAGGGAGTTTTTGCATTCCCATCGCAGAACCGCCTCTGTCTACTCCACAGTGTGAGCACCCGTCAAGGAGAAGCAGCTGAAGACCGTTCTGACGCGTGAATGAGATTCACAGTGAGACGAGTGTTTCCAAGAACTAATCACTTATTGCCTTGTTGGGGCATTTATGATTACAAACGCCATGACTATTGACGTGTAAACATGAACCCAGACGGATTTTAGCTGTTCAAAGAAACTTATTGCTGATGTGTAGTTTTAAAGGGTCGAGTTCACTCACTATTACATTGTTTTTGTTATCTGCCAACAGGAGCACAAAATAAAGTAATTAAGAACCTATCTATTGTGCATTTGGGTGAATTGTTTTAAAACAATACTTTATATGATAGCTCCGAGACTAGAGATATGAAGCAGACATGAAGTTCTTTGCTTGTCAGATACTACGATGACGTTGTGGATATGCAAATTAGCATGTGACATTATCTTGCAACTTTTCGGGCTGGTTTTAACTACTTTAAAAGCGTTTCTCAACACTGACCTAAAGAGGTGACCTTTTTAAGATAATGCCTTAGTATCCCCTTTACTGATTGTGTAAATATGCTATCAAAATTAATGCAAAGAAAAGCTTATTGAAAGCCGTCTACTGAAGACAGACTAGACTACTGTAACGCACTTCTTGGGATTCCTAGCAAGTCTGCAGAGGCTTCAGTACATCCAAAACTCTGCAGCTAGGATCCGGATGAGAGTGCGGAAATATGAGCACATCACCCCCATTCTTCACTCACTTCACTGGCTTCCCGTCTCCACTAGGATTGAGTTCAAGGTTTCCCTCCTCACATACCAATGCATCCATGGACATGTTCCCTCCTACCTCAAATAACTTATCAACCCACAAAATACAATAAACCCCCTCCGGTCCACTCACTCAAATCTCTTCCACATACCCAGACTCAGGACTATGGGAGATAGGGCTGTTAGTGCTGCTGCCCCACGTCTGTGGAATGCCCTCCCTGACACTTTGAGGGCACCACAATCCATTGACCTGTTTTAAAAAAGGTCTGAAGACATTTCTTTTTAGCAAAGCTTTTACCCCTCTTAAGCTGTTTTTAAATCTGTAGCACTTTGAGATATTTTTGCTGAAAAGTGCATTATAAATAAAATGCATTATTATTATTATTAATGAAGTGACCTGTAAGTTTATATAAGTAAATAAAATACAATTGAAAGCTTTATTTTACATACCATGCAACAAAGTGTTGCATGCTATGATAAATGGCAGCCTTTCAAATTGTTTATAAGATGCAGCAACATGCTAACAATTTGCACTTACGCAGAAAGGAAAATACAACAGTCCATCCTTGGAAAATGTTTTAAATTATAAAAAAATGTGTTGTCAAAGTTGGCAAGCACTTTTTGATATTTTTATTGGTTAGATATTTGCAAAACCCAGTGACAAACATAATGGGTGACTGATAATAATGCTTTATGGCAGAAGGTTTCAGACAGCAGCGAATAGTTAGATCATCTTCCAGCATAATATCATGGAAAATGCTCCCACAGCTGTGCCGAAAGTATGTTGGCATTTTGGGGCAGATAAAAATATCAGTTATCTGATTCTTCCTGTTCCACAAAAAAGATCCAACTCTGGGTATCTTTTCACAAACTAGATCATCTGCTTAAGAATTTTGCAACGAAATCAAGATTTCATTCAGTGTATGATAAAACAATTCTTACTTCAAAGCAGATACTTGTTAAATACAGTATATTTAAGATACTATGACACAATAGTCATGGGATATCTGGATTCTGTATCTCTGTTCCCACAGAACGTTGATCTCTTGTTTTGAGGGGGTGAAGTTCATAGATGGAAAAATACAAACATCAGCAATCTCCACAAAAAAATCCAGCTCTGTCAGAGTCTTCCTGAATCTCTCACAGTTTACTGATCGTCTTTGGTTATTGTCATTTCATGTGTTCCTGATGGTTCTGTGGAACTCTTGTTGCATTGTTCTTTCACATCCGGTGCCTGTGCTCTTTTGCATCTGGTCAATGCACACACTAGCAGTCCCCTGCAGTGTCTACGGAACGCTGGGTCACAGCAAGCGTACAGCAGAGGGTTCAGACAGCTGTTGACGTATCCCAGACAGATGGCATATGGGTGGACTGCCACCAACCACTGATCAAAACTACAAGAAAAGGGAAGGATGTCCAGTTCCACCAAAGCTGATAGTGTCTTGTTCGTATGGAAGGGAAGCCAGCAGAAGATGAAGGTCAATACAAGGGTGACGATGATGCGGAGAAGCCTACGTTGACGTGCGTGATCGGGCCGTGGACCGTGACTGAAGTGTTTTAAAAGGAGTCGGCCCAGCAAGCCGTAGCATAGCAGAAGCACTACCAGAGGCAGCAGGAAACCAAGCACAGTTGACTTTAACCCCAAAGCTGCTGACCACATCAGCTCTGCCTGCTCTGAAGCCTCCGGGTCCAGCTCGTTCGAGATCAAACTGGAGTAATCCATATCACACAAGCACGAGGAGACACGTCCATCCTGCAAGTCACCTTCGGGTCCCGCTTCCGAATCCACCTCCCTGACAGTTCGCAGAAGCAGTGCAGGAAGTGCCAGGATTCCTGCTGCCACCCAAACGCAACCCACAATCAACTTGGCACGAGTGGTCGATCCACCCGGTTGTGAGCTGTTACCACAGCGCCGCGTGATGACACAGTATCGCTCCACGCTGAGCCCAGTCAGAGAAAACACACTGGCATACATGTTTAGAGCCACTATGTAACTGCTCACCTGGCACAGAACATGGCCGAACGGCCAGTGGTAGCCCAGCGCTGTGTATGCTGCCCATAATGGTAGGGTCATAACAAAAGCCAGGTCAGCTAATGCTAGACTGGCTATTAAAGACTCTGTCACTGAACGGGATGTGGGCGAGGCCCTGGAGTTTTGGACATCAGGGGTCTGGGAAAGTTTGGAACAGCTCCCAATCCTTCCACGTCCACTTGTTCGGCAGTCCAGGTATACCAACAGCACACAGCCATTACCTAGTGAGCCCACGATAAACACCAAGAGGTACACACTTGGAATGAGCACCCAGGTTGGAGACCATTCACTATAGTCACATGAGGGGAAAGGGGAGGGTGAAGGGAGGGGAAGATTCGGCTCAAACATCGAGGAGGGATCCATACTCACACCTACCAGTGCAGAGACCAAGTGTATGACATGAGCAAAGATTGTGATTGACAGAAGTGAGAGTTTTAATTCTGAGTTTTGTGTAGTTGTTGTTCTCCTTTGTGAAAGTTTTCTGAAAAACATGTAAGTAAGGGTTTGATATGGGAAGTTTTGATAGTTTACACTGATAGCTTATATATTAACTGATGATGAGAGCCAATTTTTCCTCATGTTGTATGCACTGTTTTATAAGCAATACTTTTTTGTCTTATCTTAGGGAGTGAGTACAAAGCATAAGACCTCACTACTCCATCCTCGTTGAATATATCACTAAAAGGGCAAAAAGAACAAAAAATATTCCAGCCAGGGCTTTAAAAAGATGACAATGGGATTTCTCACCCATCTAACCACAGGGCAGCTTTTGAATAATTTATCATGTATTTAAACATTGGTGTGGTCAGTATAACCCCACACATTAAATCATCACTAGAATTTGCACAAAAGAGGAGGATTAACTGGTCACAAGAATTTAAGGATGCCTGGCAAACAATAAAGAGATGCCCATGGAGAATATTACCACACCGCAAATGTATAACTAAAACAAAGTCAATGCATGCAGTTAGCTTTAAATTAACATCTAGAAAGTTAAGGATGCAATTAATTTTCTCACACAAAAGCTCTGTGATTGCAAATGAGGCGAAGTATACCTGCTGGGTTCTGATGGGAGCTTCTGCTTCTGTGTCCACTCCCTTCCTCTGTGTAGTTGTTATCTATCTCTTGCCGAAGTTCTTTAAATCAGCTCTCCAGAAATGGAAAGTAGTTATTCTGCATCCACACTCTGCTACAAGTGAAAGTTTCCTTATGTGTCCCACCTCAAAGGGTTTCATTTTTAAAGACCCCCTCTTCCCACCCGCTTTCCCGTTTTCATATAGGACCACCCCTGTAGCAGTTTTGTGAGATCTCCAAACTGTTCTCCTACTCTTAAACAGACTGAGTAAACTCAGAACATTGATGCATACACCGGCCTGAACACTTTAGGTTTGAAAAGAGCATTGTATACATAACAATGTGTTTAACAGTAGTAAACAACCCCCTGGTCAATACTGACAGTACACTTAAACACTATATACATGAGACTGTATGAGTAAACATTGTACACATTCCTGAAGACAATACTCTGGAGATCAGGAAATCAGTAGTTCACCATAATGGAGATGGCCTTACATAATAAAGTGACAATTAAACCTCTATATTTTCCAAGCCACTGTATTTCAGCATCTTTGAATAATCTTTATACTCACATTAATAACACATTTAATCTATATATCTGTGAATTATACACACAATTTAATATCTTCATCTGTATTTCAGTAAAATGAAATTTAAATTTGGTCAATTACTCATAACATTGGTGGGGTTAAAGGGCATTCATAACAATAAGATAAAAAAATAGCAATATCCTCAATTTAATCCTGTATAATAATATACAGCCATCTTGTGTTCACTGAACCTCCATTAATCAGATGATCTCAGAGTAAGGTTTTTTAAAAAGGGGATTCATTCAGAAAAGATTGTAAATAATAGGTCACCAGTTAACTTGGTAATGTAGCATAGTATTTTTTCTGTGTCTCTAGCCCCTAGATTTTTAAGAACATGTGTGTGAACTCTTCACCTGCCCGTTTAATCAATGCATAGAATGGTTCTGTTGAGCTTAGCTGAATGTCTAAGGTCCCAGATGAACCGTTTGAGCAGTCGGGTGTTACACTGTTTAAACACTTCCAACACACAAGCACAGTCTTCTGTGGTCTTTGTGCACGTGTGTGTGTTGAGAGTTTCAATAAGAATAAAGTAGGGAATGTCTTTGGAAATATTTTTGACACCGTTAAGTAAATATGAGGAAGCAGCAATAATCACAAAAGCCATTTACTGTTAAAGAAATTGTTATGTATATTAAGCTCCATTCAAACTTAAGATGTTCAGATATCAATACTTCTATTAAATCCCTTAGTAACTGCAATCACTACAAAATGCAGTTCAACAAGAACATAAGAAGGATTTTAATAAAAGTTTAAAGGAGTGTTGTCTTTATGACAAATTTCTTAAAACTCGAAAACACAATCCACCTTTGTCATAGAGCACCAAGTCTCACATAAGGGTAAAAATATAAAGAAATCCATTTTGAAAGTTCATCATTCATCTTTATTTTGGCAGTGCAATTTCTGAATGATTAGTTAACAAGAAAGCATATAAATAGCCAAACATAATCCTTAAATAATTGTTAATTTCAATCAATTCCACTTCTGATTTCTCTCATCACCAAGATCTTCCAAAACACAAACGCATTTGATACAATCGCCCAAATCAGTCCATGAGTCTATAGCCTATAGGTATTATTTGTTACTGAAATGAAATTTAAGTCTCGTATTCATCAGTATATTAGACTAGGCTCAGCAAGTAATAAAAAACGCACCACTATGTTGTTAAATCTTACTTGGTTTTTCATAATACAAGGTGTTATAAAAAACAAGGTAAATGACTTTCCAGTAATAATTGTTCAGATTGTTTATCTCATTAGAACCTTAATTCCAACAAAAAAAGGTTTAATAAAACCAACCGCGGTAATACTTAAACGTTGATATGCATGTCTTCGTGATGAAAGTTTCTTAAGTGAGTTGTAAATTCAGAATGTAAGTACATTTGTTTATGTATTTTTTGGAAATAAAAATGCATGTCTAGTTAAAGTGCAAATAAACTAATATATTTTGAATATCATTAATACAGACTGCAAATTAGAGAACACACCAGGAGAACAGTGCCACTGAAAGCAGTAATCCCACCAGCGAGTTGCTGGCCATAGACAATGATGCTGCGTTGCAGAGGCTTGTGGTACAGCATCTGAATTTCATGTTTGCAATACCAGGAAACATTTGCCGAACTTTCTCTAAATTGCAATCAGCAAACTTGAGGCATTTCCCTTCATGGAAAGAACCTGAAAGAAGCGGAGGAGAAAACAATGAAATGTATATGACAATACGGCCTTTTCACAATAATGTAATTTATCTTCCGCCTTTTCGCAAATCAGTGTATCATAACATCCGTCTTTCAACAAACAAGGAGAAGAAGAACTTTCCTTTTGCCATCGCGCTGGAATTTAACTACAGTGAAAAAAACCTGACAGAACACACATTTTTACACGTATTCGCTAACACAAAAACAAAACAAAACAAACAGGTACTGTTCAACAAAGAATTTATATCCATTTTCTAGCTTTGATCTTCTAGTAAGCGAAAATTTGTCTGTAATATGTTGTACATCATCTAGCCGCTAAGTAACGCTACACTGCTTTGTAGCAGAACGGAAATATGCGTGACATCATGTGAAAAGGGCCTATTGGGTAATTCTTTTGCAAAATATAGTAAGAGATACTCCACCCTCAAATCTGCCTCTAGTTTTATATTTGAAAGAATGTTATCAACAGACAAAAGTGCACCATGACTGTTTGGTTTTCTAAATCCTTCAAAATATCCATTTTGTGTTCAACAGAAAATAAAAAGACAAATCTATCAAAGTGAATGATGTACCAAAAAATGTCAGTTGCTAACAATCTTCCAAATATCATTCTTAGTGTTCAACAAATCAAAGAAATGTATACCAGTTTGAACAACTTGGGGATGAGTAAATGATGTCAGAATTTTCATTTTCGGGGGGGGGTAATCCCTTCAAATCTTCGTATGAATTTGTAAACTGTATTTACATATAAGTATAGGCATACATCTGGAAAACATGTGAAGAACATACCTTCGCTATAAACCGACAGGCAGGCATCTTCAGTGGTGCAATCCTGAGTTTCAATCAACTGATTGTATGCTTTATAGCACTTTAGTGCAGAACCTAGAGAGAGAGAAGTATATATATAAATATATTACAGAAGAGGTACTGTTCATTTAAAACATACGCAAAATGTTTTCAGGGTTTTCCTGACCATTCATAAAAGTAAACATTCAGGCTGTACATACCAAGTCCCAGGAGAGTCAGAGCAAACACCAAAACAACCAGAGTTTTCATCTCGTGTTTCTTTCTGTACATTAATCCTGACAGGGCAACAGAGGCAAATTTACAATTTGTTGTCATAAAAATAACCGCAACGTGTTTAACACAACATGACAGCTTCTTATAATAAAATGACATTTTGTGGTGTTCTTTGGAAACACTCTCGAATAAAATAACTAACTAAATATACTGCGTCATGTTTTGTTTGTTTGGGGCCTAGCACACAGCACACGCCCTGCTAAAAACAGTTGATTCAATCTATACACTCTACAGAAAATATGCGAATAACTTAAAACTATCGCTTTTATAACTTAGACATACCGGTGGCTTAATAAACAGTTAGATGAAATGTATTGTTAAATGCAGCTTACCTATTACATGAACTACCGTTTCAGGCGTCAGCAAACTAGTCGAATATTCGACCCGAAGCCGGAAGAGGGAACATCACATAACGCGCATGCGCAAAGCTTGCGCGCGCAAAAGTCCGTGCGAAATTACCCCTAAATGAAAGAAAAGTAATTCGGGCCGTTATTTCGTTTTGGTTTATGTATTTATTGGATTTCCCATTTTAAGATGAAATTAGAAGATAACCATCGTTTTTTTTAATTGTATATACAGAAAAACGGAAAAACGAAATATCGACACTTTTTTTCTTTTCCCGTTTGTTGTATTGAATGGAATAATCAAATGATCAGATGATACACGGACTAAACAAGTCACTCTTCTTATAATATTTGTGGGAAAGAGATATCTAGTCTGTTGTTCATCTTTTAGACAAGAATATTACTTTTTGAATCACAAGATGATTTGAGAAAATATGATGATTATAAGAAATTTCATAAGGTGTTAAATAATATTTAAGGCTTTTGTTGGCTAATTGTGAGAATTTGGGTTTTGCCTGTGTCCGAAGGTTGTTTTAAATTGGGAAACAAATAATAGATATCACTATTACTGTATGTTGATACATTTATCGGGAAAAAGACGGTGAATTTAATAAATCACCAACGATCGTAATACGATGCACTATAGTTGAAATAGTTGGTCGATTGAACACGAAAGTTATATAATATAATATATATTTGTACCTAGAAGCGAAACTTTGCAAAGTTTCTATTGGTGTTTTTTTAACTGTATTATTAACAAAGCGCGTCACTGCGCACGATAACAATGCTGCGCACGAGCACAAAGCGCATTCTCCCCCAAATTTACGCTCTTTGCGTAGAGTATTGTCAGTGACAACAGCGCATAGATGCATCTGGTGGTTTCACTGTCAAAGCTGAAAATGCTATGTTTACAGGCTACCAACCAAAGGGCAACAGCGGTGGTACGTCTCCGAATCCGCAGCAGCCGCATCCTAGCCATAAGAGGAAGTCTAATTCAGTTGCAAAACTTTCAGCTGAACTCTGGTGACACACATTCACCACAGCGGAGGAACGAGAACTCGAGAATCTCGAGTGCTACATATCAAACCCAATGGCACCCGAACCAAGCATAGGGATGCCCGCATGGGCGTTGAGGGAATTATCATGTTTTAATAATGTTTATTTTCATTATAGTTAATGTTTTATTCATGTTTATTTTCTGGCAACGATGCATAAGAGTATAACCATATACCTCATATTATGAAGTATTTAAAAGATGTTTGCAATACTAAATGTGCTTTTAACAGGAGATGTGAGATAGAAGGGGCATCATTGGCTGCAGTTGTGTAGGGGGTGGGGGAAGGTATGTGGAATGTATGTTGTGTCCTAGGAGTGTTTTGCAGGAACCAGATAAGGCAGAAGTTGGTGATTGGTGGAAACAAGGAGGATCCCGGCCCCCCAGCAGATGAGAGATTGGCGTGAAATAACAATAAATGCTGTGAATATGTGCTGTGGGGGTTGTTGTTGTTCCTTGGAAGGACAGAGGAGTGTTGTCCAGCAACCCAGCGCGCTGTATTTTGTTATAATCTGATTAATAAACTTCAATAGGCCAATTTTTGAACATGCAGGACAATTTTTTGTCCTACACCGTACATCTCATTTAACTACACATAAAGTTTCTCAAGAGCAATTTTTAGAGGGGACACAAATAATACAGTCAAAATTGTACTAACTACGACACAAAGCGACAATATGCATTAGGTTCATAGGTTTATCATGCAGACTTGCAGTCATATAATAACTGAACTGAACGGTCACATACTGTAATACAGGTGAACAAAAAACGTTTTTCCATCATATATTTTATATAATTTTGTCTCTGTTGTGAAAACAGGAAACAAATATAAAAACACACTACCCATGATAATACATGTTAACAATGAGTCACTTTTTAAACACTTGTTAATTTGATTTTTACTGCAACATCGTCTGACAAAGTCACCGTGCATCGACATTAATGAGTGGTTGTTAATTTCCCCTGTAGTGCACTGCCTCCGCCAACAAACTTTGTTCATGTTCTTGTACCCAAACAAACAGTAACAGTGACAGATGCTCAAATTCTGTGTTGTACTCGTTGATGAATCGCCCGAGTTTCAGAAAACTGAATGTTTAGCTTATAGTGCCAACGTCACAAAACTGTAACCGGTATGTTCGCGGCTGTGTGTGACACGGGGCCTGAATGGCAGGATCGGTGGCTAATTGTGGCAGTTAATGTTCACATCATGCCAGGTCGCCAAAAATAAAATAATGCATGAGAAACTGTTAGTTGGAGTGTGTGACGTCTATGGGGTCAGATTTGTTTCATTATTCTGAATAAATAAACTACGATTCGCAAATAAATACAAAGAGTTTCACAAACGATTTTTAAATCCACAAATGCACAAAAAGCGAACCATAAATATATGTTAGACGTTCCACAAAAATAAATGGAATTCACAAATAAATACAACGACATTTGCAAATAAAAAATATTTACAAATGTATTTTATTGATATATATTTGTGGATCGCTTTCTTCACATTTGTGGATCGCTTTCTGCGCATTTGTGGATTGCTTTCTGCGCATTTGTGGATCGCTTTCTGCGCATTTGTGGATCAGTGCACGCATTTGTGGATCAGTGCACGCATTTGTGGATCGCTCTCTGTGCATTTGTGGATTTTGAAACATTCCTAACGTCAAGACGTGCGCACAATCCACAAATAGGTGGACTCCGCCCACTATCTACGCAAGCCAATCGGTTAACTTCCGCTTTTGTTGTCCAATAGGCCACGTTCTAACTTCAGCCAATCACGTTTTGCTATGCACTAAGATTCAGGGAGCTAACACTGCGACTAGTGGCGGTCTAAAATCTGTGTTATACTAAGAAATGATAATGGCCTCTTCTTTATACTATGTAATGATCGCTTGTGTTCATATACATTGTCCGTATTGTTACATATATGCTGTATTTAAACGTGTATGACTTGATAACAGCGTGCACGGACTGGAGTGGAAAATCCCGGTGACTAGGGAGTCAGGACTGATTTGGTCTGCCAGCCTTTTTATTGTGTTTATGTTCCAAAGTGCTAAATTCCGATTTTTTGCAACTGTCGGTGTACTACCAGTATAACGATGGCAGAATTAACCTGAGGGGAATCATCAGCATTGTGAATTTCTATGTCATTCATAATTCAAAATAAAACGTAATTTCTACAGTCATCTCGGTTTATCCCATTCCTGAATGATCTCTGCTGCTATCGGTACACTGTTCTGTTTACTAACTAACTCTTTGCCATGACAAAACCATATGATACCTGTTATATACATTAACAATAGCAAGCGTAGTCTTTAGTGGCAGCAGCGTAAGTAGACCATATTGCAAGATTATCATGTGGGACAAGTCTATCCACAATTCCCCACATAGAAATACTATAGTAGTATAATACATTTACTAAACAGCTCACATAAAGTGACAAGACACAGGTAACAAAATAATAAAAATGAATATGTAATAGACAATACACATATGAAAAACAATACATGTCAAAAGAGAACCGGATGCCATATTTTATGCATGTGCCATATATACAAGTTATTAGGTGCTATAAAAATTGTGTAAGGTAATGGGATAGCTATATTATATATTAAATCAGTAACATATGTATAATAAATAAATATAAGTGTGAGTGAGTAGTTTAGTATTGCACATATGTATTGCACAGTGAACATTTAACTGTTCAAATGTTCATGGGGTAGATGGCCTGAGGAAAGAAACTTGTCCTATGTTTGGCTGTTTTGGTGCTCGGTGCTCTGTAGCGCTGACCAGACGGCAGCAGTTCAAAGAGATAGTGTGCTGGGTGTGAGGGGTCCAGCGAGATCTTGCGAGCCATTTTACTCGCTCACTCTGGATGAGTAAAGTTCTTGCAGTGATAACAGTAGTCTACCAGTGATTCGCTCAGAAGTCCGAAATATTCGCTGTAGTATTCGGAGTTTGTATGTGTACCGAGCATGTTCACTGAAATTGAGAGAGAATAGGCTATGTCGCCTCTAAATGCAGCAAGTTTTAAATGACTTCATCGATCAACACAAAATTACAATGCTAGAGCACTTAAATTAACTTAAACATTTAGCAATCTTTAAAAGTACGTCTCTTGATGTACATGACGCGGAAGAGCCATTTTTTTGTTAACAGACTGATTCGAGCCTACCTGAGCATGCTTGTTTTTTCTAAACAAAATCAAGTAAAACAAAATAATTGCCTTTTAATTGCAGGTAACTGGCATTGTAAACCAATCAACCGATCCCGTCATCCCGGGACACCTTCCGCATATTTTCGGGGATCTCTGTATGAAAATGGCTTTACTGAAATGCCCAGTAATGTCCAGTGCCTTTTGTGCGTTTGTATGGAGAACTCATTCATTTGTACAATTGGCTTTAATTCATTTTTATTTGGCAGTTTCATATTTTGCTTCATACTTTTTTCATCGAAGAAAAAGTTGTGTTGCCTCCCTTGCATTCTTATTGCCCCCGTTGTGATTTTATTTGCCATTAAATAATGGAAATAAACAGTATTTTAAAGCTGTCCTATATGTCATTTAAAAGGCAGCAATATATACATAATTATAACCCAACAATAATAATTTATTTAGCACCAGGTAAAATGGAGACGTTTATCGTTTAACACGCTACTGAGAGCACTGCCACATCCATTATTATTATCTACAGTAAATTGATTATCTGCAGTTGCAGCCTATACCAATATTTACTATGGTAAGGTTCGAAAACACAAATTGTATAGGTTTACATCATTTACTTTTGGGGTTGAATTTAAGAATGTATTGTGTGCACAAGATCATAGTAAAATAATCGACATCCTTTGTCATGGCAGAGAGTTAGACAGTAAACAGAACAGTGTAGCGATAGCAGCAGAGATCATTCAGGAATGGGATAAACCGAAATGACTGTATAAATTAGGTTTTATTTTTAATTATGAATGACATAGAAATTCAAAATGCTGATGATTTCCCCCACATTAATTCTGCAATCGTTATACTGCTAGTAGCCTACACCGACAGCTGCAGTGCGCATTGCAAACTCCGCGAAACTTGACAGGGGTCACGCGCCGAGTGTGAGGATCGAAATAGCTGCTTAACCATGCAGTAATAGATCATATTTGATCGAATGACAAAATCGGAATTTAGCACTTTGGAACATAAACACAATAAAAAGGCTGGCAGACCAAATCAGTCCTGACTCCCTAGTCACCGGGATTTTCCAATCCAGTCCGTGCACGCTGTTATCAAGTCATACACGTTTAAATACAGCATATATGTAACAATACGGACAATGTATATGAACACAAGCGATCATTACATAGTATAAAGAAGAGGCCATTATCATTTCTTAGTATAACACAGATTTTAGACCGCTACTAGTCGCCATGCTAGCTCCCTGAATCTTAGTGCATAGCAAAACGTGATTGGCTGAAGTTAGAACGTGGCCTATTGGACAACAAAAGCGGAAGTTAACCGATTGGCTTGCGTAGATAGTGGGCGGAGTCCACCTATTTGTGGATTGTGCGTGTCGCTCCCCGATCCGTCCCGGAAACACGATTTGTTCCGCGCATGCGCGAAAGTGCGTCTACTTCCGGTAATTCCCGTTTTTACGACAGTCGACTCGATGCGTTCTAATTGGCGCCACTTCCTGTTATCGCAGATGTTTTACGACAGTCTGTTAGTGGCGATGTTGGAGAGTACGAAATGGTTGACAGCGCTATGGATTCGTTTGTGTTTTATGAACGACTTCAGAAATTTCTCCTAAAAGGAGAGATTCCTGACTGTCCTTCAGAGCGTCGTTAGGTTGACTGAGTGGGTGGGTGGGGTTTGGAATAACCAATTGTGTAAATAAATGTAATAAATGTAATAAATACATAAATAGCTTTTTCTGTGTGTTTCTTAAATGCAGACATTTGTTAAAATATTAGAAAAGTTAGCTCAATGCCCTGTTCCTCAATCAGCAATTTAAGTAGATGAATAGATGTTTGATTGTGTGACTGAGAGAGTGGGAGGTTGAGATTTAGTGAATGACTAAAGAAAATAAGGAACAAATGTATAAATAAATTGGATGAATTCTGAAAATCCTGCTTGTCAAGGGTAACCAGGTAAGGATTTCAATTATTTAAGTAGGTTATCAATTTGTGCCGCATATTAACCTTGACATATTTTGCCAAAAAAAGGTTTTAAGAGAATCACTAATAAACATTTAAGTTTTATAGTTTTTCTATAAATAAAGAAGTATTTTTATATATAAAAATCAGTTTCTCACTACTGACATATAATATTTTGTCATATTGTATTTTCTTGGAATCAAAAAATATAATAAAAAGCAACATAAAGATTATTAGAGAAAAACTGCTTTCCACTCTTTACAGGATTCTTTGTTTATCCCTCCGTACGTTTCACCAAACCATTATAATTTGTAATATGTTTAATGTCTTTTGATGTTATTTGCTCTTTTTTTATACAGAGTTTATTTAAAAAAATATTTCCGGTATGGACAAACAACCTTTTTATTAAAACTGCCGTAAATTGTTTCGACCAGAGGTAGACGGAGTTTCACGCATGCGCGGAACAAATCGTGTTTGCCGTAAATTATTTCGGCCGGAAGTAGACCCACTTTTGCGCATGCGCGGAACAAATCGTGTTTCCGGGACGGATCGGGTAGCGACAGTGCGCACGTCTTGACGTTAGGAATGTTTCAAAATCCACAAATGCACAGAGAGCAATCCACAAATGCGTGCAGCGATTCACAAATGCGCAGAAAGCGATCCACAAATGCGCAGAAAGCGATCCACAAATGCGCAGAAAGCGATCCACAAATGCGCAGAAAGCGATCCACAAAAGTGAAGAAAGCGATCCACAAATATATATCAATAAAATACATTTGTAAATAATTTTTATTTGCAAATGTCGTTGTATTTATTTGTGAATTCCATTTATTTTTGTGGAACGTCTAACATATATTTATGGTTTGCTTTTTGTGCATTTGTGGATTTAAAAATTGTTTGTGAAACTCTCTGTATTTATTTGCGAATCGTAGTTTATTTATTCAGAATAATGAAACAAATCTGACCCCATAGACGTCCTCTGTAACTAGCTAACGTTAAGTAGCTTAGTAACGTTTTAATTTCTAACATAGCAAATTCATGTAAAAATACATCAGTAATCCGCATTTTTCGCAACTTATTATTGAATAAGCATGGGGAGCCGTGTCCCATGCACATGGGGGCCCTAGATAACTTCAATTGGGGCCTAATATATTCAAATTGAGCAAAATAAGTGGACAAATAAGTATTTAAATACATAAAAACAAGATATTTTTTTATTATTTGGCCATTTATATAAAGAATATTTTTTTCCAGTTAATGTCTAGCTCTAAAATATTATTGGGAAGTTTTTGTGAGTGGGAGAGGGGGCTTTGAATATTGTTAAATACAATAGTGGGGCCTTGGAGTCAAAAAGACTGAGAATCTCTGGACATAAGAGAATTCACATAAAGTGCATGAATCAGCATGTTTCTTTATTGGTAAATAGATGTAGTGGTAACAAAAAGCAGATTATTATGCTGAAAAGAGACATCTACATATTGCACAAAGTTTTCAATGGTTTTTGTTTAAAGACATTCGTAAACAAGGCAAATGAAAGCATGTATGAAGGCCATTTATTAAAAGTGCAGTGGTAAAGTACCCTTTGAAAAAAGCATAGGAATTCTTCATAACACCAGAATGAGTCCAATCAGATTCTTCAGTTTCATGTGTAACACTATTAACTTTGAAAATTAAACACACACAATGAAAGCCACAAATTACAATCAATTATAATCAGACAGTTTCCCTGTCACTGGTAAGTGCAAAACAACAAACAGTGCTTACAAGCCTTAGCAGTGTGCACACACAGTTTAAAAATGCAGCTTAGGTTTAAGCTGTCAAATCTTGACCATTTGACTAAAGAGATAGAAGATTTCCTGCTGCATGATACCCCTTCTAGATATATGAGGAACAATGCAGAAGCATTTTGTGAATATTTAGAGAATACACCACCAGAAGAATGCTAGTGAGACCAGAATTCCCACCACCGAGTGGCTGGCCTGTGACATAGTGCCTGTGTTACACAGATCAGAGGCACAGCAGGAGAACCTGAAGCTGGCAATTTTGGGAAATTTCTGAGCGATTGTGGTGTGATCACATTCAGAGTATTTTATACACTGTCTGTGTATGTCACCACCTAGAACAAAGAGAAGGCACAAAGTCCAAAAAATTAACAAGTGGCACTTCTTTGCTATTTTTGTAGATTTCAAGAAAACACAGTGTACGTGAAATATGTCACCTCTCTCATAGACTGACAGACAGGCATCATCGTAATAGCAGTCTCGTATCTTAGAGCATGTACCACTGTAGTCCTTACAACTGTAGCATTTAATGGCAGAACCTTGAGAGACAGATAAGATAAAAATACATAAAAAGACAACTATTTGTTTGTAAAAAGAATCAGTGACGATTACAAGAAATGAATACATACCAAGACCCACCAGGGCAAGACTGAACACCAAACCCACTCCAACAGAAGTTTTCATTATGCCTTCAATTTACCCGTCTAATCCTGATCAACACAGAAAGAGTCAAAGAGGTAAAAATGTGAGAACGAAGGGGAGGGTTTTATAAAAAATTAAATGTTTTATTTCTCATTATTCCTTTGATTTCTGCCATCATTACTTTTGAACAGTTTAAGTGAGGTTGATTTATATGTCTGTTAAACATTTCTATTGTTTTAAACAACCTAAACGTGATTGTAAATGTTTAGTATTTGTTTAGCAAATCATCTTAAATTACACACACACTATCTTACATTATTACAATTTAAATAATTTGTCTTATAATTTCAACAAATATCAATTAATCACCACTTAATTTGCAGAACACAGCACATATGACAATTGGGGAAATTGGTTGTTGCTGCAAAAACTTCAATTCATAAATTTAATTACAGCGGGTAAAAAAAGAAAGAACATGCGTGTCTGATTTTGTGAAGAAACAAGAGTGACTAACAACTTGCCCCAACCTGACAGTTATAAAAAATAAACGTTGTTTTGACCACATATTCCCAAACTTTTATTTAGTTGTCGATGTTTTCCATATGCAGGTGTTCCATTGTTTAAATAACAGTTCTTATACAATGAGAAAATTCTGACATTTCATATCAATATATCTTAGTTCACCACGTCTTATTCTTTCCTTCATTAAATTATAGATTTACTAAAGATTTTTGTTTTATATGGAAGACTGCATTGGCTGTGAGCGAACTGAAAATCATATAAATTCACGAAGATATAAATTATACATTTAATTTGTGGTGATATCAACAAAGCAAGGCTAGCTCAAAATAAGAATGTTCAAAAAACAACCAAAACAGTAGATAAGGCACACATTTCATCCTTCACTCTTTTGAAAAAGAAAAACTACTGCCTAATATTTAACAACATAAAACATTTCCAACTGATTTTCCATTATGGTATTATTTTTATCTATTACTCCTCTGTAGGCTTACCCCGATATGAAGAAGGAATCCAGCTGCTGACAAATCCAACAACTCTGAAAACTGAAGAGCTTGAGTCCACTCACTCTGTCCTAAACACGCCCACAATCCTCCTCAAGAAGTCCAAATGTATAACAAATATTTTAGCCAATCATTCAACATACCAATCTTGGTATGTTGCAATCCTGAACACATAGGCTACAATTATGATCTGCAGTCGTGTGTGTATTATCATTTTATAAAACCAACAACATATCTTCCTATATAAATCACAAATTTCCAAATATTTTTTCATACTTACATTTCGCAGACGCTTTTGTCCAAAGTGACTTACAAATGAAGTAAACTGTAGAAGCAATTGGAGCAACATAAGGACAACAAAAAGCTTAAGTCCAGTAGAACTGGGGCTGGTTGCATAAACTTCTTAGTCTACCACAGTATACAAAGCTAAGATTTCTTTTTTTTTAGGATAGAAAGAGTAGAAAAGAAAAATAAGTCAGTGCTAATCGGTCAGGTGTTGACGGAAGAGATGTGTATCAGCCAATTCTTAAAGATGGCAACAGAATCTGCTGAACTTGTAGCAGCAGGCAGATCATTCTACAATTGTGGAACAGATCCAGAGAAGGTGCTTGGGTGTGATTTTTACCTTTTAGTGATGGCACTGGAAATGTTTGCAGAAAACACTCTTAAAGGTGCTGGGTTGTTTTTGACCCGTGCTGGGTATATATTGTAGAGAACACACTGCTGGGTTAAAAATGACCCAATGCTGGGTTATTTCAACACAGCTGCTGGGTTGTTTCCTCTCATGGGTGGGTAAAGACAACCCAGCAATTGGGTTAAAAATAACCCAGCATTGGGTAACTTTTAACCCAGCAGGGGGTTCTGTCCAATATTTACCCAGCCTGGGTAATACAGTTAACACATTAATAACTTCATGACAACTAGGTATGTTTAGATTGTAACATTAATGATTTACTGACCTTAAATCATTAAATCACACATTTCCGCAGTGATTTACTGCATGGACATTCCCATTGAAAATGTGCTGCCAAGATCCCTACTTGATACCCTATGACCACATGTCTAGATTATGCATTAGCAGACATGGGGATTCTGCATTTGTTACTGAACATGGGGCCAGACAAGGGCCCATTCTGTTGTTGCACAATAACAGATGCGTGAGGTTGTGATTGAGGGATGGTGTGAACCAACGGTCAATTACATTGTTAACACACATCTGGGGCCATTACATATAGAAATAATAACTCAAATAATGTCTAGAAAAACTAACTGAAATTTTACCCATCATTTTGAAATAAACAAGAATAACTAGAAAATAAAAAATAATTGAGAACACTGATAGCCTTCATGTTTGTTGTCATGGTCAAAATGACCACTTGTGAGAATTAAGAAAAGCAAGTTTTTTTTTTTCGTAAGAGTACTTATATTTAACTCGCAGAAATGTTGCATTCACTTGTCATATCATCGGGCAGTCTTTGATCAGTGCACACAACAGCAGATTTACAAGCACTCTTTGATATACAAATTAAAATAAAACAGGATGAGAGGAGAATGAAGCCAAAAAACAAACAGCACAACAAAGAAACATCTGTCAGACTACCAAAAGGCCTTTTCAACTTGTTGCCATGACAACTGACACCTTCAGGGTGGGTCAGGGTTAGATTTTGGGTCAGAATGAGAAATGACTCCCCGTTTTGTGTTGGAACAACAAGTGTTTGTTTTAAACAGAAGCATGAGACAATAGCATTATGGCTGGATTATTCGAACAAGATCAATGCTTTCTTTGTTCTTATTTAGTATGAAACATTCTGATCTCAGAGATAAACAAATGAAATAAAATCTTATCAATACACCATTACCCTTTTATTTACTCCAAACAACAAAAATCACATAAACCAAATAATAAACAGGCGGTTATTAAAGGGATACTTCAAAATTAAAATTCTGACATCATTTACTCATTCGAGCTGTTCCAACTCTGTATACATTTCTCTGATGAACACAGAGAAAGATATTTAGAAGAATGCTTATATCCAGACAGATTTTGCCCCCAGTTACCTACCATAGTAGGAAAAAACACAATGGTAGTCAAAAATGCCCCAGAACTGTTTGCGGTCCTACATTCTTCAAAATGTCTTCTTTTGTGTTCAACAGAACAAGCTAAAAAGTTATAAAGTAATTTTTCCCTCTAGGGAATCAATGGGGATCTGTTTGGTTCTTCTAAACATCTTTCTCTGTATTCATCAGAACAAAGAAATGAATACAGATTTGGAACAAATCGAAGGCGAGTTAATGTTATCAGAATATTCAATTTTAACCAGCCAGACAGGGCGTTTTAACCAGCCCGATAGGGCTAAACCAAGAATATAATAACTGCTGAAAAATCCCACTGCACTGCATTATTTTACAATGATGATTACAATACAACTGCAATCTTTAACATGAAAAACATATCGTCTTTACACAAGATAAGGTTAACTTGCCATTATGAGAAAAAACTGTCTACGTTTCATTTGTCTCCTCCCACATTTGCATGATCTTAAAAGTAAAATTTTGAAATTAACAACATTTTTTTTCTCGCTAATCGCACAAGTCTGTATAACATCCAGTCCTTGTCCTCACGATGATCTGAGCTAAGGAGAAGGCAGATGAGGTCTATTTAACATTCAGTGTGCTTCTATCTGAATGTGTGTGAGAACAGGTCATCTGCACAGCTATCCAGCAAACACCAAGTAACTAATAAATGTTTGATTATCGCTAAAATGTGTTGAAGCTGATGCAGTGCATGAATAGGCTGGTTTGAGTCTATGTGCTTTTATCTCTTTAACTGGAGCCATTTCACATAACAGAATCTCCCCTGAAACTCTCTATACAAAGACAAATGGATATACACAAACACATTCACACTGTACACTCATCCATACAAATGGGATTAATTTGTTTGTACAAACTAAAATAAGAATAGTTAACTCTGCCAATCTCTCAACACACACACGGTCAGTAATTTCTCTCTTAAGGATTACTACAATTGTGAAGTGTACAATAAGTATCAGGTCATTGTGAAACCCGCCTACAGCCAATCTCTCACACATACAACAAACTTTCACTCAACCACAAAACACTCTAACAGACAGTGCTTTTGACAAAGCCTCTTCCATAGCGGGTTATGACCTGTCAGCTCATTGAGTTGACGACTTACAAAACTGCAGCTGAGAGAATATACAATGATGTCACACATTCACAGGCACAAGCGCACACTCACACACACCACTAGAGACACATGTCCTCACACACTGGAGATAGCGCTCAAGAGGAGACAGGCACAAAGGCGCTGAACAATAAACAATGCAATCCTAAAAGCTTTGTTTGTCTCCCTGTGCTCCTGTTTGAATGAGCGTGCCTGGGTGTGGGTGGGTGTTGCTGGCCAAGCATTAACATGCAAAAGTGCATCAGACGTGCCGAGGGCAGCGTCGTCCCGGATCAGCAATGTTTATTCCACGCATGTTTCCCTCCTCATAGTCATCTGTGTCTGATGAATTCTCATCATTATAGGGAGCAGACACTTCACTGACCGAGCACTAAATGGAGAGAAATAACCAATGAGGGATTTAGAATTAGTACAGACAAATAAATACAAATCCACACACTTGAGCATCTTGGATGTGATAGTAACAGCAGCTTATTTTCGTTAAAGAATACAGACTCACCGACCGCACCATTGATTCACGGAATGGTGGGCACACCATGTGAAATCGCGGGATTGCGACGTCAAACACTTCCTCTTTGTTCTGGAGCCGGTGGAATGTGTAGTAGCCTTCCATGTACTCGGAGGTTGTGGAGAATGTGGTACAGCTGGCATACTCGTGAACTTTACCGGGTGTCATTACTGGAAACTCACCTGCATGTACATCACACACAAAAAGCACCAGCGTAAACAAGATTTCAGGCCATTCTTGCGAAATAAAAAACGTGTTGTTTATTTATCAGACAATACTGCATTAAACGGCCTGAAAGATTGCAGAATCTGTTGGACTACAGAACAAATTCTCATGCATTTTGTTACCGGAGGAAAGTTCTTACAAAACAGAAACAGGGATGGGTCTTACCCACAACACCGGGTCCACGGACCTCTTCCACATTTCCATTAGCATTCGTGATCTTCCAGTATCGACTGTCTAGCTGGCATGCATTCTCTGGCAGGGCCGACTTTGTCATCTCAATCCTGATGCATATGGCACAGGTCAGAGGTTGCAGGTTTAACCCACTGTATCGCCCTATTGAGCCTTAGCTCAGCTGCATTGTGTTATTGCTCACTTTGGGAATAGCAAAGAACAGCTTCATCATTTCAGTAAGAACTGTGTGCATTTCAACTAACCCTGTCAGCCTTTTGTAAACATAGTTTCTTAACAAATTGCTCTACTGAGATCCCTATTTTTGGTAATATAGAATAACTAGTGAAGAAAAAGAGGCGGCTGCTAATAAAATTTGAGTAAGCAAAGCGAAACGTTACGAGATTAGTTACAGAGATAAAATGTTCAGAGTATAAAAAGTTTATAAGATTACAATAACATGTTTATCACAGTCTGTGCAATCTATTAACAAACATGGAATAACACAGAAGCAGAGCTCAAGTCTTGTTCAAACAGGCTGAATCCGATTACAGTAGTCTGTGTGAGGTACCTGATTCTGTAGGTGAAGAAAAAGTGTGGCGGATGGACAGAACTTAGCTCTGGCAGAAAGGAGGTAGAGACGGATACACTGATGTCACCAGTGGTCGCCACACAGCGCTTGTCATGTACATACCTGAACCAACACAAACAGAGATAAAGGTGCAACTTAGTTAGCACTTATTATTTGCTTTTGTGATGTAAGATGCTGACATTATGAAATAATGTACTTAAAACGAACACTTTCGGATCATTTACATTGTTATCATATTATTTGTTTAATATAACAAGGTATGGTGCATAGACAACCTGAATATCTGGTCCCGAATGATGGGGTATTCTCCCGTTACGACATTGTCGACGTAAGAAGTAAACCAATCCGTAAAGTTTGAGCCTGAGAGGCACAGATAGAAGAGTTAAAAGACTCTAAACTGGTTTATGAAACTGAAACGCATTTAATACAAATCTAGCACTGTTACCTGTAATGAACATGTCAATAGCAGAGGGATCTTGTGCCAGCTGATCCTGTAAAGTAAAAGCATATCGATAAGGATAGAGCCTGTGCTATAAAGGAACACAACAGCGCCTCTCACTTGCAAAACTACAACAATGCCTAACCCTAAAACACATAGATTACACAATAAAATGTCCATCTGATCTTCTAGGCTGCTGTTTCATCCACTGTGTGATTTTTTTTGCAGAAGCTAGTGAAAGTTGGCTTTGCCCCATAAACACCTGCACCTCAGAGAAACATCTGTTTTACTTTCATTGTCATTCAACCCCAAATAAGCCCTGTAAAACTGTGTTAATGTATTGTAGAGCATTGTGATCTGAGAGTGGTTATCTAACCGGACACTGATAGAAGATCTCACTGCGCATTCGTCCTTCCGTGCTCTCCAGAGCCATGTACTGGCTGAGGCCGGTATGAAAGCAAAAAGTAAGCGGAAGACACTGTCGCATGCCCTTCCTCTGCTGAAACCCTCCTGCTGCTGTCTCAATATCCAACAGGTCCTCTGAGCGATAGTGATTGGACAAGGCCATGCTCCCCATCAACCTGTGAAGGAGAGAAGTGGCGCAAAGTGGCTTTTAAGATGGGAACTTGTTAAAGAAAGCAAGTCTGCTGTCTTATAATATATATCATAACAAGAAATCATAATAATGAACGACTTAAATCATAAACAAATTTATAATCATTTTAATTTTCAAATTATGTTTATGGGATTGCATAAAAAGCAACAGGTAGACAATGAAAAGAAAATATACTGAATACTCTGAATCGCTAATATAAAAGAGAAGTCTTACCCAGGAACCACCAGTTTCTGCCCATTGTGTATCCTATATGAGCAACGATAGTCATTAGGGAGTTTGCAGCCAATCTGAGCCTCAATGGTGTCAAGCTCATCCTCCCTCACTCCCTCTATGCAAAGAAAGAGAAACACAAGTTTAATATTTAAAAGTCATTATTAAGGCTGCTCATATTATACATATAAACACATGTGCATTGCAACTTTAGTGTATTTTTTTACAATGACTTCCCTTAGGTTTTTCAAAACATGGACTGATGTGTGTTAGTGTGGACAGACCTTTGAGTGAAGCTATCATTCGAGGGCATTTCTGATTCAGGTAGCTCTTCAGGTCATCCCAGGCTTTCTTGAGAGTGCTATAATAGTCAATGTAACGGCCCAGATCGGTGTAATCCTCCCGAAACAACTCCTTCCACGTCACGCCTCTCTGGGCTTTATCTGTCCTGAAAACAGAAAGGCATTTGCCATCATGATTGATAAAATTATAATAACTACACTTTTTGATTATAACAAATATAGTAGGTTTATATATCATTAACTGAATTTCATCATTTTAGGGTGAGCTTACTCTGTGAGCAGCCAGTGCTTTTGACAAAGCCTCTTCCATAGCGGGTTATGACCTGTCAGCTCATTGAGTCGACGACTTACAAAACTGCAGCTGAGAGAAAAACACACAGACAAATATAGTATTTCAAGCAGAGGTGGACAGTAAAGAAGTAAATTTACCTGAGTACTGAACTTAAGTACACTTTTTGAGTATCTGTACTTTAGTTGAGTATTATTTTTTCGGAGTACTTGTACTTTCACTTCACTACATTTGAAAGACAAATATCATAATTTTTACTCCACTACACTCTCATCTCTTAACTTCTGATCTGCTGCTATATCATTTAAAGCGATTCGGAAAATCAATGATGTTTTTACTGAAGTAACTGTAGTTAAGTAACTGAAGTATTCCTGTTGAAATAAAAACGATAGAACCCTGCCCAAAATAAAACATAAAATGTAATGGATTTAATGGTTATAATGGGAATTGTACTAAACCAGTAACTTTGTATTGGCACCTAATGTATTATGGCTCCTGTATGATATATCGCTTGTTGCTCCCTAACTCTTTGTAAGTTGCTTTGGATAAAAGTGTCTGCTAAATGACTAAGTGTAAATGTACTAAGGTTACTTGTTATCTACATGTATGTGATGGATTATATTGGTGGGATGGTAAATCCTATTGTGAAAAAAAACACTACACAGAGGAAATTAATTTTAAAATCTTACTCTAATTAAAAGATTCATTGTTTTTTTTCAGAAGGCATGTTATTTGCATTTAACCCACGGTATCCTTAAATTTACAATTATATATATATATATATATAGGAACCATACTAAAATTAAGCTATTTTTAGTAAAACCACAGCAACTAGAAATACCATCGTTTCATTATACTAGCTATAGTTTATGTTTGTAGTTAAATTATGGTAATACCAACAGTAATAAATCCAACAAACACATGGCTTCTACACTTTACTATTTACAAGAACCTTACTACTTACTGGTAAATTGCTGCTGAAACTGGTAAAGGGAATATTCAAAAACACAACTCATAAATACATATAGGCCTAGGGGGTTAATGAGGAAAATTAGGCTAAATGATCATACAGGATTATATCTAAACTAAACATATATGTGCTAAACATATAAAGCTCTTAAACGAGTTGCTCACTGCAAAATTTGCCCCCATTGACTTTCCATAAAATTACTATGAAAGGTCAACGGGGGGGCAAATTTTGAAGTGAACTACTCTATTAATACAACTGATACTGTGAACTACTCTGTGTATTCAGTAGGTTGCTTCAGAAGCATAAGGTATACGACAATAAAACAATGCACAACTGACATAGAGGAAATTTAATTTAATACATGGTTACTTTTAAAAGCACGTACTTCTGTACTTTAAATCAAGTAAGAATCTGTCTTTACAACTTTTCCTTGTAGACCAGTAGTATCTGTACGTTCACTCAAGTGGGAAGTTGTGTACTTCGTAAACCTCTAAATTTAAGGGTATAAGGGTACACCGTTTAGAGGGATAACCAAGTTAATTGTTTGGTAAAAATGAAAGCACGACGTCAGTATTAAAGTGTTTAGAACGCATTACAATAAAGCATTAATAAAACAAAACAAATTACATTAACTTTAGGGTGATCACGTGATTCTCATCACTCATTTCAAAACCGAAACATTTATCATCAAAGCATAGATTAACGCAAGATACCCAAAGCATTTTCAACGATTGAGAGAGTGTGGTTGCAGCAGACATAAAGCTTTTGTACTTTTATGCACCGCAGCTGCAATCGTCACTTATCATGTCAATTTACATTGAGACATGCACTTTTATATTAAAACATAAAACGCATTAGATAACAAAGTGAAAGATGCTTGTCTTATCATAGATATGAAATTAAACGTGTCTATTAAACTCGATTGGCACTTGGTTAAGTAATAACAAGCTATCCTGCTAGCACTGGCAGCTAGCTGTGCACTATTTTACAGCTCATTTACGCAACAAACATTCTTAAAACTTGTTTCTTATACCACAGACAGACGGAACAGCCTCCGTTAAAATGTTTACCTGTTCAAGTCTCTGAAGTCCAGAAATGACAGCACCAGGAGTAACGGATCGGAGGGTAAGTTGTCCAGGCTGAGTGTTATGGACGTGGCCATCTTGGTACCAAATGCAAAGGCGAAACCCCGCCCCCTTGACTGCGATAACAAGAGGGCGTGGCCGCACGCTGTTCTGTTATCAAATAATGCGCACATGTTGTGAGTGACACTATATATTAACCCTGTGAAAATGAGTCAAGAGACGAATGTCACACAAATATTGAATTGCTTTGAAGTGGAATTTTACTAATATTATTTTCGCAAATCGATAGATTTTAAAGCATTTCCAAAATACTGCCTAAGAATCCCCAAATAGTTTTATAAAAATAAATAATAATAATGAAACTTTGAATATATCGAATATTGTATTGTATGAAGAAAACTGGTGTTATACAGTATCATAATTGTAACTATTTTTTTTAATTCCCAAAGAGGGTGTTTGCTTTTTTATCACCTCAAGATGGCATCACAGATCCATCCTCTGGCGTTGTCAAGGTCAAAGCAATCACAAATAAGTGTAGCATCATGCTTATAACTATAGGCCAGCTATATGTTTTTGAAGAAAAGACAGGACCTCAGCAAACGTCAATAAATATACCTATGCCCAGTTTATTGATAAGTGATTGAGTCAAATTCCTAGGCCTATGTGATGGATAGTACTGTATTCTGTGCTGTTCCTTTGTGGTAGTTTGTAAAAGCAAATATGAAAAACAGGGGAATGGATGTGGCCAAATATCAGTAAACTCTCTTCTCAAGTATTTTTAACACGCTCTAAAGCCAGAGAAAAGAATGACGAAAGCTATCCAAGCCCTTGTTTTTTTCTAGCATCTAAATCATACAACTATAGCATAATCAGCTAAAATACAAATATTTTCTAAAGATTTTTCTAATTTTATTATTGGCATATTCTATAAAATGCTAGAAGAAGCTGAAAAATGTCTAATTTCTTATTATTTTATTCATTAAAATGTTATAAGTAAGTAAATAATATATATACTATAGATCCAATAATTCATTATTTTAAACATTCCTGCATCCTGTATTTATTAGATGCTCTGCTAAAGCACACCCAGTGTGTGAAGGTGAGTACACAGCTCTGACGTTAAAGATGACGTGCAACCACTTTGGTGATAGCCAGCAATCCAAACACCTCCCCTTTCATTACCCCTCTCTCTCTCTCTCTCTCTCTCTCTCTCTCTCTCTCTCTCTCTCTCTCTCTCTCTCTCTCTCTCTCCTGTTCTGTTCCGTTCTGGCTGAGTTGGTTCCAGACAGTACATCACACACACACATGCTGAAGCGCACATGCCATTCTAGGTCTTCCTCTCTAGACCAATTCTCTTCTGCATCTGCTCTCTTCTTCTCCTACCTCACCATGGAAGCACATCAGTGAAGTGGATTGTTTGTCCTGTTTTTTCCTGTTCTCTCATCTGCACCTCATTCTGTGTGTTTGGGTGTCTGTTCCTGCCTGGGAATTCTCATGTCTGCGACAGTTCTATTAGGGGCAACACTAGGTACTGTGTCTGGAGTGCTGACACTTTGTGGTCTCTCCCTGCTTTGCAAGAGCTGTAAGAAGGGGAAACTTGAGAGAGGGGATGACACTGACCCAGAGAAAGCCAAACCAAGCATCCTGCACACTCTCACGCTGGTAAGAGTCAAACCTACACATGCAGACAGACCAGTATCCAGATATTTAAATGCAGACATGTACATGCGGAAAGATGGAAGTGGTGGTTACGTAACACAGGTTAGCACAGTCTCAGGCACAAATAGTGATATTACATTTCAAGTTTTTATACAACAAGAGACTAAGTATCTTTTCCGATATGTTTGGAATATTTTTGCTGATCGACTAAACATCATAGAAGTATTTTATATGTGTATATATACAGGGCTGGCAATGGGGCGGAATGCAGGGGACCAGGGAGGGAATTTCAAGGGTGGGATGAGTTCCTCTTCAAAATCTTTTATCCATGTAATAACCTCTAAATGCTTTGCAAATTTTAAACATAAATACAGTTGAATTTTCTGCAGGTTTAAAAAATATTTCTGATATACTGAGAGTCATCTCAGTGAATCTGGGACAGCAGTGTATAAATATACAATATATATATATATATATATATTTTGAGAGATGTACAGAGTTAGATTTAAATTCTGTTCTGAATCTTCATTTTACAAAATTGTCATATGAAGGAATAAATCTGTGTTTTTCATGTACAGCGCAACATAACTCGTTCCATAACAATTTGAATATCTGAAGCAAAATCAATATATCACACATATAAAAATGAAGAAAATCAGAAACTTTAGCTGTTTTTTCTCCTAGAGATTCTCTGTGTCAAAGAACATTCGCAAATAACAGACAGTTCATGCCAAATGCAATCACACACGGGAAGGCGTGAGACAAGAAGACTGTTATTGTTATAATGGTATATAGTGCCTTTATCAGAGATAATTATTTTAGGACATTCATACACATACACTTTTTGAGATGAACACGTTTATACATACTCACACACCTCTCTTCTGTGTCATGTCTTTGTATAGCTGCCAAGCTTTCCTTGAACCAGCCCAGAGTCACGACTCACTCACATAGACATAGTTAGTGTTAGCCTTGTCTCAGATACATTTTTTTCTTCTTAAATCAGTTAGTAGAATCTCAGTTCTTTCTTTCAGGGATATGAGGTATTAAAAAAATCCCACAGGGCAGACCTGTGCAGTAAATGCTGCTGCTATATCTAGAAAAACATTTAAATAAATACAGCTGGGAGAAGAAAACAGAGCTTAGTGCTTCTCTGTGTTGAACTCATTTATTGTAAGGTCAGACTTATATTGTAAAGTAGCAGAGTACTCATTGCACCGGTATTAATCATTTATGAGGGAGCTGAGAGAAATATAAGCATATTCTGTCTGCTCTTATCTCTTTGCGCTCTCTTTCAGCATGATAACTGCCCACTCTGCTATTGATTTTTTCACTCATGCTTGCCCATGTTTTTCATCTCAGATGCTTCACATTAAAACCCTAATGAAACGTGAAACTCAGCCAGCAAAAAGCGCCAGTCAGTGTTAAATCATGTCCGGGATGTGTGATGAAGTAAAAGAAGAATTCCTATTGTTGAAGGATGCAAAAGATGAGAAAATATTGACAAGATTCTGGATTTCTAGTATTGTTTTTTTATTCTTTTATCAGTTCCTCTGGAGTAATATTCAGAGTGTTTTCAGCCAGTCGTACATGCACATTTTGATTTTTTTGGGGGGAACAAAATGTAGGTTTATCAAGGTCATTCTGTATTCACTGCATAAGTGTTTTTACCTCTTCATTATAAAAATTATTGGATCTGGTTAAATACTAATTGGTTTAAGATTTCAAGGGCCAGGCACATTCTTTATCAGTTTTATCACCATTATACATTAAATCAATCAAACTGTTTTTCTCTTTATCTTTTCTATCATTATTTTCTGACCCTTTTCTTCATGTACACATTTCAGTTCAGTGTGCAAAAGTTGACGGAACCGATCCAGCCTCAAGCATCTTTGAAGTTCCCAAAAATATACTGGCCCAAACCTTCCGTCCCTTCTCAAGAGGTAATAAACTACAAAGATCATGGAGCTGCCGGCGACACATCTGCTGCCGAGCTCGACACCTGTAACCAGGCAACAGGATGTGATGAGGTCTTCTCCCTCCCGCGGCAAGGTATCGAAATGACAGCTAAAATCTAATGGAATATTAAAACAATGGGGGAGGTCATACGGTGTGACCAGCACCTGCTGTTTATTTCATTCCATTTCAGCCAGGAGAAGTCAGATTATTGTACTCAGATTGCCTCCATATTGGTAGATCTAATAATGAATTCAATCATACCCTTAAAAATCTGCCGAATTCCACTAATCCACTAATGGATTATGTGGAATAGGAATTTTTGTAGTGGCATGGATTGATGTTGTTAAATTCTTTACAGACGTTCCCCAGAGGATACTTCTAACCTTTTCGTGTTAAAGTAGTGAAAGCTGCTCCTTTTATCATAGTGGTTGACAACATACATTGATTTTACTCATAGCACACAGCTTCTGTAACAATTTGTAAAGGTTATGTAACTGTAATAATAAATAAACAAGGTCTCTTTATGTAAATAGGCCTAAACTTCCACCCACCCAGCAGTCACTTCTGCTCTCTAAGGAATTCCACATTTAGATTAACAAGATAATGTCATGCTTTTCTTAATAATTGAAAAATAGAAAGGGCTCACAATACCTTATTGATACACTCATATTCTTTTCCTGAATATCAGCCTCTGCAGATGAGACACCCTGCGTTTCAGAGCAAACTGGTGTTATGACAACAAGCAACTCCATCCTGTATCCCAAATTGCACTTCTCCATCAGCCTGCACAAAGAGAATGCAGAGCTGCACATCAACATGATTGAGGGTAACCCAATTTCATATATGGTATAATTGTACAGTTTCACAAATTAATAGAAGGTTGCAAAGATTCACCAAACTTGAACTTTGCTACACAAAAAAATGCGAAATATCGGCACTCACTAAAGCAGTGATCACACCTGTCTTTTTGCTCCATTGACTTCCATTCATACGCATGCGAATGCGACAGACCAGAAATGCAAGCATTTGCTGCAAAGTTACGCATGCCACTGCGCTCCAAAGTTCTAGTTTGGTGAACTCTGACCTTTCTCTCCTCAGGACGTGACCCTCCTCCATTCTTGTGCTAATTTCCTCATATACTGCTCCCTGCCCATATATGCAGATGCATGTACAAATAGTTGCATGCTAAAACTGCAATGTGACTGGGGCCTAAATCTTTGGTGTTTCGAGTCTGATGTCATCATGCAGCCGTGTTTTTTGGCAAGTTTAAGAGGTAGTTTACTAAGGGTTTCATAAGACTCGAAACAGCAAGAATTTATTCAAAATCAACGAGCCACGCCCACAGATCAGTCTCGAAACACCTAGGATTTAATGAAATATCTTCGGACGGGCTATCGTTTCCTGTTGGTCGCATTCGCATGCGTATGAATCTAAGACAATGGAAGGTTGACCGCGGCTTAAAGGGGTCCTATGGCTATAAATAAATTATTGTTTGTTTTAGATGTAATGCAATGTATATACATGATTTAAGTTTAAACAACGCTGTAAATTCTACATACCGTGCATGTTTGTATCAGTATGTGGTGATTGGTCGAATACTGCAAGCATGTGACAGAAATGTGACGCCTCTTACCAAATTTGGAACATCAGGTTCCATAGCAATTGTGCTGACAGGTACTGACATTACTTGTGTATACATTTGGGCAGTCTTAGTCAAATCATACCACGAACTGACGTAGATTTATGGGAGTGTGGTTACACGAGGCATTTCAGGGAGGTCTGGGTGAGCATTCGCTTTTAGATAGAATGCATCTTTTGTTTCAACACTTTTTGCAATTTTACGTGTCTAATACATGCATGTGCAAGTTTTAACACACCAAATACACAGAAAAACATGTTTTCACAACTAAAAGTATGCGTCAGTGCTGTCAAAAAGGGGATGTTTCACATCTTTTTCTTAACATTTAAATTCAATATTGTTCTCGTTTTTTTGTCACTTACTAATTTCTAGTAAAAAGAGAAATTTTAAAACACAAATTACTATACTGATGATCCTTAGAAGATTTCTGAACTGTATCTTCCTATCACACTTTAATCCTTTCATGGTTAAGCCAGATGTGTCGTGTGTGTGGAGCAGAGGACTCAGATACCGCAGTTTATGAGACTGCAACAGAGAGAGCAATCCTCCCTGTCATTAAACCAATGTTTGGGAGGAATAAAGCACTCTTTCATGCAGCTTAAATCACAGAATTACCATTTCAATAGTTCCATCCGTGATTGATACCCATCATTATCAGTAATGAGAGTAAATCTGCTTCACAAAACCTCTAGTCTGCTCATACAGAGAGAAAGAGAAAAAAGTAAAATCAATCTGCCTGGCTGAGATGAAAAGTGAGGAGTCACAAAGAGAGAATAAGTGATGTTTGGTGCTTCTTTGGCCCGGAGGAGATTCTCGCAGATTGATTTGTCATTCTACTCCATGTTAAAATTGTAATCCTCTCATTTCCTTTCTCTCACCATTTTAATGCAGCGGAGAACATTTCAGTGGATTCAGGATGTGAAGGCTATATATCAGGGTGTGTGCGTATCTCTGAAGAGCAGAAGCATGCCCAGACAGCAGTCCACAAGTTGGCAGCACGGGTACAGTGGGGTGAGGAGCTAGTGTTTGTTCTGCCCTTGGATGGCACACAGGGAGCTGGTGGTCTAGATGGAGAGGTGGCCCTCTCCCTTCATTGCTGTGATCGATTTTCACATAATTCTACTCTGGGAACAATGCGTTTTAAACTGGCTGATGTGAGCATGATGTTGGACGCTGACTGCTGGGTTGACTTACAGCCACCCAAACAGGTGAGAAACATTCCTTAGCACATTTCACATCATTAAATTCAGCTAAGAAATACAGCTGTGTGGGATAGAAGTATAGACCAATTTCGTGAGAAAAAATATTAATTTGCAAATCAAATTTATTGGTAAACAGTAAAGACCTCAGGAGGCTGTATCTGTCTCAGGTGTTGGTAGTATATGACCTTGGAATAAACATAGCAAGTAATTGAATCAAAGCTGCATGGATAATGCTTATTAAATACTGGCACATCGAGGAGAAAGATATCAAAAGACAATGTGTGACCTTTAAGAATTTGTAAGATAGTGGTCTTCAGAGAGAGGGAAAAGTCAGCCAGTGACTCATACTGGAGTTTGAATTGTATTGATGCTTGCCCACACAGGCACGCACACGCACGCACACATGCCAACAACTTTACACTATACCATTTTATAAGGTTTTGAAAACCTTTAGCAGAAAGTTTATTTATATGAACATGTGAGAATTTTATGTTTCCCACATTTGTGAGCCCCATTTATTTAATGACCATTATAGTCCTTAATATCTGTACCTTTCTGTTATCTGTAGTTTTACATAGCAGTGAGGCAGCAGGTCAGATGCAAAAGCTTTCGGACACAGCCACACACGCATGCATGCACAACCGCACCTCATTATTATGAGATGTTCCCATGGTCACACACTTGGTGTGAGATGAACAGTTTATTATGGGATGCTTATGTGTTTACGTACCTGTTTCTGAATCATCATCACAAGAGCACATTTTGACAAAACTATAGATATAGCTCAGAGGATTTGCAGTGCAGTTTATACTGCGCACAAGAGATGGTAGAGAATAATTGTGGGAGTATTTATTTTTGAATATGTCCTCTCCATCCCCACCTTGTGCCCCTCTAATCTTTTGGGTTCTAGATCTCATATATTCGAGCACACATTGATTCCACCCACAGTAATGTCTGAGGAGTTTGTGATGTCATAGACCTCCAGAGCTAGGAATCTTTATCTGCGTCATCACACCTCCCGGAGGAGATCCAGTTCCAAGGCGCGCACACACACACAGACGTGCCTGGAATTGCTAACTACCTTTAGACTGCAGAGAAAGGGAGCGGGCAAAAAAAAGAGAGAGAGATAGAGAAATAAAGCCAAATTAAATTAGTTACCTGAGAGAACCTGGAGGTAAATACCAATATGTATGTGTGCAATGAAGGCCTATAATTGAGAAAAGGTATGGGCACCACTTTTTCGTCACTTTGTTCTTCACACTATTTAAGAACAGGAAATATAGGACTGTTCTGAACCTAACACATTATTCCATTGACCGTTTATCACATAACTGGGATAATGACGATTTGAGAAATTCTGTTGTGTCAGTTCTGATTCAAAAGCACCAGATTACATTTACTTTTGAAAGAAAATGTCACATTCAGATGATAAAGAGGGGCTGACTGGTGGCAGTAATGGATTTGTATTGGGTCATTCAGGGTGTTTAACCTCAGTGCCGTGTTGACAAATTGCTCATTTTGAATCAGCAACTTTTGTCCTGAAAGAGGAGCCAGGCACATTCAGTCCGTCTCACAAAAAGACCACAGCACTTCCGTAAAATTATTCTCTGCCTGTTCTGTCATATAGTTTCAATAGGTTTAATGGTGCCAAGAAAATGTTTGATTTTAATAGTTGGACCCAAACTTACTTTGTCTTTACAGGTGACATCATCAGCAGGAGAGTTATTGTTGTCGCTCAGTTATTTACCAGCGGCCAATAGACTTGGAGTGGTTGTAATGAAGGCTAGAGGACTTCTGTCAGACAAACTTAAAGACAACATAGGTATTACCGCATAAATATGTACACAGTCTACCACCATAATATGATTGTCAGCCAGCTCAATGTAAACTATAAAAAGTGTTATGTAAATCAACTGGTATTGATGCAAAATAAAAATATGTACTGTCTTGAGTACCGTTATGAGATATAGACCTGTAAGATCAACATTTTGAGTTGTAATGACCATAGTCTTTTTCTCTGTATTTTCTCTCATAGATCTGTCAGTAAAGCTGACTCTGAAACATCAAAATACCAAGCTAAAGAAGAAGCAGACGCGGCGGGTGAAGCACAAGATTAATCCGGTCTGGAACGAGATGATGATGCTAGAACTGCCTAGCGAGCTACTGCCTAAATCCAGCATTGAGTTGGAGGTACTGAACCTGGCCAGCCCAGACACCCTGCTCCCTCTGGGCCGCTGCACGCTGGGTATCCACACCTCCGGCACAGGCCTGCAGCACTGGAAACAGATGCTAGATAATCCACGCAAGCAAATTGCTATGTGGCATCCTCTGTATGCCTAATTTCGATTATTGAAAACCACCACATTCAGGCACTACCTAAATACTCAGTAATTGAATAACTAAGTTCTCTGCAGAGGTCAGGGAAAAGATAAAAGAAGACAGTCCCTACAGTACTAATATTATTAAACGGTAGTGTAGAGTGTTTCATGTAAGCAGTGCTGCATTTACCTTTGGTGTTGTTGTCAGTGTGTTTTAAATAGTCAGTGCTACTATAAATTGGTGTGATGTGGAGTCTAATCTCCCAATACAACTGCTATACACAAAATGGATTGAAAAGCAATCTTCAAAGCGAGGAAACATATGAATCCGATCAAGGAAAGGTCAGACCACTGCATCTCATCAGGTTTGACATGATAACTTTCTCCTAATTTATCACATAATAGGACATCATTAACATTAACACAACCATGGCCACCAATTGTAGAATATAGCTATTTACCCTATACTCAAATATACACTATATACTAGAATACATCACTTCATTAGCCTAATCTACAGGGTCTCATAAGGGCAGCTTTATTTGTCTAAAGGCGCATGGTTCTTATAGAATAAAAAATCTAATATTTGTCTGTGTGGCTTATTCTTCTAATTGTCTTGTAAATGTATGACTGAATCATAAATAGCTTATAGCTTCATATAGCTTCTGCAAGCTAAAGTGGTGATATTAACATTTCCACTGAGAAAACAGTCAAGTTTCTTTGCAGGATGCAGGTACTCAGATTGCAAATCTTCTTAGGTCTATAAATGAACAAAAAATGGCTTTTTTCAAATGTAAGTGACAATGATCATACACAGATACTCACCACAGCTGCTATTTCATCCAAGTGCCAAAACCAAACTGTACATATAGGCTATATTTTGTGCTTCTTGGAAATGCATGGACTGACACATGCATAAATGCTAGAACCAAATAGCAGCTCTAAGGAAGTTTTTAGCTAAGTCACTATGAATATTTACTACAGTATTTATTATATGTGTTTACTGTTATTTGTTTTGTGCGATCTGGTAACACTATAATCTTCAAAAGAAACCGGTCATAATTTTATTGAATGATATCATCAACCGAAGGGTCACATGCAGGGTTTTAAATTCTGTGCAATGTTTTAATTGCTGATAATTTTCTTTGTTAGTAGAGAAATATCAGTTATCTGTACAATATTTTGATAGCAAATTCACGCTTTTAAGATATTTTTTTAATTGTTTCCTTGGGTAGCAATAAGCTTAAGCAGTGCAAATTCCCAATGCTGCATGACATTTCTTCTTGATTTATATGGCATTATTTATATCAACATGTTAAAGCTCTCATGATCAAATTTAGAATATTTTTGTATTTGTTCATTTGCAGGCATGGCATATGTAATAGGTTATAATCACTGTAACCTGTTCCATCCATATAACTTTGAACCCTTTAGCAATTTCATACTGAAATCAGTTCCTATTCCTTTTTAAGCCAGTGTCGCTGCTTTTTGTGAAACAAATAGTTTTGGTGTGAAATAAATATAAATTTCTCTAAATGTGTTGATTGGTATGTGTGGTTTGTAAGGTATGATATCAGATATGACTAGTCTCTATTTAAAGAATAAGTCAGATTTCGGCTCACACACAGATGAGCGCGATCAGTAAGTGACAGACTGCACCACCCACAAGCACCATACAGTACATTCCTGCACGATCACAGAATTGGCAAAGAAGGCTGTGGAAATAAATCTGCATAGTTTATTTTATTAATCTTCTTCTCAAAAAAAAAAAAAATTCAGAGCAAAACTAATAAAGTATGATTGTGGGGGGGAGGGTCGGAATTACAAATAAATGATACAAATGTTTTATGTCAATTTATTTGCCCACAGTAAAACAAAATTACAACTAACATATGCAAAGAAAGCAGTACTTCTCATACTCCCTCTTTATGGATTAAAATTTATATTTACATTTATGCATTTGACACGTTTTTATCCAAAGCGACTTACATTACATTAACCTATACATTTATAATTAGGTATGTGCAATCCCCTGGAAATCGAACCCACAACCTTGTGTTGTTAACACAATGCTCTTACCACTGAGCTACGGGAAAGCTATAGGAAATGCTTTGCTACTTTTTCATCTTGACAAAATATCAAGATTCAAGATTTGTTTTTGTCACGTTCACAGTTAGAGAATTTACAACCAGTAGTGAAATTAAGGTCAGGTCAGCTCCGAAGACAAATACAAATAATATAAAGTAATACAAATAATATAATACAAAATATATACATATTTACATAAAAATAAGGATGACAAAATCGTTGATGTCTTAATTATGATATGATTATGATATGATCTTCTTATATAATCCATCTGATAAAAACGTTCTCATAAACATAATAAGTTCTTGAGAGTAAATTGTGAAATCATAAGTTTGTTTCTGATTAGGTGTAAAATGGAAAAATAGGGAAAAGGGGAGAGAGGGGGAGAGAGAGAGAGAGAGAGAGAGAGAGAGAGAGAGAGAGAGAGAGAGAGAGAGAGAGAGAGAGAGAGAATCATTATCGTCCTGATAATGAGAGACAATAATGAGTTTTCATTATTGTCTTCTGTTGTAAAACCACACAATTATACCGCATGACCATTATAACAAAAGCACAGAAAACACTGCTTTCACACCCTCCTGACTCCCTCTGTCACACAGAGAGGAGTTCTTACAGAACTAACACATGAAATATAAATGTAGGAAAAATCTGCCCTAGAAAATGTTTCTGTCTGAAGTTGAGATGAGGGAAGCTGCCACTGGCTCTGTGAGCTTTACTCCCTGAAACATTATTACTGCCTGTACTGTTCAGCGTCATCATTCTGTTCTCTTTCTCCTCAATGTGGTCTGCTCAGTGTAAATGTTGCTGAATTACTGTGACACTGGCAATGACAAACAGAGCCAGAGCAGAAAAGCAGAATCATAAGATGCTATAAAACAACAACAATAAAAAATACTTTGAGTTTTGGAATTGTTGTATAAAAGCATTCTCTAAACATTTATAACATAGCTCGCAGTGACAGTGTCGCTCGGATGCCCGTTTGTGTGTGTGTGTCCAATCTGCCCTGTCTCTCCCCTCTCAAACTCTCCTGGGTCAGATGGATCCATGTTGCCACGGTGATGTGAAAAGGCTGAGTTATTCAGATAATTTCTGTATTCAACACAGGTTTGTAATTTAAAGAGGTTTGACTCTTGACGCTTTGAACAACATGATTTTAAATTATCACTTCAAGTCTCTTTACACCTTAATCAGCTCATTATAACAGACCCAAGAAGCAGAGGTCATTGACTATAACATAAACAATTAGGCTGGTACATCAATGCTGCTAGACTAGAAGGATCAATAACTGGGACAAAAAGTAAACGATAAGAAGATAAGGGAAAGGTAACTGAGATAAAGGAGAAAAACAGAAAAGGATTAGGAGATTGATCATCAGAAGAGCAAACAGATTGAGTTTCAGCGCTGAAACCAACCTTGGGCAGTAGGATGAAAGGATGTTATGATGATATTGGCCAAAACATATCACAAAATTAACTCACAATGAAATTGAAATGTAATATTTACCTTCTTTATACACATTTCTGACATTCCCAAATCCCATTCAATCCAGTCAGATACTGGTGGAGATCTTCCTCATCCTTTTTCCAATCTCCTCAAATGTCTGATTTGCTTCCATTGCTGCTTGAATCATATGTATTAGACCTACTGACCAACACTGCATTTTCTTCAAAATATATACAGGATAATAAACAGAAGCGTGAGCTACTGGATATGGGTACTATAAAAATATACCTAAACTTACACCAAACAACGGTATGCTCCTATAGCTTGATTCTAAAGAGGTGTGCAATGGAGATGTTTCTCTAGCCCCACCTCGTGCTAGAAAGATTTTGTGCATTGGACAGGGATAGTTGCATCTATAGTTAATCTTTGAAATATATATTTTACATTTGCACGTACAGAAAGACAAAAAAGTAATTGAAATAAACAATGGACGCGTAAAGAGAGTAGTTTAACATTAATTGACTGAGAAATACCTTTCGTAATATAATCTTTAACACGAATAGATACGTTTGAACCTATGAACATGGTACTCTGTATATCGTATTATTTCCATGAACAGTTTAATGCATTCCTATATTTGACTTTCATTAAGTCTTCGGGTTGTTTTAAAATAAAACATTTAAAGGGGTAGTGTTGCTATATAAAGAGGGAAGAGTTTCACTGTAACAGCTACTTCCGGCCGATGGCCTGTTTGCTGGAGAACGATAATTTTCCCGGAGTTTCAACTGGATAAATAGATCATCAAGTGGCCGATGCGAAGAGGAAATATAGCCCAGAGTTGGTTGATTTTTTTTCCATTCTTGTTTAATACGTTTAAATAAGCAAACAGATCCGACCAGTTATTGATAGGTTAACGCTGCTAGGTTACGTTAGTATTATGTCCTGCTTTGCTAAAGATAAAGATGTGGATGAGTTATATAGACGCAAATCAAAAATAATTTTTAGTTGGAGATTTACTTTACAAAGTGACATCCACACAGTGTTTAATGCCACTAACTATGTGAAATTTATCAGGTATCAGGGTTCAAATTAAGCTACGAGCTAACGTTAGCTTAATATTTGTCACATCAGCTAACGTTAGCTCCACAATGCTGCATAACATCATAGACTGCCAACCACGTGGAACACCAACACCGTTTACGTTTACCTTTTGTAGTGTTGATTGAAAGTGTTAAAATTTACATTATGCATGCAACATTATAGGTTTTATGTTATGTAATCAAACTTTACTATAATGTCGAGATTGTAGTTTTCACTAAAAAATATTATAATAAAAATCATTATCAATTTTATCATAAATCGAAATAGACTATGAATAAGCTTTCTGTTGGTTGCACAGTACTATTGAATTGGTAATAGCTGAACTAAATCTTGATAAATATTCAAAGCTTTAAATGCTGATCTCCGTCCTAATGTCTATTCATTTTTAGTATTAAATCAATATTTATTATAATAAGTATTAATTATATGTATGTCACATAACTAAATTGAGCCTTTAAAAAAAAAGGAGTGTCAAAGTATGATCATTTGCACATGTTTTCTAGTGGCTACACACATTGGAAGCAATAAAAATTCTGAGGATATGAGGGATTCCATTCACAGCTTTCTGAGATCAATACCAAGAGGCCTGACCCTCGGCCATTCTCTGGCCAAAGATGGACAGCTGGGTTTGTGGTGTGTTGGACGAGTGTTACAGAAAGGCACTTTGTTAGGTCTGAAGGAGCCTGACCAAATGATCAGCAAGGAAAAGTCAGAAGAGGTATGTTTAACAGTGCGTACTGACATGTGTTTGTTATTAAACCAACAGTGGCAGGTTTTACTGTGTTGTTTTAGCAGTGATACTGTATGTAATTCATGTGAGCTTCAAGTAAGAACTAAATAAGTGTTATTGTTCAGCAGGGATTACAAAATGCATGCCAAAATGCGTTGAAAGGACAACTCTTGGATGAGATGTATTGGATAAGGTATGTTTATTCAGCATTCACTATTATTCTTTCTGTCATTCATTTTATCAGGCTTTCAGTATTTTGGTTGTAAATTAATTAGTAACATTATATTACCAGGCTTGTTTAACTGTCTCTCATATGTCTCCACAGGTTTGCCTGCAGTACTCACAATAAGGAAAAGAAGAATATCAGTATGCTTGAAGTGGATGGAAGGCTGTGTTTACAGGTCAGTCAGGACATTAAGCCCGGAACAGAACTGCTCTTGTGGGGAGATCAACAAGTACCCCCTCTTGAGCCTCTGGAATCAGAGGATAAAATGGCAGCAATTCAAGTAGAAGTCTGCAAATATGATCCACCAGATAAAGAGCAAGAGGAAGTTCTGGAGGCTATCCCTCCAATTCACCCTGAGGATGCATGCTGTGCATGTGAGTTAATACATAATATTTTTGCGGCATAGATGATGATCCATGATGTGGTCTTGTGTGTTTAATATGTCGGCTAAATACAAACTGTGTCTTCCAACAGATTCTGTCCACAGTGGTTCAGAACAAAATACTGACGGGAAAGTCACACAAGAAGATGCAAAACCTCAGATTGACAGGAGTAAACATCAAATCAAGTTAAAAAGAACTCGGGACTCCAAAGCCTGTAATTCTAGTAACCTAGAGAAGCATGGAACAGACAGGGCACACGGGGAGAAGAAAGCTGAGCAGGGTGATGAGCTTACCGCTAGAGATAAGATTCAGAACATTAATGTATCTACATCACAAGTCCTGAATTCATCAGAGCAGCTTAGGCCTGAGAGAAGCCTGAGAGCCAGCTCTCGCCTTGCAGCTAAACCTCGAAAAGTGCATTCCGCAGCTAACCGTACTTACAAACGTGAAAGTCTGAAAAACAAAAAAAAGCTTTTAAAAATGCTAAACGAGAATAACGAAATAGAGGAAGTAAGTGAGAACCAATGTAATGAAAGAACGCAAGACTCTCAGGATCTCCTTCAGCTCTCCAATATACGAGAGAGGAGGTACAAATGTGACCAGTGTGAAAAGAGCTTCTTTCAGCTGTGCCATCTTAAGAAACACAACTTGACGCATCAAGATCAGAAGCCATACTTGTGTAATGAGTGTGGTAAATGCTACAGTTCGCAGGAAAGCTTCCAAGCTCATCTGCTAATGCACCGCGGTCAGAGGCCCTTTAAATGCCCGCACTGTGACAAATGTTACGGCTTGAAGCGTGACCTCAGGGAACATCTAGTACTCCACACAGGTGAGAAGCCATATGTCTGTGACGTCTGCGGAAAAGCTTTTGCTCGCCGACCCTCGCTACGCGTCCACAGAGAAGTCCATCGGACCAAAGAGCCTGACTACCAGGCTCCTAAGATAAAGTGCCCGGAGTGCAATAAAGAACTAGCCACTTCTGGTTCTTTGCGGAACCATATGCGTCTCCACAGTGGAGAACGGCCGTACGTCTGCCAGTACTGTAACAGGAGCTTTCGGCAACGTGGGAATTTACTGGGACACTTGCGCATCCACACTGGAGAGAAACCCTACAAGTGCAATCACTGTGACCAGTGCTTCTCTCAAGTACCTGAACTGCGCAGGCATATGATTTCCCACACGGGTGAGATGTATCTCTGTCCAGTGTGTGGTAAGGCTTTACGGGACCCTCACACACTACGGGCCCACGAACGCCTGCACACGGGAGAAAGGCCTTACAAATGTGAACAGTGTGGGAAAGGGTACACGATGGCGACCAAGCTACGGCGCCACTTAAAATCTCATCAGGAGGGGAAGCCGCACAAGTGTCAGGAGTGTGGCGCTAAATACAAAATGATGCAGAGTCTACAGCGACATGTACTGTCACACAAACAAGCTGGGCACTCATTGCCAGTGCAAGGTCGAGCCAGAAGGTCAGGCCGTAAAACACAGAGTGAGCCAGGCAAGAGTGACGCCATCAGATTGGAGAACGGACAAGTTGTGCCTTACGTTCAAGCCCCTGATGACTTTACAATAGTGTCTCATCCGGAAAGTGTAGTCTTGGACTCTGGCGTGTACCACCCTGACACAATTGATAAGGGGCTTGAACAAATTGAGTTCAGTGAGAATATTATTCAGTTTATCGTCACAGATAGCAATGCTGAGTGTATAGTAATTCAAGACCAGTCTGCTGATGCCAAGTGTCTAGAAATTCAGGAAGCTAATACTGAATGTATGGTTTTGCAGGACGGCAATGCAGAACAGGATCCTAATAGTTGTTTAGTCATATTACAAAGTCAGGATGATCTTAGCTCAGTGGCAGAAACTGTCGAAATAGAAATGTAATTTTCATATTTATAGAGTGTCTTCACATTTTGTTTCAGACCAAAGCAACAACAAGACAACTATAATGACTCAAACAATCATTTTACTTCTTTTTAAATAAACATGGCAGCTTTGTTGAATTAATGGCTTGTTGTTCTTTGATTTTTAGGACTGTACACCGTGGATATCAGTACATATTGACTTTTGTTTGCAGTGGACCTTGTTACATCACGGTTTATACAAACATTGTACATCTGTCAGGACATTTACGAGGATTTTCCTCGATGAATCTTCTTTAAAATACACAAAGTCATTCACTTTAACAGTTAACAAATGACGGGATAAATTCTTCTTTATAGTAAACAGCTGTCTATCTTTACGACAGCAGTTATTTTGTCTTCTAAATAGGAATGAGATTTGTGCTATACCATCTTAAATCTTTCGTTTATTTGCTTCTTTGGAAGTAAAGATTGGAAACAATATTTAAACACTTTACAACTGGTTTATTCTAATAACTTTGTAGGACACAACTTCTTTTATAGGTTTAAAAGAAATTGGGTTCATCTAAGTTCTCACTTACGTTCTAGTACATCTAATCAGCCAGCTGTTGAGATATGAAGCTTTAGTTATCACTTTGTTTTTGTTAAATGTAGCTGTGACGATGTTCCTCGGAAAGTAAATTATGTTTTACTGAGAGTGATCTGATAGAAAAGAGAGAGTCATTGTTGAGTGACATCAAACAGTTCAGACATTTTGTTCTCTGTGAACTCTGGTAGTTCAATATTAACTTGCAGTAGCTGCAGTTTTGGGCTTTCTGACTGAGTGGGCGATAGACTCCGTGAGATGCTCCAATTTCTTATAGGATTTCAGCCTCACTCGTCCGCAAGAATGGGAGCAAAAGCAGCACTTTTCATACTCTCTTTACTTCTTGGTCAAGTTCTTCAGCTCACATTGTGTTATGATGGTAAAAAAATTGTAACCTGATTGAACATTTGAATTTACAGAATCTTAATGTTTCTTAGCTCTTGACGGTTTTGGACTAAGTTTTTACTTTTTGGACTTTAGTGTTTATTGACAACAAGGAAGCCTCTCAGATTATCCGGGCTAAAAGAGCTAACACAATGTTTGAGGAACTAAAGCCAGGGAATCTGGAGAGAGAATGTGTGGAGGAGATCTGTGACCATGAGGAAGCTCGAGAGGTGTTTGAGATAGATGATAAAACGGTAAACTAAGCATTTATTACATTATTTAATGTGGAACATATTTAGAAATGCTTGAAATAATTGTGGGCTGATTTTTTATATAGTATATCTTATTACCTTAAAAGGTGTTTGAATAAAAAGGTTTGTTTTATCTAGTATTCTAACTATTTTAATTTCTTTCACTTCCTCAGGAAGCATTTTGGGGAAAATATTTAGGTAAGAATATCTTTTTACAGACTTAACATAATGTTTCAGTGTAAACAGTGACAACATTTTGGGTAAACACTTTCTATTGAACCAAGGACAAAGTGCATTTTCATTGGCCTTTCCCTGCTCAATGTATAAAATAAAAGTCTTGTGTGAGTGGATAACTTTTGGCATGCAAATGTAAACAAAAGTTCTTTATAAAACTATTTATAAAACTTAAAGGTTACTTCTATTCCCACAGATTGTGAAGGAACAACATTACCCAGAACAAAAGCAAATATCGACGGTGTGAGAAAATGTATGCGTGTTAATGGTAAGGATGTTATACTGTAGTTAGAGTTATTGCATACTTGAACACATTAGTGAGTTAATAAAACTTAAGTAGGTAAAAATATTAATTTTTGATGAAACTAAGTGACTGACTGTACACAAATTTTTGTTGAGTAAAATAACCCTGCTAGTTGATTGTGTGATTTACAGGAGACTGCTACAGACAAACTGGTGAAAACTATAAGGGTAATGTGTCTGTCACCAAATCTGGAAGGGTGTGTCAGTACTGGAAAAGCAACTTCCCTCACCTGATTCAGTATGTACTGTTTATTATTCTCGTGTTGAACCCCCCAGTATCTAACAGTATCATCTTTCAGTATTTGCTAAAGGCAAACTATTTATTTCGTTGTATACTGGATTATGTTCCAATGATTATAATCCACTTGTTTCCCTTCACTAGTGAATTTAATGTCACAATTCTAAAGCTACCAGAGAACCACTGCAGAAACCCTGATAAGAGCAGTGATGGGCCCTGGTGTTTTACAAGAGACCCCATGGTCAGGAAAGAAGTCTGCAATGTGCCGAAATGCGGTAAAAAATCACACAACAGACAAAAACATTAATGCAAGGTGTGGTTGCTAAAGTATGGGATTTGCAACCAGGGCGTTTTTTGGTGTGGCGTGTAAGCCATCACAATTGTTCCCTTTGCCCAAGAGGACAGCTCACCCCAAACATTTTAATGTATTTATTCACCCTCATGTGATTCCATATATGTGTGACTTTCTTCATTGACTTCAATTGTACAGACACCAAACCATGGAGACATTTCTCAAAATATTTTATTTACTGTTACACAGGGGAAAGGGACATATACAGGTTTTGAATAACTTTTGGGGAATAAATGATTACATTTTTGTTTAAATTTTGGGGTGAACTATTCCTTTAAGTTGCCATTGAGGTGTTACGTTTCCATTCTGTTTTAAGTTCCTCCAGACTGGTCTAGTTAAAGGTCCAGTGTGTCATTTTTTGAAACTATTGACAGAAATGCAATATAATATACATAACTATGTGTTCACAGGTGTTTAAAGACCTAACATAATGAAGCGTTATGTTTTTCTTACCTTAGAATGAGCTATTTCTATCTACTGGTCTGCTTGCATGAAACGTTATTGACATGTCGCCATCGCCATGTTTCTACAGTAGCCCTAATAAGACGAAGTGCTCTACAAACTATTTGGGAGAGAAGTTTAAAACGGGATGACGTATTAGTCCTCTCTCAGTCTGAAAGGGAGGGATAGGGGTGAAGTGGGTCATTGGTTGCAATTAAAAATTACACAATGGTCCTTTAAGTTCACAGACACAAGAAATAAAGAAACACTGCAATAAGACTACTAGTTATAAAATACTCGTTGCATACATGTTACCTTATTTATGACAAACCAGCAGTTCTGATCTTCTCATTATCTCTTCCTCAGGTGAGACTGTTGCACCTCCTCCTAGACCTCCTACAGTAAATCCTGCAGGGCGTTATGTTAAGACTAACTGTCTGGATGGAAATGGGGAGGCCTACACAGGAGATCTTTCTGTGACTTTGGGGGGTCACACCTGTCTGCAGTGGAACGCAGCAGAAGTACAAGCCTTGATTAAGGGAAAAGATGTTCTGCCTCAAGTTCAGCTGGTCAAGAACAACTGTAGAAATCCTGATGGAGATATGGAAGGACCGTGGTGCTATGTCAAGGAACCTAGTGGAATCATAACCATTGACTATTGTGACTTTGAGCTGTGTGGTGAGTATTATCCCTCTTGCCTTAATAAGACATATCTATACATTGTAATAAATCACATATTCCCCCAAAGTAAAGTGTTACAGTCGGTTATTGTAATACTCTTCAAAATAATATTGGGACGGTGAAAGATCTGGCATGGGTTAAATTTAAAAAAGGCAATTTTAATTACCAATTCTTGGTATTGTTTACATATTTATTATTGCATATGTAAACCAAAATTATAGAGATAGATTTATAGATTTAATTCATAAATACACCCCACTGAGCAATCTGTCTTTGTCATTTAATCTCAGATGCCCCTCTGGACCAATTTGTGGAGGATGGAGGTGGTCGAGAGAGATCGACTCTTGAAGACAAAAGGAAGACTTTCTTTAGCCCCCGCAGCTTTGGCAATGGAGAGCAAGGTAAAATACTCATGTATTACCCACACATGTTGCTTTGTATGATGTTATCATGGGGTGAGGTCTTTTCTTTAGTCGGCTGAGATTAAAGTGAATGACATTGTCTTTTGTCAGAGTGTGGAGTACGGCCCTTATTTGAGAAGCTCAGTAAAGAGGATAAAAATGAAAAGGATCTACTGATGTCATACAGTGGAAGCAGAATAGTCGGTGGAGAGGAGGCTGAAATGGGCAGTGCTCCATGGTAAATGTATCACAGCAGTAACATAAAATAAAATGTTTGATTACAACTCGCTGTTTGTATGCTTGGCCTTACTGATGAAGGCAAACAGCTAATCCTGTGGATTGTATGTTCTTTTTTATGTTATTTGTAGGCAGGTGATGTTATATAAGCGCAGTCCTCAAGAGTTGCTCTGTGGAGCCAGTCTGATCAGTGATAGTTGGATTCTGACTGCAGCTCACTGCCTTCTCTACCCACCATGGAACAAGAACTTCACAGCCAATGATATCCTTGTTCGTCTTGGAAAACACTCTCGTACTAAGTAAGCACTTGTCCACAAGTTTAAAAAACCTATATAAATTGATGGTACATCATTCAATAGCAACAACAACATATATTATTAAAGGACAAATCTAAATGAACCAGTAAATGTATTTAGTTCTGTTAGTTTAAATTCTGAAATGGCTTGTTTAGTGATTTAGAAACATCTGAGTAACACTTCTGCTTGTCGAAGGTGTTTTAAAACAATTTCTTTTTTCTGTTGAAGATGTTTTAAAACATTTTATTTTTTCTGTCTGAGTCAGGTATGAGAAGGGGACTGAGAAGATAGCGGCTATTGATGAAATAATTATCCATCCTAAATATAACTGGAAGGAGAACCTGAACAGAGACATTGCCCTACTGCACATGAAGAAGCCTATAACCTTTACTAATGAGATCCATCCTGTTTGTCTACCCTCCAAAGCCATCTCAAAAAAGTTTGAAAATACAATACTTAATAATCCAGTAACCTTTTGAAGCAAGTTGTTTTATGTATTTGTCCATTTTTATTTATGAATGACCAAGTGACACATTTGTTTATAAGAGTACATGTATCTCCTTTATAAGAACATATAGGCTGCATACACTCTACACCACTTTTTTAATTATTTGTTGAAAGTAATTGAATGATTTATTTTCCCCCCTTTCTTTCTCAAGTTTGATGTTTGCTGGCTTCAAGGGCCGTGTAACCGGCTGGGGGAACCTCAGGGAATCATGGACCTCTAACCCTGCAAATCTTCCTGCAGTGCTGCAAAAGATTCACTTGCCCATTGTGGATCAAAACATCTGCCGCAATTCTACCTCTGTCATCATCACTGACAATATGTTCTGTGCTGGTAAGACCAGTCAGGTTCTTTCACATTAGGGACATTTTGGCTTCAAGACAGACAATTCAGATGTAATTCATTAAACGCTTATGCACTCATCTTGGCTTCTGTTTTACAGGTTACCAGCCTGATGAATCAACTAGAGGTGATGCATGTGAGGGAGACAGTGGTGGGCCTTTTGTGATGAAGGTAAAAAAACTTTCTTAATTAAAACATTTAAGCTTCATATAATTAGTAGGTTACTTAGAAACCTCTATTTTGTACTGTTTCTAGTTATATTCAAGCTTCTTGTCCTTATAAAACTTCTCAATGCTCACAGAGTCCTACAGATAAACGCTGGTATCAGATTGGCATTGTGTCATGGGGTGAGGGATGCGACCGTGATGGCAAATATGGATTCTACACACACCTGTTCCGTATGCGTCGCTGGATGAGAAAAGTCATTGACAAATTAGACTCCACAGAGACAGAATGATCTTCCAGCATTTGAAAGAAGACCTTTGCCACACAAGAACCAAATACTTAGGTCACGTTTAATGCAACATCCAAAGTGATGAATAAAATGATGAATTCTTTATATGTTGATGCCAGTGTGAGAGAATGGAGTTGTATTCTTTGTGTTTTTCATGGCTGTCTAAAACAATGCACAAAGAATTAACAAAGTATTTTTTCTGAGTAATCCTAGTTTACTTGGTTAAAGTGTTTTAAAACCTTTTCGTTCTGAGTTCATTGATAAAATGATCGTCCATCCTAAATATAACTGGAAGGAAAACATAAACGGAGACATTGCTCTACTGCATAAAGAGACAAAAATTGAATCAATTACATTAAATGATAATAAAAACTATATCCATAATAACGCCATATTATTAGGGGCGCGGCCACCGATTTATGCCGCTTCCGGGGCGTTCCTGCTGAGCTACACGGATCTCAAACAGGAAGTGCCGCAGTAAAATTGCAAGATTGACAAGAGTTGTGAAGACTGACTTCGATAGGGAGCGCTGAAAAATTAGGTAAATAGTTTCTCTTTATTTTCCTTCGTGAAATCTGCTGGCTTTATCGTTTGCTCTGAGGCACACGACGCAACCCTCCATCCATACCGTAGGGAAACGCTTTCAAAACGATATGCCAAATTGAAACAGGTTTGCAGCTAGTTAGCTTAGCAGACTGTCGACCGAGCTCAGCAAGCCATCTGTGCTGCATCTGGTTTTCACTATTGTGGATATTAAAGAGAGAAACAGTGATGCGACTTAATTTTAACCACACGAATATGGTTTGGTTGGTTGATGTATATCTGCGTTCGCGTTTTTTTAAACGTTGTTAAAAGGCAACTCCAGATGTTAGGTTTCCTTAGAAACGACTGGGAATCCTACTCTGCCTGTACAGAGCTGATACCAACAGCAGGGGAGGGTGTTAGTCTTGCTCATATAACAAACAAGTGATAATGAACTAAGGTTACACGTTTGACATTTTAAGTACAGCAATGGTTGGGGGTCGTTCATGTTACACTGTGTATGTGAATCTGTGTGTTGGATGGAACGGAAGGCACCGCAATGATCGCTGGAAGCCAACGTGTATGGGCACTTGCATGTGATAATAACAACAACAAAAAAACACAATATTGATTCATATCTCCTGGTATTTTTCCTTCCATACGAAGTTCCTGTGAAGCCTTTCTAAGTTTGTTTACTGCTACAAGCGCAGTAGCAGCTCGATCTCGACATAAACATCGAGCTCACATTCAGTGTTGGGAATGGTTGTGTATTTGCTGTGTATCATTTGTTGGGAGATGAGCAGCATCACATGATAGTGCTGAGGTAGTTTGAAAGCTCTCTTAAGGCAAAAGTATAGTCCGGCCGTCAGAGTAGACCAACACAAACTCTATCCGCCCTGCCTGTTTTAATGAGCACATCTGAACCTTACCAGAGGACACTAATAGAAACCAAACAACCACCATTTAAACAGCATTTTTTATATTATTCTGCATTATATGTTCAATCCACGTTATAGATTACGTTCTACATTATACCTTTCTTGTAAGTAACACGTTTTTTTTTAGATCTGTCGCAGGTGATCAGGGTTTTCTTTAGAGCTCTTGTTTTACATTTCTCTTTAGATTCGTTGTGTCTAACTTAAGTGCCACCCGATACCTCAAAATCACAAATGTGAATTTGAGACTTTGTTTTAGCTGATGGTCTTGTTAACTGTGTGATGAAAAGAAGAGCTTAGTTGTACTAGTGCTGTTCAGCCAAACACACAAATATATATATATATGTATAGGGATTTACTGGATTTGAATTGGGGCCTAATGCCAATAGAAAGAAACAACCTGCGCTGCGTTTCCCAAAAGCATCATAAGCTTAAATTGATATTAGAACCATTGTCTTCAATGGAGCTACAATCCACATAGATTTACTTTGCTTTTGGGAAACGCAGCACGGATGTTTGGTGTAGATGACTTAAAAGCTTTAAAAATTGCTGTCTGCACCAACGCCAAGGCTATAAAGAAAGATAAGCACACGTCACATTTTTAAATCATGATTTGATTAATAACTAGTTGCGTCACCTGGCTGGAACCAGGGCTGTGACGGTAATGTTTTGTTTCTTACTGTGGTGAAGACGCAACAAATCATGCGGTTTGGCGATTAATCGCAGCCAACCACACACCTCCACTAATCCACCATTTATAATATTTTTTTTTCAGAGTGCAACATAAAAGAGGCTTTTTCTCCGCAGAAGCTGCAGAAAGAACAACAGGGTAACAATATAAACGCACTTTGAATAATTAATTGTTTGTAACAGCAAATTATCATAAATATTATTTAACTATTAATATAAGGCTACATTTATATAAAACAACATTTATCAAAATGCAACATAAAAGGGAATATCGACCTATAGTACAACTACTGGGCCGCTTAAGTGAATCGCCAAGTAGTGCTTCCTTATTTTTTGTGTATGGAAAACCTATATGTTCACTTTGTCTGGTTTCACAAAAGCTCTTAACTAGGGATGTCCATGAATGTTAAAATATTGGATCCGCAATAACTATTCGAAAGTTAAAAATCCTTTTCAAATATTTGTATTTTTCATGAGATTAAAACTACGTCACCATAGGGTTAAGTTACCTCTATAGAAGACCCTAGAGTTGTCACGTTTTATTTAACGCTTCTTCAATATAATAATATACAGAAAATGTAAAAAATCATATGATGTGTTCCTAAATGTTTTTTCACAAAGATCGCTAGCTAGTTTAAATATTTAAAGTTTACGCACCGGATGCCTAGATCGCATGTTATGCTCAGCTCACTCACATCACCATAATGAGATGTTTCATAACTGGTGAGCGCAGAATTCATTAACCTTACTTGCATTAGGTATAAAAATACCAACTTAATATTAAATGATTAACAATGATCCATTTATTACCACAACGTCGGAGCAGTTGTTCTTTGTAAATGCATTCGTTCAAGTAATTCAAATTACAACAACTTGAAAAATGAAAATGTTAATGAATTTGGCATTCGTATAAGACTGTTTTCCATAAAAGCCTGAATTTTCCTTCAAAGAAGTTCAAAAGGGTCGTCGCTTTTAGGTTACAGCCTGTAGATAAATTTGCAGGGATGATTTTTTCTTTGTTTTAAAACGCGGTGTGACGACTCGGTTACCTTAGTTGAAATAAACACCTTATTTATTACTTATGTCAGTAGACATTTTGTTTGTTTTGTTTTGTATGTTTTCTTTATGTATTGTACCATTACGCCCGGTTTAAAATAAGTTTTTATGAATTTTTCTATTTCTTTTTTCCAACATTGCTGATTTTTCAACATTAAAAAACCTTTTGTGATTAAATAAAATTAATTATTAACTTTATTAATTTAAATTAAATAAACAAATATTACAAAGATACGCGCCCATTTGAACTAAAACTGCTCATCCTTTTTTCGGGACCCAAATTATCGTAACCTCTCTACTTCTAGCGACACCGACACCCAGTGAACCAAATCAACACTACGTATCCATTTCTCTGCTCTAAAATACAAAAAAACATATGGTGATGACCTCAATACTGCAGCAGGCAACTCATTACTGTGGTGAAGCGGTTATCGTCACAGCCCTATCTGGAACTATTGTGTAATTGTGCATCAGAGATATCAATGTGGGTGTGACAACAGAATGATACTGTGAATGTAGATAAACGTGAAGCTGGCATTGCTAGGGTTGTGGATATAAATAACCGCAAAGGATAATGCCAAGATGTCTAGTCAGTATATGGCTGGACTGCTACATTTCTGCGGGGGGGACTGTCACAGCATATCACTGTCTCAACCCAATTGTCGCCAGAGCGTGTAGCCTTAAATAAAAAAATGTCACATATTTGCAGTTGCACAATATTTAAATGAATAGGGAATAATCATATAATTTCATATTTTTTCTACTAAGCATGTCCTTTTAGACCATTTCTAAAAATGGTTGAAAAGGATGCTGATGTCTGGGTGCCTTTTTACTTGTCAGTATTATTCAATAATTTTGACAAATTCTGAAAAATCTGAAATGTGAATGGAAATGAAAACACAACTGATGGTGAAGCTCACGGTTGTGGCAGCTAGTAATATCTGCGTCAACGTCAACAAGTGATCTGTTTTTTCAAGACACCATTTTCTATGAAAATCTAACTGCACACTTTGAAATAATAATGTGTGTAAAATTGGCCTGCTAGTAATAAGGCATTGTATACTGCCTTTAAATGGTTAATATACTAGAAAGCAGTGTTATGAAACTCACAGTAAAGCTTTTCATGCATGTGGTCACCAGAGTGAGTCCGCTACTTACTGAACATGTAATAAAATAAATGCCGCACAGACAGACCCAAAAATGTAAACATTTGTTCACTCTCATGCCATTATAAGTCTTCTATGAAACACAAATGAAGACGTTCTGAGAAATGTCAAAGTGGTTTTGCAATAGAATTAGCTGTTGTTTAGTTTACAGTGTTCTTCAAAATATCTTCTTTTGTGTTCTACAGAGGAAAGAAAGTCATACAGGTTTAATATCTTGTGAGTTGTTGTGTTTTAGAGGACCATCATGTCCTCTGACCTGCTGGTGGACCTGCATTATGATCTGGGAGGAGATGACTCTCCAAGTGCTGCCCTGGACCAGCTGAAACTGGTACAGAGCAAACAGTGGCCACCAGATGACCCTTGTAGCCTAAGCAAATCTGGTGAGTGCCTAAGGAGCTGTCTGTGTTTCTTCAACATGTTTCAACAAGATTATTTTCTCAGAAAGAAATTTGAGCTGTATTCACAAAAGTAAACGCCAATAACTCTACCATAAATACCAATCATATGCTAATGCTTGCTATGTTTAAAACCAAGTGAGATCGAAACTTTCCAATTGTAATAATCGTCTATTTAAAGAGTTTAGAGAGTCATGCAGCATTACTCACACAGTATGCATAGGCATAAATATGAACTCTTATAACATAGACACATGGCACTCTGTAACAGTTTCATAGAGTTATATGACCGGATGTGAAATACAGTATAATTGATTTTTTTTATCTGGTTAAGACAGTGAGGGCCTCAGGTTTTGGTACAGTAAAATAAGATTTAAGAAGCTGACATAACTTTTTCCTCATTTCCTCTTCCATCACACTATACAGAGTGTTTCTAAGTTCATAAGACTTTACATTAAAATTACTTTATCTCCTCTAGAGTAGGAGTTTTCAAACTTATTTATGCCAGGAACCCCCCAATATTATCAACCTTTGAGAGGAACCCCCTTCTAAAATACATATCCATTTTTTAATAAAAAAAAAGCATTTAAATGGTAAGACAAATACTAAGTGTGATATTATAAAGACAACATTTGTATAAAGACATCAGTTTGTAGAAACTGTAATACTCTTCAGTAGAATTTGACATTTTTGCTGAAAAAAATCTGGGGGACACTTAGAACATTATGGGGGTCCCTGGACCCCATTTTTTGAAACCCCTGCTCTGGTGAAAGTTAAAATCTTATTCTTAGAAAGGAAACATGTGTTTTTTCCTGTAGGTTCAGATATTAAGAGTCTTAGTGACACCTCACACCTGCCCTGGGACGACCCCTTTTACGACATTGCAAGACATCATATTGTGGAGGTGGCAGGTGAGGCACTTCATACAAATCATATGCATCACCAGCTAAAATGTATTCTCATTTAATAGCAGTCTGACTTCAAGCTTTATCTCACTTTTCCTTCTGCTGTCTTTCTTAACAGGTGATGATAACTTTGGTCGGAAGGTCATTGTTTTTAACGCTTGTCGCATGCCCCCTCAACATCAGCTGGATCATCAAAAACTACTCATGTAGGCATTACAGTTTAAAATAGTTTTTTATATAGTTATATGTATAAATGCATCAGATGTGATGTTCTGGAATTGTAAATATATTAGGCATGAAAACACTTTCACTGAAATTTATTCTGTTTATTACCAAAAGATATAAGCCTATGAAGGGTGAATTGGGACACTTTTTGAAATTGTTATATATCAACCCGAATTCACCACCCTAGGTTTTGTAGGTTATAAGCCTATTATGTTGAAATTCTATTTCATTATCCCACAGTATAATAAATGTATAATATAGATTTAATGTAAAACACTCATTCATCATTTATCCCCATTTTATATTCACAAGAACTGTATCATTTTCGCTTAGTTTTTCTTCCTTTATTTTTAGCTTATGTCATAACCATATGCTTGCTGAGTGTTATGGATCATGTGCTCAGTGGAGGGCACCATAATGTCTTAAAACAAACCTTTTTGATGAAGTGAAAATAATTGAAATAGTTTAAGTTCCCTCTTATTTTATGAAGGAGTATTATAGTAAAATACTGAAATATAGGTGTTAAGCAATACAAAACTGTTTCATATTTGATTCTTTTCTCCATTGATGATTGTGCGCAGGTATTTAAAGCAGACTCTTGATAAGTATGTGGAGAGTGACTATACACTCATCTACTTCCATAATGGACTGACCAGCGAGAACAAGCCCTCTCTCAGCTGGCTTAGAGATGCCTACAGAGAGTTTGACAGAAAGTAAGTGATGCTGCTTTTAGTCCAGGATGTACTGAAGTATTGCAAACCTCATTGGTATTTTAAGTATTGCTGTGCCTTTTGCAGGTATAAGAAAAATATCAAGGCCTTGTACATTGTCCATCCCACCATGTTAATCAGAACCATCCTTATTCTCTTTAAACCCATAATCAGGTCAGTGCTCTCTGTATTAATGATAATAATACGCTGTCCTTAACATTGTTCTTGTATTCTGTATTTGATAAAGTAGAAAGTTGGACAGAAACTTACAGCATGTAGCCTATTTTTCTGTACTGTACCTACTGTGTGCTTCTTTTTGGTTCACAGCTTTAAGTTTGGCCGTAAGATAAACTACATCAATTATTTGAGTGAGCTGGAGGAGGTTGTGAAGTGTGATCAGCTGGTGATTCCCAACAGAGTCAGAGAGTAATTGTTTTTTCAGTATTCAAGTTTTATGAGAATGAATACTTGTACTGTATATATACTGTAATAAACTTTATATTGAGATGCAATTGGCTCTTCCTGTAGGTATGATGATAAACTCCGTCTGTCTCAGAAGCCTTCTGCAGTCCCTGGACCAATCTCTCCCCCCCATAGTCCTCCCCTCCCTTCCCAGCAGTTCGCGGTCCCTTTGTCAACGTGAGTTTTTTAAAACCTGTATCCTCGCAATAGAACTCGCATTTATTCTTTATTTAACCAGGTAAAAACAAATTGAGATTAAAATCTCTTTCAAAAGAGTGACCTGGATATATGCAATAAGTAACAAAACATATTGTGCAAAACTTTGGTTAATGATTGCAATACTGCAATCTATGCTGTACTTCTCTTGTTCTGTTACACTGTACTACTTATTGTCCATATTGTTTGTTGTAGCACTTATTATGTTCGCTTAATCATCACTGAACAAAATGTACAACATAATGGGAAGTTCTTCATTCATCTATATTCAGCTCTTTTTGTCAAATGTGAAAAATTCTTTATCAACCTTGCTTTGGTTATAGAAATGTGAGACTAGCAAACGGTTTATTTTTCTTCTGTGTTCTCAGATTGAGACATACGGCGGCAAACTCTGAAGGCATTCCACAGGTGATGTTTGACACAATTGGATTCTTGCAGCAGCATAGTAGGTGTCACACTAATTTAGCTTTTTACTTTGTTACTTTCTTAACAAATGCTATAACTACAGAAATAAAATAAAACAGCTTTTTTTCTTTGGCCTATTTTGCATCTAAGTTACACTCTCGTCTTTTCTTTAGGTCTGCAGACAGAAGGGATATTCAGACGTTCTGCAAACGTTTCTCTGGTTAAAGATATTAAGCAGAAATATAACTCAGGTATAGATGTGATCCTCTGGTCTGTATTCAGATGTTGTGTCTTCGAAATGTCCTCAAAAAGTTATGTGTTTGTGTATAGGAGAGGAAGTGATTTTCTCTCAGGAAGATGTTCACTTGGCTGCTGTAATCTTAAAGACATTCCTCCGAGAACTGCCAGAGCCGTTGCTCACCTTCCAGCTCTACAATGACATCATCAACTTCCACAGTGAGACAACAGCAGAGCACTCACGTGCCACCTCTTAATCCCAACAACTTTCAGAATCATGCAAAAAAACTCACAAGTGTTTCTGTGAGTCCTATTCTAAATGGTCTGTGTTGTGTTATCAGATGTTGACAGCACGTCTCGGGCAGAAACAATTCGAACCATGCTGATGTCACTTCCTGAGGAGAACTATACAGTACTACGCTTCCTTATAAAGTTCCTTGCACAGGTAATGCTAATTGGTTTGTCTCAGTATTTTATTTTCTCTCTATGACTTTATGCTTTTCAGTCTTGTATTCATTGATTTTGACATTTAGGTATCTGATGAGAGTGAAGTGAATAAGATGAACAATGCCAACCTGGCTGTAGTGTTCGGGCCCAACTTGCTCTGGGGCCAAGATGCTGCCATGACACTCTGCGCCATCGGACCGATCAACAACTTCATCCGCATCCTGCTTGACCAACATGAGGAGGTCTTTACCCAATGAGAGGCCGCAGGAGACTTTAACTCCGTCCGTCGCTGTACCATAGCTTCACTCCTGTTACCGTGTCCTGTGCCTGGTTTCTCCCTATGTGTTGCCAAATGCATGAGTATTTGAAATGAGTGAAGCTACACAGAAAGAATAATTGTGGGTCTTGAATTCATTTGGTCAAAGTTGAAAGACCCCTGAATGACCCCTTGTAAAGCTTTTACAAAAGATCAAATTATGACAATCAGTTTCTTTTCTCTCATGCAGAAATCTTGTAGCTACTCTGTCATTATGGTACTGTCCAAGCGGAAGAATATTTTCAGGTCTCTTAGCAGAGTCCTAAATCAATCAAACAATACATACAGCTCTTGTTTAGAGATTGTTTTGAACAGTGCAAATTTATTACAGTTCATCTTTCAAAGAGTTCATCATAATTAAAGAAAAATGCACGTTTGAGCCAAAGTTAGCAAAAACAATGGACCAGTTCAAAGCACTACTACTAAAACGTGAAACACTTATTTTAAACATGTTTATTGTTTTATTATAGAAAGTATATGATATAAGGTATTGCTTTCATGCAGTCTTCATTTTTATTATATCATGTATGTTTTTTATAATCTAGGTCATCACCCTCACTTCGTCTTCTAAGTGGTTCAGATGCTGTATGGCCAGCACAGTATACATATTATGTTTTGTGGATGTTTCTTAAGTGTAATGTTAATTCAAGCATGATGCTTACATGATTTTATTTGGGGTTGTATTGGGATTCATTTTGAAATCAAAACCTGAAAGCATTTCAAAGCTTAAAATATGTCCTTGTTTTTGGAGTCAATGTATCTGCTAGCAGCTCCTCTTTTCTATTTGTGTGTGATCTGTTTAGCAATGCTGTTGTATAATTTTACCGCAGACATTTTTTGGCCAAAGATAATATGGTTAAAATGTTTGTGATAGATTGTACCTGGAAGATGTACTGCCTTGTCAGGGACAATCCCATTGAGCTCATTTAAAACAAAAATCCAAGTAGAGACAGAAGATAGTTTAAGACAAGATAAAGCTTAATGTTTTGTTCTTTTTGTAAGATTGCTGATGTTTTATCTATGAGAAGACATTGTAGTGTCATATGAGTTATTACTGCTGTGTGTGTGTGTGTACAGAACGACCAAGTATAAAAACAGTTTAGTTCTTTCAAGAGCTCTGTATGTGGAGTGGAAGTTCCCCATGCCCTGTAATTTGATTCTAAGTAAAACTGCACAAAGAAGGCTTGTTTCATTGATGCGAAGTCCAGGAGAAGCAGGTGCTTGGGTAATAATTATTTAGCACTAATAAGTTAAGTGTCATATGAATTGTTATTAAATTGTAACTGTGTCTTCATGTACAGTAAACGTCCTATATATGTCAATACATCTGAGCATTGACATGTGAACCAGTGGCTTAAATAGTTTAAGAAAAGCCCCTCCCCAAACCCACGGGTTTGTGTGCCTTACTGGAGTGAACTGGTCATGATATTCACTGTTTAAATCCCCTTTTCTGGATGAATCTTTGTGCCAATTTGTTTGATCTGTATCTGTACTGTTGATGTGTATTTCTGGTTTCAAGGTTGAACTTTGCATTACTTCTTTAGTGAAGGTTCTTTTCTTAAAATGTATCCTTTTGCTTCTGAAATCAAGTGTCAGTTGTAAGTCATTTTGTGAATACAGAGTAATAAATTGTAAGAGATGGTGAAGGTGTTTTTTGTTAGAAGCTTGTATCAGTTGCCAGGGTAGTAGCAAGTATAAACAACAGTTTTTAGATACATTTCAGTAAAGATTTATTTGGCATTTTGTGCATAATGATCCCAATAATAACTTACCTAGGAGTACTATCAAAATGATTGTAAATACAGAAAAGTATAGCGATTTTCACAATGTGCAGTTGTAGCATAGCAGACTCATAGAAATATACAAAAAAATGTAAGTGAGCATACTAGAGGCAACTGGCAAGATAAGCAAAAATCACATATTTGGTAAAACTCATGTGTTCACAATCTCTACATGATTCCATACAAATAACTGTGCCCGGTTAACGTCAAGAATGAAGCAATGTTCTCAGTTCTTGTACACATAAACACACAAAAATATTTTAAAAAATTTTGGTGCATAGCATTTTATGGCAAATATAAAATCTGTTTTTGAGGCAGGCTTTTTATAATGAGAATCCATCACAGTTCTTGCCATTGTAGCATCATACAAAACCTGAAAAGTTTGTTGTAAAGTTATAGGTGACTGTGAATGTTGTGTTGTAAATGATCAACAAACAAATCATAATTTAGGAATGTGCATGTGTTAGAATTTGACACAGCAGGGATGTTGGCAGCTGTAATTTGTGTGCGTTTGTATAATTTGAAAGGCTCTGTGTGATGATGTGTATGCATTGTTCTTGTAGGGATGACATTCTGTGGGTTCGTACACCCAGCTGAAGCTCTGTTTCAGGAGCGGTGGAGCTCACCAAAGGATACAGAGCTTTGCTGATCTGTAAGAAAAACACATTTTTTTAATGCATTGAGCATGTTTTAGCCCTAACTTTCCGTTTCACAAACAACAAACAGGCTACACCCATTATTTCCATATTCTTTGTGCACTTGTTTTCAGCATTTTTATTACCTGCTTAAGGCCTGTAAAGGCAACCCCAAGGTTTATTCCATTTCGGTAGAATGTCAGTGCTCCAGCACTCAGGTCCAACAGAATCCCAATGACTGTATTTTTGTCGTAAAACGGTTCTGTGTATTTCCGACTCCTTCCATTATGCCAGATAAAGCCCTTGTATGACAGTCCCCAACTCTCACTGTCTATACCTTTCAACAAAAACACAAGTCTTCATTATATCTGACACAACAATTTGCATATTAATATTAAAGGGACAGTTCACCCAAAATCAACACTGATTGTTTGGTTACCAACGTTCTTAACAAAATATTTTGTGCTCTGCAGAACCATACAGGTCTGGAATGACATAAGCTGTAATAAAGAAACTTAAAGTGTTTAACATCTTTTCACATCATGTGTTTTTGCATCATATTATAGACCAGAGTATCGATAACAGTATTGATAAGTACCGGTATCGATAAGCAGTATCGATATCCATAAAATCTTAACGATACCCATCTCTACTCGTCACTGAACTCACCTATGAGGTTAATAAATCTTTTGTCCCCTGTGTGCAGGAGTGCATTTTGGGTACCAACCCCCACCATCACAGAGCATCCATATGGAGGTTCAAGAAACTCAATCTCCCAGTAATGCTCACCATGAGTAAAACCTTACACAACAATTTGGTTGAAAGATAATGAGATTAATGAACATTTATCCTTTAAAACTAATGTGCAATATTCTACTAGAGTGAAATAAAAGCATTTTTAGTATTACCAGTAGTATGTGTTATTATGACTTCTGAGGAACGTCTACTGTTAACCTTCTGACAAAAAAGCTACTACGTGACTATTTACACACAAGTCTCACCTTTGGTGCCTCTGACCCCTGCAGTGCCCTGACTGTCCAGTAGAGGGCTGACATGAAAATAAACAGACTGTCGGCATGCTGACAGCTGAGCATCAGGGGATTTACTGTGTGAATCCCACTCCCAACTCTCCCATATGTGATCCCTAAAAGAGCGCAGCATATTTTCTCTATAAAAAAACATAAATCAATCACTATACAGAAAAAACACGCCTTGGCCTTTTTGTCACGGGCATTAACATTTACATTTACATTTAGTCATTTAGCAGACGCTTTTATCCAAAGCGACTTACAGGTGGGGTAAACAATGGAAGCAATTGGGACAGCATAAGTACAACAAAAGCATAAGTGCAATCAAAAAAGAAGTCTCATATAACCTAATACAGTATTAACAACAACAACAACAACAACAACAAAAATTGCCGTCATTTTACTATTCGTATGTGATATTAATACAATAATTTTCATGCTGACTGTTATATATCATGTATAACGCAATTTGCAGATTGGTTAGCAGCAAGAACATTATGTTGTGAAGAAAACATACGTCACTTACCGCGTTTCGTAATCCGAAGACAACTAAGTTAAATAATAAAGTTACTAAAACTTTCTCTAGGCTCTTAAAATCCCACTTTGGGTCGCTTTTGTGAGCAGGAAATACTGCTCAGCCAGGCACACATATGAGTTTTCATGGAGACACACAGTAAGACTATTGAAAAACAAAGCTCAACTGCTGTCAAAACAACACCTAAATCCGGAGTTATCCTAATATGGGGGTGGGTGTATATGATTGCATTACTACCACTTCACAAACTCTACTATGGCTGGGGATAACGTGCATATTAAAACAGCTAATGCTGACGTTTCTAAGCAACCGTCCAATCACCGAGCTTGTTTAATATTCATAAGCCAAGCCCTCGCAACGCGATTGGACGGACGTGGCGCAAACAAACTTAAAAGTGACATTTCATCCCAAAATGAAAATTCTGTCATCATTTGATCACCCTCGTGTCATTTCATACCTGTATCAATTACTTCATTCTTATGAACACAGAGGAAGATGGAGGATTGTTGGGAATTTTCACTTCTTGGACATCATTGACTACCATAGTAGGAAAAATAAATGGCAGTCAATGGTGCCGCAGAAAATTTATATTTACATTTAGGCATTTGGCAGACGCTTTTATCCAAAGCGACTTACATTGCTTTACCCTATACATTTTACGTAGGTATTTGCAATACCCTGGGATCGAACCCACAACCTGCTTTTACCACTGAGCTACAGGAAAGCTTTGTTTACAGGAAAGGGGAGTAAATGATATAAGAATTGTATTTTTTGGGTAAACTGTTTCTTGAACCAACTCTTAAACTCGCCCACAAGAAACAGTTTGTTCTTTTGCTAAAAGAAAGGCAATGCTTGTTTGAAATAAATCAGTTTATTACACAACATTTACATGCTATATTAACAAAGTGAGGGGGATAAAACACTTAAACGGTTAAAGAAGGTCCAGCTCCTAAATGACACGCCAACATAAAGCTTTTAATATAGAATCATGAAAGAAAGAGTAACACAGAAAGCCTCTTTGACCTTTAAAGTCCTCACACGCAGAGATCGTGAACTGTCCTCTATTAAGCAAGGAATAAAAATGTAAAATGCTTTTTTGCATTCACAAAAAGCAGGTAAGCAGACACAGACTCACAACTCACTGCTGTCAATGTCACTATAGTGTCATTCAAATGAAAGCCTATTACAAACTGGATATAATCTGAGGCTTTAGGTGGTGTCAGTGCTACAGTGACAGAAATCTGCTTCAGTGACTAGCCAGCACACCGGATGTGTTGTGTGACGCCAAAGTGAAGGCTGGTACAGGTTTATACATTCATAACAGTGAAGTTTACTTACAAGATACTGTCTCTCATCTTAATAAATACAATTGTGAGTTTATAATCTGTTTCTTAACACAATCCTATGGATTTTCCTGAAATCTCTTCACTTTTTCCACAAGATGATTCTGATCAAATTCTTTATTTCTCAAGGTAAAATTACATAAAACATGGTTAAAGACGACATCCAATGAAAGATGCTTTGTCGGAAAAAACAAGAAGAGAAAATGGGTTCTGAAGTATGCGATCTATGATCTGATCTATTGTAGGGTGTCCACAAACGCGTCAAACTCATCAATGTTCTTCTCATAAATGGCCAGTTTCTCTGGAAGAGAGTCCTGTAAAAATATAAATACTGTTAACACAAAATTAAATTATGGGGGTAAGAATTTGTTTTATAAATGTAGTATGCTCAATAATACAGCAAGTTTTTGCATCATATGAAAAATGAGTCACACCATATATGGATTCTATTGACAAGAAATACATATAGCATAAATATTTGAAATAATTTAGTATGTTATCTACACAAATCTTATTTCGCAACCAAACCTATTTAAATATGATGCATTACTTTAAGAAGCCAAGGTAGCCAAGTTGCTCTACAACTATATGATTCTCATGTTATGTTTGCTAGGGACGTTTAAAGGTCAACCTTTGCCATATATTGCAAAAATGTTGAGTATGTGCTGTGAGGAGAATATGTGCATGTTTTTACCAAGTCCTCTGCCATAGATTGAGCGCTGACATCAATGGACAGACTCGCAAGTTGAGGAGGATTTTGAAACTCTCTATAAAAAGTGCCCAGGTCCATCGGCAAAAGGTCATCCTTAGAGAACGCTGGTTTCTATTTAGCACACAGAAACCACACTAAACACAATGAACTTCTCTACAGTAGAAGTTGTATTGATTTTTAACTCAAGACTACAGCTCAGATCCCCATATCGGAATTAACATCCTTTTAGAAACAGATTTAAAAAACACGATCAAGCTGGGACCTCTCTACCAACTCAATAGATTCAAGGCCTTCGACTGGGTGTGAAATACTCAATCACTTAACATCATATATTTATAAAATGAAATGAGTAGTCTGCATTAAATAAACTAAAAATCAAACACACAGCTTTCTCCCTCTTATCTAATGATTCTTATCTAATGAATAACTTGTCTGGATTACTAGATGCCCTGTTAAGAGGCATGGAAGATTTTTTTGCTATCAATTCTGTCTCTTATGTAGATTCAATCACATAAAAATGGCATCTGTCTGATAATTCTGATCCCTCTCTAGGTTCTACTGACATTCTGCTCCTTAAGTTGCTAATAGGGTATACATTGACGTCAATTTCCTGGGACATGCTCCCCTGGAAGGCAAAACACCCAGCAAAATGGCTGAGGAGAATAGGAGAAACAAAGAAACGGGGACTAAAACACTAAATTATTTGCTGAAATACCAAGCAGCTGGACTCGACGTGATCCTTATGACTTCCCTACGACTTAAAGGAATCAGGTGGTCTTGGACATTGAAATGTTGCGTGGAATTACATTTTCTCATATTGTAAGCAGTCATTTTGCTGAGTATTTTGCCACCCACGGGGGCTTGCTCAAGAGGTGTTCACGTGGTAAAGTGATGGCATTTCCATACCCTCTATACAGTTATTAGCATAAGTAGAATTAAGATTTTCTTCCACATGATTTCACTATATGTTTGGTCCACTTACAAAGTCAACCATGACAAAGTCATCTTGTGGCTGTCCTCCACAGTGGCTTGAGCTATTTGAGTGCAGACTGCCTTGCAGTGGCGATGAAGGGTCTGGGGATGGAGGAGGATGCACCTGCAGAAAGAGATTAACACTGTGAGAAACAGGCTTTGCGAATTAAAGCATTAAGTGCATACAAGGCTTTCAACTCCGCACTCTTCCCTCAATCTCGGCACCTGGTTTTGATTTTATAGCAACATTTTCACCAAGTTACCCACTCGCATGAAAGAGTGCATTTTCATTGTAGTAAGTTAGTTTGCTTGATCTGGAATATAAGGTTTTTGGTTGTAATACCATTGGGTCGTTCTCCTCCAGGTCATAGGCCCTTGGAGCAAATGCAGCAAAAGGGAGATCCAGACCAGTTGTTGTCACCTGATACACACACAAACACAACCTTTCAGCATTCCACTTTACCTTTATGAGAATGTAAAAAAGACTTTCCGTAAGGGTGTGTTTATAAAAAAAAATATGTATATTAACATTGCATTTCCTAAAAATATTCAAGAAACATATACTACAGAAATCACAAGAATTATAAAAAATATTGTCTAACTATCTGAATGTAGATTATAGATGTTATAAAGTATAACCCACATATCTATGAGTGAGTTCTCACCTGAGTGGTGGTTTTGTTGACAAAAGCTCCAACTTTCCTGGTGAAAGTTGTTTCTGGAACATCGGAGGGGGACACACTCTTCACCTCACTATCACAGACAAACACACACATGGTATCATTCTTGATATGACAATACATTTGAGCAATACTTAACATCTTGTAAAGCCTCTCTCACTTGCTACAGGATGTGGGTGGGATCGGTTGTGGAGACTGTCCAGAAGGGCATGATGGGATACGACCATGCTCAGCTGCAGTGCCATGATTAGGCTGTTGCGGTACCTGTGGAACACCACCCTCTTTACCGGGCACAACCATCTGTTGAGTAAAACACACACACACACACACACACGGTCACCTCAGCCAGGGCATGACTTCACACAAAAATCACCGGGAATGAGTGCCATAGCCCGAGTTATGTTAGTGAAGGTGGTGCAGTGGGCAGGACAGTGTCTGCAGTACCTGGTGAGGATGTGCAGCAGCAGTAGAAGCTGTAGGGTGGCACAAATCCACAGTGCCCAAAGGGGGTGTCTGATATGACATACGAGAGCTGTACAGCTGAGAGACACAGAAACAGAGAGACTCATGATTTATGGATGTCACATAGGCATTAGATTTCAGATTAACGTTTCAAGCCTGGCTCTTTATAAACTTCACTGCAGAACAGCGAGTGAGAAGAAACAAAAGATGGTGTGTCCCAGTTAACACAAATGCGTGAAACGAAATTGCAGGCAGGTGAGTTCAAGGAGAAGACACCAGTGACTGTATCCAAAGTGGTGCTTAGATAACCTCTTACAGGCTTAATGATACTGTATAAACCTCTTCACAAAAGGTTATAAGAGGTTATGGAGGATAAGCAGCAGACTAGGGGTTACTGGGGAAGGCCACACACTCTCAGGAATTAGTCTGCATGCGCATACACACACACTGGACTCACTTGTTGTGAGATGCCAAGCCCCATGAGGGGAACCCTCAGCGTGGCCATCAGAGCTGGCTTAGGTGTCTTAAAATGTGCCTGACTTACATTGCACAAACACTAAATACCGTACACACAGACAGAAAGAAAGAGAAAGAAGAGAAAGGAAGAAAAACAAGGACAAAAGAAATGAAAGCAATAACACAAGAGATAATGAGGATGCAGAGATAATCTGGTGGCATGGTAACATAAATGGGCATTTATGACTTTATTTACTTGTGATCCTAAATGTGGGGGTCTGAACCCTTCAATATTTTGACAAAAGCATCACGTGGAAACAGATATACAGTAGAAACAAGTAGCACCAAGACACCAAACACACAGAAAAGAACTACGTTTTAACGATGTGGGAACGAATGGTGTTATTCTTGACTGGAGGGATAGAATCACATTTAATGACAACTGCTGAAGGACATTAAAGAGAAAACACCTGATTAGGAGAGGATACATTTGATCACTAACTGACAGGTTGAACTGCTGAATGTGCTGAGGCATCACTTGTGCCAATAAACCAAAGAAGGGTTTCTGATGATAGGTCAGAGGGGCAGGTGATGGCAAGAAGTATCACCTGTGATGGTGGGGAGGTGGAAAAGGACGTAGTGCACACCTCCTGTGAATCTTCTATTCCTGCATAGGGCCCTCTGTCGTCCTCACCAGGTGCTCTGCGAGAGAGAAAATGTGAAAAGAGATGGTATGAGACAGTAAATTAGGTAATTTGTCAGTTCAAATCACTATACTAGATATACAGACGTGCTCAAATATGTTGGTGCCCTTACAGCTCAATGAAACAATGCTTCTTTCCTCCTGAAGAGTGATGAAATTAAAAGTTATTGTATCATGTATACTTGCATGCCTTTGGTATGTCATAGAATATAGCAAAGAAGCTGTGGAAAGAGATGAATTATTGCTTATTCTACAAATATATTCTAAAATGGCCTGGACATAATTGTTTGGTACCCCTTAGAAATGATAATACATAATTGGATTATAGTGATATTTCAAACGAATTAGTTTCTTTAATTAGTATCACACATGTATCCAATCTTGTAATCAGTCATTCAGCCTATTTAAACGAAGAAAAGTAGTCACTGTGCTGTTTTGTATCATTGTTTGCACCACAGTGAACATGGATCAGAGAAAGCAAAGGATAGGGGCTCAGAAAGAACATAATAAACTAGCATGGTAAAGCTAAAGGCAACAAGGCCATGTGTTCCTGATGTTCCTGTGACAACAGTTGCAAATATTATTAAGAAGTTTAAGGTCCATGAAATTGTAGCGATCGAACAGTTCGATTGGCAGAAAAAGAACCAAGAATAACTGCCAAAGAGATACAAGCTGAACTTCAAGGTGAAGGCACTTCAGTTTCTGATCTCACCATTAGTCGTTTTCTGAGCAAAAGTGGGCTCCATGGAAGAAGACCCAGGAGGACTCCACTTTTGAAAGAAAAACATAAAAAAACGAGACTGGAATTTGCTCAAATTTATATTGACAAGCCACAATCCTTCTGGAAGAATGTTGTTTGGACAGATGAGTCAAAACTGGATCTTTTTGGCAAGTCACATCAGCTCTATGTTGACAGACGAAAAAAATCAAGCTTTCAAAGAAGTGAACACTATACCTAAAGTGAAACATGGAGGCTCGGTAAGGTTTTGGAGCTGTTTTGCTGCATATGGCACAGGGTGCCTTAATTCTGTGTAGGGAACATTGAAATCTCAAGACTATCAAGGCATTCTGGAGCAAAACATACTGCCCAGTGTCAGAAAGTCGCAGTCGCAGGTCATGGGTCCTCCAACAGGATAATGACCGAAAACAAACAGCTAAAATTAACCAAGAATGGATAAGAACAAAACATTGGACTATTCTGAAGTGGCCTTCTATGAGTCCTGATCTGAATCCTAACAAACATCTATGGAAAGAGCTGAAACTTGCAGTCTAGAGAAGGCACCCATCAAACCTGTGACAGCTGGAGCAGCTTGCACCGGAAGAGTGGGCCAAACTACCTGTTAACAGTTGCAGAAGTCTCATTGAGAGCTACAGAAAACGTTTGGTTGCAGTGATTGCATCTAAAGGTTGTGAAACAAAATATTAGGTTAGGGGTCCCATCATTTTTGACGTTTTCATTTGTTTTATTATTTACAATATTATGCTGAATAAACAAATCAAAAGCAAAGTCTGGTTTCTATTAAATATGGAATAAACAATGGTGGATACCAATTACTTTTGACGGTTTCATTTATTTCAGAGAAAATTGTGCATTCTTCGTTTTATGTGGCGGGGTACCAACAAATTTGAGCACATCTGTATGTAACATACCAGTTATCAGTGGACTGCTTGTATTAAAACCTAAACGAACAGGACTTTAAAATTGCTTTTTCAAACAATCTTATGATATATCCATACAGTAACTCTGATTGTATATGCACCTGTAGCTGCAGGGATGCATGTGTGCCATGTTAGTGAAGGGACGCTCCACAAAATGATCAATGATAATGCCCATAATGGGGCCTGTTCTCTCATACTGCCTGTAAAATCAATAAAAAAACATCCTACATATCATACGGTCACAAAGGTTCATTATTATTAAATGTTATAAATATTTTAACTGAGTTTTTCAGGAAGCTGCAATCTATACCTTGAAGACATTAAGGCCAGGTTTGTGCGGTACGCGCAGGACAAAGTGATGGTTCCTATGGGAGTGCCTACAATACCCACTCGCACTGTCTGGAACCCTGCAAGGAGAGAAAGAGAGAATATAAACAATGCTGTGCATAGAACATAACACATATTTATTTTTTTCTTCCTAATCTGGTCCCTTCTGATATTACCTTCCCCAAGACCTGTCAGCTGCACATCTCCAAAATAAATCCTATCAAAGAAATGTTAATAATTACATATTATACTTATGACACCTTGTGTTCCCTACATGACACGTTGTATTAAGTATTTAGTAGAGTGAAGAAGAATGTGGGCAGTAAATATGTAATGAGAGTGTTAAGGGGGACAGCAAATGCATGATATACCTGTAAAGTATGACGTAATCATGGCCTTGTTTACGTGAAAGCTTGTAAGCAGGTGTCACTCTGGAGATGGCCAGTAAAGATTTGAGCAGCAGAGACAGTCGATTATAAACTGTATAGGACACCTTAATGTCCTTATCACACCTGGGGAAAAGATTATTTACTCCAGACACTACTTAAGTTTTGGTATAGTAAGTACTGACTTATTGATAATGTATCCATCTGTACATAGTTGACAGCTGAGTGTGTGTGCCTACTTTTCATTCATTTCCAAACACCATGTCTCCAGCTCCATTGAGTCCCCCTGCAGAAGTATACAAAATCCATTAACATCCAGGTACACACATCTTTACCATTATTTTCCGTATAATAATTCTAATATATTATTGACAGCGAATTAAAAAAAACAGGACCTCAGAGGTTTTAAGGGAGATCTCCACACACATGGACCGGCCAATGCCTGGCAGTTGTCCAGAAAGAGCTTTTTTTGCTTCATGAGTCACCTCTGGGATGTCCTTTATTGCCACATTAAACTGAGAAAGAACAATACACAGACAGTCATAGATATCATCTTAGTTATGACATAGAAAACTGGACGCTTTTCAGAAGAGAATCCTCGGCATATCTTACCCAGTCTGAACCTGTGGGTGATGAAGATGAGCAAGTGCTGATCTTTTCCCCAAGTCGTGCCTGAACTATGACTTGCACTGTCTGAAAGATGCACAAATAAACCAAGACACCATTCACCACCATGTTCACTGTGATCCTAGTGTACATAGACACAGCACAAAACCTTAGTATTGTTGTAATAAGTGTGATCAATGCAGATACCTTCAAGGCGAAAAATTTGATGAATTTATCCAAGTCTTTCTTGTCTTGTGAGCTCAGATCACTATCCATTGTCACACGAGCCTGAAATATAGAAAAGTAAAAACGCTCTCATCATAAAATCTGATGTACTCAAACGCAAATAAGTGTAAACATATTCCATGATCAACAATAAACGCAGCACAAATGTTGATGTACATTTAGAGTCATTCTATCGCATCTCTATTACAGCTCAAGCATTTGAACATGTCCTCAGTGTAACGTAAACACAACAACAACAAAGCATTCGTATGTTCAAAATACATTTATGACAATGATTGTCGGCTAACAATCGCCAGCTGCAAGAAGCCTCGACAGATTTTAAAATAGCAGACATGTCATTTCTTTTTGCCAGTCATTAAATAAACATCTATGCTAGCGCTTTAGCAAACCACACGCACATAACGTACTTACAGTTCATCACAGAGTTGAGATTCAACTGTTAACACTTGAAATATGATGTTAACGGTGCAATACGCCGTGAATGATTTAGTAAAATACACCCAAAGGATCCTTTAAACAATCATAACACCACAACCCCACATACTGTCAGTCGCCCCATTTTTGTTTATTTTGTTTCTTGCTAGGTCAGGATGACGTGTTCACTCGACCGATTCAACAACACCACTTTCGTTATATGGTGAAATTTGGTTAAATATGTATGAAACTTGAACGTATCAGGTTAACATGTACACGTTTCAATATGCTTTGCTTTCGCTATTAATTTATTGACAAAAATGCTAACTGTAATAACGAAAGTGCGGTACATGAAAAACAAAATGTTTTAATGACGTCACGTCACGTCTGTGGCAACCAACGGCTCTGCGGCGTACACAATCACTAGTGCTCGTAATGAATTAAGAAGTTAAGACGGTTTCTAATAACTTTGTGCATCTCTCATTAATAAATTAGTTGGCCTATGTGAACGAGTCTATGTCGGGAACTAGTTGATGGATCTGTTAATTATTACAGGTAGGCTAAAATCTGAATCATGTTATAAGCTTTGTTAAACGCAGAATGCTAATCACAGCTAACCTTATATGTTTTCTGAACAAGATGTAATCAGTCTGGCTAGCGATTTGATATGCTTTTATCTTGAAATTCAACGCTTATGACATTAATTCATATGATAAAATGAAATCATGAAACATTGAAAACTAGCATGATGTTTGTTCTGTGATTCAGTTATATTGACATGACATTTTATTTCACTTATTGACATACACGGTTGCCATTTGCCCACAGTTTCTCCTGAATGATGTGAAGAATGGCAATCTCTATAGCAATCCTTGACTGTGACCTAGTGCTGCATGGTCGGGGGCACAAAACACTTGATCGATTTGATATCGAAACGGTGTCAGATGAATTTCTGCTGACAACATTTGGTTTTCCACGTGAGTTCATTTATTACCTGGTGGAATTGTTAAAGGACGATTTGTTGAGACGCACACAGAGGTCAAGAGCCATCAGTCCAGATGTTCAGGTACTGGCAGCCCTGGGATTCTACACAACAGGATCCTTCCAGAGCAAGATGGGAGATGCGATTGGCATCAGCCAGGCCTCCATGAGTCGCTGTGTTTCCAATGTCACTAAAGCTTTGATTGAAAAAGCACCGGAGTTTATCGGCTTCACGAGGGATGAGGCAACCAGCCAGCAGTCCAAAGAGGAGTTTTTCAGGACAGCAGGAATTCCTAATGTAATGGGAGTAGTGGATTGTGCACATATTGCCATTAAAGCACCAAATTCAGATGACCCTTCCTATGTAAATAAGAAAGGATTTCACTCTATCAACTGCCAATTAGTATGTGATGCCAGAGGCTTGTTGCTTAGTGCAGAGACACATTGGCCTGGTAGTCTGACAGACAGAGCTGTATTTAAGCAGTCCGGTTTGTCAAAGTTGTTTGAAGAGAAGGATAATGTCGATGGCTGGCTTTTGGGTGAGCCCCATTGTTTGTATTTTTCTATACATTGCCAAAGAAATACTTATTTGTAAATGTGTGAAAAAAATTCTCTTCTGTAGGTGATAACCGCTATCCTTTAAAGAAGTGGCTGATGACTCCAGTGCAGAGCCCAGAGTCTCCTGCTGACTACCGCTTTAATCTGGCCCACTCAGCAACGCATGAGATTGTGGACCGCACATTCAGAGCCATTCAGACACGTTTCCGGTGTCTGGATGGGGCAAAAGGTTACCTGCAGTATTCCCCTGAGAAATGCTCTCATATCATTCAGGCATGTTGTGTGCTGCATAACATTTCCTTGCAGTCTGGCCTTGATGCCTGGACTTTTGAAAGGACTGAGGCCACAGACCAATCCGAGGAGGATATCGACCCTACTGATACTGTTGACCCAGACGCTCTGATAGTTAGACAGAAACTCATTCAGGAGCATTTTGGCTAGGATGGAAAGTAGGATTCACTTTTTATACATTAAGGAACTAATTGAATTGTGACCATAATAGATAACCATAAAAATTGTAGTTTAATTATTGTATTTCATTTCCTTCTGTTGGAAGGTTTCCAGTTCAAAATTCTAGACCTGTAAAATGAAGGAAATAATAAAAAACACGACAACAACAGTGTGTGGATTATTGTCTTGCAGTGGTGCTTTCTTCCCAAAATCTGCTTCACATAGTTTACTTTGCATGCAAGGCAAACCTTTATATTACATCAAAAGTGTATGATGTAATATAAAGATATATCGCTTCCAAAACAAAAAGCTTTTAAATTTAGCTCAGGTTAAGGAACAGTATTGTTGGCGGGAAGAGCTGCTAAGGAGGCTTGGCAAAGGTGATAAATCAGATGTTGTTTGATGAGACTCCCAGTCTCGGCTTGTGATGAATGTGCGCAAAAAGAAGAGAGACCAATCGCTGTGAATAATGACGTCCTGTCCCCACTGTGTGTGCTCATTTTCTAATGTCATTACTAAAGGCAGAGAGACGGAGAGCATAAAGCCTGAGTATGTTTTACTACATATCTTTAGTCTCCACCTGATCACCGTGGTATAGGCTAGTCCGCTACGCACTTATGCTTACGTTGTGTAACAATTCTCCAGAACAAAGTAAGTATTCATTTGATTTCTTAATTAATTTGGTTTTCTTTGATCATATTCTAAGATTAGAATTGCCTTTGCCGCATTTATACATGTTTGCAAGGAGACACACCTACTCACGTTTGCCATAAGCTCCCTTAATTTAACCAAATTTATCTGTCAAAAGTTTACAATTAGTATCATTACTTTATATGTACTTTATATACAGATATCTTCCACTTTATTCACAGTGATAATGACAGAATAGGTACGAGCGATGATGAGAGCGAAGCTGGTGATTCTAGGAAGAGATAACTGTGGAAAGACTGGTAATACTGCAGCTAGGCTTATTAGACATTATTTTACATTATTAGACTTTAATGACTATAGGTTGATAAAACTATTATGTTTTGAACTTTAGCTCTGTGTCAGATTCATCACCAAGCGTTTCAGCGGAGAGCATGAACATAAGAGGTAACACAATTACACATTGATCCTCTATTGCATTAAAGGCAGGGTGTCCGATCTCTCATAGCCGTTGTTGATGTTCAAATCACCAAAACAAACACCCCTAACCCCATCTTTCGCTTTCGTCAGCGCTCGGCTCGGCTATTGTCTGTCCTGTGCACAGTACACCTTACTGCTGATTGGCTACAAGGTTGTTTTTGGTCCTCGGCCCGATTCAGTTCTCTAAACGTAGTGCGGAAATCGGTTACCCCTCCTTTTAACAGATAGTTAAGCCAAAAATGACAATTCTGTCATCATTTGCTTACTCTTTTGTCATTTCAAACCTTTATGACTTAAAAAAAGAAAATATTTTGAAGAATGTTGGTAATGGAAAACTGCTGGTACCCATTGACTGGTTTTGTGTCCATACAATTGAAGTCAAAGGGTACCAGCTTTTTTGGTTATCAACATTCCTTTAAAGATTCTTCATACGCGTTTAAAATGACAATAGGGAGAGTATGATTATTGATATTGATGATATTACTCATTTTTGGGTGGAATATCCATTTAACGTTCCTCTTTAATAGTAAAGCAAACAATAAAATGCATAATGTGTTTTGATGCCACGAGTCTACTGCTTGAATTTCAGTTTAACATGTCATATATTTTGTGTCTTAGAGGTCACCTACAGGTGTCAGAAATGGTGGATAAAGAGCCGACTGAGCTGGAAATTTTAGACACTGTTTATAAGGTACAGCATGTCCGAGATCAGATCTGACAGGATGTAGTTCTTTTTCTTACCTATTAAGGGGCCATCTCCTTGTAGCTATGCATCTGCTGCTGCTCTACAGGTACGTTTATCCACCATTACAAAGAAAGACAATGGGATGGTCTTTCAAACGGCTGATGAGACACATAACTCTCTAAACCGTTCCATTCCTTTCATGTATCTTGTACTGAATCTCAAGCTGCCTGAGGGGCTTTAACAGGCCGCCTGCCATTGATCATTTTACACAGAGTGACATGTGTTAATTCACAGGGTGTGTAGGACCTACCGCATCCTCTCTGGAAAGTGCCATTAAATGGGGATATAGGTTTCTGATAATGTACTCCGTGACAGATCGCTGCAGTTTTGAGGCTGTGTCGCGCCTTAAGAGACTGATTGATCACATTAAACAGACACTTGGTAATACTGATCACTAGTCTGTGGCTGTGACAAATTAATAATTCTGTTCTGGAAATAGTGCTATGTGTACCTGGCAACGCCCTCCAGGAGGAGGTGTCAGCTCGCCGGCTACATTCGTTAGCCATGTTGTTCTAGTTTTGCATAAGTCATGTTGATGTTTATGGACCCTCCACTGTTATTCATCAGTGTGACTCACTCAGTCTTAATAGGTAACAGAGGTTTCACCTCAGGCACAAACCGTTTGACTCTTAATATAGTGCACTGCTTTCTATAAGAGGAGGACAAAGATTCCATCTCCACTCTGCTCACTTTAATGATACTATTCATCTCCTGCTCCTGTCCTTTTAATGGAAGTCTGTTCTTTGTCAGAGCTACGCTTCTTTTATTAAACCGCTCTGTGTTTGTATGTTTTTCAGGCATTCGTAAAGTCATTGTTGCTTATAAATGCGACATGGAGAACGGACGAGTGGTAGGACAGATGTGGGACAAGCTTTGGCCTCAGAGCGGAGGGCTGTATACTGTTAGTGTAATATAACGTATTTGTAAAAGTAGAATAAACATAATTTATAGTCACCCTACAATGCCCGTCCAAAAAAAGTCATAGTCTATTATTTCGTTTGACCGCCTTTAGCTTTGATTAGGACACAATGTGCCGTGGCATCGTTTCAATAAGCTTCTGATTTGTCACAACATTTATTCTTGTTTCATCAGGCAAGAAAATATCCATTGATGGAATAACCTGGTCATTCAGTATATTCAGCTGACCTCATTCTTTGGGCACATAACGTTGCTGAACCAAGACCTGACCAACTGCAGCAACCCCAGATCATAGCACTGCCTAGGTGGTGACTTTTTTTGGACTGGCAGTGCAGAAGTGTTCCATGGGATTGTTTCAGATGTTTAACACGGCGTTTTGATATTGCAACATAAATATTTGCCAATTTACCAATTTGTTTTAAGCCCAAAAGGTTTGAATTCCTCTCAAATTTGACACGACTATCCTTTCATACAAGAACAACAAAATGGATTTGATAAGTGCCTACTGGATTTACAAGTACATACATTCATTTTATCTGTATGTTTCTATTTGTGTGTTTTTTTGACAGAAGTTAATGAAGCAAAATGTAGTATTGGTTTTAAAAAGGCAGTGTATAATTTTTTGTGCCAGACAAGAAAAATCAAATGTATAATTTAGATTCATTATTTAAACTGGGGAGATGAATGTGTGAGAAGTCAAGTATGCTTATAGGTGCTGACACATTTCATGTAGACTTTGCTTGTTAAGCATTAAGTCTGGCCTAATGTGGGCAGATAATGTGCCTCGTGGTACATCTGTCTTATGATTTGTAATGTTTGGATGCTCTTTAAATCTATATTTACGCTCTTATGTCTCTATGAAGTTGAAATGTCAGAGGGGAGCAGAAACAATTTTATGGCATTATTTAGATATTATTTGATGTTCTACATTCGAGCAGAGTGAAATGAGAATAACTTGTTTGTGCAGTAGGTTACATGACAGTATATTATAACACTATTATTTATATTGGTTCATTTGTGTTGTGTACAGTATAATACTCTTATCATTTAATCTAGGGATGCACAATACATTTTGGCCATATCGGTAACGGCAAAAAAATCATCATTTTAATAAAATAATTAAAATAAAAAATAATACCGACTATAGCCGATAAATCATTTCCTCTGGTTAAACTTCTTCAGCTGCACGCTTTGTGAAATAAAAAATATACCTAAAAAGTTTGATGGTTAAAGATTTGTTTACTAGAGTAAAGTAGGCTTGGTACGTGATTTTCAGGGGAAAAATAACTAATGTTTACCTTGTTTTCTGCAGTGAATGTTTTCAAATAAAAGCAGTTGTTCACTTTTTGCCTTTTGTTTCAGTCTCAGAAAATGTAATATAAATATTAAGATGCTGTATATCGGCTAATTTAACGGTTATCAGCTTCCAATGTTAAAGAATTATCGGTTATCATTATAGGCCCAAATTTACATATTGGTGCATGCCTACTTTAATCGTATTTTCTTGTACATCTACTTTATATCCATGTTAGTCAATCATGCGCATAGAAACCCATAAATGAAACTAAAAAGAAACTATTTCATTTACAGTTTTATTTAGCAAAAATGATAAAAAATAAATAAATACAAATTGATCAAACGCTCCAGCAATATCCAGCCTCCTCAACACAAAACAATTGTAAAGTTATATATTCAAATAACTTACAATTGGACTTGAATTCTATGAGAAAAGGTAAACAGACATCAGGCAACACACAAGATTAACAAACAAAACATATGAAACTGTTAAAAAGTAAACAAAACAAAAGACCAATACACATCCTTCTTAAAAACTATTCTGAAAGAATCTAGACACTTTTTATACATCAAATTAATGTAAATTGTGTTTTTCATTTATACTTTAGGACCTTAGATTACGCATTGATATTTTCTGTTGCAAAATCTAAACCTTGATTTTACTTAAAGGTTTCATCAACCTGAATGAGGTAACAGCATGAGGTGTAAAACCGTGAATCACCATAAGCATTATTATGCTTAAACATCTTGATAACATGAGGAAACGCCTGAGCTCTCAGTAAACATTAACATCTGAAGAAGTCAGGTTCCACACACCATGCCCAATTCTAATGTGCAAGTCACGTGAACACAGTGGATTCCTCTCTATCTCATCAGAGAACATCTGTCACAGAACCACTGTCAGTCTTATTAGCCACACCTGGCCAGGATTCTTGGCTCTAGGGAAACGGGAGATGACATTTGCAAATGTCACATCTGATGAGCTTTTACGTAAGGAAGACCCTTTTCCTTTTCTTTAACTGCACTAAGAAACCTGACATACAGCTAAACTATGTTTCTAAACATGTTTCTCTGGTTGTCGCTTTGGAATTTTTGCAAGTGTGATAAAATATGCTTTAGTATTACTTTTCATTAACTAATATGTGTTATGTATATGTGTGTGATTTTGTTCAAATATTGTATCTTTAAAAAAAGTATTCGAAAGCTCAAATGTGATGTAAAAAGAATAGCAGACACCCAGATAATCACACTGGAATAAAATAACCGAATTAAAAATATACCAGCAATTCACGTTGTGTATTTTCATTAGATGTAAGCACTTAAAACTTCTTATGTGTAGAGGTTAGATTCACTCTAGGCAGCTCAGTAACATCCACAACCAGAATGATCAGACACTGGATGATAAACAAGGTTCTGTTTCACAAAAAAGAAAAATCTCACTCATTGTGCTGACAACTGACTATCACACTGACAACACTACAATTGAACAGCCTAACATATTCTATAGAACTTAAGGCAACCAATACACAGAGGCTACTGCAGTCCAGACGTGTTTGTTCAGCACCTAAAACACACAAACCTGAAATTAAGATATAAACACTGTAGATTTTTCTGTCTATTATCAACAGCAATGCATCCCCTGTGTGTTTGACACCACTGTGTTTCTGGATTACGCCTTGTGCTTTCTTAAACACTATGGAAGTGTCATCTTGGCACACGATTCAGGGTTTAACCAACAGAGCCACAACTTTATCTCAGGTGGCCATATGTTCGATCCGGTCTGGTGTGTTGATCACGTGCACTATCTGAAATATACAGCAGTCCACTGGGCACCAACAGCTCTGATACGATTAAAGTAATAAAACACACTTTGATAACATCCCCTAGAAGACTAAGGTGGCACTAGGCATGTAACTTACGCCTGCTCTGTTGTGCTTTTGGACAGGTTTACAAAACGATGACCACCCAGTACAGTCACACTGTTTTTGAAATGACACAGAACAGAAGCCCTTAACGTTTCTGGCACACTGGTTTTATGGGACACGTTTTATTTTGACTGCATGTGTATCCACCAAAAAAGATTCCTTAAATGTTTATAGCTTTAAGGTATCAAAGTTATCGGACAAGGCATGAAACCCCTGCTACACTCTGGTAGAAAATCATCTGGGGTGTGGATATGACGTTTCCATGGAGCGAGAGAGATGAGAGATCAGTGCATCTCAAATCACTCCCTTCTGTTCAAAACAATGAGTGACTGAGATAGAACTGCGCTCTCATTAATCACATCTGTTCAGTAGATAAGGCATGGTCAGAATTAACCTCACAGACAATTCAGGACTGACACTACAAATACTACTCTACTACTTATAAATATCTATTTAATGTTCAGAATACAATAAAATAAAAGTTCCCTGTGGCATCAATTATTTGGCAGAACAGAACTAAAGAATATTCAAAGACAAAAAATATTTGTAAAAGTAGCAAAACATATTTACAGAAATGTTTCAGTTTTTAAAAACACTATGACGCAAATGATAATAGTGAAATCTCCAGCAGAACGTCTGGAAGACCTGTATATGTGACAACATATTTTGTGCTCCATGTCTGCCCTGGAGCTTTAGAAACCGACACGGTAATTAAAAAAAACTGCACCTCGGCTTCAATTCACAGACAAAATAGACACTGGACTCCTCAACACTTCACATCTTATTTCTTAGATCAGAGCTACAGGACCTGATATGAAGCTGCACGTCTCATCTACCAGAGGGATACAGGAACGAGACCTTCGCCCAACTCTTCCTAAGCTTTTCCACTCAGAGGTGCTATGGCAACTTTATCAGGCACACAATGGCGTGATAACTTTAAATTTTATTACTCTTTTCAGTTATTTTCTATTCATTATTCTTTGAAGAAATCTTTTCAGTGTGTGCAAGCATACACATTGCTGGTACTTTAGGAACCTCCTTCCTGCATGTAGTAAATGGCACTATGGATTTTCTTTCCCTCATAGGTACAAGAGATGAGACAAAAACACACAACAATACTGTTAACTGGCACACTTTACGCCCCAAACGTGGTGCAGTTCCTGATGTTATTTAACTCCCTCAGTCACTTCTGTAAGGGGTACGACTGTGCCGAGGAGTGCTTGTGGGATGACGCTGAGGTCACTGTTGTTGTTGTTTTTATGTTTTTTGATATTTTCCTCACCTGCCGACACTGTTCCGTTGGTTATAGGAACCCCCTGGTTGCTGCTGTTATTGCTGAAGGCTGTGCTGTTCGTGCATTCACCTTTGATTCTGGCCACACTTTTTATTAGTGTGCTGTCTTCGGTTTCCTTACTGCTTGTGATGCCCTTTGTGTTTGAAGTATCAGTCTTCACCGTGTTGTTATTTGTGGCGATTAGGTTCAGCGTATCGCTCGCGCTTGTGTGTGTGCTAATCATCACCGTAGCTTCAGATGAGCTTGTTGTGTTATTTGTGTTATTGTTTGTGTCTGTGGTGACTGCGTTGGAGCTGCTGGGTTTGGAAGCCCCGTTGTGGTACATGTCTCCATTAGCCACGCCCACAGAAGAGATGAACTCTGGGTAAGAGAGGGGGCACAACTGGATCCCTCTGATCAGACGCACCAGCCCTCTAATCTTCTCCAGAGAGGTCTCCATCTCTCTCTGTTTGGTTAATACGCTGTTTTTGCTATCCATACAACTCTGTGCAGAGAGAGGACACAATGCTGACTCACATACTCATTTTTATATAGTTAAGGGATAACATGTAATGGATCTTATAGGGAATTTCAGTGGCATTTAATAACAGCATGACACATCGGTTTACAGGAGCAGGGTGAATCTTTAGACTTCTAATGTAATAAAAACATAACCCTTCTCTCACCGTTAGGGAGTTGTTGAGCTGTCCTGCTCTGTGCTCTAGTGTCTCCCTCTCCTGCTGGAGCTCTGTGCTCCACCTCACCAGACGATCTTTCTCTCCTTCTTTTGCTACGAGCAAACACATGTACATGTAAATCTTATATAAGACACTCATAACAAGCAAATGTTATTCTGCAGCACTCCTAACTTAAGATCTCTAGGCATCATATCTTCGTCCCACATCTCTCTTATGTCATTGTAGGTTTACAATTCTAGTCATCAGCTGTATGGAGACCTGCCTTGTATTGTATGGACTCACCTGCTTTGTAAGAGATGTACGAATGGACAATAGCAAGTGTCCCTGGCCACTCAATAGCATCTTCCTTTTGCAGTATCTGAAGGAAACATGTGCACTGTATAATACCGAAATACACCAATATGCATAGTCTTCATTCCAATTTTAACACAAACGCACAAAATGAATGTGGAAAATGAATGCACAGAAGTTGAACAGAATGAAGTGGGAAAAAATGAGACTGCCTACACTTACCAAGAAGTCTTAATGCAGATAGCCAGTGTTTTACGCTGTTGAGTATTTGCGAGTTGTGTTTTCTGAAGAAGTGCATCAATATTTCCCTACTTTAAAGGACCTAAGGACCAGACTCTTGGGCTCACAGGAATTTACCTGGATTCTGCATTTAGGGCAGATCTACATGGGGACATACGTCATATCTGCCTACAACAGCTGCACTTCATTTCTATCAGAGAGATCAGGTTTTGCTCTTTAAAAAAACATCTGCATTTATTTAGGAGATGCTTTTATCCAAAGTGACTTACAATTGAGCTTCATTTATATGAACACTGTGCTAATATAAATATAACTGTAGGAGCTCCCTAATAAACCCATATACAATTCTAGAATGTTTGATTTATAATATAATTTTCTATCAATGAAAAAATTAATGGTCAAAAGAAAAATAAATGGTCCTCACATCTTTGAGACTCAAAATTCACCTCCACTACCACTAGATGTCATTGGTAAGCATAGTGAGCATTAGGATGGGAAGTGTAAGGCCCTGTCCCACATGGCGCACCTTACATGCATTTGAACTCAATGTGTACGTTTACCCATAAAGTCCACAAGACCTTGGCTGTCCCATTTTATATTTAGGGTACATAATAGTGCTCACAAACGCCTCCTTTGTGGCAGCTCTGCCCACTTTCGCTCAGACTGATGTGTGCTCCACAGCATACTACTACTAAACATTCTATGGGGCATTGCATCATCAAACCTCAAGACCACAAGGGCCCAGGGCGGCATCTGGGACAGAGCCAAAACTGTGTCTCAGTAACTGTAGTGTACTATCACAGCTACTTACATCCCCTGCTGAGATGGGGCTGAGTGAGGGTGAATGTGATGGAAGGGTGAGTGAAAGGGCAGGGGAGAATGGGCTGCCCCTGGTGGGCCGCTGTAGGTCTGTGAAGGCTGAATGATGGCTGCTGGTGGTTGGGGGAAGGGGCCCCCACTCCACAACACTGCAGTTTTTAGAAGGGCGACCTGAGTGAAATGAAACAAAGGACAAACAAAACAGAAAAGGAAAAAGGAGACAAAACATTGGTGTGGCATACCTCTGACAAGCTGTCCTCATTGGCTAGGGTAGCAGGAAGAAGAAGGGTTCGAAGGGTGGGTGTGGGGGTGGGTGGTTGTCCGGGAGGGAGAGAGCAACGTTAGATTACAAAGAAAGCATTGCATGCTGGGTAACAACACATTCTGAAAAAGCTGGCCTGAGATCAGCTGATAAAGGCAGCCGGCAGTACATTTAGACAGATGGGGATAAGAAATGCCAATAACAAAGAAGGATCAGAGGGCGAAGATTAAACAAGCTTATCCGGGCATCAAGATGCTTATTTGATGTTATTTTCATCTACAGATACATGGCTGCTGTCAAATGTTAAGCTAAGCCTTTTTAAGTGGATTTCTATCATAAACAAATTTATTTGTGTATTGGGCATTAACAGAAAAAGTACAGATTTCTACTGTCATCAACTGTATTGCTATACTGCAAAAGCTATAAAAAGTGAATTCACTACACTTTCACTATACTGTTATTTTTATATTCTAAGAGAATAATGAATGTGTGCTCTGTCCAATAAAAGCACAAAAGGTACACAAATGAGCAAGTATGCTTGTGCATTTAAAACATGCAAAACTAAGCTAATTGCGAATCTTTACAGTAGGCTGAGAACATACAGTCTGACGATTTTACTAATGTATACACTTTACAGGAGCCTGAAGACACTCATTATCCCACTTAACACACTGCAGGGTCATTTCTTTTTTTCTAACACACACACACACACACACACACACACACACACACATCTCAGGCCCACTCCCCAGCAGATCGCCCGCAAGCACATTACATAATCAAACAGTCATTACTGCTGAATGTGTGCTTGTGTGAGATAGACAGAGACTGACTGATGGCAGTAAAGCAGAGTGGATCCGTTGAGGACCAGAGGTGTTAAAAGAGGCTGCTGGAGGAGACAGAGCTTAAAGCAGAGAATGAAGACTGGCTGGTGTTCCTGAATTTGAGTCAAATCTTCTTAGAGAAGATTTAACAAGTGTCCACTGAGTTTTCAAAATGAAATTCGAAACAGCATTTTTATAGTTAACAAAGAAAATGTGAGCAGTGTATATCCATGAAAAAGTGGATGGTCGTCAGGGCGTTGCTATGTGGTTGCTAAGCAGCTCTTTCGGTTTCCTTTGTCATCACACAGATAGGATTAGAAACTATTCAGCTCTAGTATACACCACTAAATCGTCCAATACATGTGCTACATACCTAAGACAGGCATTTGGAACGGCAGGATTGGTTGAACTCACCTATTTTTCGGCTGGACTGATTTATGGAACTCAGATATGACATTGAGTTCTTCTTCCGCTGAAACACACACACATAAGCATGGTAAATCCCAACAAACATCTCCAATGTCGGGTGTCTGTATTATACAGTCATGTAATATCCAAAATTGAGGGACCACTCCAGGTTTTCCTTATATCAGCATTTTTGCATGTATTGTGTCAATTCCACAGTCCAGTGTCGATTGAATTTCTACAGAAACAAACCTCAGGAATGACAAAGTCATCCAACAGAAATGTAAAAAGCTCTGACTTCTTCCATCATATATTCATTTTCGAAATGATCTTAAAATGTATGTAAAAAAAATGAACTTCGTCATATTCAAGATCTGAAAACACTGAATATTTTTTATTTTGACAAGTTTGTCCTGCTTAGATTTCATGCAAATAAATGCAAAGTTTCATATTTTAATTTCATTTGGAGAGGGCTCTCAATTTTTTTAATGGCTGTTTCATTCCTGTGTGATGTTTGAACGTCTGTCACCTCTGGTTCAAACGTGGCTCCGCTATATATTGGATTTGCAGTTGTTCGTCTCTTACGCTCCTGACGCCTGCTCTGAATCTCTATAAAGACAAACCGAGAAAGGTCATTACACATACACGCACACACACACGCATTAACACATTTCATTCTACTGACCTTCTAAATAGTCCCGCGTGACCAGTCCTAGAGACAGCATGAAGGCCAGTTTCTGCACAATGATAGCATGTCATTATCTCAGTAATCACTAAAATGAACATCACTATAATCATCATCTTCATACAAAAACATCATGTATGACTGTATCATTATACCAGAGGGTTGTCCTGATGTTTGGTGGAAGTTGTGGTTGTGGGTGCAGGTGCTGATGGTGCATCAACGGATGGCGGAGGTAAAGTGTGTGTAGGTGTGTCTGGAGAGATGAGCAATGAAGTCTTTGGCTCTGTCGCATATTCAACTACGGGTATCTGAAAGACGAACAGTTAATGTGTGTTAATATCTACAAGGGGCGCAAGGGGGAGGAAAGAGATCACTCAATGAATATGGGAAATAGTAATAGCCAACATTAATATTAAAGTTTTTGTTTCAATGTTCGTAAAGTTAATGTTTGTTAGTTAATAAACATTTGGATTCAGCTAAAAAAAGCTATATTTATGACACTATTTTATTGCTAATTTGATATTTCTGCCTTGATTTTGAATGTTCTGATGAATGTTTCTGGGTACCATAAATATAACACAAAGTAAATTTCCCTCACCGTGTTGTCAGAGCTTGGGCTGTTGTGTATCTGCTGTGTGTTTGTCTGGGTAGGTTGTTGCGCGTGTGTAGAAGGACAGATCAGGATGCCTGTGTTGTTGTGGCAGGGTAGGCCATTGAGGATACGCATCTGCTGAACGTGTCCAGAGGAGGGAAGGGCAGTGCTCAGTAATACCGGCGACTGTAAGGTCTGCACAGAGACCTGACCAGCAGCTGAAGATAAAGATGCTGGAGGTTTTGGCCTGACCTGTTCACACACAGAATGAAAAAGATAATTATTTGTGGAAAGACCAGAGAAAAAAAAGGTTGACTGTGGCATTTAAGAATGATGCTCAGTGATATACGGTTAAGAGTAGTGATAAACATTAAACAAAGAGTTTATTTAAAACAGAAACTCATTAAAAAATCATATTTATTATTATTATGTTTTATGGTGTTCGTTATGTATTTTTAAATTGTATGATTATTTAATGAACATAACCCAACTGCAGTTTGATAGATATTTATTAAAATGCACAATAAAAAAAACTTGATTTATGAAAATTTAGAGATGGAGTTATCTGTTTTTCAGATGTCAAATGAAATTTTGTAAAATAATTCCATGTTAGTTTATTTTCCAACCAGTAGAAAAAGTGAGACCTGCCCTCACTGTGAACCTGCATTCTGCTCCTCATCTATATTTATTATTAAATACTGTATATAAGAGAGACTGTCTGTGAAGGTTTAGAATAATATTTTATATCAAATCCATCACAAGGAAACCCATTAAAATCACACTGCATTAAAAAATAGGTTATGAGCTCTTAGTTTTGCACTCTTAAGCAGTGCATTGCAAATGTGAGCGAGCAAATAAACAGAAAAAGCTTGTCTACACAATGTCCTGGCTTGGTGTAGTTTGTGATTGATGGAGTCGCGAGTACCTCATTTTCATGTTCAGTGTGGACAGACAAATTGCTTGTCTGTGGAATCATGCTAGTTAGGACATGGTGTAACAACACCCTTTTGACATTTAGACTCCTCAAGTACAAAGAAAATCCCTATCTTATTTCAACTTTTCTCTGGTCCACTTCAATGAAAATTCAATTCCGACAGCAAGCTCCAGAGAATGTGAAGTTGACGTCATGCCTTGCATTTTATGTTGTAGTTCCGCCGGCTGCTCCGCCATCTTGGGAGGCTCATTCTCCGCTTTTATTATTGTTTTGATATGTACCGTTACTTCTTTTGTTTGATACATGGAGACATCGAAAGTGAAACTACCAAGGCCTTTTCCAGAAATATTACTTAATAAAACAAAACACTCCATTGAACGCAATAGCAGCCTACCTCCCAACATGATGGAACATTTAACACGGCGTGACGTCGATTGACAAGCTCTTTAGATTTAGTAGCAGCACAACGGTGTAGGAAACAATGCCACATATACTTTCAACACTATACTGTACCTGTACTTCACTGCTTATTTATTGGAGTACGTTAACATAGCACAGAACTGCACAAACTGGAAGACATTTTGCTCGATCAACTGCTTTAAATTATGTACATGTGGGAGTCGAGAAACAAAGCAACATGGAGTAATGTAAAAAAATACAGAGCAAGACATGGACAACAATTAAAGATGAGGAACAATATAGCCTTAGAGGGTATTTTTTAACACTGGAGTTGTTTATGGTTGCCACTGGCAAGCAACGTGCCATATGTATTTAAATTAATGTGCTTTCACAGATGTGTGTATACTGAATATTTTACAGCAGCTTATCCAGACTGTATTAGCAGTGAGTGTACATTTTATTTTAAGTAATTTTATTTTTAACTCAAGTGTTACATAATGTGAAGCTTTTTGTTCTCATGCTACACATTCGTCAGTCATGAATAATCTTCAAATCATTATTATTTAAATAAAAAATAGGATTATTCATGCCCACAATACAACACCAAAAATGCAAAATCACAAAATACTGTCATAGATCGATGAGGGTTAGGGATCAGTTTAGGATCAAGAGCATTAGCCGAAGCAAGAGTGCAAACATCACCACTGTACAAGCAGACAGAAATAAATCCAAAGCAACAAAAAAACAATGTGGACCAAGAAATCACACTGCGCAACACCTGCAACACACCCAAGATACAAAGACGCACACTAAAACACTTAGTGAGGGCTTTTCACTAGTCCAGCCAGGCATTAGGGTGTGAAGGGTTTCTATGGAAACAAACCTGCAGCAAAGTGGCTGGCCGTGTTGTCTGTCTGGTAGGTGGGACAAACTGAGGAACTTTGATTGGCTGAGAGACAGCTTGAACCTGTGACAAGACCGCCCATTTATTTGAGACACAGAGATACTCTTACCTTAATCAACTTCTCATACCATTCATACTGTGCCATAAATACAGGCAGATTATCTTTTTGTTTAAAGAAACCCTGTGCTATTGGGTTGAAATTAAGAGGACGATCACACTTGATGTTTGTGTTCCATTCACTCCCTTTCATACGCATACAAACACGGGAGACCATGCACAAAGGCTTCTGGTCTGAGAATTCATGACACAAAAAAGTTGTTAAAACTTACTGATTTTAAATATATACACTTCTAAGCTCAAAGTGTCAAATGGTGACAATTGCAAATTTTCACATTTTTAATATTATTTATGGACCATTAGTCATAAGAAAATGTCAAAATCCAAAATAAAGTGTGACTGATGTTCAAACCCAAAGACATGCTGCGTCCCAATTCGCATACTGTCCGTCCTAAATAGTTCAAATCATAGTATGTTGAAAAGAGTATTACAAAGATTCCTGGATGGTCTACTACTTATGGTAGAAATTTAAAGTGCAGAATGATGCACACTCCAATGGCTAATATTACCCACAACTCACCGCGAGTAGGCGGAGTTTAGTGACGCTCCACTGCGTTAATCAAATTAAATAACTGATGCGTCACTAAATAATAAATAAAATTAACATTACATATGAAACAATAAGTAAATAAATACTTAAATGGAAATAAGAGCTGTATTTTGACGTGTGTGACAGTTAATGGCCCAATACTGTTTTGGCAACAACAGCCACTTCCGTTTCCTGTTAGTATAAACCAGTGCGTGCATACTGTATTGCTACACAGTAAAAGGTATATACTTTTCCATAACAAAAACAGTACATACTTTTCGCCTATAGCGTAAGTAGGCCAATTGGGACGCAGCAATAATATTGGCTACCACCTCACATGCAGTTCGCCAGACAAAAAGAGTCAACAAAACTCTTGTAAAGTCAAAACAACTTAAAGTAAAACTTACAACGATGGTGCTATTAGGCATGACTCGCATTGGCTCTGCTCCCTGATGGGTTGTTTGGAGGGTCGGTTGGAAGTTTACTGGGGAATTTAGAGAATCTGTGCTAGGATTGCTTGCCAGGAGAGTGTTGCCTAGGGTTGTAACAACGGTGATGGTGGGTGCTGGTGTCATAATGATAGGTGAGGTGGTTGTGGCAGCTCTCAGAACCAGAGGTAGAGTTTTTGAAGCAATGACAGGGGGCACAGAGTTCTGCAGGGTCACAAACAAATGTTTTTTTTGGTTAAGCTAGCATTGGTTAGCTTTCTAAACATAACATGTGGGTAAGCTGTGGGTACCTGTGTAGTGGTGAGGCTGGCAGCAGGCAGGGACGGCTGTGTCTGTGTGATGAGCAGGGTAGACGTTTGGCCGTCTGCTTGTAGCATCTGTGTCTGGAGCTTCACATCGTCCTGTTTCACCAAAAGATCTCTCCTTAACTGCTCCACCACCTTTTTCTGAGGGATTAAAAGAGAACAAGAACAAGCGCCTGTTCATTTTTCGTCTTCTGTCACTTGTACCTGAAATGAAGTCTCTCTCGCTTAAGCCCTCTCTTTCTGCCTGCTGTTGATAAGAGTTTGTTGGATTTTGGCCCATTTGACAGCAAGTGGGAACATGGAGTCCCTACAGCTAAACATCACTCTCTCTTTGTCTCACTGCGTCTCGGGCAGAATCCCAGCAGTATTTGCCTTGAATAACATCTTAAGTGTTTTTTTAAGAAGCAGAATTATGGAAACATAACAGAAATATTTAATAATATTCTATTTGCATTAGCATCACTGCTGACTGTGAACCCTGTCCAGAGTACAGCGGAAAAGAATCAGGTGAATGCCAGGTGTGCATCTTCAGATCATGCAGCTATTAAGGTAAGATGTATATATACATATATGGGTCACACTTCAGTATATGGGGCAATTCTCGCTATTAACAAACCATTAACTCATTTTCTCCCAATAATCTCTTAACTTGTTCCTTATTAATAGCTAGTGAAGTAGTTGTAAGGTTAAGGTATTGGGAAGGATTTGGGATGTAGGGTATGGTCGTGCAGAATATGTGCTTTATAAGAACTAATAAACAGGCAATATGACAATAATAGATATGCTAATAACAACTAGTTAATAGTGAGAATTGCCCCCTATACTGAAGTGTAACCCATATATGTATGCATACATGAACATACCTACATGTGTGTATATGTATACATGCATTTTCAGATTTTATTATTTACAGGTATGTTTTAAGGTAAAACGATCAGTTTTGTTTTATTCTGTAAACAACTAACAATAGATCTCCCAAATGGCAAATAAAATCCATCTATTTGCAGAAAATGAATATGTGTGTGTGTGTGTGTGGACCCTGGTTTTTATATGTAAGTGGAGATCAAACCTGAATACACACCAACTCATGGGGACCCGCGTCACTGTGGAGACCAAAATTCAGGTCCCCAAGGGCACAAAAGTGTGTATGTGTGTGTGTGTGTGTATATATGTAAATATAGATGTACATACAGTATATGTACTTCATAAATATGTGTGTATAAATACTTTTTGACACTTGTTATAAAAAGTCATTGCAAATAAACTGCAGTTCTGCACGTGTGTTTTGGTTTTTATTGACATTTATTTTAAGCGTTAAAATGCGTTCTCTTATCCCAGCTTAAAGTGCAGAAGGACCTACGCTGCCTTTCATTAAGATGCTAAAATCTTTCAAAACTCTGCTCTGTTTTTCTGAGCTCCCTAATATGTCGACTTTTTTAATTAAAATGAATCTGGGGTATGACTCTGTAATAAGCTCAATCCTTCAAAGCTAGTGGTGCAGAAATTACACAATTCTCCTTTAATGATTGAAATGTATAGTACCATCATATCTTGTTTATTTCAGAAGCATTTCCCACATAATGAGTAGCAGATAATTTGAATACTGCATTCAAAATATGAAAAACATTCAAAACAGGCATGCTGTAGTGGCAAAAAAATAACAATCACCCTAAATAATGAATGAAACGGAAATAAACACTTTCAAGCAAATGTGGAAGAATGTAAAATGTCTGCACTCAACAATCTGGCTAAAAATAAATCACTTTATAGATGAATTACCAGGGACAAAACTTGCAGCTTCGAAACCGCTCTGTTTTTATTCACCATTATTGTTACAGCAAATGTGATGCTCTATTTAGAAACCAAAATCTGCATCTAAACGCTTGAGATGATTGGTCTTCTCATTCTCAGTGCAATTTATTAAAGCCATTCACTATTTGTGTTACAGTTTGGCATCAAAAAACTTAAAGGAACAGTTCAGCCAAAAAAAAAAAACATCTCACCCTTGAGTTGTTCCAAATCTGTAGACATTTCTTAGTTCTTATGAACACGGAGTAAGATATCTGGAAAAATGTTCGTAACCAAACAGTTCTTGGACACCATTGACTACCATAGTAGGAAAATTACAATGGTTTTCAAAAGTGCCCCAGAACTGTTTGCTTTCCTACATTCTTCAAAATATCTTCTTTTGTGTTCAACAGAACAAAGGAAATTTCCTTACAATGGTAGTCAATGGCGACAGAATTTTCATTTTTGGGTAAACTGTTCCTTTAATTCCTCACTCACACACATATGCATGAGTACACACACAAGCAAGTTGCAACATGATTCCATAAGACGACAAAATAAATCAGGGAGATATCAAGTGCCTGACTAAGAAGTGCCTGGTTTTACACAATATGATTCTAAAACTAACTCACCAACTACAAATGTGTCTTATTCGTGTTTAGCTGTGTATGTGTTGATTCTGTAACCAGTGAGGACAGAGTGACACTTACATAAATGAATATGAATCCAGTACAGTCGTCTCACTGTGTACAGCTTTAACAAGCTTCCTCCACCATCCGTTATACACACACTAGATCAGAGTGAATTTTACCAGACACTGCTCAACAGATTCTGGGGGTGCGTGAGCGAGGAAGAGAGCACACTTTATTAAATAGTGCTGCAGGCTGCACATTCATTTATGTACGTGGTAGCTTTGACATTATCACCATGTCTTTTTCACTATTGGGCCGTCTGAACAAGGTATGCTGTACTTGTGTTTCTCTTATTCCTATTTCTTTGCAAAGAGAGAGATGATATGAGGTGTGAGTGTTTCTCCTGTTGATGCCAGCTGATTTGTTGTTTTACTTTAAAAACCATTGAGATTCTAATTAAAATTCCTCTGCTGTCCTCGCCTGCCGTCTACAACATATTTTATCTATCTCATCTCCTCCTCAGCACTCAAGAGTTCAGTACAGTAAACTCTAGTGAAGGACACTACTCCATGTTATCATCCCAACACATTTATAATCAGTTATACAAAAAAAAGTGGAGAGAACAGATTTGTGTTTGTGTGTGTTAAAGAACCCATGAAAACAAAAGGTTTGTGGTCCCATGTGTTAGTTATACAGTATGTTAATGCACTTTACTTTTAGCAGATAGATGCATTTGAAATGTGATTATTTTCCCAGAGAAAAAATAAACAAAATTGTTGATGACTCATCGTGCACTACCCAGACTTTGGTCTGAATCTCTTCAATACGTCACACCCAATTTTATGAAATTCCTCAAAACACCAAAGAAACCAGCATTTCATGGGGTCTTTATATACAGTGTTGGCAATATACTAAGTTTGTCAACAAAATTCCACAACACACAAATCCCCATTATAATGGAACTACACAAAACAAATATTTAGAACAAAACAACACGATACAATGCCTTTGTAACATAACAAGATCGCCTTACATTCTCAAGAAAAGGAGTTAAAAAACTTTCAGACCACTTTTCAGCCCAAGTAATTCTATCCCTGCCAGACGAAAACTCCATTGAACTCAACACACACACGCACACACATACAGGCGTACGCTCCATGAGAACACCGATACAGCAGCAGGTGTTCTCTCAGAGAGCAGCTCTCACCTGCCGCTCACTCAGGGCTGTGATCTTGGCCTGCAGGTCACGGAGCTGCAGCTTCAACTCAGCATTCTGTACAAAGAACACACACACTCCTCCCTGATACACTATTCCAGCGGCCACAAAGCAGAGTATATGAGAGCGTATCTAATCAAACAGTCCAAAAAAACATTCTCTCAGAGAGACAAACCTGTGGATCTTGCTTCATCTGGGTTACGAGTTTCTGCAGGAAGAGAGAGAAAGTTTTAGGATCTTCAGGAGTGTAATGGGAAACGTGGTGGATTGTAGTACTAGAGGACAATGGCAGTACTGCAGCTACAACAATTACACCAAACATGGCAGAACCGAATGTGTGTTGGGGGAGGGGGTACCTGATGAATCTGGATTTCCACTTTAAGTGCTTCCTGTAAATTTTGTAGCTCCATCATCGATCCTTTCTTCCCAAAACCCAACACGGCTGCCTAAAAAAAATTAAAGGAGAGCATGTGCTTTCATAATTTACTGATCGTGTGGTTTGTAACACGTTGTTTTATTACAATAAAGAAACTTGCTTTTGAGGTCCCACAATGAGCACAACAGATCTGTTAGTGTGGGTGTACGAGTGTGTAAATCTGCTCAGAGTGAGTAGAATATATCTCAGTGTGCTGATTCAATCAGAACTACTCTCATCAAATCCTGCCTGAACAACACAGATCAAACTGAACAGCACTCTTTCGCTATATTTGCGCATAAACAGTATTTGCACAGACACAATCTTTTTCTCCCTCTGTCATTCTTCTTTCATGGGAAATGATGCTGATGTATGCGTTAACTGTTTCATTCTCTCCCAGGCGTGAACTGCCTCCCAGGGTCTGCTACAATGTTATCTCTTTATTAGTGTTACTAGGCTGCTGATGCAAGGAATAAAGCACAAAATGTGTAAATTCGTGAACTCGCCAATGAAACACTATAAAAGCTGACCATCGCTGTTGTGTCAGAATGTGTTCACCCCCATTATGACAATTGGTTTATTCTTTACCTTCCCAGCGTCTGCCGTCTTGAACACCATCCAACTGGCAGAGCGGGGGGGGTGGGGGGGTGGAGCTGGAAGACAAGAGGAGATGGTAAGAATGCACTTCTCACGCACATTTACATAGTAAAGCTCTGAAGACAAATCTAAATCGTAAAATAAAGTGCAAAATACTCAAGCAAGAATATTTTAGCTTTATAGATATTTTCAAATAAGGATTTGGGCTACACAAGGTTACAAAGGTAATATTGAGTTGAACCTCTTATTGAGAGCTTTATTACTTTATAAAAATATTGTATTATTTGCTTAAGTAAAGATTCTTTACTTGTTGCAAATGCACTCACTCCCTACCTGGCTATAAACAGTTTTAGCTGGAGCTGTTTATTTTTGTAAGTACTTGTGTCTCACAGAACCCGTCTCTGTCTTTTATACAGATCATTGCTCTGTTCTCATCAGAATGAAAGCAGAGACTAGCAGATGGGCACTCCACACACACTAAGAGGTTCTCACTCATCTTCAGAGTGGCATTCTCTAACTGTACCAGTCATAGATGCATCCGCCTCAGGGCAGTAATGCAGAATACAACATTCTGTCTGTATCTGTATGGGCATTTACTGAGAACCATTTAAGCTCACCCGGAGTTAGAGTATAGTTTGTGTGCAGGGTTTCACAACAGAATTTAACACTTACATTAGACTCATGAACATGACCTTTTCTTGGTCTTGTATATTCAGTAAGGACAGACAGCACCAGACATACACCTGCTTGATCACACTGGCACACTGTACGCTCACTTGTTTGCTTTGTGAACATGATGAGGCATAAAGACAGCTCAACTAGTAATGATTAGAAAGAAGGACTGCATGATAAAAAGGCATTCTGTGTATGTTCTGTCTACACTGAATTATAACTGACAGTATTTTATGAGGCCTCTACTCCAAGCGTTTTTCTTTCACACCCCCAGAGTAGCATTTTTAGCAAGCACATAAGAATACCTTGCCTTGTTTTATTGCAATTCGTCAACTTAAAAAACAGAAATGGGTTTTGTTGTTTTCCGCAAATAAAAGTGTTCATAGATGATACCCTTTTCATGCTCCATATTACAAATAATATAATATACTGAGTTTTCCTGTAGCTCAGTGGTATGAGCATTGCGTTAACAATGCAAGGTTGTGGGTTCGATCCCAGGGGATTGCAAATACCTATGTAAAATGTATAGGATAAAGCAATGTAAGTCGCTTTGGATAAAAGCGTCTGCCAAATGCTAAAATGTAAACGTATATGTATATTGTAGTAGATAGAGGTAGAGTAGAGTAGGCGGTGCGAGACTGTGGTTCGAGTCCGGTGAGTAATTGTGGATGAGCGCCAGCTGTGCGCACACCAGGCTCGAATCTCGTAGGAGATTGGGAGCATATAAAAGGAACGAGCGACCGGACCGTCGGAGAGAGAGGACCGGGCCCGAAGTGTTTGTATATGTATTTATGTTTTACTGTGTTGTTGTTCGCCGGCGGTCGTCCGTGAGGGGCCGCTGGCTGTTATGTTATGTTTTGGTTTGTTTGTTTCGGCTGTTATATTACTTTATTAAATGTTTTAAAATGTCTTCTGGTTCCCGACTCCTTCCTTCCCTACTTGAATCTTGTTACATATATTAATAACTGAATTGATTTACTTCCAATATTAAAAACATATTGTGAAATTGGAGTGGAAGACATGCTGGAAGAACTGTCAGAAGTCAGGTGAACAGACTCTTTAATATGTCTCTGTGATCGACAAGCTTCCCCTAAACTTTTATTAACCCTTGTGTGCCGTTTTGAACATTTTTGTCCATTATAATTTTCTTTTCTTTGTCGTGTTGGCTGTATTTATGCAAACATCATAAATTTAGCAAAACATATGTTTTTTAATTGAAATTGTAATATTGCGCTCTATTTTGCTTTGATAAATGTTTTTAAACTAGGTACATACAATTGTTAAACTCAGGTCCAATTGGTCAAAAATGTCCTCATTGAACCCTCAAGGGTTCAAAATTACTAAGAATTTATAAATTTCAAGAAAATTTTACATTTTAAAATGTGTACTATTTACTTTTGCTTATGCTATTTTCTCCATTTTAGTCTATGGATCATATTGTACAGCACAGCTGACAAACCGAGCAAAAGATACACCCATAAATGTGTTTGTGTGTTAGTATAGAATTGTTTTGTGCGTGTATATGTTTACAGTTTGAAAGAAAGACATCATATTTTACAGCAAATCCAACTCCTTATTTTCAAATCACTGTAGCTTACTGAGATTTGAAAATATTTTTCATTCAAACATGTTTGTATCTCTTGTTTGCACTATTATTTACTAGATGTTGCATCATGTAAGCAAACAAGGTTAAAACTCTGAAAATGAATGAATTTCAGGTAGTTATGCTGTGAAAAGGATCTGGTTAAAAATATTAAGTTAGTAAAAGTAGAAAAAAATGGATATATAATCATTTTATAAAGGTTTTGAACCTTTTGATTTTTTTGAAAATCTGAAACTGCTCAAAAATAATAATGCAATAAACATAATGTTGTTGTTCATTATGAACATATCCAAGACTGTAATAATAAAATAGAAAAATTGCAAATTTACAAAATATTCAGAATAATTCACTTCTTTCATGATAAAACAACAGGGTCACCATGTAAACAAACTGGTATTTAAAGGGTTAAACTTCTAAAAATAAATGAATGTTTGGTAGTTATGATAAGAACTGATTCCAGTGAAAGTAAGTCAAGTAAGCGTGAAAAATTATGGATATATAATATTATGACCGTGTTTGGACATGGACATTTTTGTCCATTTTCAACCTAAGTGTGAGTATTTTTAATTGATGCATAAGGGTTAAATCTCCATCTCTGGAGTCAGTGTAACATATATGCATCATTCAGTCTACACACAGTGCAGTACAGTGGTATAGTCCAAAAACATGCAATTATTCATCGCCATTAAAAGCAGTGCTTTAGCTTTTGCCTTTACACTTAAAGAACTCATACAATACTTTGTGTGTAAATATGCAGTTAGCTTATTGATTGTTTGGAGTAAATCTTATTAACATTAACTGTCTGCCATATCTAACTTCATGTGTCTGAATACACATTTATGACCAAGGAATTGATGTTTTCATTTCATATGCATTCACCGTATACACAATGAACTGGTTGACCCATCGCAGAAATAGCAGGTGGAGAGAGAGAGAGAGAGAGAGAGAGAGAGAGAGAGAAGGAAGAAACCGAAAGAGAACAAAAATGGCTGTACAGTCAACACTGTTGAAACGGAAGAACAGCCACACATGCATAAAACAGAAGAAAAAAACATGAGAGTAAACGACCTTGTTAACAAACTGTACTCTTCGGTAACTTATCGTGCATCAATTTAATGCTCAAAGATGATGAATAACAGGGTGTGATTTTGACGGCAATCTTTCAAGCAATTCACAACTAATGACAAAAGACGGGACTTGTACTAAAAATGCACACATCCGTCATTGACAATCTCAATAACACCGAGAGAGTGAGACAGAAGACATTAAAGCGGACCGAGCTTGAGAAAGGTCATCATCATCATCATCATTAACGTTCCAGAGCATCCACACCGGAAACAGCACCATCACTTTATATACTGACAGAATTACACGTTAAACTCACACTGCACGCGGCCTATAACTTTTCTTAACGACATAAGAGAACCGATTTCAATGTACTTTATTACGGGGAGCTCGCGCTTGTGCGGATATGTTACATGTCAAGGTGTGGTGCCGAGAAAATCAACTGAGGAAAAAATATTTCATGATCACACGTCTTGTCGCCCTAGCGGTTCTTCACAATAATAGTATCTCAACATCGAGGGCTGGTCTAGATGAAGACAGCAGGCGTAGCTTCACATACTTATTGTGTGTATTACTCAAAATGTCTCGCTTTCCCGTAAGAATTAGGATGTAACGTTAAGCGCAAAGTGCTTTTATAATGGCATCCCATTACGTTTCACGGCATGGTGTGAAAACTACGGCACACGCTGGAGTCGCGTTTTTTCAACCGTATTATCGCAGTTTTGTTAAATAAGTGGCGTCTGCTAAGTGTTTAGTTGCTAATCGACGGTTTATCGTGCTACGGGTGTAAGTTATAATGTCTCCTTTTACTGCAGCGGCACTCTCTCTCCGCAACTCCCAGAATAAAGAGAAGCGAACAAAACCCCCCTGCACTGCCTCCGCGCTTTCACATTCACTCAAATCAGTACTGACACAATCGAATAAAGAAAGCCAGAAGAGTTTAAAGACGCCGTCCCCAAAAGTTCCCACCATCAGGATTGAAACAAAAAAACCGACGTGCACTTACCCTTGTACACACTCTTCCAGCAGTCAAACACCGATCTTCATACACTTACACACTCGCCAATTATTTAAATATATATATCTACAAACAGCCGGGCATTTCACCACCAAAATCCTATCCCGCAGATGAAACGAATCCTTTTGACGACCTAAAGTTTTTTGGGGGCCTCTTAAAGGGAATCTTCGCGTTGTTCGGTTGATTTTTAACCAAAAATGCATAAAAAGACAGAAAAACTGACATACAAAACAAGAACTCTTCTTCCATCCCATTCACCCCCAGTTTGTGCGCTCGGCATATCAATGCGCGCAGAAGAGAGATAATGGGACAACTAAACCACGCATTTCAACTGACAAAATAACTCACCCAACACAATGGATTATTTGTCACTTTGGACATTCATTTTAAACGGTTGCAAACCGCGTTGAAAGAAGTACGGCCGAGTGAGAAATTACACTTAGAACAAGAGAACTAGTTTGTGTAACGGTGCGGCGAATTTATTTCACTTTGCCTAAGGAACGGTTGTAGTGCGCCTCCCATTGCCTAGGGAAAAGTCCCGGATGTAAACTCGGTGAAACTCATGTTGAGTGAAGTTACTCTGGGCATCAAGCGTGGGGCAGATATAAAGACGACAGAGAAGATTTGTGCTACATAGGGATTTAACATGAGGGCATGACGAAATAAACACTTCCTAGCTACAAATTAGATAATAATATTGAACATATTTGTTCAACCTGTTGTTTATTCGTATCAAACATTAGAAAATCTGCAGCAGCTGTCCTCACACTTTTACTGAAGGAAAATACAACATTTCAGTTTTTAGGGTTTTCCCTAATTTATTATGTCTTAAATATTAATGTAATAAGAAATAATTTCATTTTTAGTTGTTTTCTACTAGACTCTTTACTGGTAACGAGGTGATGTAGCTGTTGGTATTACTAACCCAGTGTACTGAGATCATTACAATAAGAGGAGGAAATCTGTGAGATGCTTCAGGCTCTAGATCTTGAAAAGTGCCACACACTTTCCCATTCACTACGATAAAGACTGCTCAAATATGAATCTGTTTCACCTGAATACATGTTACTTTCCCTTCCCCTGTCTTGATCTCCGCTTTTTGGACCAAAAACGAGCAAACATGAGTAAAACTAGTAAATGTTCACTTAGTGTACACAGAAGGATCTTTTTTTATCTTTATTGCCTTTATTAGTTGGCCCTTTTTGTCTGTTTGATGGTTTAAACCTTTTTGTAGCGGCTGCGACATAAAGTATGTGTAAGTCAGTAACGTTAAGTGAACGGTAGGGGGAGACAGAATGTTGCATTTGTAAGTGAATGAACCTGCGATCTCAGCACCGTTTTCTTTTCTAGGCCTTTGCCTCCTAAACTGGTCCACGCTCTCCGTCATCAGCAGCACTGTATCGCTCCACGCTTTGAATGATCACTCTGCATGAGGAACAAGTACAGACCTCAACATTTTCTCATACATTTTTTTTACGCCTTATGCAGAGCAGTGACACCGGTGTCAATCAATTCAAACACGGGGCCATTTAAAAGTTATATATCAGATCATAGATGAGACTTTCACTAAACTATCCTTCTGTTGGTTGAAAGTTTAAATAAATAAAGCTGAAAACAATAGCAAACAAGGCACTGATGACGGGGTTCTAATAAATGTAAATGTGCCATTGTTTTCCACATGTGTGGGTTTTATGTGTTCAATTACAGGGCTCTTCTTCTTTTGCTTTTCCTAGAACACTTGGTCTGGAAGCATAATGGGTTTATATTGGCTATGTAGCATAGACATTATATAATCCACAATATCCCTGGAGTATGTCAAGTGAAAGTAGTTGTTTGCTCTTCTGGGATTCACATACTAATGTCTGAATATACTGACTCTGTGACATCACTGATTAATTGCATTTACATAGGCATTTTTGGCAGACAAAACCGATTTACATTACAGTGCATAAATCATATTATTTGGCAAGCAGCGTGACAAGCAGCTGAGAATATACAAATCATGCTAAAATAGCTCTTCTCTTCTCAACAGCAACCATAATGTATATTTTCAGTGAAGCTTCTGCTCTCCACCTTTCTTATTCAGCCACAGTGAGAGATCAGCTGTCACCAAATGACTCATCATTTATATCTCTTGTGTCATTGGACCTTATTGAGCTGCTCTCTCTCTGGCTGATGGTGACTGGCTGTTGCGATCTCTAATAAATCTAGATTAAGACTATAAAATGACTGAACTAATCAAGACTCCATTTATCAGCAATGTTACACGTCAAGAGATTGAGTCATACACATTCTTTACATTTACATTTATGCATTTGGCAGACGGTTTTATCCAAAGCAACTTACATTGCATTAACCAATACATTTTATACTCAGGTATGTGCAATTCCCTGGGATCGAACCCATAACCTTGTGTTGTTAACGCAATGCATATACCACTGAGCTACAGGAAAGCTTTGATATGTTTACATAAAATAAAGAACATCAGAGACTTTTAATGTTGGTCAAATAATATATTATAAGGTAACTAGCATCTTGTTTACAAACACGCCATTGTTGAATGTTCTTTGATAAAATCCAATGTGCAGTGTACCAAAGCGTACTCTAACAAAGCATAAGCGTAAAGACAACATCAATACCGGTGCAGATCTTGCCCAGTATTAAACAGATCTCGAGACATTAAACATCAGTGTACTACCACAGATGAAAAATGAAAAAGGCTCCATCTCATCTAGCACATAAGTGGATTAAGCTTCTAACCCCAGGTCGAAAAAAACATCACTAACTACCAGAAAAAAATTAAATTGAGGAACAAAAGTTTTCAAAAGCATAGTATTTTGCACATATTGATATTATTATATGTTTTACACCATGGAATTCATTTTTATTCATGCAGTTTTCTATTTCCACAATCTATGTGACAGTATAGATATTACATCCAACATATTTTTCTCAGACAGATACATCTGCCTCAGCTGTCATAATGCAAAAGCACTGCAATGGTAAGAGGTGAATATCTGTGTGTGGCGTTAGTTTGAGTGACAGCGAGTAAGTGAAGCAACCGAGAATGCTGTGATCTGACCTAAATGCTGAAGTTACCATACTGTACCATACAGCATCACTGCAGTCTTAAACCTCTAATCAGGATGACCACATCCTTAACTCTGATCTCCACACACACTGCCGCATTGACCTAAACTCCCTGACCCTCTTTACAAAAACAGCCAGAATCATGAAAAGAAACCGTTCTTCTTGGTTTCATCCCATTTTCTGAACCACAGGGCTTTTTGTATACTGTATGTTTCTGTCTATTGATATACCTAGTAATCACTGTCTGCCAGCCTGCTTCTTTGTTTCCCTTTTCACATGCCCATTTTCCTTTTAGTTGAAATCTCCGTATTTTGTCATGACCGCTTGACAAGCAATAAAACGTAGCAGAAATAAGAAAAGGAAAACAAGAACGAAGGGTTATGAGCTATGTTAACCTGGAGATGATTATGTCAAACAGCTGAAAAGGGAACCTGTTTTACATAAACCTTAATGCCAGTGCACAAATCAGTCTGCAACAGAACTTTTTAACCAACGTATTTTGTTCCGTTTGGACTAATGTGATTTCTCCCAGAACAGGGCATGTTCTTAACAATGAGTCCCCCCCAAAAAATTATTTGGGGAAATCCCGGGGTGCCCACGCAGCCACGGCGCGTGCCAGCACCGATGCCATGATGGCCACTGGGAACGGTTTGGGGAGCTCCGAAGGCTCGGGAGACCCGGAAGGCTCGTGAGGCTCGGAAGGCTTGGGTGAGCGTAGTGGCGCCATTCATTTCCAGGATGGGACTGATAAACTCAACCACGGGTCTTTCCCGGAATTCCGGGGCGACACTGAGGGGAGACATCATCCAATGTCCAGGAAGTCCTCCACATACCTCTTCATAAGATGGCAGTCATGGTAGCGCTGGTACTAGAGAATGTCCTTTGGAGTCATAATCCATTTTAATGGAGGTCCTGTCTTCTGTAACGGAACTCATATACAGAAACACAGACGAATGTACTCCCAAACTAAAGTCTCACCGCCTTGGTGAGATTAACTAATGATCTGGAAATGGCTGATGATGATGACTTTTTATCTATTCTTCCATTTCACACTCTATTTTGCTGAACCGGTTATCTACTTTTGGTATCTCTGGTATTCCTCTCGCCTGCTTCACTTTTTATCTATCTAACCGTACACAGTTCATACAACTAAAACGTTTCCATTCCCAACCCTCTTCTGTTAGCTGTCCTAGGTCCTTTATTGTTTCTAATCTATCTTCTCCCACTAGGTAATATCTTTCCAAATTTGGTAATCTGATGATACACAACTTTATGTATCTACTAAGAGGACTGGTGAGGGAGATTGGAGGTTGATGGGAGATTGAGTCCAATAGGAAATGCAGGAGAAACAGGTTGGGAACAGACAGGACTGTGACACATGTCTTTGTGTGTGTTTATAGTTTTTCGAGAACAGATATTCTGGCACTAGTCTGCTACTTTCAGAGTAAAAGCTTACTTAACTTTCTTGCCTGAGCAATCAATATTTTACATGGGACACTAAGGAATTTGTGAAGAAAGTTCCTTGTGAAGAAACTATTTCAGAACTTTGTGCTGTGTGTTTTTGGTGTGTTTCGAAGAACTTAATCTTTGCAGTGCTTTAGTTATACAAAAAAAATGAGTTAGTTTAATAAAATCATATAAAGACCTGATGTGCTCCAGAGACTCTGAAAAATACAGCGCGCATTGAGAATTACGTTTCTCTGGGACACATTTCTGATGCATTTGGGAAAGACGGGTTCTCGCCGATGCAATAAATCTGTGTGTGCTAATATAATGCATAGGTTTCTTGTATAGAGTATTTGTGTTATTGTACCGTATAGAACAGGCATAGTTTGAGAATGACATTCCGGTTGATGTACACACTGTACTCCTATCATTACATAAACTTTCCTGTTTTTTACAAAGCTAAATATATTTTCTATCCCCAGACCTTTCCTTTCAGAGTTAAAATATAATCATGTATGTTTATTAAGCCATTTGTCCCCATAATGTAGGTCAAACCAACACACACATACAAAAGTAAACCAATGAAGAGGGAAAGTCTGATTCATAACATTGCAAAGTGGTCAGGTACAACTTTGTGGGGTATGTCTGTAGAGAGCTTTATTGCGAGTCATCTTTCCATGTGTACCGTACCTAAATGTTGCCCAGACTCTGGTGGCTTCATCTGTGTTTGTTTGCAGGACACTGATGAAGCAAAAAGATCAGAGAAGACCGGACTTTAAATAAACATCTCCAGAGCCCACACCAAACACGGATGATCATATTTGGAGTAATGAATAAGTTTTAGTCTCTGACTCCACCTCGCATTACGCAAATAATCAACCCAGGTGGTTGGGTAAATAACATTGATGCTGGCCACTTCTTTTACGGTCCATTTGGCATGTAGGAAAAAGAGGTAATTCTGATTTTAAACTATTTCATTGTAATGAAGGTCTTAATCCTAGGCAGTCTGTTTTATTTTACTCAACTCTGCACATCTCTACAGAAATTACATATGAAGAGGATACTTTTGTGCACATGATTGAGTGATTGATTTAATATTGCTAAAATATGACCGATTTCCCACAGAACTTCATGTCAGACTGTTTAGGGTCTTATACTACTGAGAGAGTCTGTACCACAGGGCAGCATTTTAAGGGGAACTCAATATATGACGTATTATACCTTACTTTAACTTGCAGTGTCCAATAAAATCAGGCAGAAACCTAATTTAAGTTAGTTGTAAACAGAGAAATTAAAAGAAAAGGCAATCTAAAAGAGGAATGTAACACAATGCTTTAATTAAAGAGGGAGCCTTGAATTTATTATTTTAGGGATTATTCTTATGGTTTGGTGGACAGAATGGTTTGTGAATCACTCAGGAAAATGACAGAGCTCAGAAAGCAGTAGACTGCTCTTGGTCAACTTTAGTAGGGGTTTAAGCCCTCTCACAGCATCCTCTCGACACGTACCAGCCCCCCCTCAGTCATCTGCCATTACCCCATCACCACATCATAACCGCGCGGCCGTCTGCTGCGTCCTCCACCCTCAAAGGAACTTATGTTAGCATTGTCGGTGAACAGAACTGTGGGAGTTTAGAGTAGACACACCCTTCTTTCTCTTTCATTCGCTCTTTCTCTCTTTCTTTCAGACTGGCAGACACGCTGACCCCATGGATAGATATAAATATCCCTCTTATTGCTGGCTGCTTCTGGGGTTTCTTTCTAAAGTGTCTCATTTTGGCTTCTGACCGAAATAACTAGTAAACCACAGAGAAAAGAGAGAGAAAGATATGATGAAGAGGGTATGTAAGGTGTCTGTCAGAAACAAAACATGCTCCTGTGGAGAGAATTTGGACAGAAGAGAGAATTGACTTTGAAAAAAACATAAAACTCTCAGTATAACATAAACTTTACCTCTATTGGTTTTCAAATGGAGACTCACACTTTTATACATTTTTTTTTCTGTGGTTTAACATACTGTATAATGTTTCAGTCCCTCGGGTCTGTAAAATGACTCACCTGTCTCTCTGGCTCTGGGATTTATCACACCCCTCCAAAAACAAAGTCACATTAGAATATTCCATGTTGTTTATATGAGGTCAGTGTGAACCTTTCAGATTCGCCTCAGTTGGTGTGTGTGTGTGTGTGTGTGTGTGTTAAACTGCATCGTTCTCATAGACGTCATAGGAAAATGTCAGGATCACACACACATCCACACGTGAAAAGGTCATTGCTTCCCAGCGTATCCTGTGACCTCTTGAGTCTGATCTGGCTTCTACCCCACTGATGATTACATTTCACATTATCATACTCAACACACAGGCAACGGAACTAAACATTAAAGCGGTTATGTGCATCACACAGTGATATGATGTTAAACACTGTTATATTGGATGACGTATATCTGGTAATATTACAGCATATGTGCATACTAAAAAAAAATGCATTCGATTGTAACACAAGTCACAAGTGGACATGGGCAAATACAAGAATAACACGATCTTAATAAATCAGTGATTTGATTGACATTCAGAGACATTGACTGATGAAAATGCACGTCAATATGTATATGTGGTCACGTGCAATTATAGTATAAGTGTAATCCCTCAGACAATATAGACTGCCTACTCGCCTGTCAATCACCCTTTTTTTGATAATACAAAGATTTTTCTCTCCTTAACTTTTTTTTTCTGCACATTGCTTACTTTGACAATATCAGCATAATTGACTTTGATAGGTGGTAATGGATGAAAAAGAAAACAAGTGGTAGTGACCAACCCAAGCACAGCTAATTATATTTTCTCATTTGTTACGTTTATATGTATACAGCCATATAAATGTTCATACCTTTTAAAATTGCTTTCAAGCAAAATCATAGTTTTTTCAAATGGGATAACTGTGATAAAAAAGCCTGTCTGAAATACAGACCTTCTAAAATGATTTACCCTGAAAAACCTCAGTGGTGATGACTAACACACTGACTCACTGTGCACACACAGCGATCCGGCCCAAAGATGCATAAATCACAAGCAGCCAAACAGAGAAGGATGTTCTTTTTCCCCACAGATTGATAATCTATTTTTAAACAGGTGATGCAATGTTTGTCCCTCTGTTTGAAGAAAACCATATTTTCTATTTATGAGAATTCCATACATCACAACATAACAGAAAAGATACCGTGTCATACAATAATCTGCCAATAAATGCAGTTTAACACAATTTGATTGTAAACCACAATGTTTATCATATGTAAGATGAATGTATGTGCGATTCCACAGCAACTGTTGCACAATTTGTTCATGTACAAAAACATACTACAACTGTATCCTAAATAGCACTTATTGCCTGAATATTATTCGCATAAGATTTTAAACAGACCATTAGAATTTATCTTGTTTTCTCTCACTCTCTCTTGCTCTCGCTCTCCATTTTCCTCCTCATTTCATGCTTCAATGTTCATTCATCAGTCCTGATCTAGCTGTTGTCATAGTACCGCTGGCTCTTCTTACAGCGGACTGCTATGTAAACTACGAAAGTACGTTACCAGCTAGCTGCAATGGTCACGACATTGTGAGTCAGGTATGGTCAGTCTGTCACCTGCTTCCAGACGTCATGGAAACACTGATGATAAATGCAGCGTGCATTAAAAGTGTCTGTGAGATGAACAAAATGATGCTTAATGTTTCTCGCTATGCCCTTTGTGTTGAACTCTGTTGGTCTTGTTTTGATGTTTCAGTTGACTGCTCTGCATTTTCTCTGACTCTCAGTAGAAACAACAGCCCGTACTCTTTAATATGACTGTGGTTGTCATGGATAGAGTAGCTGGATAGACTGTCATGGATTTTGAACATGGCTGAGAATCAGAGAAGCGCAAAAAAGAGCCAAGATTATACCAGTGCTCCTGTCATGTCACACTTGAGAGTAGCATGTAATGCATGCTTTTACTGAAGGATTCAGCCACCACCAAACACAAAGATTGATTTTGCATCAAATTTGGGAAACTACTTGTCTATTGTATCGCATACTTGACCTGACTGGGTTGAACGACATTTGTTCTCTCAATAGCCCGCTCGCAACCGACCCACTGAAAAATTGAACTGCATTGATGGCTATCGCCCCTGCTTGTTTCAGCAAGAAAGACTGAGTTACACAGGCCTGCTTTGTAAGAGGGCTTAGAGTTGTGATAGGCAGTGCAGAAGGATTGTTCTCTAAGGCTGTTTGCTGATTGTATGTCCTGACCTTCCTGTGTTATCCAGTTTCAGTCAGTATATGGAAACTCCTTCACCTGTGGCTATGATGTTACTTTGTATACCGTAAAGAATAGAGAGAGGTTTTCTCAGTTTTGTGTATCTAAACTGCGTTGTGTATGTGTGTGCCTCAATGGATTTAGGGTAGGTTTATAGAAACCCTTTTTGTGTGTAACTATACTACAGGTGCATTTCTATGATGAAGTTTCATCCGGGGAGCGCACTCAAGTGCTGTGAGAGTAACTGTTTACCTGACTTGAACACTGGATTTCTCTGAAGTCCCACGGATCTGGATAAATTCATATTTTTTTTCACACAGAGTCAGTTTTTTTTCCAGTGAAATATTCACTTTCTAAAATGCCCAAGTGGATAAATTTGGCGGAAATTTTACAGATTTTGTGTTTAGTTATGTGAGTACAGTAAATTACAGTATAATGTAAGTCACACTTTACTTAATTCTTTGTGCTTGCATTGTAGACTTTAAAGGGATTTTATTTTATTTATATAGCGCTTTTCACAAAGTGGATTGTTCCAAAGCAGCTTTACAGGAGAAAATAAGAAAAACAGAAAAACACGGCATAGGTATATACACAGTGCATGGTGTTTATAGAACAAGCAAGATCATTCTAATAAATAATATCTATAAAACCAGTCTCTGGGTGAGCAAGCCTACACGCCCCTGTGGCGAGGAAACCAAACTGCAATGATAAATAAATGGAGAGAAAAACTTTTGGATTAAAAGGAATATTCTGTCATCATTTAATCACCCTCTTGGTATTTCAAACCTTTATGACTTTCTATGACTTTCCACAGAACACAATATAAGATATTTTGAAGAAAGTTGATAATCGAACTGCACTGGAATCCATTCACTTCTATTGTAAGGTCACAAAACCCTTGCAAGTGAATGGTGTCCAGTTAACATCATTTTTCAAAATATCTTCTTTTGTGCTCTGCGGAAGTAAGGAAGTCATGCAGGTTTGAAATGACAAAAGGATAAATGATGACAGAATTTATATTTTTTTTATAATTATTTTATCACCTTGAGCATTTTTTATTAGATCCGTTGGGACAAGCAACCTTAAAAAACTTGAGAGCATTTTATCCAGATAAATGTGTAGCTTTAGTCTTCTCCTTTGATGAGCCTTCATCTGAGACACTCAGATACTTCACGTCTGCCGTGCGTGTTCCAGTGTCACCCATGGCCTCTGGATTGCACCTCATGTGAGCTTAAATGAATCTTTGTGATTAGTGCAGAATATGAAGAATGAAGGGAGGTGGAGATAACAAATGAATAAGATGAAGCTGTGGAAACAGAGTGCAGAGACGTTATATGCTGATGCCACCGTCACATCCCCTTGCAGACCTAACCTCACAGCCTCCAACATATAATAACATTAATGTATCAGTAAGCATGATACTCAGTAATACCAGCATATAAATGACTGATTATAAGCATAACTAAGTGTATGGTAGCTACTGTTTTTAAGTGAAGTTGGCATTATTACTTAAAAAATATTTAAATAGTGTTGTCACATGACCTCATCATAGCACATGTATCTAGTTTCCAGATATTATTTTGGGGTTTATTTTCAATCTAGTTTTATGGAAGTCTGTAAAACCTTTTGAAGACAATCTTTCGAAGATAAAATAAGTCAGAACCAAGATGTAAAACTTAAACCTTTAATTACTTTTTTAAATTACATTTATCACACTGAAGCTAAAGTTGAATGGATTTCATTGTGGCTATTGTATGCTATGAATTGTAATCTTTCGTAGACTGCACATTGTGCAAATGCTATAGGTCATATGGGTTTTCAGTGCATACAAATAATGTGATAAATATTGTGTAAAGAGAAAAAGAAGCATATCCATTCTGCTTTCAAACAACTTATTTAAACATTTTGCAAAATGGCATTTAACCTGTGTGAAAGAAAGAGAAAAGTTCTATATCCACATGTAAGCTATGAGTTCACATTTTTATTTAATCCTTGAATGAGATAAAGGTAAAAAATATTTGGCTTGTGGTGCATAATGGGGGATTTGAGAATGAGACTCTAAAACCCTGCTGGAATACCTGATTAATTAAAAACTTGAATATTTAATACATCGTTGAATTAAATAGAATTAGAGTTGAACATAAATCTATTTCAGTTTTGCCAGAATTTAGCCAGAAGAGCAAATATCTAGATTTAGAGTTATCATACAATTAGAATTCTAGAGGGGCTGTATGTCACTTTTCTGACAGTGAAATTATATAGAATCATAAAATATATACATCAAGTGTAACAGCATGGTTAAAAAGCTGCTGATCAGAGATGCGTGTGTGGGGGGTTGAAATTTGCAGACCGTGTGGAGACACAGGGCAGTAAATAAAGTGAAACCTCATGGTTGCGTTGCTTTATAATGTTTTCCAGCATGTCACCTTACACATGCTGTTTATGAGTGTGCGTGTGTTTGTGTGTGTGTTTATTACGCAGGGGGAGAACGGAAGCAAAGCTTCACATGACCATAAAAACCGTACGGACAGGAGAGCTGACCAGGTGTGAGGGTTACCACGACAACTACAAAGAGAGACGGAGAAACGGTCCAGTGTTTACAGGCTGTTTGACGTCAGAGTGAGATTTGTAATCTGTGGAAATGAGGATGATACTGTTTAGCCATAAATATCACTGCGTTGCCTGCTTTACATAAAAATTCCGTCTTTTTTGAGAACTATGATCTTCACCGACCTGCAATATAGAAGATTTCTTTTAGATTTGTCTTTAAGAAAGTTTGTCTTTTTTAAGAACTGATCACTACCAAACTGCCATATAGTCCTTGTAGCTCTGCACTGCGATGAAAATGCATCCAGTACAGTCCCAGGTAAGGGAATCCTGTCAACTGGAGCCTAGCAATATAACGTTTAGTGCAGTGGTTCTCAAACTGGGGGTTGTGGCACCCTGGAAGGCCTCGAGATTGATCCAGGGGGTCCACAGATTTTGTGGCATTTTATAAAATATTGAAATTTGAGTGTATAGCTAAACACTTTTTTTGGTTCAATTAAACTTTAAAATTTAAGATTATAAGGTTATATTAGGGGGGTAGCAAAGCAATGCATCCTTCACAAAGGGGGCCTTGCAACGAAAAAGTTTGAGAACCACTGGTTTCTGAGAACCTTATCACCATTGTGCCCTTGAGCAAGCCTCAGCGTGAGGGATTTGGAAAATAAATCCCACTGACAATTTACAAGTCAAGACCATCTCCATCTTTCTCTTTCAAGGGATAGTTCACCCAAAAACTCCAATTTGCTGTTTATTTACTCACCTCCAGGTCATCCGAGATGAAGGTGCCAAATTTTCTTAAGTAGAACCATAAAGAAGATTGTTTGGTTAATCCGCAGCCATCTTTGCTTCATATAAATGGGAGTCTATGGGGTCCACCTGTCTAAGAGTTCCTGAAGCACATAATTCCAAAAAAGCAACTGTCGCTCAACACTCCCTTTCTGCAGGTGGCGCTAAACACACCAGACGCTGACAAGCAGATATCTACCAAATACTACAAGAAGAAGATGCCAATCGGGATGTGTGCAGAGGCTGCACAGTCTGACTAATATAATTAAAAATGACGTTCAGTTTTATGAAAATATCGAACGATTTGCTTCACAAGACGTCAACATATCGCCAGGATGCGCTCTTTTGGAATTATGTGCTTTAGGAACGATTAGACAGGTGGACCCCATAGACTCCCATTATATGAAGCAAAGAGGGCTTTGGATATACCAAATAATCTTCTTTATGGTTCTACTCAAGAAAAAAGTCACCTACATTTCGGATGGCCTGGGGTGAGTAAATAAACAGCAAATTGGAGTTTTGGGGTAAACTATCCCTTTAAGAAATGCACACAACACACATGTGCTTTGCCATGTGTAGAAGCCATAATGATTTGTATTGAAAACTGACTCTTTGCACTGGAGAGTCCATCATTAAAGAGAAGGTCTTTATGAAACTAGGGCACAAAAGAAAGAGAACAAGAGAGAAAAGCAGGAACGAAACAGTACGTGAGATAAAGTTACTTGTGAGAAAGATCTAGCAATAAGTAAAGAATTTCTCGGTATTAGGTTTCATCACTATAATCCGTAGGCACTTTGGTGAACCCAGCACTTGATCAGCACACTCGATTTCTCATCTCTTGAATTAGGTCTCTTATCACTTCATAAACAAGGGAATGTAATCTGAAAGAGGCGATAATGTACAAATTTAGTACATTGCTTGGATTCAATGGAATCCATCTATGTAATCAGACACTGAATCTTTATTTCCGCTATGTTGTGTGTGTCTTATCCCAATGTGAATTGATGTATTGGAATTAGATTGACGGAAAGTTATTCAATCAGACAGGGAAGAGATGTCATTCAAGATGACACATTTTTTTTTAAATGATAGTTCCTTCTAAAACATCTTCTTTCGTGTTCTTCAGAAGAAAGAAAGTCATAAAGGTTTGAAATGACATGAGGTTGAGTAAATGATGACAGAATTTTCATTTTGGATGAAAAGTTATTTTGTCTTAAACAGGATTGGAGAGTGGAAGTATGGACGAACCAAAAAAAGTACCAGGAAATCTCTGATTATAATATTCAGACGTGATTAGTGTATTTAAATTTAAAACTGTTATAGGCAAAATAATATTTTTCCTTCAGTTTCCCATACAACAATCAAGATATTATTTTATTCTGCAAAAAAAAAACTGAACAAGTTACCAAGCCCCAAGTCTTAAGTAAAGAATAGGCGTTTGTGATCATTGAAAACATTTCAACATACATGTGTAGCTGGAATTCAGGTGTGCGTAATGGACAGCTAAGGTTTAACTGAATGTATTCAATCCTCTGTGTGCGTCAATGTCAGGAAAGCGTTCACAAATCAACTCACCATCACTTTAAATGAGGAGAAATGTGGGCGCGGCCAGCAGAGCAAAGAGCGAAAGTAGGGCGGGGATAACATGAATATTTATCAGTCTAGTTCCCCACTTAGAGACTCAGCACAGATGAATGATACAGATTTGGAAGAAGCACGCACGGTTACATTTAACCAACACTTGCACAGTAAGTGTAAATGGACAGGCTGTAGACGCTCAGTGGATGAAGGCGTCCTGACACTGCAGACGAGCGCAAGTCGCTTAAACGACACTTATTATACCGGTTGTGATTTTTAAATTGGATTTCAGCAAGCCTGCAGCCTGCCTCACCTTTGAGATATTGTGTTTATTTTATAATTTACAAGCTTTAACTAACCCAGAGCCGATATGGACACCATATTGGACAACTTCGCTTCGGAGAAACTTTTTCCTAATTCCAACCTGTTGGACCTAGAGGATCTGAATGAGAGCGATTTCTTATCCAATGTGGTACGTCAAGTCTTCACATATTTCATTATTAGAACACACTATCTGTATTTACCAGCGAACTGTCGTAATCATTTAAACGTGAATTGAACAGAAATCCTTATATTTTGTGTCACTCTTTATCATATTAAACCCAATATCCAATTCGGAAATTCTGTTTTTATCACTAGACTGAATAGATATTGTGTCACTCGTTAGTTATTATCAGCTATAGTGTTTATAGACTCACTATAAATTCATATGGAAGATTTATTCTTGCATCTTTGTTTTATTAAGAGAGTGTGTGTTACATAAGAAACATTTAGTTTGTTTAATCCCGTGTTTATTTGTCACACATATCTGGCATGTTGCGCTGCAAATTAAATATAAACAAGGTCAGGAGTTGTCAAGCTGTGAAGTTTGCCCAGCTGCACACAGATAGGTACACTTTAAACTTCAGCTTGGGGGGCGGGGGAGATCGCAATCGAGCTGTTATTTGTCGAAGCAACCCATCCCCCCGTATACAACCACTAACCACGCCTGCATTTCGCGTCCAAACCACGCCCACATCCCATCATCCTGCTCCTTGTGTCCGGCTGCAGTCTGGATGGCAAGATGCGCGAAGACCAGACTTAACAGTATAACCCCCGTCTTCTGATAATCTAAGTCACAGAAACTCAAGAATCTAAAAGTCTCTGAGTAAAAGTTTCAACAAAGTCAAACTTGAGATCGTTTTTCATATTAAAATTGCTTACACCCTGTCAATTAAAGCCAAATGTCTTGTGCCTTTCTCACACTCAGCTGCAGGATGTCTTTTGGTTTGATACGAGATGTTAACAAGAGTCAAAGAAATGCAAACATCATTATACACAATGAAAAATGTTTACAAAACATAATAATCTGATTAAGTTTATATTTCTAACCAATAAAATCACACGTGTGAATCCAAGAAATGGCTTCTACAGATGTTCAAAAGAAACGTTGAGCTGTATCTGAGCAATGTTAAAACTCTCCGTCTTTGCTGTGAGGTCAATTCTGTCTCACCGTTTGGAATTTTTGCGGTGTTCTGTAATTATAATCAGACTTTAATCAGGTCAGTAGGAAAGTCGAGCTAAATAAAAGAATGGATGTGTTTGAGGCGAGCGAACCATTTGCATGTGATCCATTAGGATACCCGTACACTTCTGCAGTTTCCACAGTGATTCAGTCGCTCCTATGGCCAATGCCTCTTACTGACACACATTCATCCTGAGGTTCTCTTAATCCATAGAGAGAGAGACTGAAAGAGACATCACAAATTAAAACTATTATGAAGCCCCGCCAAAACGAATCAGGATGATGCAGCATCATCTTTGTTAGGGTGTCAGGGGAATCTTTAGAGAGGGGAGATATACAGAACTACCTAAGCTTAAATGCTATTTCCCGACAATGTGATTGTCGGATATTATATAATGTATGCTGCAACATACAGCTCATTCTACATCTTTATCTGTCTGTCTGCTTTCCGTTTAAATTGAGGACCGATTATTATAATCATGAGTGGACGCAGTGGACAGTCAGATGGATGAAAAGGGAAATGCTTAAGTGATGGCTGTTTGTGCTGTATGGACTCAAGTATATTTGTAATTGTGCTGGAGACCTTTAGTTAAGTCTGTTAGGGTTTCGTACTTCTTTTCCTTCTTGCCAGTCTGTCTGTTTTTCTCTGTGTCTGTCTGTTGTTGAGGGTATGTAATGGGTAGTATTCAATCCAGATGTCCCTCATTGAGTAACAGCTGTGCTCCAGTTCACTCTGTAAGGACCTGACTGAGGGTAGAGGGATGACAGAGAAAAGAGAGAGAGGCTAGTAAGTGAAGGAGACTCATTCACAGTTCATGATAGCTGTCTGTGTATGTGTGCATGAGCGTATGCATGCCACTGTGCTTCTGTGTGGGTGTGTGAATAGAGGTCTGTGAAAGACCACTCCAGACCCTCGCTCTGCCCCTTGGTGCGTGTGTGTGTAAGAAAGACACTGGCCCTTAAACGCTCAGTGAATGACTGCCTTGTACCATCAGAGAGGAAATTGTTCGCCCTTCTCTTGGTTGCACACACACTTGTCGTTGACCTTAGGTTCAGATAAAAGTGCGTGTTTGTTCAGTTACTCTATTTTATTTTTAGATGCTGGTGGGTTACTCCATCACTGGGGTATATTTATCTAGAAACTGGAATTCCTCCACAGTTATTCTGTGTGTGCATTTGCGAGTATATGTGTGTGCCTGTGTGTTTAAATCCAGACTTTAGCATAATTGCATGGCTTGTGCTGAAGGGTGGAAATCAGTATGTCTCACTCTGCTGTGTGTTAAAGCTAAGATCACAGAGAAGATACGTGAACCTCAGCACAACTCTGGCTTTAATTATTTAAATGACTTCATATTATATATAATGTATAGTATAATGCAATGTTAGTCGCTTTGGATAAAAGAGTCTGCCAAAATGCATACATGTAAATATATTATATATCTGCTGTATTTCTGTAGTCTGTCCTGTATACAAAGGGCACTTTTGATTTTCTCTGTTGTTCTATATTTGTAAACTTCCAGCAGCCTTGGGGACAGAGAGCATAATTCACTGTCTCTTACAGCCTAGTAAAGCTGATTTTTCGGGATAAAAATGGCTTAGAACTGGTTTATGTGAAAAGCTCTACAGAAATTGAAAATATGCGACATATAAAGCCATCAGAAATAATACCTAGGTAGTCAATGAAATTGAATTCAGATGATTCATTCATACTTTCTCATTCCTTTTTGTATTATGCAGAGATGCTGACTCGATACTAATGTGTAGTGACGTAGAGGATGTCTCATATCACACAAAAAACATCAGCCTCTATACAAAAAATCCAGTGCGCAAACATGTGGGCGTGGCTTGACATCATTTACCAGTCCATTTACTTTCCACACGAGAGGCAAAGACAAACCCGAATAGCGGGGGTGGTCTGAACCTTTTCCTTCATTTGTCTTCTAATGAGAAGACGATGAGTCAGATTTAAGGCCATTCTTTGGCAGCACATTGAATATCTCAATTCTACAGAAGAAGACAGCTGGAGATGCTCTCTACAGGTTTGGCAGGTCCCACCTGTCCTCAGAGTTGTTTCTGCATTGCTGGTAGTTCTTGTACATCTTGTAAACCCTGAACCCTGAAGGGCCGCTTGCATGGACGGCAAATGTATTATCTGAAGCAAAGCTTGATGCGTTTCATGTGTAGAAGACACATGTGAGTTGGCTTCTGTGCCGATCTGGGACACATTATGTTGTGTCTGCTGTGATGTGTAAGAAGCAACTGAAATAATGAATTATGGTCTTTGATTAGTGCATGGAGTCTGGGGCCGAAGGATGAGGATTTGGAGTAGGGGAGGTGAGGACAGGAGCATCTGGAGAGGTGGAGCGGCAGAATAAGCTACACATTCCTCTAGACGTTTCTCTCAGGTGCACTGTGCCTTCAGTGCTTCACTCGTAAAAATGCTGGGTTATTTTCAACCCCCTTGCTGGGTCAAAAATGGGCATAACCGTTGGGTTGAATAACCCAGAGAATTTTTAAATTCGACCCAACTTTGGGTTAAATTCATAGGTTAATTAATGCTGGGTTTTTGACCCAATGTTGGGTTTAAAGATAACCCAACATTTTTAATGTTCTGCTTTTCCCCATATTAAGGATGAACTTCTAAGAGTTGTTGCATAATCTTCAGAGTCATTGGTCAGACGACATTGACAAGAGTAATGCCTCTTTAGTTTGTATAATTCCCAATATCTTTTAAGTTTGATTCATCATAGCAGGCCTGTAATGTAAACCACTGAAATGAAAGGTAAAGGCTGTTGACCGTTCAAGTGTTACCTCTCGGGTTTATTTGTTCTAATCCATAACTTTCATCAACATCATTTTATTTTATATGTCTATTTCTAATTCCCACAATAATTTCCCACATTCATAACTTTTGAAGTGATTCAGGTACACTGCGCAAAGTCTGTGAAGATTCTTTCAGCCTGAGAAAGTTAAGAAATGGCCTAATGGAACAAATGTGAGGTATTTTGTATGTCATACATAGCTCACTCCTGTCGATCACTCCTATTTCATAATAGCCTACTACTACGCAGCATTGCGTTACTCTTTAAAGGTTAAAATGTCAATTGTTGTCATACCTTTTGCTGCAGGTTTTACATGTGTTCACATGAGAGACAACAATACAGAGAAAAGAGTTCGTTGAGGTCTGCGTTTAGGTGTGTTCTTACGTAAGCACGCATTCACGCACAGAAAATAACAAAATAGTCAGTTAGCACATTGTGACATAAGGGTGTGACATTTACTCCTGTCAAACCAGATCCATCCCTTTTTTAAATAGCTGGATGTTTAACATAGTTTTTCAGTTTTTAAGTTATTATAGTGGGCGCTTACTGTTTTCACCCCTGCACACGCATGTGCCCTGTTATCACAAAAACGACATTTAATATGTTGTCTTAAACTAATCCTTTTTGTCTCAAGTGGGATTATTTCACCCATCTTGATGTATTTTGGGCTCAGATATAATACCGTGTGCTTGTGCTGTGGAGACAGTCAGGTACTGTTCATGACGTCACGTTCGGAAGAATTGAAATGATTTGACATGTTTAACTGGTTTCATAATACCCCAAATTCATTATTCTTCATTCCTCTCCTCTTTTAGCAGCAGCTGAGGATTTAGGTGACATGTCTGAACTCCTCCTCTTCTCCAAGCACTTTTTCTGTTTCTCGTATTCGCTATCTCCTTCTCGATCTCGCTTTGTTTCCTGAGGGGCTGAAGAGAACAGATCTTCAAATGTATAAGAGGTGACGGCCCAACGATCTGTTTAATGACCCCTTACATTGTACAAGATTTAACCTCCAAAATGAGGACACAGATGCCGTATTATAAATCTTAGGGTGTTGCTTCATTGCATTTAGGCGCAGAAAACTAATTTGGTCGAGGAAAATTTGCTGTTATCATACAGATATTTATCAGTGGCTGTCTGGTTTGCTTGCAAGAAGCAGCACTCAAGGGGTTTGCCGTGTGTGTGTTTTGGACTTTCAACATTTGCACTATCAAATTGTATGTGTACCTCTCCTGCATATGTGAATGGTCATATTCTTAGACACACATGTCTCCCAATCTTAACAGTGTCCCACCCCTCAACCTCCGAATAAATATGTCAGCTGGGTGTCGGTGTTTGCAGAAACATGACGTCAGCTTTCCCTGAGATCCATAACTCAGAAATCTCCCATTGTTTCCCAAGACTCTCTCTCTCTACTGAGGATGAAAGACCCAGAACATTCTGTTAATTACTTAATGACTTTTAATTCCCTTTAAAGACAGAGATATTTTCACTGCGGTGAATAATGTGTTTTATTTTTATAACTAATAGATCTGTTTAGAACGAAAAAGCCTTTGTGAGTTTAATATTAAATAATTTTATTTTAAAACACGGATTATTATAATAATAGTTTAATAAGCGAATATATTAAAAGAGTCCAAAACTCCTCTTCTCCCAGACAGACGAGGCCGACCGCGGATATTCTTCTGCTTAAGGCCGTGTCGCCACAGGCTCTTCTGAGAGAGCCAATTTAGTCTGGCAAAATTACAGAGTGCAGGGAGCCGTCTGAAGCACGGGGGGGATGGGGAACACATCTGGGAGACCCCCCTCTTCCCAAATTGCAACAGTAGCAGAAAATAGAGGGTAGTTACGGGGATTCCTCGCTTCCCAGGATATCCCTTTTACTTCTATTTAATATTTGTTTGCCTCCAGTCACATACTAACACTTTTCAATTTTTTCTTTTTATTTTGCCACCTACTCTTTCACCTAGAGAAGAACTTGTCTGGTTTGATGCCCTCAGTAGCTCCTGTCTAGTGCTAAAGCCCAACTGCCTCATGTGGGCACGGTTCTTTTACTCTGTGGCTAAGAGCAAGCCTTAAGAAAGATCTGGAACTAGAATTAAGAAACCAGCTGAAATGAGAAGGGAAAGGGATATAAATTATGTACAGATAGAATGGAAGAGAAAAGAAGAATAAAGAGAGAGTGAGACAAAGAGAGAGAGCGAAAGAGTGTGAAAGGGAGAGAGGGAAGTAGTGGAGCACAGGTCTGTAGAGAAGAGCAGGAACTACAGTAAAACCTCATGTGCAGACTTTAATTTCAAGACATCACTCCGCTGATATACAAGTCTTTAAACAGTGCAGCAGATTTTTAAGTTGTATACAGGGACAGCAAAGAGAAAAAAACCATCTTATAAATGTTCATATAGATCCTGAGATATAGGTTGGTCTGTGGTGTCTGTGTCTGCAGCTGTAAACCTGACGCCATGCCTGTAATCTAAAACAGCCCTCACCTGTGCACACCTGCAAAGGCCCGGCTCTCTCACCTGCACACACTGCACCCATTTCCCCCCTCTCCTACGTCTCTGGCTCATCACAAATGCCGATTGTAATGAGCTTTGGTTCAGGACTGTCCTCCCTGACCCATCACAGATCTCTCGCAGCTGCCAGCTGGAATCTGAATCTGAGCATATGAACTGACTTTAAAGTGCAGATGTGCTGGAGAAAATATGACTTTTAAAAAATGCATCCTAACTCCACACGGACACATGAATGAATCTGTCTGTCATATTTAGGGCATGATTCATTGTTTAGGAAGTCGAATATTTCATGCATGCAAGCTCAAACTATTTAGAATGTAAATATTTAGATGTCTTAATAAGTAAGACTGATCAGTTGGTGAAAGCTGATATTTATATTTCACACGGGAAACAATATTTTAAATTGCATTAGACTATAGTAAATAGTGTAAACTTTAAACATCTGCAAAATCCAACATCAGTCGAGAGATTCCTCCTGGTATGCTCATTTATTTCTGCCTCAGTTTTGCCACACTGAGAATTCATCTTCTTGTTGTGACTCATTGTTCTCAGAAAACCTCTTCTGCTCAGCAAGAGACACATATTCCCAAACATTGTGGCTTTGGCTTTTTTCCCAATTCCAGTGCTGCTCAATGATTTTATCACCATATTTACTTTTCCAACGACGAAAGCATTATATTCACACCGTGCGCACCCTGCACTCCAGCTCTAAAATGACAAGCGCTCTCCTCATTTACATACTGCGCTCTGATTGGCCGGGGTGCAGCTGGAATACGGGAATGGAATGCAATGAGTCGAGCAGGCGTGCAGTTTACCAGCCCGTTCAGACCCGGACTTGACCCAAACTTTACTTGAAGAAATGGATCAGATGGAAAAAAAATGCATTGCTTAGCCTGCACGTACATGCTGTGCTTCCTTTAACAAACTAGGAATAGTTCAATATCAGCGTCTGCAAGAATCATTACGAAATTGAATAACAAAACTAGTTTAACTGTTAAATGTTTATAGCTTTAAACTTTTTGAACTGTATTCAGGTTACAAAAAGTCTTTAAATGTTTCTGTAATCTCTTTTGATATCCAAGCTCACTGAAAGCATAGCAAAGGAGGAAAGAAATTCCACTGTTAATGTGTATGTGTGTGTACCTCTTGTTTGAATGACTTCTGAAACTCTACTGTTAAGGACTTCTTCAAATATGAAATCCTCGTCCTGCTCAATAGAACAGATGAAATCATTAAGTGGATTTTATTGAAAAAACTCAGACAGCGCTAGTAAAGCACAGACAGATGACACAGAAAGAGCTTAAGAAGACCCAGCTGCACAGGCAATGTGTAGTGTACTGAGTTGACTGCATTTGAAGTGTGTTGTTGTGAAGTGTTTGAGAGGTGGAGAGTCTCTTAAAGGAAGAGTTCACCCAAAGGAAGTACAGAGGTATGACTAAGTTGAAATATGAAGAGGCAGAACAGTTTTTATGTCCTAAAATCTGACCATGATGAAAAAGACACATTCTTCCACCTTTCTGCACATTCACTGATGGTATTAAAATGAGAATCACTGTAGTTTTATGGAATTCTGGAATTTTCCATCTGCCTCTGAGGAGCCTTCCAGATGTGGAATTTCAGAACTCTTTCATCAGCACCCCAGCATTGCATCATTACCGTTGCCTCGGTAAGGTCAAGCAAAAACCAGACAGACACTTTGTAAGTAACTTTTAACTGACACTTGTCAAAACAGGAAACCTCTGCAGAGTGATAAAGACGATAAGAGAGACACTCAGACTGTTGCGATAGCGCAATGTATACATAGACCACACAGACAGGTTTGAAACACTCAGGTTATGCCGAGGCTCCTTTATGTTATCTTGTCATATTAAGGAAGGATTCGTTTTGTTTAAATTCTACTGTAAGACCACACCCGATGCAGCAAGTTTTTGGTGACTTAAATAAAAGTGAAAGTGGTACTTCTGGACAATGTGGCATAAGATTTTTGACGTTTTCGCAGCGTTCCATACGAAGTCAAAGGTGGAAATAACTGAATTTCACCATGTCTTCATTCCCCAAACCTTAAAACGTTCCTGTTATACATCACATGAAACAATATACAGTATCAAATCAAAACATAAGAACCGTGAACACAAAATGTTACATTTATTCTAAAAGCTGACAAATTAAAATTATTTCATAAAAAGAATATTTGAAAAAACATAATTGAAAAGACATCCAAAGATGTTTCGCAATGACGTCACTGATAGTTTGAACTGCCTATATACAGTATATATAGAAGAAACTCCATGCCTGATCTAAGTGCTATTAGACTTAAAAAAAAATAGGCATGATTAATTGTTCACAACTAAGCCTTGGATTTTACAGTTGATGTGAGTTTACTCAAATGGGTGAAATATCACCATCTGTCCAGATTAACATATGAACATATCTGCTCTTCAGACCCAGTAGCATGAAAGTTGGACAAACATCAAAGTTTGAGGGTGGGACTGTGTATTTGACTATATTCCATCGTGGTAATTAAGCTTGCCACTGACGGTAGGAGAGCTGCGTCATTTCACAATCCCCATCATCAGGGTGTTCCCAGGATGTCATTCAACAAACAATATGGATAACCGCCATCGCAGGTTTATTTCCTGTTCCTCTAAATCGTTAGCATCCATATGGCATCCAACAAGTTTTACCAGATACCGTGCTACACGAAGCCTCGCTCAGTACATATAATAACTACAATACTTCTTTTTCTTCTAATCGTCATTCTTTGCCTTTCAGGTTAGACTGGTGATGGCCATAGTAAACATTTAGAATAGCTTTAGAATAGCTTGGCTCATGGTCAGGGGTTAGTGTGGGAATTCATACAGGTGCAAGGAGTGGAAACCTGCTGCGCAGCAATGAGCGCTTCGTTGAATGCGTGCACGTGTGATTATATACATTGCATGGCGGTCGGTTCATTTGCTTAAAGCTCTACAGGTGTGTCATTCACACACCCGTCCTGGATTACCAGGATGTAAACATTATCAGGTCCTCACACACCTTCGTCACACCCCTCTCAACAAACACACTCTCAACCTCCTGGAAAGACGTATGTATGTGCACACGCACAAACATTCTACAACAACGTGCAGTCTACACGCACTTGTGCATGAAAGAATGCAAGCCGCACGTTTGATCTCCCTTTCTTTGTGCCAAACACACTTAAATGACTGGTAGACTGACTTTTAAGAGTAGCATATTTATCATATCTTGAGATTTGGGTTGGTCTGCTTATCATGTTATAACCGTGGTGGGATGAGTTCAGCAACTTCGAGACAAACAAAGACTTTGTATCTTTTCACTCCAGTATTGTCATTTTTAAAAAGACCCTTATTAAAATGCTTTGTTTTGGTGGTCTCTCCCCAGCATTTCTCAGAGCAGATGGAGGACTTTTCCAATGACCTTTTCAACAGTTTTTTTGACGATCATCTGTTGGCGGAAAGGAACCCATTGTTGGATATGGACCTGGACCCTCAGAATCCTGACATCCAGGCAGAACACAGTTACTCTCTGAGCGAGGACTCTGCACCACAAAGCCCCTCTGTACCCATTAAGTCAGACAATGATGCAGGTTAGCAAAGACCTCTTGTGTTTTCGTAACCATTTCATTATGTCTTGACACCTCTAACTTTTTTCCATCCACACAGAGACAGAGCGCATCCATGTGATCATACACTTTATCGCCCCAAGGTTAAGGGAACATTTTAGTCTATTCAAAGTGACAGCGATCAACACCTTAAGTTTACTATTGAAACTCTGTTTTGTTTCTCTGTGTTGCTCTCTCTCTCTCCGTTATCTCCTGGAGCACCCGCGCAGCATAGGGTTCCTTGACAACGCTCAAGCCAAGAGCTCAGTCTACCATAGGAAGCTGGGAATTCCAGGAAGACAGCCAACACTCACACTCGCTCACTCTGTCTGTCTGTCTCTCTCGCTCCCTTTCCCACACACACCACGATCAGGCCAGGGATCCGTAGTCATCCATATAATAAAAAAGGAGTCTGGTTTCCAGCTTCAGATGGAGAATAGGTGAAGAAATGGGGAGGGCTGTCTCAGAGAGTTGCATCATCCTGAACTTGAGTTGACTGTGTGAGATGTGTGTGCAGACTGCGGCTCCTTTACGGCAAGGATTTCAATACCAAAGCTTTGAATAGAACTACATTAATGGTCAGTTTAAAGAATTTCTGTTACTATCATGACCCTGTTGAAAAAACAGCATATGCTGGTTAGGTATGTTTGGAAGCATGGTAGCTGGTTTGAGCTGGTTTAAGGTGGTCCTGAGCTAAATACCACCACATGACCAGCTTAAACCAGCTCAAACCGGCTAAGGACCAGCTTAAACGAGGTAAAGCCAGCTACCTTGAATCAAAACATATCTAGCTATGATGTTTTTTTCAGCAGTGAAGGCTTGGATTCAAACTGACTTTGGAAACCCTAAATGACCACAGTGACTTTACAGTTGATGTTTCAGTGTTATCCCCCATAGTGAAAAATAAATATACTAAACTGTATTTGAAATGCATTTATTTCATGCCAAGTATACTGCAAATCCATTTACATCTTATGTACCTAATGAAAATACTCTGCGATTGTATTTATGGTATACTAAATTGATATACTAATAGTCTGCCAAATTTTTTACTTAATATGTTTTAATTGTGCAGAAATAGTACTGAAGTCCAACTAAAGATACAATTAAGTGTATTTGATTGTGCTAAAGTGGAACTATTGCAAGTATCCTTCAGGTACACTTTAAATATATTGCATTGAAAGATTGATTTTATTAAAAAATCATAAAATCCTTATCGAAAGTGACATTAGAACACATTTTTATGTCTTAATATGAAGAAATGCGCTTTGTGTTTAAATAGTACTCCAAACAAAATTGTATTATAATTAAGTTAGTCATTTCACTAAACATGTTAATACATTTAAACTATACTTAGTGTGAAATAAATGCATTTTAAAGTAATTGTTTTATTACTAGGGCCCTTTGACCCATAAACCTGCCCCGGTCTGTGGTATTAGGATTGTGAGGGGCAGTTAAAGTGGGCACTGGCTGATTCACTACTTTGTCTCCTGTTGCTCTGTAGTAACTTTATAGCCGCTAATGAGCATCACTCTTCCGTCTCCTCTGGTCTGCAGTCGCCTCACTATGGAACCTGCTGTCCCCTTAGACATCAAAGCCTTACAGTGCCCTATAGGCATGAGCCAGTGGAGATTGGCTTCTTTTGGGTACTAACAAAATAGGAGGAATGTGTGGACATTTTTAATGGAAAATTACTTTGGATCAAAACTAATAAGAGACATAAGCTGTGCCAGAAAATTGATTCAAACATTAGTTTACCCCAAAATGAAAATTGTGTCATTTACACACCCTCATGCTATTCCAAACCTATGACCTTTTCTGCATAACACAAAAGAAGATATTTTGAAGAACATTGCTAACCAAACAACATATTGACTTCCATCATATGGTCACAAAACGTTCTTTTGGACACAAAATGTTATTTTATATTCTACTGAAGAAAGAATCATGTACAGGTTGAATAAACCATGACAGAATTTTTATTGTTGGGTTGACCAGCAAGACATCATTGAACAATCTCACCAGCTACATTTTGCACAGCTATGCTGTTCCTTCTGTTAGACCATCACAAACAGATCATGATGACCCCTGTGATATATACGTCTGTGAAAAAGTCATTTTAATTTACTCTAATCACATTTGAAAAAGCCATAGAGGCGACTAATCCCTTTTGACAATAGAGAATGTGCGTAAGAGTGTGTTTGCTTTAGGCCATGCTGTCTGTTAAGAATCTCTTATGTTCTAATCTGCTGTATTGTTGAGGGTTTGGCCACTTTCACACATGTTCCCCACAGTCAGAGGGCTTGAATGTGTAAAATCTAGCGTTCTTCTCCAAACGTTAGTGCTCCTTAAGAGCTTTTTCTCTCCTGTTGTAATCAGACTCCTGCTGATATCCTTCCCCAACAGATGACTAACATGAAAAACCTGCCATCCTCCTTTACAAGGCCGCATAATGTTTTATCGATCCTGCGGTGGAGCCCGCAAACAAATGCTACAGAGGGCAGCGTGATAACAAGGCTTTCACTATATGCCCCGCGTTCTTCCTCTTTGAAAAGTGCAGACGTGTAGAGCTGTTCTTCAGCCACCCCCTTATGCTTCTTCTCACCTAGAGTGGCGTTTGTGTTAACATTATAAAGAGAAGCTGGTTTGCGTTTACCTTCATTAGCTGTGTCTGTTCACCTCGCCAGCATCATAGCAGCCTCCATAAAGAACTTCCTTTCACGGGGTCAGAAGTGTGAAATTTGTCACTTTAATGAAACATTTACTCTTGGAGATACATTTTAAGACCCCTTTGGTCCATTAGGACCCACATACATTACATGACAAAATGTTTTAAATCTACAAAACAAATGATTGACTTATTCAGGTTTCATTTTGTATTCTCATTAAACTGTCTATAGATTTGTGTATGTTTTATGGAGATTTTTGAAAATAGAAGTTACAGATCTCCCGTTTCAAGCATCACTTTAATTTCTAAAAAAAAGTAAATGCAACATTTTTTATTTATTTGGTTTCATTTGTAATACAAAAATATTTATCTCCCCAGATTCTGAGGGGATGTGGTCGTTCAGTCAGGATCTCACAGCCATCCTAGTGAAACAGGAGCCTAGTCTGATGTCTGAGAACAGCCCTGATACAGCGCCCTCTCTGGACGACACCAGCACCTGCTCACAGCCTCTCACTCTTGCCCCACCACCACAGAGGAACCAGACTGGGGACAAGGTAAGAGAGCAAATTATTACACTATTAAATCAACTGTTGTTCAAAACAACACAATCCATGTTATTTCTATGTAGGAAAAATCACACTGGGAGTCAAAAATGCCCCAGAACTGTTACTACATTCTTCAAAATATCTTCTTTTGTGTTGAACAGAACAAAGACATTTATTAAGCATGTTTTCCCCTACTGTGGTAGTTAATGTTGGCCAAGCAGTGGGGTTACAAGCATTCTTCCAAATATCTTTCTCTGTGGTCATCAGAACAAAGAAATCTATACAGATTTGGAACAATTTAAGGTTGAGTGAATGATTACAGAATTTTTATTTTTAGGAGAACTGTTCGTTTAAGTCTGTGCATTTCAGTGATTCTACTGCATGTAAGCTAGTGTAACACCAGGCATCTTGCATCCTATTGTGTAGTTACACCGCCAATGTAAAGAAATTACATTAAAACATTTCAGTTAAAGTTGCAATGTAGGATTTTTACTGGCCACTACTGGTGAGTTTGAGAATAGCAATCCACAACGGTGGGAACAACAGTAAAGAAAAGTTATCGCCAGCTGAGGGGACATTTACACAATACATTTTTTAAATGTTTTACTTGCGTTATCAAAACGATCTGCATTTACATGGATTATGTATTGTGCATGCCACGGCAGTTGATGGCGCTGTTGCGCTATAAAAAAACCGATGAGCTTGCGCACATCCGCATAAACTCTTTTAATCTATAAAGTGCTTTTAATACACTTTGTTGGCGTGTACCATCGCTATGTTTCACTGTCACCCAACCCTACGGAAATATATTAACGTAAACAACCATTTAACCTGTATGCTTTTGCGAAAGTTATTGTTACAGTTCTATAATTGTGTCAGTGTTTTATTAGCTGATTTTAGTTAGATTTTTTGCGTGCTACAACATATAAACAGAACACGCTTTGTAGAGCTGTTTGTCAGATAAGGGCTACTGTACAAAACATGGCGGCATAACATGGCGAATTTCGTGTATGTAGGCCAACTCAGTATGTAGAAATAAAAAGGTCATTCTGAGGTAACAGAAAGACAATGGTTCATCACGTAAGGTCTTTATACACCTCTGAAGACATAGTTTTGTTTATTATATTGCATTTCTGTCAATAGATCCTCCTAAATATCCCACAATGCTCCTTTAAAAGCTCGTTTCATGAGTCATCCGGCCCTATTTTCACATCCACTGTAACAACGCTGTTTCCAAAACATCATTTTTTTGAGTGGCTAACACTGGATCTAATTGAAACTGAGCTGGTGGTAATGATCCTTGCACACACTGTGGACCAGAGGGACCATCGTGTTAGTACCACAAAGATATACACACACGCATCATGTGCTCTTGCTCAGCCAGGTGCTCGCTCCACTTCTCTGCCCAGCAAACATGTTCGCAGTTCGAGCGTGTTAGGGTCCTGAACTTGTTGAAGCTGAGGGATCGGCTCCAGCAGCATCAGTATTGAGTTGAGAGAAGATTAGTTCTATGTGCAGATCTGGCAGCAAACTTGATTTGAGCATCCGAGCCATGGAATCGTTCTCTCCTCTCTCTGACTCCAGCTAACACGCACCAGACTTTCCGTCAGCTCCTATAAACCCTCTCCAGGGAGCAGATCCATTGCGGCTGTTTGCCGTTTGAAGATACCTGTCGACAAAATAAGCAAACATGCAGAACAAGACTTGAACATTCTTTGCTGCAAATTAACAACAGGGTTTTGTCAAGAATAACTTGGCTTGAGGAAATCATATTCAGGATGGAAGGGGTTATATAAGAACAAGTGCTTTATTTAGGAAGACCAGCAAAACACACACATGGCGTAAAGCTGTTCTGGCGTCCCACTGGGATCTGCCGGACTGTCGGTGCAGCTGTACTAGAGAGCGTCCTCACAGCGAGAGCTGTGTGGTACAGGAAGAGCAGACAAACACAAACCATAAAAGACATAACTTTACAAACTGACGCGACATAATAACTATAATTCATAATCTGCATATATTGCATAATCATTGAGCCATGCATTGAAACCTATTTGAGGCATCCTTGGAACCAAGAAAGAAATCTTGTTCCAACTAAAACAGTATATGACCTGATTTAGCTAAAGTTTAATTTTAATGTCGCTTGACTAGAAAGGCTGGAAAGTACATTTGCTTTTTTAAAGGATGTTTTCTTAGGCTCTTCGGAAAGATTCCAACTAATGCGTATACACAGTTTATTCGCATCTGTAGCTTATTACATGTTTGTATTTGTTCAGTGATGGAATATTATAAGACACAATGGTCGATCCATAACACAGCAACTCTGTATTAGACAGTTACGTTTAGATTTGACAGTACACCTTGGCATCCCAAGAACCATTTTCTACATATTCTCATTGTTAAGCTAGAGCAGTGGTTCCCAAACTTTTCAGCCAACAACCCCCAAAATAGCAGTTTCAGTGACTCAAGACCACCACTATTTTTGGAGGTGGTTACAGTATAGAAACGTTGCACGCAACTGCACACATGCACTTATTAGGTCTATCCAAACACACGCATAATGACAACACAATTGAACATAATATTATTTAATAGTAATTCTCTCATTACTTTACTTGTTGTTTTACAAAAACAATGAACTATGACTACAGAAGGTCAAATTTCATAAAACTGATTTAAATGCTGATAGATGTCCTTTTTATGCAAACGGCATTCACTTTTTGTACCCGAGGTCGATGGCCTCTCTGACTGTGGCGCCCTCCTCTACTGGCCTCTCTGCATTGTCTTTGGTTGATATTAACCAACGTTTCATTTCGACAAATAAAAATATCCAAAATTTATGCTCATAAAGTGCACATACGGGGATGTTTAACATGGTGCTGTAAATGGACTTGCTGCACCTAACCTAATGCGGTTGCTGATGTCGTTAATGCGACGTAATCACCTCAGGGGTCACGATCGAGGGAAAGTAAATTCGAAAGGCTGATGGCTTTGTTATTTACATGGTTTTATTTTGGCTTAACTAAAATTTCTGATAATAAAAAAATGATTTCTGTGAATCATCTTGCGACTCCCCCGGGGGGCTAGAGGAGCTAAAGGAATATAATGTCATGGACCTACAACTTTCCAGATGGTAGCAGATGCCTAATGTATTGTTAAATGGTACTGCATTCTGTATTCAGGTGTCTTGTAAAGCACCTTTATCAGCTTTAAATTGTGAAAAATACACATGTTGACTCAGAAAAAGAAGCGAGGGGTCTGATCTGAGGCTTGTGTCTCTCTCTGTGTTTGCATGACCACTGGTCGCTGACCAGACCTTGTGTGGTTAGCCTTTGCTCTGTCAGTATAAACAGTTTGAGTCTGTCTTCAGCTGTGTTTACTGTCTCCATATCCAGCACAGAGCACGTTTATTCCAGTATAACAGTACAGTACTGGTTTGATCAAATAGTGCTGATCATCAGAGATTCTCCAACAGAGCTTTGATACTCTCCGCATGCTGTATTTGTGCTGTGTGAAATGAGGACACACTTCATAAGCATCTGTTTTATGGTTTAACAATAATTTTAGTTTTGTTGTTTGTTTGTTTTTATTGTCTCAGGGTTCCAAAGGCATGAGCTCAAATTCTGTTCCTGCCATCAAAGCAGAGCCCAGGGAGGTGAACCAGTTTCTTAGTGTCCCCTCAGGTAGGTTTGGAATCTCTCTTCAGTTTAACCTTTGCCCTCTAACACCTGTGCAAACACACAGTCTGCAATTTGTGTGATCATGTGTGTTCGAATCATGATAAAAGTCATGGCAGCTTTGATGCAGTGAAAAGTGCACGTACCTTATAAAGATCTAGTGGTATATGGATATGCAGGTTTCTCTTTTTTGTTGCTTTCAAAATTGTTTCCATTGTCCTTAATATAAAACTGTATAAAAATAAAATTGAAACCACAGTTCAAATGAGCACACTACATTATATATATTTTAGGCATACAATAACAAGCCAATGCACTCATTATATAGCATTTATTCACCAGATATGGCCAATAAAAATCTATAATTTTTTTTCTGCTCTTGTTGTGAAGTCAGGGTTCAGGGTTAAAAATACTGTAATGGTGTGTTCCTTTTCCAGAGGAAATGAGATTTAGTGTTTAGAGTGTTTCTTTATTTAACTTTTGCATGTGTTTGAGAATTTCTCAGATCTCAGCATTTGTCCACTCTCTGAATGGCCCATTGATGAGAACGGGGTCTCAGAGAGGCACATTTTGGTGAATGGGAAAACACTTTGAATTGTTTAGTTAACAACGGACTTGTTCTGATAAAATGATTTGATTATTTTTCAAGTTTTAATGAATTTTTAAATTACCATGAAATGACAAAGGATATTTCTAAAGTATGACGTTTATTCTACACATTGGTCTTCATCCATATGCATTTCTGAGTAAACGCTTGTCTTATTTGTGTGCATGCATGTGATGTTTTGTCATAGTTTAGGGTTAGGGAAAGTAACTTGATATTTATGATATTGAGATTTTAGGCCCAAACTGTAATAGTACCTGAATACAACGCACACACACACACTCTTTTCGGATCATTAGAGTGAACACTGATGTGTGATGCTGGTGTGTGATTTTTCTAGAGAATTTAAATACTGCCACCATTACGCTGCCGAGAAAATCACTTAACCCTTTACTCAAAAGTTAACCCTGAAGCCTTTACTTCTGAAAGTTAGTCCAGTGTCACTGTCTCATAAGTGTACCGCACATCATTTTGGATGAAAAGCTTCTATTAATGGCAACACCTGCATGACTGGTGTGTGCAGTGTCTGTCTCGCAGTATGACGTCCTCTCATCCTGCTCATCCAGGAAAAACTGAATTTGAGAAGTGCTGTGTGTGTGCTGGGGCATCGCCAGACCAAACACATAAACCAGTCCAACACCTACCAGACTCTAAACAGCATACATTTGTGCATGCATGTGTTGTGTGTATAACATTCAAAGACTTACCCAAAGGATTAGCTTTTACTGGTGCTTGCTGCTGACAGGTGAAGGGATAAGAATATCTTACTTTTTTAATGTACACTTTTTACTTAAAGAGATACTTAAGGGCCAAAACAAAATTATACCATGTTTTACCCTTAAGGCAGTCCTAGGTGTATATAACTTTCTTTTTTCAGACGAATACAGTCGGAGTTATAATACCATTTATCTTTGCTCTTCTAAGCTTAATAAAGGGAGTAAATGGAGGATCAGATTTTGAAGCTTCAAAAAATTGCATCCATCGGTCAAAAAACTGCTCAACATGGCTCCATGGTGTTAATAAAGGCTTTCTGAAGTGAATCAACTTACGACACGCCTGCATCATTTCCCGTAAAGTCATCCTCTCTGTGGACAGCCGACGGATAACGGAAGTTAGACATTGTTAATTAAGTTGTAAATATGAATATTTCTCTTAAATTAATGCATCCATTCCCTAAGGAAGGCCCTTATTAACCCCATGGAATCAAGTTGAGCAGCTTTTTGAGGGATGCACTTTTAAAGCTTCAAAATCTGATCCTTCATTCACTCCTGTCTTTTCCATACAGTAACAATTCTTAGTGACTGTCTTTCATGCTCCAAAAATGAAGTAAAGTATCATAAAAGTGTTCAATATTTTTTATTTCCTCACATAAACCTATCAAATGACTTCAGAACTTGGAATATAGCGCACAAATTATTTTTTATCTTTTCTGGAGCTTTAGCTTGACAGACGGTCAATGTAAACTGTCACTGTGAAAAAAAAGACATTGAAAAAACGAAGCGTAAATTGGCCTTGCTTTGCATTTGGAATGAAATGATAGTGAGGAAATAAAGATCAAATATAAATTTTTGATTGAACTATTCCTTTAATCTGATGTATGTCAGATATTTAGTACCATTACAGTCAACCAAGTCTGTGGAATTAGTGCCATGTGGAATCAAAACCTATCATTATAGAGTTCAGTTGTTCCAGCTGGAGATTAACAGCAGTCACAGGTGTTTTAGAGGCTTTAAGATTATTGCTCTGTTCCCAACAGATGAGCATCTGCGGTTACCTCCCACTCCCCCCAGTAGCCATGGCAGTGATAGCGACGGATCCCAGAGCCCACATTCACTTCCACCATTAAGCCCTGGTCACCTGCAGAGCCCACATTCACTGCCTTCCTCCAGCCCTGCCCGGCTACAGGCTCGAACCTCTGCAGCCATCTCCTCATCGCCGCTTCTCACTGCCCCCCATGTGAGTCATGCACAATACATTATACAGTTACAGCATGAAAATCGTAAAAAAGAACACTGTTTTCTAAATGTGCAACACATGCATCAGTACAAATAGAAAAAACCTGTGTTTTGTCATCAATATGCAGAAGCTCCAGGGGACATCAGGCCCTTTAATGTTGACAGAAGAGGAGAAGAGAACTTTGATCGCTGAGGGATATCCTGTGCCCAACAAACTGCCCCTCACCAAAACTGAGGAGAAATCCCTCAAACGTGTCCGCAGGAAAATCAAAAATAAGGTATTAAAAATGACCACATACTATTAAAGCGGAGGTAACACGTGCAGTTTCTGCCAATCTCATTTTAATCTTGAGTACCTATAGAGTAGTATTGCATACTTTGTATCTTCAAAGAGTATTTAGTTTGATCACATTTATAAAAGATAGATACAGCTGTACGATTATTTTTGAAAACAGACAGCCTCATGAAGGCGTGCAGAGGGACGGTACTAAAGCATGAGCACAAAATAAATCATCGCATTATCTCTGCATAACTATTGATTCACGATAAGTTTGTATCGTTTACATGCACATATGCACATACGCCACAATTGCCAACAAAACATATAAAACATTATATAACGTTCGTCACTGAAGGGCAGTGAACAAACAAACACAGCTGAACTTCCGTAATACTATCGAAGCATGTTGGTGGGCGTTCTCTTTCATTTCGCTCTCGCTGGTTGACGTGTGGGCGTGCTTTTCCAGGAGTGACTGGAATTGTGCAGTAAGGTTCTAAGAAACCTTGTTACGTGACGGAAATTCTGGTACGAAAAAACTTTCCGAAACCAAAACGAACCCTGGGGGAGGGAATCGAGCACAGAAATTCTATGTGATACGTCCAACTCATTTTTTGACAAGTTGACCATGTTAAGCATGAGAAGCCAGCACATTTAACAGTGTAGAGAAGTCAGAATGCATGAAATAGAATTTTGCCCCTCCCCCCTTTAAAGAACTATTTCACAAATTCTTAAAACTCACAATGGAGCACTTTTATGGTGCTTTTATTGCCATTTTGAAGCTTTGAAGACCTCATTTATTTCAATGATATAAAAGGGGGTTTTAAAATTCATCTTTTGTGCTCCACAGAAGAAAGTGCTTGCCATAACATGAATTTGTTATATGGTAATAGAATTTCTACAGAATGATATCGATGCAGAACTGTTGTCTAAATATTAAAACTCTAATTCAGTCAGATGTTCCTATTATTTTGTTGCTTATGTATGTCAGTCCTCTTCAATGTTTTCATTTATTTCTAGATCTCTGCACAGGAAAGCCGTCGAAAGAAGAAAGAATATGTGGAGTGTTTGGAGAAAAGGTAATTTGATTTATTTCTCCGTCTATTCTTCCACACCTTCTCTCGATTTATGGCTGCTCTTTTATGTCTCTTCCTTCCATTGTTTGACTAGCATCCACTCTCCCGTCTGCTCCTCTGCACCCTCATCATTCTGTCTCTTGGTTGACCTCCTCTCCTTTAATATTCACTTCTCGCTCACCCCAGCACACTCTCCCTACAAAATACTGTGTGCTCGTTTATAGGTTTGTTGTGTGAATGTGGCCAATGACTACAATCCATGCACTCATTGGGGTGTGCATGTGCGTTTCTATGACTCATTTTCCCTTTTGTGCTGCTGTTAGGCTCTAAGGGGTTTGGATAGTGTGCTGGAGAGACTGGACTCACACTGGACACAAATACAATGTTTTTCCACTGCTTCATACTGTAGCTGTCATTATTGTGTATGATAAATTAATTCGCGTGCATTTGATTTGATGATGTAAAGTCGGAGCTTACGGATAATAAAGCTTACAAAGGAAGCAGTTTATTTACGTGTGTGAATCTGCCATTGTGGCACTAGTATTAAAACAATCTTTTCCTTCTCCAGAGTGGAGAACTATACTTCAGAAAACAATGAACTGTGGAAAAAGGTTGAGACGCTGGAGAACGCAAACAGGTGAGATCCCACATGTGTGTATGCGTTTAATTGCAGCAATCACTTTATAGGAGAATCTTTCTTTCTTCTTCTCTTTCTAACCACATTTGCGGTAAGTGTGCGCAGCAGCATCTGAGTAGTCAGCAGGTGATGTTAAGTCGGTCCAGATGCACGCAGGTCTTAACCTTCCCTTCCAATCATATAGAGCAGCACCTTTTTATTCACTCCTGGGTGGCCTAGTTAGAACACAGGCACTGTCGACAGGGCGCTGTCTTTTCCTACTGTTTGCCGGGAGAGAAAGCGCAGTGGGGTGATCGGGTGTTATCAAAGTCAGCTCTTTTTTTGCGGGTTTACTGTAAAACCTTATTAAAGACAGCAGCACTAAATAATGCACATTCAAATAACTACCATAGTTTTTGGGTGGGTATCACGGAGGTACAGCGATAACTTTGGTGTAGCATGGAAATACTGTGGTTATATTTCCTAAATGGTGCAGTGGTCTATTTGAAGGTTCACTTTTTTCACAACAGATTTGTAATTTAGTTTGTGTTAAGACACTTAATGTCCTGAAAGGACACATCAGGTGTTTACTTTGACTGTCAACGTGTATGTTGTTTGTTATTCCATCTCTCTCTCACTTGGCATAAGCTAAAAATAGGGAATATTTTGCTTTTTTGTAGCAATGCAACTGTCAGAAGTGCTTTACGTAAACAGGCTCTCCTGTTTTTGCCAAGTGGTTGATGTCCTAAGGACAGCATCATGTTGGCCCTGGGACACCATTTACTTCAACCAATCAGATTTCAGAAATAGGCTTACAGTTTATTTTGAATTAATCTTTAATTAAAATTAATCTTTTTCAACCAGGATTAGGTTCTTCTAGATAATAGACCATTGTTTTTCACTTATAATTTCCCTCTGATTTTAGGGGTAAGTTATGGTTTGGGTTTGGTGTGGGTGTAGGTTTTATTTATAAAAATGTTGTCCTTGGGTCAACAAAATATGTTGTTCTGAGGACATCAACCGCTTGGCAAAATCAGGTCGAGCACGTGGGCAAGAGAGAGACATGAAAGTGTGTGTTTATGTTTATAGTAACGTTTTCCGAGTTTTAAAGAGGATTGGCTCAGGCCTCTTATTAACGGCACACACATCACGCAGCACGGTGCCTGTCTGTCCCTCATTACAGCATAATAAGTAAGTGTATGTGAGTGTGCTGGCTTTCTGCCGATTCTTGTTGGGATGGAGCTCTCACAGCAAGCTAGTAGAATTCAAAGAGACAGCAGGGGTTTGTGTTTTGTGTGGTGGGTGGGTCGTATATTAATGTGGAGTAAGCCAGTGTTTATATAATTCAAGTGAGATGATTATTGTTAGTTCAATAAGACAGTAGATGCCTGAGCTCTTCTTCACTGCTGAAAACGTACCATTTAGAAAATAATCCACAGCACGTCATGTGCTGGCAAACAAAGCTGCAGGTTTGAACCCAATAAACTGTCATTTAGGGGAGATATTGTCTGCCAAGTAGTAATGTAGATTTTTTAGGTTTTCTGTCATGGTGCAATGGCTCTACCTGGTGGTGGAATTTTTATTTGAGCTAAATTTATTGATAAAGTATATGTAATATATAGCATATAAAGTATAAAATATGTGGAGGTAAGTTAAAGTTTTCATCACTGTCTTTTGAAGCAGATACGAAATTCTAAAGTAATTAATGTTATATTCTTCATAGTACATCGATTAGTCATTTCTTACTTAATCCACTAGGGAGGACTATGTCTTTGTGTTGCCATTGAATTTATCTGCCTAAAGGGATAGTTCTCCCAAAAATGAAAATTCTGTCATCATTTACTCACCCTCAGGTTGATCCAAACCTGTATACATTTCTTTGTTCTGCTAAACACAAAGAAAAATATTAGGAAGAATGTCAGTTACCAAAAAGATCCCAATTTACTCCAATAGTATTTATTTTTTTAGATCTGTTTGGCTACTGACATTCTTCAAAATATCTTCATTTGAGCGTTTACATAGGGTGAAATACCTTAAGTCTGGTTTCCTAGACATTCAAATTAAAATACTAACGTACTGACCACTAGACATACAATGTTTAAAAAATATTACGAGAAGCTTTACAGGGTGCACAGTAAACACTTTAAACAGTAGTAATGCTGCATTGTCATTACTTTACTTAAAATAACATATTCCTCTACATTTTTTGATAATTTTTTTGTCTAAAATGCTTTAAATGCTTTCCCGTGGCTCAGTGCATAGAGCATGGCACTAGCAATGCCAAGGTCATGGGTTTGATCCCAGGGGATTGCACATATTCAGAAACAAATGTATAATACAATGCAATGTAAGTTGCTTTGGATAATACCGTCTGCCAAATGCATAAATGTAATTTTAAATATTGGCTGTCAGAACGGAAAAAAAGCAGTCAATGTTATAATAATCTATGCATACATTTATTCATTTAGCTTTATCCAAAGCAACTTACAAATGAGAGAGTATTTAAAAAAAATTCAAAAGCTAAACGATAATAAGTTTATTCATCATACAGTTTATTCATCATACTGATATCAAACAGGCAAGTTGACACGTTGCATTGTGGGATACATTACCTCATGCATCTCATTCTTTTTTTATTGCGCGTTTTTGTAAAAATAGTCTGTTACAGTACATCTGTGTATTCCATGCATACAAAGACTGTACATACTAAGCATAGTGTACATACCATATACTGTAAAAACTTAGTATGACAGTATGAATTTTTAACATACCTACAGATTTTGGGGCTATAAATGTCAGTTTTGTCACCAATTCAAAATCCAGTCCTGTTACTATGCATGTTTTGTGTGGGAGAGGCTATATGAGAAAGTATAGCGCATGTTTGAAACTTGAAATGCCTAAGCTAAGAAGCTAATTAAAGAGGAAATGAATTAACACCCACTCTGTCCATGCAGAGACATTGAGGAGGAGGAGGTAGACTGTGTGAGAGACTGTGCAAGTGCTATGAAGGGGAGTTTAGCTTATGTAACACAGTGGCGACTAATATCTGTATTATCCTCACATGCATTCTAAGTTAAAAAATAAGAGAAGCATGCTGTAAAAAACACCTTTGAGAATAGTCCATATAGCCAACAGACACAAACACACCGCCTACACCATGAGCTGACTATACTAATCTTTCCTCTTTTGTGATTTGCGTGTCCTCATAGGTCTCTCCTCCAACAGTTGCAAAGACTACAGGCTCTAGTGAGCGGGAAAGTGCCTCGATCCTGCAAGATTGCCTCCACACAGACCGGAACCTGTCTCATGGTATGTACACTGCACCTAACACAGACACAAACGTTCACTCACTCTCTTTGTCACTTGTCTTAACGCGTTCATTTACTCACACATATTTAATTGTTCCTCCCTAAACAAATCAAAATATTGTATCTTTATCGACAAATGTTTAGTCTGTCTAGTAAAGTCTAGCGTGTATTTTAATATAAGAGTAGATGGTGCTCAGCGCTGTTTTGACAGGTGTAGTGAAATTAGATTACAGTGGGGTGGTGTGCTCACCGTGTGTGTGGTTCCTCCTCCTGGCCAGGTGGTGGCGCTGTGTTTTGTGTTGGTGCTGGGCTCACTAGCTCCCTGCCTGCCTGAGCTCTCTCTCTACTCTTCCTCCTTATCCACATCATCCTCACACACGGTGAAGTCCGCACCACTGCCCTCAGGTGACCTCTACACCACCAGCCAGGGTATGTTTCATGTGCCAAATAAGAGTGCATAGAAGTGCATGACTTGTAAAAATCAATTAAATGTCCCTGCACGTAAGCAATTATGGATTTTTAGATTCATACAAATACATCTTAAAACAGAGGTATCAAAACTGAATGCTTTCACTGACTGTGGTTATCTGATGGCTTTCTGACAAATAATACAGGAAATTACCCAGCCAGATAATAGCTTTGTGTCTTTGATCGCACTTTGATAGTTCACCCCACGACAGAGTGACAAAGCACAAGGCCGTCCGAATAATAATCCGTTCTGGTTATTATTAGAGCCCTCGAACTGACAGTGACCAATCTCACCCTGAGATTACTGTCATGCATCCCAGAGAGTTTAAGATCGAAATCATTACTTCCCTTTGAGGAGATTTCACAATCCGCTTTCAACTTCACAACACACATACAGCGTACACGTACACACAGAGCCACGTCTATTATGGCTCTATCAAAGCCATGCTTGAAAGCAGATTCAAAGGCCTCATCTATTTTCACAAGGGCCCTACAGACCCGGCCCGGGGCTGATAGCGACTGGGTTGCTGTAGTAACCGAAGATCATGCTAACCTTAATGCATGCTGGCGTACATAAGAAAAAGAGAATAGCGCACTCCAGATCTTGCTCTTTCGTTCTCCCTTAACCACGCACAAAAACACTTTTTTTGCACCACTCGTGAACAAGCTCCCCGTCTCAAAGAAAATAATATAACTTTCTTCTCTGTGTGTGCAGTCCGCTCCCGCAGTCTGCTCTTCTATGACGAGGAGACCGCAGTGGAGGACGGCCACAGGGGCCTGCTGAGCACGGAGAGGATGGAGGAGGGGTCGCGGCATTACGTACAGGACCCGAAAGAGACCCACGAACACCACCAAGCTGCTCTCACAAGCAGGTATTTGAGCCAGACCCAGCCGGAACCTTCAGGCCTTAGCAACCGGTCCGCGACCCCCCTCCATTCCCCAGAATCACACTACCACTCCAGGTGAGACATTGTGTTTCAGGACTCTCAATTCATTCAGAGATGTTCACTTCGTGGCATGTAAATAATTCAGACTGGTTTCTTTTTCTCAGAAAACAGGATCCCGTGGGAGTTGCAGAATATTTCTAACCCTTCTGGGTGGAGCTGCCTGTATCAAACAGACCTTCACTTACAGCAGATGACCCAGCACTACCTGACCACCCTTGTCATTCCAGATCCTGAACCCTAGTGAACCCACATGCCTCATGACCACGATCCAACTCAACCCCATTAAACATTCCAGTTACAGTGACCAACAAAACTTACTTGTGAGAGGACAAAACATATTTATGTGTACATACATTTATCCATCATGTATAAAAAGGCTGCTGAAACTTTACCAGCACGCACTGAGTTTGCAAGATGAAGAGAGAGATGATGTGGGCGGTTGTGGGCACTGCTCTGTTTTAAATGGATGTGAGACTCTAAAAGACTTCATCACGCCGGCAGGGGACGGGAATGTTTATGAGTGTTTGTTTTGATTTTCCTCGAATGCCATAAGACTGTCCATTTAGAACATATCCTGAAATCCCAAAGAGCTTGTTTTGTGTTTATGACGTTATTTTAAATCTCTGCATGTTTTCCAGCAGGTGTGATCACAGGTGCCTGACGCACTTTGCGGTTTGAAACCTGCTTTGACAGGATTTTCTTCCTCTGCCATTTTGGCTTGTTTTTCCCTTATAAGTCAAAGCTGGATTGCACTTGTTTTGCACTAGGAAAACTAATTGATTTAAGTGCCTTCACATTCTTTCTCATGAAGTCATATTTAACATAGTCCTAACCACATATTTTTCCTTGAATACTTTCTATTTCTTTGCCTACTTTTATTGACAGCAGGTTTTACTTTATTTTTGTTTTCTACTTTTAAGAGGCAGAGGATTTTGTACTGAAATGCAAATTTTATCTGTAATATATTCTAGTATTTGCAGCATCCAAAAAAGAGCATATTTATTTTATGCACAAAAAAAGTATGATAGTTATTGTGTGTGTGTTTTTTTTAAGAAAGATGATGTAATGTTTACATGATCTTGTTGTCATAACTGTTAAACAGTTTGTCTTGTAACTTTATTTCTGTGTAAAGAAAGTTTTGTATATATAGAGAAAAAAGATCAGGGACAATCAAATCCTGTGCATGTTTGGTCTTACAATCCACAAAATTTCAATAAAAATATTGCCCAAAACAGCTATTATTACAAATGCTATTATTCTATTGAGGGAAAGAAACTTTAGTGAAAACAAATTATTTAAATTTTTTCACAACGTAATGCATATTTTTAATATTTTAACTTTTCCCAAAATAACTGTTTGACTACTGTAAAATGTATCACGAATCCCAGATTAGTTAATAATGCAGTTTTAAAAACATGTACTTTTTTCATTTACAGAAATTGTATGTTTTAGAAGCAGAAACAATTTACTTTTGTTATAATTTTAAACAATGCTCTTTCTCACTTCAACCAAGGGATTTATTTTATTGTACAGCTAGAAAATAACCACTGATGGTCATATTTTAGAATTAAGTTTTTTTGTGTCTAAGTTAATTATTGTAATGATACAAGGGGTTGTCAGTAAAGAATCTGTGCTTGTCAATGTTTATAAAAGTACTCTGTGGTATATGTGCCATAAGGACATCTGGGTGTGGCTACTTAAGAAATTAAAGAACACTAAATAGCATCTGATTAGTGAAAGCTGTATTAGTGTCATTCTCAAGAGCTTTACATTTGTACAGGTTTGGGACAAAGCACTCATCATGACCGCTGTTATTATCATGTTTTTTATGATTTGACTGATATGATTTGATGATTTGTATTCATTCTGGACTGGAACATTTTAAGTACTACTTAGGAGGATAAATGGAAATTCTGTAACTTGAGTGCACACTAGCCAAAAAAGTCTCAAACCTGGAAACCCAAAATATTATTTCTGAGTTATGACAATGGCCTTTGTAATTGTTGTTGGTCTAATCTGTACCTTTGCCCTTATTTGTCTTTTGTACATATGACTGATGATAAATGTTGGCTGTATATATGGAGGACGTATTTTTATATTTCCATTGCTTTTTGTTATTCACAGTTACAGTAGACTCGGGGGCATGTGGTTTGATTTGTATCTGTGTATGGATCTGGCTCCTTATGTATCTTTCCCTGAGCTCATCTTGTTGTCTTGTTGTTTCTGTTTATTTTCAAGTAGAGTTAGAATTAAGCAAAATACAAAATTTGCAGATGCAACTCATTGTCTCCTTGTTGTCTCTGTTGTCTTGACAATTAACTTAAAAAAATATATAAAACTTTATCATAATTAATGAACTAAATTGATGGTGAGTATAAGGGAGTTGTTGGGGCTAGCAAAATCAACACCAGTTTTCAACACCAGTCAAGCATATACTGTATTTTCTTATTTTGACCACTAGATGGGAGCATTCACTCAAAAAAATCCTGGGTTGTTTCTTTTTATAATCTGAAGAACATTTTCTGACCACAATTAACCTTTTGTGAAACAGGTTCTTCGGATGTTAAAGGTTCTTTATGGAACCATTTAAACAAAAACAGTTCTTCTATGGCATCATGAAGCACCTTTATTTGTAAGGGAATTCTTCTCAGGGCAGACACATTGATAAATTCAAACCACATTCAAACTTAAGATTTAACTCGCTGTAACAACACATACAGCATTTATTCTCATGTAACATTTATAATTTATTCACATATATTTTGTGAGAATAATAAATAATACTTACCTGTATTTCTAAGAAAACCAATTCTCTACTGCACCTTTTGTAACATGGAACTGTATATAATAAAACCCAGAGAGATGGAAGTAATGGAGATAAGAGATGGAGATGGGAGGAGGGACGGAAGATAGGATCAAATTGTTGTTGGCTGTCTACCTCCCACACAAATATCTATATCCCATGCCAGTATATGAATGTGTTATTGTGTACTGTTGCTCTATTTTTACTTCATAAAATATGACTATTTTTGCAACTATGATGTTGATTTCATAGCTAATATATCACAGTGTCTCAATTTACCTTCTTATTTATTTTGCATAGTGCAGTTTCACAGATTTCAAATGACTGATGACTTCAAATGAAACTCTTTACATAGAGTTTTAATGGAAAAAGTAAATTAATAACTTAGGCTATTGCTCACAAAGAGGAACTCATTTAAAGATAATAAAATATAGTTATAGAAATACATATACCTTTATTGATTAAATAGTTTAAAATATATTGTAAACTATAAACAGAGATTTCAGTTTGACCCAGGACTTACTCTTAAAAATGATGGGTAATATGAGTTCCAGAGTTGTTACTGTTATTACTGGCTGGGGAGGACTTTTGAGAAGATATAATTGCTTTAAAAGTGACGAGTCAAGTGCTCTGTTTTGGCTGGGTTGAATTAGAGGTTATCTTCTTCATCCATGGCCGTACTTTGTAATCGTACATCATCTGTAATTTAAAAAAATATATTCAATCACAAATACAGAAATGCCTTTAAGATAAATCCAACCTCAATTACATTGTCTCCAGGGGAAATATCAAATATATAGGCCTACATCTTTTTAGTGTGACTGCATTCAGAGTTGACACAATTTTAATAAATTTTATAAAAGCATCTGCTTAATGAATAGATGTTAATGTAATACTTTCATAATTATCTTTCTGGCATTGCGACCAGTGATTTGTGCTGCAAGATAAAGGCAGAGAAACTGACATTTCATGACACGATAAATTTGTTTTTAACAGAGCATGGTATTTAATTTATATTTAATACCTTTAAACAGACAATTAATTTGAGAAAAATGCTTTATTTGCACACGGAAATAATCTTTCTTCCGAGTCTGTATAGGCAATAAAGTGTTTCTATCACACGCCCCCTCATGTCAACAGGCTGACTGTAGCATTCAAAGGAAAAACGTCACCATGTATTTCTGACTCCATGTTGTTTGTCAGGTTTAAAACTTTAAGTTAAAAGAAATCTCTTCACTTCCACCATCCTAATCCTTTGTAGGATTGCAGTGATTTATGCCACTGGCACTGCCAGGCAGCTAAAGCCTCGTTTAGTAGGATAGGGGATTATGTATGAAAACGTAAACGGGCGTAGCCTAGATAGCATTCTTTTTTATGATTGGACAATTCTGCAGGGCTAGTAAAGATGGGCGGGATTTATTGTCATTCTGCCTTTTAATTGGATAATACTGGAGCGGTGGTGGATGTGGGCGTGGCCTCTTGCCACAGTCAGCTGTGTGTTTCGCGGTGGTCGTCTGCTCGACAGTCCACCACAGACAGCAAACTCTTCCGCAACCGAAGGTAATGACCAAACTATCACAAACTGCCCGGAAACACAATTTCGCTACTATTTCAACCGCGCAACCTATCAGCAAGCACTTGTATATAAACACAGCGAGTGTAACTTACCTTTCATTGGCACACTTTTTATTAGCGGTTGTTTGGTAGTAACTAAATGGCAGAAGCGTCAGGCGCCAACGTTGACGGTTCGCCCCGCGCCGCGCACAGTTCCGCGGACTCACTGACCATGGTCGTGGTGCCACCGACCTTGGAGGACGTGGTGGAAGAAGATGACGTGTTCCTGTCTGAAACAACTTTAAAACAGCAGCACTGTCCGGGGAACGGGACAGAGAGACTGGCACCGGGGAGAGAAGGACCGTCTCCAGATATCCAGGCGGATTGCAGCGAGTTTCTGCACCTTACTATCAGGAAACAGGTGTCGTACAGGTAAATCCCACTCGCAATGAATAGCTAGACCGAAGACAACCAGAACTGTTCATCTGCCCGCTTTGGATAACCGGTTACATATATTTTTTAAATAAATATTCTTTCAAAGGTAAATTAATTGGACGCGCATCCCTTCTTGTTGACGTTTGCTGATGACGTTGTTTTCATCTTGCCTTAAAGACTGTTAAATCTTAGTTATCTGAATAACAATCTTAAAAAGCTGAATAACCAGATTTTTTGTTACCTTTCAAAACTCACGGCCCATTTATTAGATAACATTTAACATATGCATTTTTATTGTGTTACGAGGAAATGGTGTAACGTTACAATGGTTTAGTTTTGTTTGTTGGTGCATGTGAGTGCTTGTGTCTCATTTTAACAGGTAATGTGAGTTCACAGCAAACTGAGTTGATCTGTGACTGGCCATCAGGGTCCGTTTGTCATCATTCTAAATTGAATAATTATGGTGTCAGATGGCAGAATCTCCTCCTTCCACATATTTAGTGTTAACATCCATTAGTGCAGCTATTATAGGACTTGTGAGTAGATTACATCATCAGCCATGTGTTTTTGTACAGAATGCAGTGTGTATATGTTTGTTTTAGTGTTTTGTTTTTAATGTCTGAATTAATTGGCTACATGGTGTTCACAGGGTTAGAGGTTAGTCGGAGAGTGCTTGTTTCCTGTGTTAGCTGCATTTTTTTCTTAGTGTGTTGTGCTTCACTGGTCTGTTTATTAATGTAGGGAATGTCCATTACATGTAGGTCAATAAAGTGTGTTTTTTAGGGATTTTGTTCAAGGTGACACTTTGCTCTATCGATGTTTGCTCTTACATGTTTATTGCTAGTATTGTGTTACACAGGACACTAGACTTATTTATTGTGACTGGGATTATTTAGTGTAGAAAAAGAAAAGTAGATATTGGTATGGTTGAAAAGTGTTATAAATTAGAGCACACTTCTTGTGCAACATGTGTTTGTGTTACTACACCTGAATGTAGATAAGGTTTATGACCGTTTCTGTGATTTGTGTGTTCCACAAACCTGACATTTCTATGGCACAAAGGCATGATAAAGTTAAGCGTTATTTATACAGTTTGTCTGAAAAATAGAAAACAATGGTATAAATAATTTAGTGTCCATATATAAGTGGCCTAGACATTATAATTTTTTTATAAATACTGTAGGTTGATGAGGAGGACGTAGCACAGTAGATTTGCTCCTCTTTGGCTTTAATCTCAAATGAAACCGGCACCAGCTGTGCCGATTATGCAACAATGTTCAGGTTTTTTATACCACGCACTGTAAAGTGATGTGAATGTGTGTGTGAAAGTAAATGTCTATCTGCTGCTGGATTGGTTCTTCTTTGCTTGTAGTGCTTTATGTAAGAGGATGAGGGACACAATGTGGAACCAAGTGGTTTTGCATTTTAAAAATGAGTTAACCTCAGACAGTGGCAACGCCTATCTAATGCTTGACAGGACAGACACTGGGAGGTAGTTAGAAATCTAGAGAGCACAGACAGCATCCTAAACCAACACTGAATTAGAAAGAGAGACACAGAAAGAGTAAAGGGGAAGAGAGGGACGATCAATGCATGGTGTTGAATGAGAAAGAAAGAGGATCACTACTGAAACAGTCGATAACAGGCAGAAACACACTAGCAACTAATCTGTCCCTGTGGCCGTCCTCATCGTTGCTGTTGTTTTGACCTCAGTAATCCATTTGGGGCAGTCTGCAGCGGATCATCACCATCATCATTCTAGCACTGATTAGAGTGGGAGTCAATTAGCAGCTAAAAACAAGCTGCCTGCCCTCATATTAAAGGGGTCATATGACATGGCTAAAACGACTATTATGGTTTGTTTTTGATGTGATGCAATGTGTATACACAATTGAAGGTTAAAAATTCTGTATTTCCCCATACCGTTCACGTTTTATCTCCACTTTGCAATGCCTCTCTGAAACCCGCAGATTTTTAACAAAGCTCATCGCTCTGAAAAGCGAGGTGTGATATGATTGGCCAGATAACCAGTGCGTTAGTGATTGGTCGAATACTGCAAGTCTGTGACGACAATGTTTTGCCTCTAACCATCAAAGCAATTGTACTGACAGGTATGCCCACCTATACAGGTCAAATAATACCCCAAACTGAGGTAGATATTTGGGGGTGTGGTTACACGAGGCGTTTCAGGCATGTCTAGGTGAGCCTTCGACTTTAGATAGAATGCTTATTTTGTACTGACAATTTCAATTTTGCAATTTAACGTGTCTACTACATGTACGGATAACTTATAACACACCAAAGACACAGAAACACACGTTCGCGCCATATAACCTGTTTAACAGAGCGCATGTTTGGTTTTGTTGTAATGTCTTTTGAGATGTCATGGCTAGACTGAGGCTGGTTTATTTTGGGACTAGCCACCGCATGCTTTTTTCAGCTCTGTTTCTGTGGTCTAATATTTGCATTTAAAAGAACGCCTAGGTATGTACAGTATCTCATAGAAGGGAGTGCACCCCTCATATTTTTGTAAATATTTTATTACATCTTTTCAAGTGACAACACTAAAGAAATGACACTTTGCTACAATGTAAAGTAGTGACTGTACATCTTGTATAACTGTGTTAATTTGCTTTCCTCTCATAATAACTGTAGCACCCCAGTGCCAGTAGCACTCATGCAGCCCCAGACCATGACACTCCCGCCACCATGCTTGACTGTAGGCAAGACACACTTGTCTTTGTACTCCTCACCTGGTTGCCGCCACACATGCTTGACACCATCTGAACCAAATAAGTTTATACTTATTTGGTTATACTTATTATTACAGGACATGGTTCCAGTAATCCATGTCCTTAGTCTGCTTGTCTTCAGCAAACTGTCTGCAGGCTTTCTTGTGCGTCATCTTTAGAAGATGCTTCCTTCTGGGACAACAGCCATGCAGACCAATTTGATGCAGTGTGCGGCGTATGGCCTTAGTACAGCCCAGTGGGATTAACTGAAGTCATCTTTTGAGGTATAAATTGTCATATCATGAGGAATCAAAATTGCTTTCATCTTTGGAGATGAAAGAAAAACATTAAATTACATTTTTTTGTTTCTGTGGCGTCACACCACGTTGCTCCATCCAGATAAAAATGATTTGGCATGAATCCTACACCTCATGCATATTAAACAGCTAACATGGATGAGGAGAGTTTATAATCACATATTATATGACAAATCCTTCAAGTTTGGCAATAATTTGACATTTTTATCAGGTTACACAGCTTTACGTGTTGTCGCTGTGTAGATTTACACAGATTGCTAAACCAGAGTTGAATTATCATCACATAATTACCATCACAGCAGACGTATGTATGTATAAGCACACTCATAGAGACATAGAGCATCCCATCACAGAATCACTCAGGGTTTCAGGTCCTTCCAGACCATTTGATCATGCTGCACTATAGGTGCAAAATGGTAATAAGATAAGATGGAGACCTGGACAAAACCTCATTATTACCTCAAGACAGATTTGCACTATCGCTGCACAAATCTGCAATTAAAACAGTGACACAGGTTTAGAGCTTACTCACACTGTTGCTATCGAACCACCCCCTGGTGTAAGTGCAAGACAAAGTATGATGTAAATTATGTTACCGTTTAAATTCCTCCCTGAAGTTTAGCTGTGACCCTGAAAAACATCTCATACACACAGCACTATTACGTGGACGCCTGTGTCACTGCGGCCAAAACTACTCCAGATATTAGGTTTGTCAACATAATGCAACGCTGCATATAACAATCAGCTTTATGATAACAAAGTATGCAGGGATGACAAAGGTAATATCAAAGAAAGGTCTTAAAATCCATCTTGGCATGAAGAAGTGCCTGAGAGAGCTTAATGAGGGGCCTCGATTGACCAATACTTCCGAAGAGGTAGGGCAAATCAATCAGGGGGAAGCCCAGTGGATGGAAGAGACCTCAGATACTTTAGCCTCAATCCTGCAACAAAGAACGGCAACCATTGAATCTGATTTCTTCCAGCTTTTAGCAGGCCAAAAGAGAGATGTCAAAAGAAAACTGGAGGAGATGGGGGGAATCATCTACACCTATGGGGTGGAGAGATTTGGAGTGAAAAGCAAGAACCAAAAGTCACAGAAGGAGACGACGGACCGATCTAAGTCCAGGAGACAAAAAGAAATTGACAGACTTGTCAGAGCAAGGAGGAGCCTGAGGAAACAGTGAAGGAAGGCCACAGAAGAGTAAAAAGGAAGGGTCTAGAGGCACTACAAGGCGAACCAAGACAGCTTTCTACAAAGATCCTTAAAAGTTAGTCAGTAGCATCTTTTGCAAGGAGAAAACTGGGATCCTTAAAGTACATATTACAGATATTAAGGAACACCTACAGAAATGTATTCCTACAATCAGAGGCATGAGCCAATCTCCATTCCAGAGGACATGCCACCAACTCAGCTACCAGAACACCAGATGGACACAAGGCCCCCTTAATGGAGCGAAGTTGAGTGTGCAGTAAAACGGGCAAGATCAGCTTCAGCTCCTGGACACAACGGTATACCATACAGGCTCTACTAGAAAGCCCCTGGGGTGATGAGGTACCTTTGGAGATTAATGGCTGTGGCATGGAAAAAGCAAATGATACCAAAGGTCTGGAGAAGGGCAGGAGGTATAGTGATGCCCAAGGAGAAAACCTCCTCAACTATTGAGCAGTTTCACCAAATTAGCCTATTGAATGTGGAAGGTAAGATTTTCTTCAGCGTTGTGGGCAATAGACTCTCAGTATTTCTGAAGAGAAACAACTTCATTGACACTTCAGTGCAGAAGGCAGGCATACAGGGTTTCTCTGGATGTTTGGAACATGCTAACATCATCTGGCACCAGTGGCAAATGGCAAAAAAGGAGAAGAAAACCTGCATGTGGTGCCTTTGGATCAATGCCAAATGAGCTGCTGTGGCCAGCCTTTGACTTCTTCCACGTTCCAGATCAGGTAACAAAGCTGATTAAGGAATATTTTCAGGATCTCCAATTTTGTATTACCACACAGAATAGTACCACTGCGTGGCAACAGCTGACGGTTGGCATAATGGCAGGTTGCATTTCACCGCAGGCCTTAAAGACACCAAACAGGTGGAACAACTCGGGCAAGAGACAGCCAGTGGAATTAAGAACATCAATAATACAGCTCTTCCTGGGAAGCTGAAACTCGCCACGCCTGATTTGGCCAATTTCAATGTATGAGCTTTTTGGCGGTCGAGTAAGATTTGGAAGCTGCGAAACGCTTGTGAGCGCAAAATTTGACAGACGAAGAAAGTGAAAGCTAACAGTGAATCATAGCAATAAGCTCACGCTGTGTGCATGTAAACGACGACCTGAACTGTGCGCGTCCGCGATGGCAGCGGGAAACATCATTCGTGACCCGCGCAGTTAACTAATCACACACAGCCTACACTGGTGGGATCAAGATCTTCTCGTCCTTCCACGTGAAATAACAACTAAAAAGAAATTCAAAATGAGCAAGTCGTTTATGTGCAAAAACTCTGTTTTGTTTTGGAAAGTACGCTTGAAAACTGGTCACAAAATGTGATTTTTTTCCTGATATAATTGTTTTTAATGTTTTGGCAGATGGTTCCCCGATGTCATCGTCCATCACAATGTTTTTAACTGTAGGCATCGTCCGGTGCTAATTTGGTAGACATCGCCCAACCCTTATCGTAAGAGCGACATATGATGTGCTGCCCTCACCAACAAATCTGCATGTTTGGTTTGGACAGGATCGAGCCTGCCACCTATGTGCAGCTCCAGCAAACCTCAAACATATTCTTGTTGGTTGTAAGAAGAGCTTGACACAGGGGAGACACACATTACGCCACAATCAAGTACTAAAGTAATGGGCTGCAGCTGTAGAGACCAAGAGAGTGGCAGCAAATGTCATCCCCCAAAACGCCGAGACTAACTCGTTAAAACGGCAACGCTTTATTCGGGAGGGGCAGAAAACCGTGGGCCAAGCCCTTAACCCCTAATTCAGGTCTGCTGAGTATAGCCAGGGATAAGGAAATGCGAGTTGATTTAGACCACAGATTTACATTCCCCTTGGAAATTGCAGCAACCAAACTGCGGCCGGACATGGTTCTGAGGTCCAGCTCCACTAGGACAGTCCTCATAGTTGAGTTGAATATACCTTGGGAAAAGGCTATTAACGAAACATTTAAAAGAAAGAATCTCCGGTATGCCAACATGGCAGCGGAAACAGAAAATCTGGGATGGACAGCGAAAGTGTTCCCGGTGGAAGTGGGCTGCAGGGGCTTTGTTTCCAATTCCACTACAAGGCTGCTTAAGAATGTGGGGATCATAGGACAGGCCCAACGGACGGTAGTCAAAGAACTTGCCACTGTCCCTGAGAGAAGCAGCCACTGGCTGTGGTTGAAACGGAAGGACGCAACATTGGCTGCAAGTGACCACGTAATAAAATGGTGTTGTGTGTTGTATTGTTATGCCATACGGGACTGGGGGCACTGAGCTTGCATTAATGGAGCCAGTGGGGCTACAACAGCCTTAGCCAACAGGTTGACGCATATGGTTGTTTTGATTTTGGTTATGTTTTAATGGTATGCGATACGGATCCAGGGGCACTGAGCACGCATTAACAGTTTGGGTAGTCGTGGCCTTATGTTTAGAGAGTCAGACTCGTCGGAGGGTAACGACTGTGGTGCCTTTGAGCTGCAGTGATAGCTGCCCACTGCTTCTGCCAGATGACCTTGTAACAATGTGACACACACCCAGGGCTGATCAAGCTGCGGTGGGGCTTACTTGGCTGAGGGTGTCTTGTGATAACGGGCCGAAACAACCAATGAGGCTGAGGTACACTACTGATGATGTGTCGCATTGATGGAAACCATACAAAGGGTATTATCAGCAGCACCTCGCCGAAAGGCATCTTTCACTCAGAATAATGTGATGAAATTGGGACATACAATGAGATGTCTCTCTGATGATGCCAAGGAAAGGTAAGTATGCTATGTAATTCTATAGCCATTTATTCCCAATCACAGAGGATTCCTACCTGATGAACCAGTGAAACCCCAGACCTCCTTTCCTCTATTCATATTCTTGACTGCTTGACCCTGCATAAGGCATGGGAAATGTCCTGTTCCGCAACTCAACTGTGCTGCAATTGTGGGATTACAACAACTAGTCCTATTCAGCGAATCTGAAATAAAGCGGATCGATATAGGTATAGGCAGCTCGCAGGAAGTTAAACAATCATAATAAGCCTAAAAAATATAGCATAACATAAAGTAAACATAAAACTGTATGAATTACACAAAAAATATATCCAAAATAAAAGTAGCATTTTTGTTGATTACCTCTGATATTATCATTCTTCTCTGTTTACTTTCATCTGTAGTATCAATCACTTGCAAAAGTTATTTATTGTGCTTTTTTGATCAAATCAAATTAAAATGACTTGCTACATTTTCAATGCTTTATTGTTCATTTTACACAAGTTCTTATGTGAAATATAAGCAGAATATTAATCTGTCACTGGAGACGTGTTTAGGACATAAAATCAGAGGACTGAGGACAGCCATCGACATAACAGATCTATGAAACATCATGCATACAAAGTGTTATTGTTATTTTTCCTCCGTTAATCAAAGCTCATTGGCAAGGGAAACAATCCAATGTGTCTGTCAGATCCTGTTGTTGAGATGTACGTGCGGAAGCTCAGCAAATCTTTCTTTATAGAGATGACACACCACCAGCTGGTCCTTTATGAAACCACACATGGCTCATTGAAACAACCTAATCACATTAAAGCCACCAGACCTACATGAATTATGAATTATGGGCTTTGTAGTCTATCAGGCCTGATTTAGATGAAGGAGACTGTGATATAGTTCAGGCAGAGTCACTCATGTCTATATCAAATTTGTCTTTGATGAAGGAGAGAGGAGTGCTGCTGCTGGCCCTGCATGGGCTCTGTTTGCTTTGTTGCTCATTGATTTTTCCAACACAGCTTTTCTGGTTTTCTAGGACTGCATAATGTATCAAGGCGGTTAAATCAACACATTATTCAGCATGTAGTATATATTGTATAGTAGGATCAAAAACAGAACTTGTGTCAGAAACGCCGTCATGCCCGTGAAGCTATTGACTATTTGAGCAGATCTCATACTGTAAGCACAATCAACTGTAACTCCATACTCACCTGTCTGAACTCTTTTCGATGCATTCTTACGAACTCACTGGGCTGTGTCCAGTGGTTAATGACCATCAAAAGCAATATTCAATCTAAATCAAGGATACACAACCCTACTTTTACAGTCCTCTTTTGTTTCAGATCTTATATATAGTATCTGGTTTGCACTATAACGTGGGCAAACATTTCTCAGTTGTTTTTCAAATGTAGCTACGTTGTCTGATAAAAGGAAGTGAATACTGAATAGAGTTGTCGACATGTCTATGTATAATAACAGGATTCTAGTTAGTGTTCCATGCAATATTGTCATATAGGCCTGAAACAACATGAGAGGATTATAGCATTGACATTTTTTGTAAACGATCTATTTTAAGGAATATTTCACCTTCAAAATAAAACTTTTGTCATTATATGCTCTCTTGTTTTTTCAAACCTGCATGACTTTCTTTCTTCTGCAGAACACAAAAGAAGATATTTTGAAAAATGTTGGTAACAGAGAACTGTTGCTCCCCATTGACCTGCATGGGTTTTGTGTGCATACAATAGAAAACCAATGGGGACCAACAATGAAGAAAATGATATAGTTTTAAAAAGACACAACAGGGTGAGTAAATGATGACAGAATTTTCATTTTGAAGGTGAACTATTCTTCTAAGTAATGGCATTCATAATAAACCGCAGGAAGTGTGTATGTTTCCCAGCTGTAGTCTCTTTTGTAGTGTTCCAGGAACCAGAACAAGTGATACAGACTCATTAAAGGAAGATGACCCAAGTTTCTCTGTACATCTGGTATTAACAAGCTCAAAATGGGAAGAAAACCTGCTCTTCTACAGAATAGCTCAGTACTCCAGTAATGAGATATCTGAAAAGGTCAGGTCATGAATAGGGATGATGCAGTGATGTAATTGTAATGACTTACATAAGCAATATGACTCCCATGCATAGACGAGATTAAAAATAGCTTTTTTATCAATTTTGTCAGACTTTATATGTCCTGTCTCAGGAACCCTGTTTCTGTCCCTACATGTCTTGTATTTTTGCAAGCTGGTGTTGAGTGTGTTTTTTCAACACCTGCAGTACCAAATATTCTTTAAGCAATGTCTGCTATGTTCATGGACTAGGAAATGGATTAAAGGAAGAGAATATTCAACTCATTAGGATATTTTAAATCAGTTCAAAATGTAACCGTGAGCTAGGCTTTACCTGTTGTATGTTAATTAAATAAAATAACTTTAAAGTAATTTATTTAAATTACATTTTTTACATCACAAAATAGATATCCCAAAAGGATAGTTCTTTAGACTGTACCTGATGTGACCGACGTCTGTCTTCTTATGAAACCAGCTACACTGAGAATGGGAGCTCAGTATGGGCTCAGTCGAGGCCACATTGCAGTTTCACTTGTGTGTATGGGTGTCTGTTCCCATTCAGCCATAAATGCCAAGTTGCATGCAGTGTCCCTTTTCACTGAATTCCTTTTTTTAAACATAGAAGAACGTACAAAATCATTGGTTCTTTTCACAGTGGCATGTTTGTTGTGGCTATACTGCTTCCTCTGATACTTTATTTACCTTTAAAAGGGATAATTCACCCAAAAATGAAACTTCTGTAATAATTTACGCACCCTCAGGTTGTTTCAAACCTGTGTAAGTTTCTTTGTTCTGCCAAACACAAAGGAAGATATTTGGGGGTATCCAAAGCAACCAAACATATCTCATCCCCAATCACTCCCATAGTATTTATTTTCCCTTCTATGGCAGTAAATGGGGGATGAAGTCTGTTTGGTAACTTACATTCTTGGATGGCACTGTCGGTGATGGTGAACTATCCCTTTAAAGGTAAAATGTTGCTTTTTAAAACCTGTTTACACTACGGACGATACCATAAAGGATACCAATCATATAGAGGAAGTTTTAAATATTGTTCTAAATTAAAAACAATACTGGAGTCCAAAACGGTAGAACTGTAATGATAAAAATACATAGGCATCATATATAAGCAGCCTGTGACCTGTGACTAGTCTTCTCTCATGCTGGGAATGGGCACCACTCTTGACTCTGTTGTAATTAACCTTTTGGGTGCTGCTGTGACTTTATTGTTATCGTAATGACGTTTATTGATCTAAGACTTTAATCTGTTCCTTTATACGAATGTACTAGTTTCCCACAAAGCGTTGCAGGGAGGGGTGTTAAGAGTCTTAAAGAGTTGCAGACAGCAAGAAAAAAATAACTGAAAGCAACTAGACATAATAAGCTATGAAACAAAATAAGCACTTCCATTTATTTAACTGTTAAATTATAAGGCTAACAAACTGAAAAAACAATGTGATTTTAGACGATCTTTCTCTCCAACCTCTCCATGCTGGAAATGATCTCCATACATATCTATGAGTATCTCAGCTAAAAGCCTTAGTGCCGCGGGTCCTAATGTGTCTCTGCTGGAAAGTCTTTATAATATTAACGCAGGTCCTAGCACCTGGCTGACTTTTATCCTTCTTTTATACTTAAAATCCGCAGACCATTTATTTTATGTAATAAATAAGACATCGCTCTCTCTACAGTCTTTCAAATGCCCGTATGATCTCTTCCCTGCATTAACATGGAAGACGCACTATGAACCTAGAAGCTGAGACATTCCCATCTCCGTTTAATTCTGTGCGTGCTCAAGATGCATTCACCGCATTTTGCTGCCATAAAATAATGTCAATCCGTCTTTGATGCAAAGAATTTTAAATATTAAAGTATTGGTATTCATAATTAAGTAGTTGCTAACATAACAGTATGTAGCTTTAGATATACCATCCCAAGCTTTTTTACCCCCATCGGAAAAAGAAACCAGTACAGGTTTCGCATGGCTCCAGTGAAATTATTAGGCTGTTATGCCACTTTGATATGACGTATGACAATTTCTTAACTTTAGCTTATGACGCGGAAAATATCCATACTGAAAGCAGAACTCTGCTAAAAGTCGGAAATGTCTTGCCTTGCACCAAACTGACCTGATTTTTGCTCACGTAATTCAATATTTCTTGTGGTAAAAAACTTGTTTCTTAAACAATTGATACAAAAATCATTGGGTGTTTCTGCCCAAAAAAGTCAGTGTTAATTTCTCCTGTTTATCATATCATAAATACAATTTGCAATGCTACATCCTAAAGGTAGGATTATGATCTGCCTTTTACAGCAATACACACAAATAACATTTTGTCATTTTTATGGCTATAAAAACTTGGGACACCTTAAATCTCATAATTCTGTGACTTTAACCGGGAAATCACAAGTGGGGTCACAATTATTAAAACATATATATAGTACAGATTTAATTTACACATCAAAGTGAAAAACGAAAATATTATAATTCACTACAGGTTGCATGTTATTTTTAGATCCGGCTAAATAACAAGTCAATGTGCCACCTGCTGGATCTTCTGGGAAGTGTAAATGTTTTCTTTATTCTAACAAACAGGTCAGACCAGTCCTGCGGCAATCTGCATGATCGCTCTCTGGATCCTGAAAGGAAAATCACGCATTTTTAAAGGCCAGATCTGTAAGAGATATTAAAAACAAGCACACATTTTAGGATGTAAAAATAGTCCACTTACAATTCACATGATGCATAAAGTTTTCCTTGGATTAGTCAAAAAGGCCCCAAAAAACACTACTTCAGACACTTAATGGTATGAATGTAGGTGTTTTGCTGTTATCTCTTGACAGGCATTATCTCTGCAGCATTACTACAACAGCTCTGCAAAACCCTGGAAATGCTCCTACCTTTATCTTATACCGTGTGATCTGACCTATCTTTTTCTTTCTCTCTTTCTCACAATTTGAAAAATTGAAACTCTAGGCAGTGAGATGGGCACACTTTATGTGTATTCTGTTAATAAGAATGGGAAGAAAGGTTAGTCCAAAATAAGGTTATATCATAGGTAGGTACAGTATGTCGTGTTTGAGGAAAAATATAAAGGTAAAAAACGTGTTGTTTTGGATGATTTATTTAGTTTAAGGGATTAAAATGTAAATGTATTATCTCACCACCATCTCAAGTGAATTTTAAGATCCTTAGCAGACAGATTACTGACAGCATCTGATAAACTAAACGAGTTTTGTGAACCTGTGAGGTAACAAATTCCCTTTTGTAATCTTCATTTGATGTTATTTGAGTCATCAGATTAGTAAACATGACACTTGCTCCAGAGGATAATGCTGCTGCTATGGCCAGTAAAGAAGAAGGTGTTTGCTAAAGCCCTATTCAGAGAGGATTAGTTTTTACATGGGGAGGTGGGGTAAAATAATTTTACAACAGAAATTATATTCATATTTCAATAATATAAAAACATATATATATATATGAACGCAGTCCAGCGCGTGCAGAGGCGAGCAATCAAACTAGGGTTCGGACCAGGCAATCGAACTAAATGTAAAACCTTCAATTTTTGTGCACACTCAAGGATGGAATCATACCCTGGACAACAAAACTAATCTTATGGGTGTTGTCTAATTACAATTTTCGAAATTGAGATTTTTACAAAATCTTAATCTTTCTGTTGATGTATGGGCTGTTAGGATAGGAAAATATATGTCGGTGAAACAGCCGTTTAAAACTCTGGAATCTAAATGTGCAAAAAATCTAAATATTAAGAAAATTGCAATCAAGGCACTGTAGGAGGCCATCCACTCACAAAAGTAATGTTTTTATATAGCTATTTAGGGTAGGAAAGTTACAAAATTTCTTCATGGAACATGATCTTTACTTTATCCTAATGATTTTTGGCTAAAAAGAATCGTCCATTTTGACCCAAACAATGCATTTTTGGCTTTTGCTAAAAATGTTCCTGTGCATAAGACCAGGGTCACATATGATATATTAAATGGCGTTCATCATCGTGTATTTCACATTTTTAGGCTTAACTGTAATGTGGTGACGTGATGAAAATATTTTTCTATCAACGATGCCATCTAGAAATTATTTCTTTTTTTTCTTCAGTTTCAGTTTCTATTGCCACAATATGTTGTGCGAGAGGGTCCCAGCTGTATTCAAGGGTGCGTGTAACAGCTGTAGCCACATTGTGAGCAAGTCAGTGTGCCCTGCATGTGCTGGTTTATCAGCAGCCTTCCTCCAACAATCAGAGCCGTCATGAAAACCCATTTTCTTCTGCATTGAACAGTGAGAGTTTGCTACACTCATTTTTGACATGACATGATGAGAGAGATGCTCATCGGGAAATAGTCTGCTTCAAATCCAACATGACTCAAATGATGTATTTCATGAATCCTGTTAGTTAGATTATTAGAAGGCAGTATCTGTAAGTGATTTTAAGAGATCACCGAGGAGATTTTAAGAAATAGACAAGGAGAGAAGGACACAGAGCTGATTAGATATTGTCAGAAAACCTAATCCTAAACCAATCCTGCAGCAGACGTGAAGGAGGGGGAGGTGACAGTTTTTGAAGAGCTGTGACAATGGTGATCTTCCCGTTTCTCTCTTTTCCTTTCTGTTTCTAGTACTCTTTCCCTCATCTTTAAATTTTTCTTATCATAGGCACATTTGTTTCATAAGATGATGATATACCACTTTTTATATTTAACGCACAATAAGATGGGGATATTTATGAGCATTTTAAATAATACTGATTACTAAATTTGTAGGAAAAAGCCCACTCTGAGAAGAGTAGGCAAACGTTTTGACAAGACTCTAACAGGTTTGCTGATACTGAAAGATCATCACTATTGACTGACACAGGAGAAGCTGTGCCGGAGTATAAAAGACAATTAATTATTCAAGCCTTTTCTGTTCCGCACAGATTACAAACACTGTTCTGGTCTACACGTGCGTGCTTGTGCGAGAGGTATATATAATATGTGAGCTGTGTGTGCTTAGTGTTAGCACTGGTTAAGTGAAAAAACATAGCATGATGGCAAAAACATGTCTATTGCAGCACTGCCTGCATTTAGTAGGTCATATTTTATCAGACAAACTCAAAAAATGTTTGTACTAGCACTTGAGGACACAAGTCAGGAAGAGCCAATCAAAAGAGAGCTTTACAATTTTCAGTTAATCGATGCCCGTAGCTGATAAGCAGTCTAGACTAAAGTGTCAGACGCCATGGTAACTTTGGCCTTGATCGCTCTTAGTCGGAAGTTTATTAGAAGCAGCATAATGACACACATGTTGTCTTTTTTATGTCAGTAACATTCCTGCCACTTTAAGCAACGATTTCACTTTTGACACCAGACTGAAACATTGGCCACAATTAAGTGTTTGTCTGCATGTTGTGGTTCAAAAATACAAAGGCGTTTCCTCATTTCGCCTACAGTGCTGACAAAGCTACAGGCTTTCAGTTAATAATGACACAAATGAATGAAATGATGTTTTTGAGCCGTTTACATTTGGCCTTTTGGCAAAAGCTTTTATCCAAAGCGATTTACAGTACATTAAATAAGATATTATTATCATCATATAATCTGTATTCATTTTTCTTTTTTACATATGAGAGCGTTTAAATTCATGGACCGTCTGACTAGAGTTCATTTAAATCAACAGTCTTTACAAACTCTAGTGAGTAGTTAGATGTTAGTTGTTGCCAATAGAGTACACTCTCCCTCTAGTGGACACAGAGAAGATTGAAACCACTCACCATGCTTTTCTATTTATTTTAGTCCTCAGTCATTTTTAAAACCAGCCTTTATAACAAGTATGGCTGTGATATGTGATAACTTGCTAATTAATGAATTGTACCATATAAAATAATGGTGCTACAGTTTGTAAAATCAGTTTGAAGTAGATTAAAATATATTTTAAGACTGAAAATTTAATAATCAATGGGCATGTTTAATGTCTATCTCATCGTTGATCATTTTCCATCAGAATTTAGTAACATAGTTACACAAGTGTAGCAAAGTGGGGGTTTCATTTTTTGTTTTGTGACACGTTATTGTACAATATACTGTTTTGAGTGGACACAACATCTCAAACATGTAACAAGTTGAAGTAGCAACTCACCCATTTCAAATACTTCAAATAGCCATAATATACTCACTCTAATGGAACGAGGAAGATGGACAGTGGAGACTTCATATGAGGCTCATAAACATCTTAAATATTATCTTGTTTTCTGCATTAGTGGGTGTTAGTGGGCGCAATTGTGTGTGTGGTTAGACAAAGGAAGTTATAAATTCTAATTTTTGCACACTGTTGATGCTAAAGTTCTCTTTTACCAAAAATTTAAGATCATCAGTTGCTTTCTTCTGGAAGAATCATGAATTGTGATGTGTGTGTGTATTTGGGGCTCTCCTCTTAAAGTACTAAAATATTACTGTATTCTCAATATAAGGATTGTGTTCTCCATCTGTGTTTTTCTGGGGTCTGGTTAGCTTGTGTCTCATCTGTAGTCCGTGGGCAATTCACGCTGCCAGAAAAACACAATCTTTTTTTACCCCCAACCCATCTCTATATCTCTCACGCACAACACAAACACACAACAGAGACACATAAGGAAGTGTCATAACAGGAAGTAGGGGGTGTTGGGGAAGAGACATAAGCTCAGATAGGCTCAGGCTGTGAGGGTCAGTGGCTCTATAGCTGTGTGTTTCAGTCTGTATGTTAGAAGTCATCCAGATGCTTGAGGAGTAAATCTGACAAGAGAGAGAGAGAGAAATAGGGAGAGATGTGGGCTCATAGGGGGAAATGGGTCCTACCCCCCACACCTCCTTCTCACCCTGACCTCAGGTAGGACTCTACAGTATTTGTGTCAGTATACGTCTCTACACTGGCATATGCATTTATAAGCGTAGTGTTCGGCAGCCCACATTTATTTTGTTTGAATTATAAAGCAGAATTATGATTTTTCATCACAACCATGAAAACAATATCCGTACCAATAGTGGAGTGTTCTGTAGGATATATACTGTAAAGCCTTGTAGTATTTTATGGTAATGTTAAAAGTATGGTTAATGTGTGGTCAAAAAGTCTGTTATTACTTTTGGACCCTCGTGTTGTTCCGAAACTGACGTCTTTGCTATGAGGATCGCAAAATAAGGATTGTAGGCGGAATGTAAGGGACTGACAGCTGCATTCCCCATTCATATTCATTGTATTGAAAAAAATTAGCAAAATTTAAATACAAATCTTCATTAGTGCTTGATGGGAAAAGTTACCCTATAAAATTTGGAAAAACGTGAAGGTGATTTAATAAAAAAATGTTTTTGATTGAACTGTCCCTTTAGTGTGTGCAAGCTTGACTGTAAATGTGTGTTCGGTCACAGTGTGGTTAAAGGCCGAGTACAACTTGTATTTCACTAACTAAGCCAATCTAGCATTTGAAACCTATTACTAACTCTGTGTTAGTGTATTTGTGTGTGTCTGCTGTGCTGTCATCAAAAGCAGAACTTCAAAAAATTTCTGCCATGTCATTCAGTGTGCCAAGCTTCTGTTTTGTAGGTATGTGGGATTTCAGTTTGACTTGCTTGTTGTTTTGGGCTGTTAGATATATTCAGGCTAGACAGTTAAATACCAAACCGTCTGTGACCACCAGCTATTATCTCCGAATTTCATCTCACAAGAGTGTGAGTTTCAGTGTTAAAGAGGTCATATGACACAGCTTAAACAAATATTATTGTTTGTTTAAATGTATGCAGTCTACACTATTTAAGATTCAAGAACACTGTATTTTCCACATTACCTGCATTTTTGTATCTCCTTTTTGCCCCGCCTCTCTGAAAAGCACTTTTTTTAACAAAGCTCATCACTCTGAGAAACGAGGTGTGCTATGGTTATTGGTAAAGTACTGTAAGCGTGTGACGGAAATGTAACGCTTCTTACTATATTGAGGACATAACAATTGTACTGAAAGGTACTGGCATTACTTGTGTATACATTGCGTCGGTCATGGTCAAATCATACCACGAACTGACCTGGATTTGTGGGACTGTGGTTACATGAGGTGTGTCAGGCAGGTCTGGGTTAGCATTCGCTTTTAGATAAAATGCATCTTTTATTCCGACACTTTCATTTTTGCAATTTAACGTGTCTAATAAATGCATGTGCAACTTATAACACACCAAAGACACAGAAAAACACGTATTCAGCCATATGACACCTTTATGAAGTGGCTTACATGGTGTAGATATATCGGGCCTCATTTCTGAAAGGAGCGTACGTCCAAAAACTGGGTGTACAGTTGTTTCCACATGTAACATTCTGCGGGACTGAATCAATTTCAAATAAATTATAAAATACAGTACAATAAAAAAGTGTTTTACATTATTTTTAACAATAAAGTATTTAATTGCCTAAAGAATAAAAGGTGCGACAGATTAAAGTACAGAGTTAGTTACGACCTACCCAGTAGCCTGTATGGACTTAACGTGCAGCCACTCTGTGTAACCACCAGGTGGAGTTTCATTCTAGAGAAGCCACAATAATTTTTAATGTACTTTGCTAATACTTTATACAAGATCCAAGCCTTTATCTGTGGAAAATATCACAGATATGATGCTTAAACAAAAATGGTTTAGAAAAAGTGCCCCTTCCGAGTTGCCACAGTTAAAGTCTATACTGATGTAATTCCTCATTGCTGTTGGTACATTAGATTCAGACTGAATCCATGTTACAGTGGATTCTACTTGTGACTCCTACACAGTTATGTTTCCTACTCTTTATTTTCAGCTGTCCTATTTGCATCTCCTCATTTCTTCTCCTTTCTATATGTCTCTTTCCTCTCTAGCACTCATTCTCCCCGTCTCTCTATTACTAATACCAACACAAACAACATTGTGGAACACTCGGGCCCCAACATGCATGTCCTGTACAGATGTGTGACCCATTGAAAGTAGTGTTTCGAAATGACATCTGTCTACAATAACAAAACCACTATACTAACCATTGCAATACAAATAAAAACAGATTTTCAGGCATGCATTTTTTACACATACACAAATTACTAACAAAAGAATAGCAGGAAACAATGTCTGGTTTGTGGTCCAACCGTAATTGTGTATGACTCCTATGTTAGTGACATCAGTTCCTTCCTTCACAGGAAGTCTGTAGTGAGTGTGAACAGGAGGTAAGAGAGAGGAATCATTATGCTGTCTTTCTTATTCTGTTTACATGTTTACAGTACACAAGCTACACACAGACACTTTTCCTTTTTGTCACTACTATGACCTTATGACAATACTTCCCTTCTGGTTATTGTGGTTTAATCTGCTTTCAGTATGTGTGTCGTGGGGAAACGTAATGCAAACTGTGTGCCTATAAAAGGTTCAACCTTGTGGACTATTTAATGTTAAGGTTGTGCAGCAATAAATCACAGGGAAATCATCAGTCACTGATCAACAGAAAAGGCCTTGGAGTAAGATGTATTGATTTATGATTAAAAGAGAACTAGGAGATAATAATAAATATCAAATAAACATAAATTATAAAACAAATAAATACATATAAAATTATATTAGCTTTTATATAACTGAATGAGGAAAATTGGAGGGCGTGTGAGGGGATTTGTAAACTGCTATACTGATCTAAAGTAGGGTTACTGCTACTTATGCAAATTACTAGATTTGATATAAATCAACACCCTCTTAAAACCTAAAATTCTTGTTTTCTCTCTTTCTATCATTTTCCTATTACGCCTTTGCTTTCTCTATATTCTCCGTGTCAAACTAGATTTATGCATTAGTGTATAATATTTTCCTCCTACCTTACCTCCCCATAGGTTGGTTGCATTTTCCATGATTATCAGTGTGTGTGGGTTATTTATTTTGCATTACAGTAGATTCAGTTATCATAAGTAAATATTCCCAAATCACTCTACAACTCTCATCAACCGGCTCCATTTGTTTGAGTTTAATCACATTTTCCATCCTTCTTGTAGTGTTGTCAGAGAAAGTAAGATACACGGACAGTCACATGAACATCAAGAACCAAGCTCAAAAACACTCAGGCATCTGGTTAGGCAGCTACATTTTGGGTCCTACGAATGAGTCTCTACTGAGTTTGACATTTCCTGGTGTGGAGCAAGATCCGTGACTACAGCCGGCAGCTAGAGTGTATGTGTATGTGCTTGCATAGGCGTGTGTGTAAGTGCAAGCAACAGCCTGAGTGAGAGGAGGACACGAGACGCACGCTTCAACAGTAACATACATTAGATCAAGAGAGGGCGGAGATAGTGAGAGAGAGACTGAGAGATATTAAGAGAGGACTGTAGGAATAAACGCTCTTTGGTTTATGACTCTGCTTTGACCAGGACTGCAAGAACACTGAACTTCCTGAGAAAAAGAAAGTGAGAGGGCAAGGAAGGAAGGAGAGGAGGAGGAATGTGGGGGTTTGGTTATGAGATTAAGTGTCTTGAAGGCAGAATGGGAAACAAATCACACGTGGAAGTCTGCGAGGATCTAGAGAGCTGAGTGTTGTTTGTATTATCCTCACTCTGTTGCAAACGGCAGGATGGTGCGACCCATCTCTTCGTGTTTTGTTGTTTTTGTCATCATGAGGACTCTCTGACTGCGTGAGTTTGTGGTTGGTTACTGTTGTTTGATTGACGGCCAAGGCTCCTGATGGAGCAGGAGCTGGGAGCCGGTTTGCTGGAAAAGGAAGAGCTCACAACCTCTTTGGCCTCCACGTCTGCTTCTTCGTCCAACTCCGACCTCCCGTCCACCCCTCTGCCTGAGGGGGAACGAGTCTCATTGGGTCGCCGGCACAGCAGGAGGACTTTTACTGGTTTACGGCTGTTTGGAAGGAGGTGAGTCGAACGCATCTGATGAGATGGAAGCATAGAAAGTGCACGTGTGTCTTTGTGTGTGGGTAGCTCTAAAAACAGAGTGTATACGTGTGTAAGCTTTACACAGCTCTGTGGTCATGTTTCCATTCAAAGTTTCCAACTTTAAACTGAGCCCTTGTACTTTGTGGTGGCAATAACAGCAAATCATGTCTCATACAACATGCGTGTTGTCCAACCATGCGCTCTTTTCAGAGTGCGTGTTTGGTGTGTGTTATCAGCCTATTAAAGTAAGGTGGACAACAGTGCTATTGTCATGAATAGTGCTATTTTCAGGTGCATAGAGCGTTGTTGGTTGATTTGACTAACCTATTGAATACATTTTTCACACTGTCTTTAAAAGAAGATTTGTTAGAATTTCATGTACAATTTGGGATCAAAGTGATATTACAAGTTAAAAATATTTGTTTTTCATTTAAAAAATACAGAAAAGTCTTCTTTCAGAGGTACAGTGTGGGTTTGCAACATAAAAAATGTAGTTGTGTAAAGCATTTCTTTGGTTAATAGCAAGTTAATGATGAGTTTGTTTGTGACACTCTCAGCCGGAGGTGTACAAACACATGTTTTCTCAAACCCTGCAGATATCCTATCTTATTTAAACTGCTCATTAGTCAGCTTCTTTTTTTCATGTGCACTCTTTATCTACATCAAACGCTTGCAAAGAGCAAGTAAGAGACATGCATAGTGGGTCAGTGTTATATGTAATTTCAATGTGATAACTGGTCATTTAAGTAATCTAGGATGTCTTTAGGCCATCTGTAATAATTTCATTGAGTAAAATTTGCATTTTGATTAGTTAAAATGTCTGTTTGGATTTACTGATGTTTCGTCTTTATCCCATCTAGTCTCTCTCTTATTCTCACCTCTGCATGTGTTAGCACTGATGAGACAACTCCTGCCACGTGTCTTTGTGTGCGCGAGTGTGTTAAGCTTATTAATTGATGCATGAAGATGATCAGAGATGTGAGAAGAGGACGTCAGTCAGTCTGAATTATTAACTTTCATCGGTGGAGCTCTGTTTCTTTAGTCTGTCAGATCAGTTACTGTTCAGACAGAGCGCAGGAATAATTAAGACTGCAGACACCTGAGCACACGTGTGGGTTGTCAAATCACTCTCTATCTCAGCATTGATTCACTTTGTCATTATGTCGGTTTACATTTTTTCCATGCCTTTGTAAATTATTCCAGGCAGGATTATTTAGTTATGAAACCCTTCCTCTGTTTGTTTGATTTTGTTTACTCTCTTATTGCATGCTTAATTGCGTTTACATCTAGAGCCTGGGTGACCTCAGAGATGACGTTTAACACAAGAGCGAAGGATAGTAGGGTTGGGGTATGTATGTATAATTATAACTTTAATGCAGTTTAGAGGTTGACGGATTCCGATCATGTCCCGTTACCCCCTGTTGTAAAATACTGAGTTCCTCCGTGTCACCATGGCAACCGTGTGTCAGGCTGGCAGAGCTCAGATGATACGCAAAAAATCAGAGTCATGATCTGACTCATGTATGTAAGTGTTAATGGAGTGGAATTTCTACCCATATGATATGATCTCAAATACTATCACACAGCCACTTTCAGTGACATTCTTACCAAGAGTTGATGATTTTAGTAACCGTAACTGTTGGAAACACGACGTGGGCAAGTCCAGTGACTGGAAAAAGTTGTACTTTTTGCAAATAAGCAACGATGTGATAAGGTGACTGCCAATGGTAGTGAAGAAGGTTGAGCTGTTCGCCCACACTGCATTTGTCAGATGTGTGTATTCGCAGCATAATAACTTATGTTTATTAGAGGGAAACAAATGACCGCGTCATGTTTTCAGCCACTCTCTCACCATAACCCGCAGAGACACAGATAAAAGTTAATTTCATGTTATATGCTTATATTGTATATGGCATGTGTTGGGAAAACAATCACGGACAGTACACAGGCCTGCCAGTCGCAGTCGCATTACTATGACCGCTGCTCAGTGCTCATGTAACGCGAAGACTCTGCTCATGCATCCAGTGTGAAACAGTAGCAAACTGGACATGCATCTACTCCTAATGCAAGATGAGCCCGTATTAACTTTATTAACAAAATGTGGCCTTTGAACGTTAATCAATAAATATGCTTTGTATCACATACGAATGTCCTTCCTCATACTGAGCATCCTGGATATCTTGATTGACAGGAGCTTTGTCCAATCAGCAGTAGCTATTCCAACATAAGACCTACATTTTCCGGTTTGACTGATTTGTGGTTGTCTTTTCTGATTTATCTTTTTTTCTAATTTGTCGTTTTGTTTTCTGACTTCCCCGAATTGTTGTTGTCTTTTATGGTTTGCTATTTTGTTTTTAGATTTGAAATTGCGTTTTCTGATTTGTAATTGTGATTTTGGATTTTTTTATTTTGCTTTTAGATCTGTAATCGTTTTGCGGTTTGTTGTTTTGTTTTGCACTTCACGGCCACCGTACTTGACAGACCGTACATTTTAATTCACACTGTATTCTTTAAGCCTGTGTGTGTGTTAATGCCATTCCATTGAGAGCGGAGGATAGAAAGAGAGATGGAGCAGGAAGGATAGATACACAGCACATGTGTGTGTGTGTGTTAGGGTCTGGTTATATAAGAGCAGATTTACCTCATCCAGTTAGCATGCTGCTTTGCTGTAAGCTGGATTTACCATCATTCCTGACATGAGGTCCTGACATTTGCTGCTTCGTCTTTGGGTCTGTGTATAGTAGCAGATCAGTACACAACACAACTCTAATGTTCAATCACATTGTCTTTAACAACTGCTGACTCTTGCTACACTCTAGAAGCTGTAGAGGAATCGTTTGTTTGTGAATGTGTTCACTAGTGAGCAGTGGGGTAGGAAACAATAGGGTGTCAGTTTTCCAACACCTGTGTATCCATGCCAGTCTAACTCATATTGTGGTTGTTTTGGGTTTAATATTGGTTCTAATATGTTTATGCGGTGTGTTATTTTATGTGTTTTGTTATTTTGTTGCAGTGTGTATTCATTCTTTCTCCTTAAGTGCAAGAGTATCAGCTTTCCAATAAAACAGTAAAACCCTTAGGCAGAGTGACGTGAGGAGTGTTATTCCAGTAAAATCTCTCTCTTCATCTCTCTGCAACTCTCTCTCTGCCTACTTTTGTCAGTGAATTCAATATATGCAGGGTATTATTTTGTCTACATATTTATACATAAATCTTTGTGATAGTTAGCTTCTGGTCTCAGTCTCAGACAGGTGTGACAAATTTCTCTTCTGTATAAAATTAAAAGACCAACGACAACAAATGTATAATTATTACAAGTACAAGGAGGAGATGGTACACATACTTTTTTCTACATTAGATTCAGAAAAGGTCAACTATGACTGGACGGTTGCAGAAGGCAATCACATAGTGTATTTGTTTTTCAGTCTCTCAGGAAATACATATAAGCTTATAGTACTTAAGTCATTCGATCCCCTCCTTGAGACCATGAAAGGCAGCACGGCTTAAGGAAAATATAAATACGGTCATTTAAGGTGGGTAAATATTGCAGTTTTACTCCATAATTCCATAGAACGAAATAAAGACATAAATGAACCGATACCAATGATGCAGTTCAACCTGTATATAAATAAGAAAAGTTTGAAAATGATGTTGTCAAAAATTTGCAATATCCCCAAAAGCGTGAATCAAACAGCAGCAACAGTGTTGATGTTAATCATTTGTGCTCCCTGTCACACAGAGTACAGTATGCATGGACCAATGTAAGTTATTAAGGAACTCACCAGAAGTATAACACAAACTGTCAATGCACCTGTTATACCCAATCTACAGCCTGCACTATAATCCACCAAACTGTATACAAGTGCCTGTCTTCACACTCGTGCTGGCTTTGGTCATTTTAATCCTTGCAATAAAGTCTTAGATGCATTTAAGTGGCCACTTAAAGTGTTTGATGAAATGTTAATGACAAAGAGTCACTTTAATGCACGTAATGCATTAACGTTCCATCCTCTCTCCGCACGTTAGATTTGGTGCCATTCCTTGCTCCGGACCTCATCCTTTTCAAAATAATTACGGCAAACAACATGTGTACAAATTCCAGACAGGTAGAGCTAGTTGCATAAAAAAAGAGTGTAAGAATGAATCCTTCAGCATGCTTCACTCATTTCTCTTTCTGTAAATCTGCAGGAGCACACATTCATGTTTGTGTCTGTGTGTGTGTGTGTGATTAGTAAGGGTTGAGAGATAAGGTTGTGAAGCTGGAAGAACAGAAGTCATTTGCACCATGTGGATGTGTTTGCATGTCAGCACATTCCATTGCTCATTTCTTATTTATAGATATTGCAGCAGAGAAGCCGCTATATAGTCGATGCAGGTCAAAGAGCTCGAGATTGCATGAGAAAATGTGTCGAAACAGAAATGGAAAGAGATGGTAGATTTGATAGAGGTGCAGAGTGGACATTTTTGTAATCTGTATTTTCTCCTTTCTGTTCTGTTTTCTCTGTGGGCTTCACTGCACGTCAGCCCACTCAGACCACAGCAGAGGCAGCAGAAGTGAGCATCCATCTGTCAGCGCCTCACAAGCCGGCTCTCCCTGCCAACTGTCCTACTTTACACCACGAGTAGAAAGAGAGAAGGAGACGAGCGCTTCTGTCAGTTCATTTAGATTCGGCATGTGGAAATGTCTGTTTGTATCCGTTAATAGTCATGTGTTATGAAAGTGTGTCTATCTGTGAGCTAGCTAAACAGATTTGTGTGCCTGATATGTTGTGCGATAATTACCATTCCTAAATGTGTGGACACGCACATACACTGTTGGGTGAATTGGTTTGTGTAATAGACAGAAAGAAAGATAGAGTGAAAGGTTGAATAGAGCAGATTCAGGGTTCGTTTATCTTAATAGGAATGCACATCAATGCCTGCACACATGGGCCAAATGGTAAAAATATGGAACTAGCAACATAAAGACCAGTGCCCAACAATAATTCACAGAACATATTGTTAAAATTTGCATTTGACACCTATTGTTAACGTTGAGTCCCGCCCATCGTGTGCTTCAGGTAAACTCTGAGATTGGCCCTTTGCTCTGACTCTCCTTCCTGTGTGTCAGATAACAGGTGTGTGACATAAAAAGATAACTACTTGCACATAGGGTTAGAAAAGCAGAAGCTAATATTTCTATGAACCATTAATCTTGGCCCACTGCTGGAACTCACTGATATGATTCTGTGAAGTAAAATACTCAAAAGGATCTTGGATTAGATTTGATGAGACTTTTTTATGGTTTTACATTACTCAGTGTTGCACTGATAATACACAAGACTGTTTTATTCTTCAGGAAGATATTGAAGTATAAGTTTCACAATAATACATCTGAACTGCTCTGGAACTCTCTTCTCCCACACACACGTTCACACGCTCACAGACAGATAGACAACGTCCTGATTTCTGAGCGGATTGCGCTTGCAAATAATTTTTTCGCTTTATGTTGTGTGGCTGAGAAGCGTGTTTGCTTACACTCTCAACATAAGACTTTTGAGTGAATGTGAGATAATAAACCTTTTCATAATTTATAATAATCTGTGATTACTTGTATATGTCTCAAGATGTAATATACTGTACTGTGAGGAAAGAATACTGTTTGGGCAAAATAAGGCATAATATGCACCCCAACAGGATGATCCGAATGTAATGATCTTGTATCTTAATAGATGTTTTGACCGGCTGACTGTACATTATTCTATTTATCAAATGCATAAATGGACATAAAATATTGATTTTGGGGCATGAAATATTGATCATTATACTAAAGTGTTTGACCACAGATTCCTGAAATTGACCATTCAGGACCAAGTGTTCCAGTAAACAGTGGAAATAACAGCTGAGAGTTTACTTTAGTGTGTGTGCACAGCAGTGTTTGTACATTAACATCCTTTACACGTACTTCTTAAATCTAGAGGTTGTAGAGATGTTTTGAAGTGTATACACTTGTGTGTGTGTGTGTGTGTGTGTGTGTGTGTGTGTGTGTGTGTGCAATTGAGTAAGAGGTGTGGCTGTGTCTTTAATGACAGGACTTTCTATACCTGTCTGACAGGTTTTGTAAGAATAAACTCTGCCTCTTATTATTGTCAACCAACGAAGAGATAAAGTTTCCTTGGAACATGCAGCATTATTCAAATGCTGCGTCCCAATTCGCCTACATATACTATGCACTAAAAGTTTGTACTGTTTTTGTCATGGATTTTAACTCAACTCAACTTTGTTTATATAGCACTTTTAACAATTTTCATTGTTACAAAGCAGCTGCACATGAAACATATTGACTATAAGCAAAACATTAAAGTTATACAAGTAAAAACAAAAAAAGCAGGTTCATTCACACCCACATGCATATAACACAACTCCAAATATGTACACACACATTCCTATATGAAATAATAAATCTATTTAGCAGAATGTAACATTTTGAAGATATTTTTGATTTTAATAAATACAAATACTTTAAATTCTAAAGCTGATGTCAGAAGGTCCCCCAGGTCAGGCAAAACAGTATGCAAACGGTGGCAAGGAACCCAAAACTCCAATGGGGGAAAAAAACCTCGGGAGAACCCAGGCCAAACCAGTTCCCCTCTGGCAAAAAACTGCAGCATCTCTACAAGCTCGACAGTGCTTGCACAACTAGGCTAAATAAAAAAAAATAAGCATAGTAAAAAGGTAGATAATATGTTTGATATTATCATTAATTATCTAATAGCAGTTGAAATTTTTGTAGTGAGGACTTGTGGGGTCTCCACTTCCCTCTTTCAGCTCTATCATCTCAGCTCTTGTGAGGTCGCCACTTCACTCTCTCAGCTCTACGACCAGGTCTGAATGGATTGCATCCTGCTCACTTTGTTATCCTCGGAACAATGAGAAAAGAACGCTGAGAATAGAGTTCTGTTCTACACTCTTTGATACAGTCAGTTGATGCAGTACGTCAGTTGTAATGGGAAGTATTCCTGTTTCCGGTTGATCTTACTAATGCAGCCTAAACACATTTGTATTTGGAAGTGAGGTTTAAAAGATGCGTCTTTAATCTAGATTTAAACTGACAGAGTGTGTCTGCCTCCCGGACAGTACAAGAAAGACTTTTCCAAATGTAGGTGCTACGTAGGAAAAGGATCTACCACATGCACTTAATTTTGAAATTCAAGGTATTATTAAATGACCGGAGCCCTGAGAACATAGTGAACATTAAGGACTGTAATAAAAGAGAAGCTCACTCAGGTACCAAGGAGCTAAACCGTGTAGGGCTCTATAGGTAATCAGTAAGATTTTTAAGTTGAATGCATTGCTTAATAGGTAACCAGTGCAATTTTGCTCGAACCGGGTTGTATGCTCTGTGGTGAGAAAAGACTTGCAAAACAGACTGGCTTGGAGAGGCGTTATCTTCTGGTCGTTCGTCACTCGTATCTGTTTAGGAACAGAGAGAACAGTTTCAACAAATATGCGAATGGTATGGTGTCGTAGCTCACCGAGTTCCTCTGTCTTCCCGCTCTTATACAGCCCGGGAATAAGCTGCAGGCAGATCACTTTGAGCTCCTTCATCCGGGCAATCTCTTCCTCTATAGCCTGAAGGACTCCATAGTTGACTAGCCGGACCCTTTCGACAACGGTATACGGCCCCCTACAGGCCGACAAGAACTTGTTGGTGGTTGACGGTGTGAGGACCAGCACTCTGTTGTCGCGGCTACCACTGCTTTTTATGCATGAACGCTCAGTAGGAAGCGCAATCTGGTATTCAGATCTGTGTGGGTAACAGAATGTCTCAGACCCTTCGCCCTCTGTCCTCTGCTCTGGCCTGAGATTTTGCTTTGAGAGTACTGGCACTCCTTCTGGTCAATCCTCTGCATGTGATCCGTTTGAGGAAGTTTTTTTGTAAATACCCCGCTTTTTGTTTTGCTCTCCATGTATGATGTTGAGTGTGGGCTCGGCGATCGTATGTCACAAGTAGAGACACACGCTTGACACCATCTAAACCAAAAAGTTTATCTTGGTCACATCAGACCACAGGACATGGTTCCAGTAATCCATGTCCTTAGTCTGCTTGTCTTCAGCAACCTGGGCTTTCTTGAGCATCATCTTAAAAAAAAAGACTTATGAGTGCTGCCAGCATTGCTACAAAGACAACCTCTGGATATGATGCTGAGCACGTGCACTCAACTTCTTTGGTCGACCATGGCGAGGCCTGTTCTGAGTGGAACCTGTCTTGTCAAATCGCTGTATGGTCGATCTTCCAATAGCCTAGGCCATCTTTATTTATAGCAACAATAAAAATTTCAGATCCTCAGAAAGTTATTTGCTGTGAGGTGCCATTATGAACTTCAAGTGACCAGTATGAGAGCGTGAAAGAAATAACACCAAATTTAACACACTTGCTCCCCGTTCACATCTGAGACCTTGTAACACTAATAAAATCACATGACACTGGGGAAATGGCGAATTCAGACCAATTTGGACATTTTCACTTAGGGGTCTACTCACTGTTGTTGCCTGCGGTTTAGACATTAATGGCCTATTGTTGAGTTATTTTGAGTGGTCAGCAAATTCACACTGTTATACAAGCCATACACTCACTACTTTACATTGTAGCAAAGTGTAATTTCTTCAATGTTGTCACATCAAAAGATATAATAAAATATTTACTAAAATGTAAGGGGTGTGCTTACTTCTGTGAGACAGTGTATATACAGGGCTTAATATTTCCCAATCCCCTACGTAGTGCAATATGTGTGCCATGCAAAATTAAATAAATTGATTTCAGACGCAGCTTCAGGGTCTTTTGCAATGTCTCATGTGTGAGATTCTTAAGAGCATTTGATTGGACAGGAAATGTGTCTTAAGCTGTTTTTAGCTTTTAGATAACCCTGGGCCACAAGTTGGATTTCCTGTGGACTTTAAATATGAGCGTTACAGAATCAAATGTTTGGAGAATAAAAGAATCCGTAGTGTATGGATGGGTTCATTTGAAGACCAATCGATATCCTTACCTCTCGCTTTTCTTTGCTCTTATTCATGGCTAATTAGTACCCATGTTTTGTCTTAAAACATATTTGTTCACACAGTTTGTGTTAAAAAAACGTATATCCTGTGTGTGTATGTGTTTTAGTGTACATCAGGATAAGAGAGTGTGTTTCTGTCTTTGTTTAATTTTTGCTTTTCTATAGACTAACCCTAAAGAGCCTTTCTTATGATCCCGAAGGGCCTTTCCATGTCTTACGTCAAGGCTTCATTTTCATGCACCGCTCTGACCTCTGCATAAAATGCTATAAGGTTGTTGACTGATAACAAATCAAATTGAAGTGTGTAGTACTTTAGAAAACACAGATCATCTAGTGTATCTGATGTGAAAGGGCCTTATTTAACCCTAATCTAAATGAATTCACCAGCCACTACCCTCAGCTAACACAATATTTTATCACGCTTTCTCCAAAGTTCTGCTCTTTATTTCACTCTGATTTGGGGAATCAAGGGTAACCAGGCAAAGATAAGAGGAGTTTAAAAGGTAAAAGAATAAGAGAAGCACATCTGCATGAAGACTACAATACTTGGATGCTCCAGTGCTCAAAGTTTGAATGTGTTCACTGATGGTTTAGTTTATTGTGTTTATACTGTTAAGATGCTGTGTTGCGGGGAATGGTTCTCACTACTAGCACGTCTCATCTTATTATAGCTATTGGATTTATTTTGTGTTGAAATGCGATATTGTCAGTCAGAACTGTATGATCTTCCTGGTGTAACTGTACTGGGTGTGTATTCCCAAAAACAACAATAAATGATGTTGTTGTATAAAAGAGCTTTACAGTTTTTTCATAGAAATAACATTTTGAAATATGGTCAGTACTGTCTTAAATGTTATGCAGAGCTGCTGATTGTGGAGCAAGCTGATCGTCTGGTAACTGCTATTTAAATCATGTTGATTGATGGGATCTGACTGTATCAGAGTTTCTCTTCCTCTAAAGTGAGTCAGAATCAGTCCAGGATGAATCTGAGACAGACTAGGCTAGCAGCTATAACTATCACAGAATCACAATGTGATGGCTGATTTTAGGACACGAATGAAACGTTATGGTGAGTGTCTGTAGGTGGTTGTGACAGGTCTGGCTCTTGAGGTTACTGTGGCACTTCAGACTGATGTGTGACAGAGGAACTAAATGAGACATCTGCAGGATGTTGTGGTGTATTAGCAGGAGGGTGTTTCCTTTAGGACATTATTTACGTGTAGAGTTGGATTATCTGTTTGAAAACTCTTAAACACTAACACACACAGTGTCGTTCACACTTACATGTTACATTTAAATTTTTTTGCATTTGGCAGATGCTTTTATCCAAAGCGACTTACATTGCATTATATTAAACATTATGCGCAATCCTATGCTATTAATATGCTATTGCATATATACAGTAGAGTAGGCATACCATTAAACCAAAACAGTAATTGTCAGTGATTTATTTCTGTATCCTAGTTAAATCACTGTTGATGTTACTGTTTAGATTTAATAGTTTAATCACATAACGTTTAAGTACTTGTCAACAGAGACTGTGAATAGAATCTGTAAATGTATCTTTTTGTGTTCAGGGTCTTCGCTAAAATGAATAGGGAATTATATTTTAATGTGTGAGACCCCCTTAAAGCAGGCCCAAATCTCTGTACTATAGAAAACATTACTGACCTCTCTATTTTGGTCAGCCTTGCTGTGTGGAAATATCTAATGCAATACATATTACACGTTGCTTTGCTGCCATCTACTGGAAGTACATTTACATTTATGCATTTGGCAGACGCTTTTATCCAAAGCGACTTACATTGCAATATTCTATACATTTATACATGGGTATTTGCAATCCCCTGGGATCCAACCCACAACCTTGTGTTGTTAACGAAATGCTCTTACCGCTGAGCTACAGGAAAGCTATACACGTATACACAGGTTTACATGCTGGCAGAACAGGGATGTTCCTTTTCATAAAGTGACCACGAACAAAAAGTACATTTTAATTAAATAAGTGTGTGATAATTATTAAAACTGATTTTTGAAGTATTGTTTATCACAATCAAGGTGTATTACAACTGTAATGTCAGTCGCTGACCAGCAGATGCCTCCCTTTCCCAATATCTGCAATAATCGTTCTGCTCGCTGTAGATGGAGGAGATTGGCTGGTTGGATGACATGTAAAAAGAGAAGACTGTCAGTGGGTTTGACTGACAGCTGGACTTAGGTGGTAGCTATGATGATTGTCATGTAATGATTTGCTTTGACACCCCGACAGCAGTGGCGACAGTTACCATGGGAAACGGTTAGTGATTTGTGACACGGCACAATCAGTTCCCATACAGCATTTAAATATACTAACAGACTTTGCTTGTGTTCCCTGTTTACATGGTGGTGACTCACACTCTCCCCTTTTCTTCCTACTCCTCCACTGTAGATCTAAATATAAATATCTCCTCGTCTGGTTTATGAAATGGTTTGCCATAACTTGATTTAAAAATCATCAAAACACTTTTCACTTTTTATTGAGTAGCGTTACATTAGCAGCCACAATGCATGGCTCTGGGCAGAGCCTTTACCTTATAAGGCAGAGGCAGAGGCAGATGCATCGTAGTTCATCCGTCAGCTCTTTGATGAAGCATCTGCATAAAACAGACCGTGTTTGTGCGTGTGCACATGCATATAGACATAGGCAGGGTGAGTAAGTGTCTGTGTGGGTTCAGGTGTGGGGGAAGGAAGTGTACAGTATGTGAGAGCACGTGTTGGTGTTCACATTCTGTTTTTCGGTAAAAGGCTTTTTGCTTTTTTTTGCACTTAGTATAAGTTGCACCGACTAATTTGACAATTGCCAGCTTGTATGTATAGCTGAATGTAAAATAAAATACATTTAAAACAGTCTATTAAAGGGATAGTTCACCCAAAATGTTTAATTCGGTCATCCTTACTTACCCTCCAATTGTTCCAAACCTGTTTAAATTTCTTTGTTCTGCTCAACACACAAGAAGATATTTGGAAGAATGTCAGTTACCAAACAGATCTCATCCCCCATTGACCCCCATACTATTGCAGTAAATACTGGATTAGGTCTGTTTGCTTACTGGCGTTAGTCAAAATAACTTCCTTTGTGTTTAGCAAAACAAAGAAATGTATACAGGTTAGGAACAACCTGAGGGTGAGTAAATGATGACAGAATTTAAATTTTTGGCTGAACTATCACTTTAATGTGACATGACCTTTCATGTGAATCTACATTTTTCAAAGTTTTCAATGGTGTATGTGTCAAGGTCTATAATGAGAAATGAATCACTCAGTGTACCTTTGGAACTTGTGTGTGTTTTTGGAAACAGAAACTGAAATCTGTGTGGTTGTGCGTATGTTTGCGTGCCTGTATGTTAGATGCAGCAAATGACTTCATGTGAAACAGAGCTATCAGTCATCATAGGACAAAAAAAGCTGTTGCGGTCCAACCACACGGGGAGCGTTCACACAAACAGACGCACACCGCTTGAGGCATCACACGCTGAACAAAGTGACAGTTGCCACGTCTCTGTCACATCAGAGTTAAGAGACCAGCACACACTCTCATGTACATCCTTTTTCCCAGCTAACACATGCCCATGTGCACACTCCAATACATATTCAACTGGCTGGAGGATGTAAAAGAATAACCTTGCCTCGGGTGGTTGGAAGGGTTATGCCAGAGAATGTTAGTTTGCTAAAACTTACAGTTTGACTCTGACAGGTGCTGTGTGTGTGTGTGCTTTATTTGTTTGACATTGTTCCTGCTTCACTGCAGACAAAATGTGTTGCAAAATAAGTTAAATATCAGAAAAAGTGTAAAAAAAAAGTGCTCTGTGGGATTTTTATAACATTACCGTATTTGTTTGAGCACCCTGACTATTTAAACACAGCAACATTGATTCAGCCAGTGGTGAAACGTTTGAAGCAAGATTATTAGTTTGGCCCATGAATGGCAAGAGGCAAGTGTTTGGAGAACCTGTTTGAAACCAGTCACTATATTTGTGATCACATTTTGTGTCGTAACTTGTAACCAGTGCAAAAAATATAGTGATAGTTAACCCAAATATATAATGTTACTCATCTCTTGTTATTTTAGGCCTGTATTTTTCTGCAGAACACAAAAGAAGATATTTTGAAGAATGTTGTTAATTTGCTTCCATTCACTTGCATTGTTTTTGTGTTCATACAGTAGAAGTGAATGGGTGCCACTGCTTTACGGTTAACAGCATTCTTCAAAATATCTTCTTTTGTGTTCTGCGAAAAAAGAAAGACATACAGGTTTGAAACGAGACTAGGTTTAGTAAATGATGACAGAATTTTCTTTTTTGGGTGAACACTATCACTTTAGATGGAATTCAATGGCTGCGTAATGCTTACCTGTTCTGCATTTATATGACTAACCAATAACTCTGTATGTCTGTCAGTCAAAAAAAAAATATTTCTCTCCTTTGCTTACTCCAGCTTTAATCCTCCTAGTAGCATGGCATTGTAAACTAGCAGTACTGTTTAGCGTGTTGACAAAATGTTTATATTCTCTTCTACTTCGAAGTAGTAGAATAGTTTGGATAAAAGCGTCTGCCAAATGAATAAATATAAATATATAATTCTATAATATATTCGTATAGTGTTTGATAAGCATGGACTCTAAACTAATACAATTTAAAAAAATTATATATTTTTTTATAATATATAAATTATACAATAGTAGATTCATTTATTAATATACTAATTAATATGTATATGTTTACATGTTCAGATATGATTTGCATATCTGCACTAATACTGTATGTTTTTGTTAACAGAACACATAACAATGTTTATCTTAAACATAAGTAGTCATCATACAAACAAGGTGTCTGCGTAAGAGGAAGCATGCTTCAGTAAAATAATGTCTCTCTCTCTCTCTCTCTCTCTCTCTCTCTCTCTCTCTCTCTCTTTCTCTCTCTCCCGCTCTCTTTTTGACCCTCCCACTGCGAGCTCACTCTTCCCCTTCCCCAGTCAACCATCTCTCTCGTCTTTATCCCTCTCTCTCTTTTTCTCTCTCTCTCCACCAACTAAAAGTTATCTGTGAAGGAAAAGACCAGACCTCTGGATGATTTTTACTACATAAGGTTGTATGTTTCTCTGACTGTTCTCTCCTGTGAGGTGTTGTTGATCCTGTGAGTTGTTTGACATCAGTGAAGTGCAGTGCTGTTTCCTTCTGACTGTCTGATTTGAGCTAACAGCGCGCGTGTAAGAATGAGACATCTGAGCTGTATAAGATGAGTCTGGTGTTTCTCAGCTCCGACAGGCAAAACAACTTTAGCTTATAGTGAGTTACAGTGACTTAATCACATTACTGTCTGTCTAATTCTATCATCAACTAATGCAGGAGTTTAACAGCATTGTTTTGTAGGGTTGCTGTAATATACTGCTTGGTTGTGGGTAGTGTTATGAAGCCAGTGCTGGAATCCCTATCCGATGTGTTTGAAAGAGAAGTGATGAATTTGCAGGCTGCTGTTATTAACAAATCTCTCTTCCTTGTACTGACAATGAAACTCTAAAAGTAGAGCTCTGTCAGTACACATGTGCTTGTGTTTTTGTGTTAATAACACTCCTTGGTTTAATAGAGGCAAGCAAATGATTAAGCTGTGGTGTCTATGGGCCACTGACTGTGTGTGTTTGTTTGCGACAGAAAGACAGTGGGTGTCATTCACTAAGGATGCATACGCAGAAATCTGCGTTAAACCTGCGTACAAACGTTTTCATGAACAAATCATGATTCACTAAAACTTTCAGACTAAAATTTATTCTAAGTAAAAAAAGAATAAAGATAGCACTAGTCGGAAATTAACATGTCTCTCTCTCTCTCTCTCTCTCTCTCTCTCTCTCTCTCTCTCTCTCTACTTCTCTGTCTCTTAAGACAAAATGCAAAAATGCATGTTTCACCTTAGGATAATATTTAAATTATAAATAATATATATAATTACGCTTCAATGTATATTCAATTTTTTAAATATTTCATCATATACAGTGAAAGAGTAAGAAAAGCTGTGTTAGGGCCTTATCAGACAGAACGCATCTTTTGCTGATAGACGAGCCTCTTTTGAATTGTTTTCAGTTGGCATGGAGATTTCTGCACGCTGCTTATGTTTATTCTTTCCGCCTGCTGCGCATCACATTTCTGAAGTTGTAAGAGAAAACCTAAACTTTGAGCAGAACTTGACGACGTACTCCGTTTTTCCCATTGTACAATCGAATGAAAGGAGTGTCAGGCCTTCCTATGTGGTGACAGAACTTTACAGTTTCTTGAAACAGCAAAAGACGTGTTCTGTCTGATCAGGCCCTAACAGTGCTTTTACAGGTGGTTTGACACCCGGTCAACTGCCGGCACTGAGCGTTGGAAAAACGAAGAGCACCGGTACGGCAAAAAAAGAGCAGCTGCTCGAATCTTCAAAAAACGTGGCGTTTCCATTGGAAACAATTAAAAAAAACACGCTGAACGCCGGCAGAAACGCCTCGGTGGACACAGCCCCTAAATTAATTGCGAGTGGAGGTCTGTAGACATTGTCACATTGGGTTGCCTGGAGTATCTTAAGTAAGCCGTGTCTGAAACCTCTCCCTATCTCCTATATAGTGCACTATATTGGGTGTCCGATATACTTCATTTCCTGCATTCGTTCACTCTTTTTTACCCACAATGCACTCTCATTTTGAGTGTACATCCGATGTTCATTCACTATTTCCCATGATACAACACGAGACGAATGTCTCATATACATGTAATGTATGATTATACCCACAAACATATATTCTTGTTGACAGTTATTTAACTAATTCCCCGCCAGCCTTTAAAAAAAAAGTTGCCAGCGTTTTTTAACATTTTAACCCAAATTTAATGGCTCACAGTAAATTTTCTGTAAAGAATATATGGACAAACAATATGTCAAATGAAAGAACAGAGTCTCAGCTTTTAAACAAAAGAAACCGTATTCTTCTATCTTCATTTGTCCATTTTTTATCACTCTGTAGATGTGGGTTGGTTTCTTCAAAAATGCATCACTTTAAACAGCTGAGATAATTAACATTTTTTGTCAAGGATTCCGCCCAGATTACACTCAGAACAATCATTAAAAAACGCTAAAACATATACATTCTAGGTTCTGGGATTCTGTACTTTTTCCCAAAGGTGTGTAATAGCGCCACCTGCTGTACAACAGTACAAACACTGATTGCCGTAAAAACTTGTCTTTGGCGGGGAAGCGTTTTTTTTAAATGATGAGATAACTCGTCAATGGCGGTGAAAGAGTTAATACTTTTAAAGAATATGCAGATTAAATTAATGAGATAAACAGTGGGTTTTTATTTTAAATATATTAGATCATGTTATTGATTGTTTTATTGATAAATTAGCCTGCCTTCAAATAAATGCGATGGTTGTTTGTTCTCTTTATTTTAAACCAATACAATAGACGTGACATATAAAATGAAAATGAGTTTGAGTATTTTATGAAACAATCCACAAAGCCACACAGGTGTAATATAAGGAAATGTTTATGACGAAAATCTGCGACAGTACTGTCAGACGCAGGCTATACACGTCACTATCTGAAATCACTCACTCATTTTCATTCACTTCTTCCCCATATAGTGGACTCAAATGTCATTCGCTATATGAGAATAGTGAAGGAGTGAACGATGTAGCGGTTTCAGACACAGCATTTGACTTAAGTGATGACTTGTGGTAAAGGAAAGGTTAGGCGAAAAGCCCTAATATGGAGATAGACTGGGTGCGTTTTATGCAAATGACTAACTCGTGCATGTGGCCGCTCATTTAGAATACTTCAAATCCATTAACATTAGGACAAGGTTAAGAACATATTCATGTGCGTATGCGCGTGTTGTGAATTTGTTTGTGAGAAGTTCAAATGTGTGAAAAATCTACACAGTTATTAGTGAATGAGACCCAATGATTTCAACCATGCTAACAGGGAAAACATCAGATATTTTTATAACGTGCACTTGCTTTTCAATGCAGTCTAGAATATTTTCTGAAAAATGGATAGGACTTGTCTAAAGTAGAAATTACAACTTTATGCCTTTGTAACATGTTGATACATTACTACATATTCTACTGTTTATATGACCATGACTGCATATTCTATATTAAAGCACCAATTTACTGTCCTACGTGGCAGCATGTAGTTAGGCTAACTAACTTTGCAAAAAAATATGTTTGTTACATTTTTATTATTAATAATAGAAATACATGTTACTTTTATAATATTTCTGTATGCATATGCTGTGCATTATGAGGGTTTCTAGGCATTCTTAAAGTCCGTTATAGGTCACAACTGTCAGTACACAGAGCTTGGCATTCACCGGTGGAAAGTTCTCCTAATGAAGTCTAGGAAATGAGAGCACACTAAATTAATGCACCACAGAGTGAGAACATGGGAAGAAATGAGAGAGAATCAGAAGCACGCAGTGTGTTAGGAATGAGACAAATAATATGACCGCAACATTCGGCTCCTTCTTCCTGCTGAGTGTACAATAACAAAAAAACATGAAAGAAATGCCACCTGTGCTCGGTTTTAGCAGAAGTAAAGAAAGTGAATTCAGTGCGATTTCAGTGTCTTTTGTAGTGTTTGTCATAATAATTTGTATTTTGTAGTATGTGTACAGTATGGCACACTACAGTAACCTCTGTAAGGAATGACTGACAAGTTGTTAACAATTTATTCATTCATAATTTAGTAATGTGACTATAATACATAATGGAGTGGCTGTTGGGTGCGTATTGATTTTGCATTGTTCAGTTGTCTACTCTGTTACAGTATGTTATAATAAAAAATATCAATTATAAATCACTGAGTGATTGCTTTAGACTTACTGTTATGCGGAGTCTCTTTGCACACAGACTTTATTTGAACACTGACTGGCTTTGTCACAGCTGAAGGTGAAACTGTGGGTTGTTAACTGAAAGTGTGCCTAAAAGCTGTGTGTGCACTGCAGAATTATCTAGTATCTGTGTTATAAACACTTTGCGTTCGCTTGGCATATGACACATTTTAAATTCGAAATCAGCTTTACATGTAGTCTCTAACACTTCCCTATTACAGAAATTTACAGAAATTCTTTAATAAAACATGCAGTGGGTGAAAGGCCAGGATGTATGGGCTTAGAAAACGCCCATACTCACCCTTTCTGGGTACGCTGTCACAAAGTGTCACGAAGAGAAGCCTCGGGTCGTATTTGGTCACATTCAGTTGTGCCCTGCAGTGATGGCAACTGTCAAGGTAACAGAGAAGAGGTCACATCTGACTCATCCACGCAGAAATTGAATTGAATTTCAATGAATGTAGTTACACCAGAAATCACAAAGAGATTTCAACAGGGACACAGTAGGCCTTAAGGCCGCACGTGGGGTTATTATTATACTGTGCACACTTCACAGATGTGAACTGTGATGTGGAGACAGAGGCAAGGTCAATGCTTCACGTGTTTTAAAGGCTTGCAACAACAAGAATACAGTCCATGCACTAAAAAACTGTTTGCTTATAGATGAGCTACTGTTTGACACCTAACTTAGCTAAAAACCAACCACAATTTAAAAAAAATAGTTTCATAAGTGTTGTTACTGGCTTCACTTTATCATTGCATGTGTCTGTGGTGTGTGTCCATCAATCATCTTCACTTTATGTTGTCCTCTAACCAAGGCCTTTTTTTTAGGTGTCATACCATCTTAGGTTTTTGTGTGTATATCAAGTTACGACCGTCACTTTACAAATAATGCAATATTAGTACAGCTATTAGCATAGTTGATTTGTTTCACTCTGTGTGAATGTGAAACACAGAGGCATGTTATATGCTAAAACTGCCTCTGTGCTCTCATGTAAATATTTACACAAGAAGAAATGACTCTGTCCTTCTCTCCAGCTCTCTTCAACTGTTACTCTTCCTGATGTCGGTGGTGAACTATGGCTTGCTGGTTAACATAAGCCAAGGCAAGGGTCTATGTCAGATTTTCGATGGAAAAGCAGATCGGCAAATCATGTTGACATTTAACAATTAATCCGAAATGAAAATTATGTTCTCATTTACTCAACATCATGTTATTTGAAACCTCTTTGTCTTTTTTAAAGCCTAGAGATATTTAATACACTAAGCTATAATAACGCTTAAGAACTTGTTGTAATACATAAGTTGAATGGACTACACCTGCTAAACCTCTATTTCTGTGTTTCAGTTTTGCACACACTTACGCTTCAAAACGTTACAAGCACCTGTTTGCACCAACACTACATCTCTAACAGACTCGCATATAAAATACTGTGCACACTTTCTGTGTGTACTGAGAGTCATATTGGAGCTAATTTACATTTAGTCATTTAATAGACGCTTTTATCCAAAGCGACTTACAAATGAGGTAAACAAAGGAGGGCGATTCGAACAACATAGGGACAACAAGAAACGTAAGTGCTGTAAAAACTGGTCTTGTATAGCCTACCACAGTACAGATACAAAGCAATGGATTTTTTCTATGGATAGAAAGAGTAGAAAAGAAATAGAAGTCAGAACTAATCAATCAGGTGTTGACGGAAGAGATGCGTTTCAGCCGATTCTTAAAGATCATTTCACAAATGTGTTATCCAGGCTGTTCCTGCACTCTGACTTCTCTCCTTCTGTATGTGTGTTAAATAAATACAGCTATCTTTGGAAACTATGGACTAGGCAAAGCAGGATCAGGACAACACACTTCTGAAGAATGGTCATTACGGTCAACAAAGTGTTAGGCCTTTGTTTTGTTTGTGTTTATGAGGTGAAGACCACTGACCACAGACAGTACTTCCTCTTTCCCATGGTCTGGGCCACAGCCAGAGTGGCTCTGCTTATAATCACGCACAGCAAATCCCTAATGGCAGACAGACCGGATAGTTCATCCGCACACAGAGAGTTCAGAATATTTTTCAGAAATGGTGCACCTTAAATCACAAGATATTACTACATTGACTTTGTGTTTTTTTTAAATCCTGTTGCACTGCAGGCATTCATGCATTTACATTTAGTCATTTAGCAGACGCTTCTATCCAAAGCGACTTACAAAGAGTTCAGGGAGCAATAAGCGATATGTCATACAGGAGCACAGCAAAGTTACTAGTTTCATAAAAAGTTAGACAACTACCTGTTTAGAGAACAGGTTTTTTCATTTGTCTGTTAAGTATTCACAGAAGAGGTTTTAGGTAGTTTTTTGATTGTTGTGAGAGATATGGTTGACCGGACCGAGTCATGAAGAATGTTCCACCAGGAAGGAGTTGTGAAGGAGAATGAGCAGGAAAGCGATTTACTGCCCTTATTGCCTATTAATCGATTCAATTTGCCGACAAAAACGCGTAGGTGTTGTGATGGAAGTGTTGGAATCACATTAGAGTTTACGTGTGAATATGTTTTAAATGAGGATCTTGATGGTCCTACAAATGGTCCTACAGAAAAGTTAATACACAGCACAGTGCATGGTATTTATACAACGAATAAGATCATTTTAATAAATAATATCTAATTTCTAAATAAATAAATAAATGAATGAATGCAGTCTCCCGTTGAGCAGGCCAACACTGACCTGCTGTGGCGAGGAACCCAAACTCCAATGATTGATTAATGGAGAAAAAAACCTCGGTAGAAACCAGGCTCAACCGGGAGGGCCAGATCCCCTCTGGCATGTCATAGCTGCACTCAGACTGCTGACATGTGGTTTTGGTTTAGCATTTAAAACCAAAAATTGTAACTTCAGCGTTAATAAGACAAATAGTCCGTCTTTGCTCTTGGTTGGGGATGTAGTGGTCTGAGATTGGTCATATTTCTCTTGGCTGGTGGTGGAATTGCCTTAGATGGAGCTGGGATGGTCAGTCAGTCTGCAGCTGTAGCTGGCGTAATCTCAAATTTGGGATGGGCATCTGTCGGTCATCTGGACATGGTGGAACTTCTTCCTACCTCGGGATGGGCATCCCGAGGCAGAGGCGGAAAGAGAATAAAGAGAATAATTAGCGTAGCTGCTGTTCATTAACTATGCATTAAGTGAAAGCTTGGCTGAAAAGATGTGTCTTTAATCTAGATTTAAATTGGGTGAGTGTGTCTGACCCTCGAATAGACAGGAATGTACTAAATGTATGAATGTCTGTGGGAGAGAGATAGTGGTAGAGTGTTTGCACAGAAATGTATTGCTCTTAGTGACACAGTACATAGGTGGTATATTGAGAATTATAAAAACCGAGTGAGCGGAGCTGTCGTCGAGTTGCAGTTTGTCATTTCTGCAAACAAACCAATCATGCAAACAAGAGGTGGTCTTTGCGTCTCTCACAAAGCTCTTCTCAGCAGATAAACAATACTGCCCTTTAAAACCAGCATATGCAAATCTTCATCACGCTCGGACACCCGCACCACTTCATACAACTGATCTGTGTGTTCAGTGTTTGTTATTTTCCCTATGTAATGCTTTGTGCTGTTTACCCTAATGTACTATTTTGGTGTTGGTGTATTTACATTCATGGATGTGTTGAAGTGAGATTAGCTTGCATTCCTGTCTCAACAGACTTCAGATTCTAACATCTCCAAGCATTATAAAAGGAGAGGGCCATCTGTATCCTGTTCATTTTAATAAATGTCCATACGCTAAAGACATACAGGATGTATATAAATAGACTATGTAAACAGTTTTAAAACATTTTAAATGATTTGGTCACATTATATTTTGCTGTTTAAAAAGATACTGTGTAAACGTTAAACTTAAAAATTATTAATTTTAAGTGATTAAAAGGGAAAGTTTAATGCAAGTATTGTAGGTTTGAACTTGTCGTGTTTAAAAAGATGCTGTAGAAACGTTGAACTTAAAAATGATTAAATTAAGTTGATTAAAAAGTATAGTGTAATGCAAGTTTTGGAGGTTTGAGCTTGTTGAGCATCTTGCGTTTACCTTTTGATGTATTGAATTTGGTTGTCCCAAGTAGAGCGGAAGCAATTAAATGCAACATTTGTTTAAATATGTCAAATGTAAAACATTGAGCTGAAGTCTATGTTAACAATATGTCTATATACAGGGTAAATGTTCCTGTGATAAGTTTTTTGCTGAAGATGTGTTAAATGTGAGGTTTCTATTTAAAGGAGCATATTTGTGCAGCCGTAACCTTTAACTGTGTGACCACAGCATTTATCACACAGCATAAACCCACCCACACAGCATCCCCTCTGCTGCTGTCTCACACTCTAATAAGAAATGTAATTACTGTAACTACTCACATATACAAATATGTTTTTATAACTGTCATTATGAGCGCCTTCCATTGACTTTCATCCTTTTTATAGAGCAAGTGATATTTTTTATTCCCCAAAACTAACCATTTTGGCATTTAAAAAAAATTAAATCGACAAATGAAATCGGAGTCATTGGGGAAAAAGTTTGGAGTTCCAGAAAAATGTTTCAACAAAATAGATTTTTTAAATGCCTAAATATATTTACCATTGTTTGCTCCCCCCTTTCAGTGTATGTTTGTTTCCAATGCATAGATTATTATTTTAATTCATAGATCAGGATTTAAGAGCAAACAATTGGCCCAATTTACAAAAACATTTGACAAATTTTTCTTAAAATGATAGAGAATAGAGGCTGAAATTATATTTTAGACCCAAACATTTTCATCCAGGCCCCGCAGATGTAATCTTTTATCAAGACCCACCAAAATATTAATTATTTTGCTCCATAGAGACTGGTTCAATTTTTTCTTGTCAACTTATGAATGAAGCATAATTTTAATGGTAAGATATCAAAATCATTATCATTGACTAAACAGGTTTTCGTTTGCATTTATTTGAGGTATAGTATTGTAATTACGACAGGAATAGATTGGGCGCTGTTATAACATGAAATGTGAATGCTCAGAATACACGTCTACTTTATTGGCTGTCAATGGAGAAAGATGCCAGATGGAGTAGTAATGACTACACCTAAAGTACACCTAATCATAACACTCCTGATTGATGTTCTCTAGATCACAAGTTATGTTTAAACCAGCGACAGCACTGTTAACTGTGTGGAAACACTTGATTATAGACTGGAAAGCTGTTGAATGAATCCTGTCTAATAGTGAAAGTGTATACTGTACTTCGAAAGTAATGTATGACAGATGTATTATGTGTCCCCCTGTCTTACGATTGAAGAGATTTGTCCCAGCGTCTGAATACATGCACCTTGTGTGTGTGTTTGACCCTGAGCTAAAAATATATGTACCACTTGACTCACTCTCCTCTCAGCGTGGGCTATATCGATTCCTCCCATGTTCTTTAGTTTAATGAGTCAAGTTTTCAGTGACCAGTAGGTTGAAAAACCTCACCATGCAATGCATGAATCATCTTAACTTACTTGCTGTCCTCTCTCGCCCTCTCTTTCTCTCTGCTGATTTCAGCCCACAGACGTCTGCGCTCAATCACATCATGCAATTATGTGTTGAGTTTGTTAGTCTATGTCTTTTCCTGTTTCATCAACAGGTTTTCCTGTTTCAAATTCAGACTGACTGCTCTTAAGGCAGGTAAACACTTCTCTCTGTTCAAAGGTGCGGGAGTCTTTTCAGTGTGCCTTCCCTTTTCTCTGATGGAGTGCAGAAGAGTAGATATTGAAAAAGGGAGAATGACAGAAGTTTAACTCGGTATCGCTCTCTATTTACCAAGGACACACATATTTGAGATATCTGGGAAAGTTTAAACAAGTTTTCTTAGATATAAGCAAGCAACATGCATTACATACTCAGGATAACACAAAAATGTCTTGTATTGGTCCACAATTTGCCATCAATTGTTTTAGTGGAGTGCATCTATCTGCTGACCCACGACAACAAGGACTAAATGTTAAACGAAAACAAACAACTGTCATCTTTACGATCATCAATATGGGAAATATTTAAAAAAGTTAATTTTAACTTCCCACATGTTAAAAGTGAAGCATCAAAATTCAGATAATTTAAAGGTGAAATATGAAGTGTGCAGTTAAAAACAAAAATAGCAATTTTTGCATTTTAAAATTAAAAACGTGGACCGGGGCAATGTCAGGGTTTTATTTGAGGATAAAGCCTCACTTAATTTGTTGCGATGCACATGCTATCGAGTGAACAAATAATATAAAGTAAGTTACAAATTAAGACACTATTTGAGAAAGCCGCCTAGTAAAACTATATAAATATGTAAAACAATTTGGGTTATTTTTAATCATATTGGATTTATTTAGTTTCTGGAACTTGTAACTAACACAGGCTTGCTTTTTGCATCCACATACCAAAGCAAGGCGCATTTTAAGGATTTGTATATGGGAAATATATTTTTAAAGATATATATTTTCTGCTCTTATTGTTTATTTGGATTACAGAACAACTTGTCACTCACATTGTGTATTTATGAAATTCAGTTACTCAGTAGGGACCTTTAGCAGTGTGGGAATCTGATAACAGACCTAAAAAGCCCACATGACTTATATTGTTATGTAAAACATAATCAACTCAAATATTGTTACTTAAGTTTAATAGTGTTTTAGAGTTTAGAGAAATTGAGGTGGGGGTTGCCTCACATTTCCATTCCTGTTTGCCTCATTTGTATATAATTATGTAGCGTATTCGTTTTTGAATGAAGAAATACTGCACAAAACGCTGGTTATGTCACCCATGTCAAACTGATGTGTTGCATAAGAAACATCTAATTATTCTCTCTCTTTAAAATGTCTTGTAAGTGGTTTATTGGAGGATTGTGTAAATGTTATGTGCTGATCTTTTCATCTGATTATCTGCTGAAAGGAATATCTGGTTAGGTGTCATTAACAATGAACTCATACATTGTGTGATGGGTATTTTACATATATGTGACCCTGGATCACAAAACCAGTCTTAAGTAGCATGGGAACATTTTCAGTAAAAGACAAAAATACATTGTATGGGTCGAAATTATCGATTATTATATTTTATGCCAAAAATCATTAGGATATTAAGTAAAGATCATGTTCCATAAATATATTTTGTACATTCCCTACCTTAAATATATAAAAACTTTATTCTTGTGAATGGATGGCCTGCTACAGCACCTCTGATTAACAACTTCAAGGCCATTTTCTCAATATTTAGATTTTTTGGCACTCTCAGATTCCTGAGTTTTAAACCATTGTATCTCAGCCAGATATTGTACTATTCAAACAACTCATACATCAACAGAAAGTTTATTTATTCAGCTTTCAGATTATGTAAAAATCTCAATTTCGAAAAATTGACCCATATTGACCCAGTTGTCCAGGGTCATATATCATGATTACATTTTTTTATAATAATGCAAGGGGCATTTGCAGCAAAAACAATGAATGATATTGAAGAACTGTTGTGCATACTGGACACACTTTTCACTTTGTATTTGTGTTGTCAACTGTTATTTGTGCTTATCACTGCTGAATCACTGTGTGTTGAAAGCGGCAAAGTGCATGAGTTTGATCTACCCGAGGGAGAGTGTGGTGTTTAGAAACCACTCAAAGTGTTTTGTAGTTTTAATGTCAAATAACCACATACACTGCTGAGATGAGGTCATGATTAAACTATATAAACATATTCTTTGTAGCATGTAACCTAATTCTATCATCATGGCTTTGGTTTAATGGTTTTGAGAATCACATTATTCAGTAAACAAGTTTCTTATTGCAGAGACGAGGTCGGCTGTTTTGTGTTGGCACTGTATGTGTAAGTGTGCTGAATTTGTTGATGGAGGATTAAAGGCTCTGTTGATAAGTGTGTCTGGGAGGGCATCTCTCTGTGTCTTTTATTATTACTGCTGCCCGTTTGACAAACTTTCTTTAGGTAACGTTACCTGAGTGCAGTCAGGTAGATCACTGTCTCATTATTCTCCTGAACTGGTAGCGATCACGTATCACCTAGTTCGGTGCGTGGTTGAATAAAGAAGTTTTATTTGCTGGTTTATGATTCACTGAGATACTGCTGAGAGCATTTCGATGACAATGCAGATGATTGTTTGTGTTCCAAGGACATTCGGCTGCTAAAAATGTCACACCGGTGAGGATAATAGAGTTGATTAAAGGTGAAAAGGGATGATTAAAGACAAACAGAGTTGATTGTAGTCGTGTTGTATTTCCGTCTGAAAAGAGGTCAAAGGAACAGCACTGCATTTTTACAGACACCCTATTTGTTCAAGTGTGCGCTGACTGACTCCCTCTTGCACCCACAGCATCCTCTTGGCAAGACTTCAGTTTGGCCACATAGCATCTTTCCTCCATAAATCCAATGGAGACATTTTTCGGTCTGCGTTTCCGGCGGAAAGCCCGTGATCCGAGCAGACGCAGGCGTTCCGTCGTGTCAATTCCTGCGAGTAAAGCGCGCCGTCGCTCCAGTGTGGGCCTCCCCTCAGCCGGTCTAGCTCAGAGGCGCAGGTCCAGCACTCAGCTCCAGATCAGCGACGTGCAGGCAGTGGCCTTGCAGCACGGAAGAGGGCACTTTGCCAGGAGAAGGTCCAGCGGTGCGACAGCTTGTCTGACCCCTCGGTTTTCTATCCGACGAAGACAGGCTGCCAAACACCGCAGTATTCACGCCCAGCTCCTCGGGCCGTCTCTGCTCCTTGCCAGTGTGGTGCAGATGAGCAATAAAAGTCAAGATCCTGAAACGGACGATAAGAGTGCAGAAGAATATTTCTCAGATAGCGACGGCAGTCAGGAGGAACTAGAGCAGGAAGGGGTGGACTTGGAGACAGAGTCTGAAAAGTGTCGGACGTGGTTTGCTCAGGGTTTGGTGACTGGGGAAAGCATTCAGCCCCGGCCTCTTATCCGTGCACCGCGTTGCCTGCGGCGAAACTCCTCTCACCTGCTGCCGGCCGAGGCCGTTTATCGAAGCCCGGCATTTTATGGGGTGTATGGGCGTTACCGTAGGACCAGCCAGGCAGGTGGATTGTGGACAGGCAGGCGAAGTTCTGCTACAGCTCGAGGATCAGTTGCACTGTACAGGAAGAGGTCCACTTTCTGCCCAGATTTCACGCTTTCACATGCACTGCAGGGAACTTACTACAACCCTCAGACTGACACATGGAGTGGGTTCCTCTCGTATGTAGAGCACTAACTACAGCTGTATGTTTGTCTGTGTGTGTGTGGGATGCAGATGTAAGTGAAATTTTTATTGAAAGCTGTTTGGAGATTTTTCGCACAATGATGCTGTTTGTGCATTTGTGTGTGCGTGTGTGTATGTGTCGAGAAATGTTGCGAGATTGAAGTTTTCTACTTCAAGTACTTATTGTTTCACCCTTGCTTGGCTGTGCCTTTGTGTGACTTTATTCTTGACACGAGATGTCAAAAGTTGCCATTTCATACCATACATTTCTTTATCATGGGGTGTTTCCAAGGGGAAAAGGCCATTGGGAATCGTCCACATGATATTTGCAAATCAATTAAAGAGTTTAAAAAAGCCCTATCAAGTTTTGATAACCCCCAATAATTGAAAACGCCCCTTTTTGTTCTGCAGAGACCCCACACCTTATTCTATCTTTTTTAGGGCCATGTTTTTTTAGGTTAGGGTGACAATAAATGCCATTTTTCCTGGACACATCCTGCCCAAGATCTCAGCTGCATCCTCCTGAAGTCCAATTTGTCGATTGCATACGTCATTGAGGTTTATTATTTCAGGAAAGCAACCGTTACATTTCAAGGTAACAACAATGTTTTTTAACTGCAATTAGAAAACGTCAATGACGTATGCGGTCAACAAATGCGACCTCAGGAAGACCCAGCCGAAATCCTGGACAGGACGTGTCCCGGAAAAATGTCATGTATGATCTCCCTATTTTAGGTACACGTTCTTTATAGATGCACTTGTGATGCACACCTATAATATCGATCATTTTAGTATATTGTTAGCGACACATTTACTGAAGTCTGTTTGTGTAATACATATTTCAGGCCCATGCATTGGCTTACAGTATATTATTATTTTTTGCTTGTTTTATGGGACATGTCTTTATTTCGTTTGCTTATAGGAAGGCCATCGCCAAGTCAGGCCTACAGCACCTCTCATCCCACCCCAGTGCTTCAGTCCTACCCAAAGGGGATACAGACAGAGAAATACGCAGTACAGTGGACTGGAGTGTGAGTAACAAACCTTATTATAAATCCAATAGGACGATTAAAGAAGTCTGTTTTGCATATAGTTAGATACTCTGTGTTTGTGTGAGAGCAGGAATCGTCTCTGTACGGAGAGCACATCTGGTTCGAGACAAACGTCTCTGGAGACTTCTGTTACGTTGGAGAACAGCACTGTTACGCCAAATCACTGGTGAGTGTATGTTTAAATGTAGGATGCCAGTATAAGCTCCTCTTTATAAAAGCATGGCAAAGGTGCTACTGAAAAGATTAAATATGCAGAAAAAGAGAGAGAGATGGAATGAGAGACAAGTGGCGCCAGAAGTATTAGAGTGAAAGTGGCTCAAGATGGATGAGTTGTGAAGACTAAGCTCATGAATAATAATAAGCTCATGCTTATGTTGCTAGGTAATCTCACTCGACCAGACTGTCACGTTGCCTAATTAATACAAGCTCTTGAATATTATTCATAAATCAACGTTTTGGACAGATGTCAATGTTCTGTATGCTCTTGTAGCCTTTCTGGCATCGAAAAATAATGCTTAGCTAGTTTTATATTTGCACTAAGAGATGTGATATGAAAAAAACACAGTAATTGGTTATTGATTGTTAATTCTACACATATGATAATATTGTATAGATAGTAATTTAGCCTCCATACTCTTTCTCCACATCCCTACACGAATTTTAAGTGTGAATCATTGTCCAAAAAAGAGAAAGCACAGATAAAATGAGTCTGCTTTACCTTGTATTTTGGTTATTTTATAAACAAGGCATTTAAACAGATATTGTGATAATATAGCCACCATGAGTGCTCTTGGTCATGATAACCGTGTGGTGAAAATCTGATATTGTGACAGCCCTGTTCGCACAGATTTTTTTATATCAGAGACAAGTGTTAATAAAGAACAAAAAATGGGTTAAATTAAAGGGAGTGATTGAGAGAGAGTTGGACGGAAAGAATTTATCATCATACTTTCATATGGATTAAAATAATTATTTAACTTCCTTTTCATAAAGGTGTAATGCTGACCCCTGGAGGGCTGGTAACAGAATACTGTATATTGTATAGTTTGTGCAAGAGTTGATGATGTACATCATATCATTTTGTATTTTGCGATAGTTACTTTGCGATAGTTATTTTATCACCTGTGACCTCATTCAGACCTCAATCTCTTTTTCTACCTCCCTTTGTCCTATTTTTCTTGTCACAGCAAAAGTCTGTTGCTCGGAAAAAATGTGCTGCTTGCAAGATTGTCGTTCACTCCATCTGCATTGAACAGCTGGAGAAGGTGAGTCCTGTTTCCGACGGCAACACTAAGGTAGAGGCATGATCTGACAATGCATCACAAACCATACATGTTCCTCCCTTCAGTTATTGGACTGGAATGCTCCGCCTCAAGGGGAGGGGCTTGATGAGGTGCCCCTCAAAGACCCATCATTCAGAGTGAGAAACCCTCTAGGTTTTTTCGGCTAGGCTAATGGATCACTCACACTTTCTGATCTTAGCAAAGATTGATGGCTGTCTGGCTTGATAAACCTTTGTTGCATGCTTCGTAAGCGTTTGCGGAGAAGTACCAGACCCTGATTACATCTGGAGCCGCTTTAGCCTTTGAATGTGACGTCTTTTGTCTCTCTTTGATGTCGAGATTTATAATCGGTTTGAAGGTAAAAGCGTGAGGTGTTACGTTTGAAATGATAGAACACAGAAAGGTTTTCTTGCCAGACATACTCTTTCTTTCAGCAGTTCATTGATCACTCTGATCGGGCAATAGTTTAAGTCCAACTTTGTTACATCTGGGTGGATTTTCTTATTTTTAGGCACATATTCCATATAGCACAGGTATGTGATAGAAATTGAATCTGGATGGACTTTGGATCTGGATGGATCAGGTGTTTGGGGCTGATTGTGGTGAAATGATGTTTGATCAGGGATGGTTTTAATCATACTTAACACTAACCATGCTAACAAACTCATAGAAGCACTACATGAAGAAAAACATTAGGCAGGTGGTTTTGGTTTGTTCATGATTTTCCGTACTTTAATACAGTTCTGTCGTCATATTGCATTTTTTTAAATTGAAAAATGTCTTCTTTCTACATGTGGAAATAACGGGCTATGTGGGAAATCTTCTAATCTGATCAAATATGTTTTCTTGAAAACAATCCTCATTTTTATAATGAGCTGTCAAAGCTCAGGGACGATGTTAAATGGTATTGCTGATGATGTTGCATTGTGTTTGTCTTTCAGATAAACTTCAGATGTAAACCATCTTTCAGGGAGTCAGGATCACGAAACATTCGAGAAGTGAGTTCTCTCTCTCTCTCTCTTTCTCTCTGTTCTTTCTTTCCTTTCTTCATTTAATTTCTTAATCTCTCCAAATCAACCTTTTTTCCTAATCTTGTTTATGTTAAACCATCCAGAGCTCAATAAACAGCCAACAGCAATGCTCTGATTTTTGTTCCATTTTCAGGTTCTCAAAGCTTCATTTTTGTTATGTATACGTTCAGTGTACGGATCATTCACTCTTCCTGTTGGGGCTGATGCTGTTTGCTGTTTACATTTTGAAATGTTTGTACCTTATGAATTCTTTGTTTCTTTCACATCTACATCTTCTGTTTTCCTTTCCCAAATCATTTCTCTTGCTTTCCCTGCAATAATCCACCCTGTCACTCCTGTTCTCCATACCTTGCTCCTCTGTGTGCACTCACTCCTCCTGTATCCCATCATGCCTTGGTGGGTTAGTTCACCTGGCACCGTAGAGCTTTCAGAGGTCACCGTTCTCTGGAACGAATGAGAGGTGCTGCAGCTAAATACAGTGCATGCACCTCTCTCACACAGGTATCACACACATACCTGAATATCACACCAACATATTTACTGTATGTCCCCTAGCTGAGAATACCTAAAGTACACTTTATTTTAGAGAACGTGGTAACCTAAACCCAAACCCAATCAGTTCTTGGCCTAGAAACTCCTCTAAAAGTTTTTGATGAAATCTTGTGTCATGTTTTTATGGCAGCCTGCAGTAGTGCGACACCATTGGGTCCATCGGAGAAGACAGGAGGGCAAATGCAAACAGTGTGGAAAGGTGGGTAAACAGATCTTTACTGGAGGTGTTTTGTGATAGAACATGATCACAGGTATATCATAGGATATATTAAATTGTACATTAGTGACTGAGTTATAAAGTTTGTAGACATGTTCTTTGATTTCTGTCTGCAGGGGTTTCAGCAGAAGTTTGCCTTTCACAGTAAAGAGATTGTAGCCATCAGCTGCTCCTGGTGCAAACAAGCAGTATGTTTCTCAGCTTGTATATGTTGTTTTAGTATTGTATGGAATGTAAATGTATGTGTGTGTGTGTAACTTGTCTGTTTCTCTGTCTGCGTGCAGTATCATAATAAGGTGACATGCTTCATGCTGCAGCAGATAGAAGAGCCGTGTTCATTAGGAGCACATGCCGCCGTTATAGTACCTCCTACCTGGATCATACGGGTTCGCAAACCTCAGGTAATGCATGGTTTGTTTTTCAGTGTTTTGTTAGCTTTGTATAGTGGCTGGCAAGGTTCGCCGCCTTCATTTTTTAGGGGAAAGCTTGAAACTGCATTAGATAAACTTGCAGAATGAGAACTGAAGATGTAGGGGTTTGGTTATGTGATGTTACTTTGCTGTCTCTCAATTTTAGTCATCACTAAAATCAAGCAAAAAGAAGAAACGGACATCTTTCAAGCGCAAATCAAGCAAGAAGGGAGTAGAGGTATGATTCCAAGCAATTCAATTACATTTATTCATAATACATGTTTTAAAGTATCTTCACCTAGAATTGTGACTTACTCGCCTCTCAGGGAAAGTAGGGAAGAACTCATTCGGATATGCTGTGACACATAAACATACATTCATAAATCGCATGACAGCGATCTTTGTTTACCTGGGATGATGCTATAGTAAATACCACACTTTTGCACTTTACATCTCTTTCTCTTATCAGGAGGCTCGATGGAAGCCCTTCATAGTGAGACCTATTCCCTCTCAACTCATGAAGCCATTGCTGGTGTTTGTAAACCCAAAGAGTGGAGGAAACCAGGTATTGTTGATGCTATTATTATTGTTATTGTTGAATTTATTATTATTGTTACTAGTAGTTATAGTATTCCAACTCTCTCTCTCTTGATTTTTTTCCCAGGGAGCTAAAATCATTCAGTCCTTTATGTGGTATCTGAATCCTCGGCAGGTCTTTGATCTCAGTCAGGGGGGTCCTCAGGAGGGGTAAGTAACTACAAATGAAATGCCACAGAAGAGCATTTAAACACCATTTCATCCGTGTGACATATTAATCATGTTTGCATGTTTGTCACGTGTTTTTCTTTTCAGTTTGGAGATGTATCGCAAAGTTCACAACTTGCGAATCCTGGCCTGTGGGGGAGATGGGACAGTAAGCCTCTGATCATATTATGTACATGTTAGATGAGTTAACTACATAGGAACTATTACCCTCTCCAGCAGGGGTCAGAACTGCAGTTTTAGCTGAGCAAGGGAAGATTCCCCTCAGTCATAGGTCACGTTTTTGAATCAGATGAGTCATGTGTTTGAGGAGTTTCTGACATGTACCGCTGATATGTGTCCTGATTTAACCCATGCTGTCACATCTCCATAATCCATTTGCGTGAGTAATTAAGAGCCTTAAAGTGCGGATCCAAACGCAGTCATATTTCACACCGTGACTTTGATCCATGAGAGAGAAGTACAGGAATAACTGAATTGCCTTGAGCTCAACATAAATAAGGAGTTTTAAACCACCTGTCTCATCAGTCTTCCTCCACCCCGCTGAGCAGCATCACTTTTCTGAGAAAAGCACTTCTCCCACTTTCTCTGTGTTTTTATGATTTTACAAAACAAGATGTAAACAGTCAAACTAACCCGTTTAGGTATTAGATTAGCATTTATTTATTAGGTTTGCTCAGTACAGTTTGTGCAGGATGTGAATTTATGGATTTGAAGATATTTTGTGGGTCTCTCTCTTTCTCTCATACACTCATGTTGAATGATGCTTTGTTTTAGGTGGGCTGGATCTTGTCCACTCTTGATCAGCTCCAGCTTAACCCTTCGCCTGCAGTTGCAGTGCTCCCTCTGGGCACAGGAAATGACCTCGCTAGAACGCTAAACTGGGGTGGGGTGAGTGATACTTGTCTGTCTATAAGGAGAGGGTTATGTGCGCAAACAGACACATCCAAACCAAACACCCATCTTGTCAACTTTGCCATGTTTGTCACAGTAAACTGATATTTTCCATAACTGCATATAAGCATCCTACAATCTGCTCAATATGTATTCAAACCAGTTTGCTTAATGAGCTTTTATATAGAAAATGAACATGCTAAAATATATATGTGTATATTTGCGTAGGGTTACACAGATGAACCTTTAAGTAAAATTCTGTCCCACGTTGAGGACGGGAACATTGTCCAACTAGATCGATGGAATCTTATTGTGAAGACCAACCCGGACGCAGGACCAGAAGAAAGAGATGAGCAGGTGACAGACAAGGTAAAAGCTCCACCCACCTCTGATCTTTCAATATGCTGCGCTTCTTAACACGCAAGCCCAAAACAGCTGTATGTTTTACATGTAGAGTACATGAGTGTGATTTCTGCTCCACAGCTCCCCCTAGACATCTTCAATAACTATTTCAGCCTTGGTTTTGATGCTCATGTGACCTTAGAGTTCCACGAGTCTCGAGGTTGGTGTGAAGACAACAACCTGTAATATCAATGTGTGCATGTTTGTGCATCTTGAAAGTTTTTGTGGAGCATGCAAGCTCAAATTAATTGTGTGAATTGATATAAATGACGTTTTTTTTCTTGTATTTTTCAGAGGCCAACCCTGAGAAATTTAACAGTAGATTCAGAAACAAAATGTTCTATGCAGGAGTAAGTAACACACACACTTGAGTACTGGATCCATTAACACAAGCTAATGAATTAAATTACTGCATGCACCCGTTTTAATTGCAACATTAATAATTATGACAGTGAGATCGTGCTGACCTCTTTACACCTGAAATTATTACCCACCTTGAGTGATCACAACTTGTGGGCCGAGCCCAAGACACATCATTGTTTACACCTGGTAGTGTATCATGCTTCTCATTTGTCTCATGTGACCACTTGTGAGTCATGACACGTTTATAAGGTGCGATTAAAACATCAGCACAAACGGTTATGCTTTTATATTTAAATCTTACATTACAAAACATGTCAAGCAGAATGGATCTTTCATGTTGATGAATGGTTATATTATTTTAAAGCCTTGTTTTAGCATAATGGGTGATTGACTGGGTGTGTGGGCTGTCGTTGTGTGTGGACTGAGGAGCATTAGAACAGATTGGAGTATTCACACAGGCACGCACATTCTCACACAGGTTTTTAGTCTTTTAAAGACTTGTTTCGACACAATGAATGATTGAAAGATGATTGGACGCTCGTTTGCATCAGCACAGATTAGTGTTTACTGTGATGTTGTCCTTGAAATAAGTGTCACATAATCCAGTCACATGATGTTGTGGATGTTGTTTATGATAGGATCACCCCCAAAGAATAATAACAGGTGTAAACAGTGTCAGTAATGCTAATAACAATAGAGATACACATAATGTTTTTCTTTTTTTTCTATAGACAGCATTTTCAGATTTCTTGATGGGGAGTTCAAAAGACCTGGCTAAACACATAAAAGTGGTGGTAGGTACAGATAATAATCTGAATAAAGAGGAAATCTGTGTGTATGTGTACAGTATGTTTGGGTTTTTAGACTTGTCTCTAAGTGCAGTATTTGCATGTTTATTTTTGCTTTTATTTCTCTTGGGCTTTAGGGCTCAGAGGAAGTGTCCAGGCATTAGTGTAAAAACTTGTATTGCTACTTATATAAGACTATTTATTAAAGCCTCAAATTAAAAATACTGTTTTGCTCTCATTTTTTATAGTGTGACGGGACAGATTTGACCTCGAAAGTCCAGGATTTGAAGCTGCAGTGCCTGGTCTTCCTTAATATTCCCAGGTTACAAACTCTGAATTCTGTCTCTGTATCTTTCCTCTTCTCTGTTTCATGTCAGTTCTTTATTCATATTATTTGTTAACATGTTACTTCTGCCGAAAATGTGTGTGTGAAGAATCTGTATGTTTGCTTCAACCTCTCAGGTATTGTGCGGGCACTATGCCGTGGGGAAATCCGAGCGAGCATCATGACTTTGAGCCTCAGCGCCACGACGATGGCTGCATCGAGGTCATTGGATTCACGATGACATCACTGGTATGCCTCACTGTGGTTTTAGATTGACTAGTTGATACGTGTCTTTTCGAATCACGTGTGTGCATTTTCTTTGCATTATTCTGTAGGCCACTCTGCAGGTCGGAGGTCATGGTGAGAGGTTAAATCAATGTCGTGAGGTCACTCTCACCACCTACAAGTCAATCCCCATGCAGGTGGATGGCGAGCCTTGTAAGCTAGCACCGTCTGTAATTCACATCTCCCTTCGAAACCAGGCCAACATGGTACAGAAAACCAAGAGACGCACATCTATACCGCTGCTCAATGAGTGAGTGCATATTGTATGCAAGAAACGCTCATATCTCTGTAGGATTACATACACACAGGATTCTAATACCAAAATTTTTAAATGAGATTAAAATAGCATGACGACTGTTCAAATAGGCACCATCAAAATGTATATACAAATGTACACCTGAAAATGGAGTCTTTTAGCAAAAAACCTAAACTGGTTTGATGTCTCGCTCTGTTGAGCTGTTAAGTTTATTGGGAAACATAAGCTTTCTCTGTCACATTACTTTCACTGTATAAGTATATAAGTATAAATACCTGCTATAGACAGACAAACTCGTTTTAGTTTACTGAATCAGATAATCATGCTCTCAGAGGTTTTGTTAATTTCACACCCGGGCAGCTCTGTGAGGAGAAAGCACAGTATTGATGGCAGATATAGTCCTGTAATGAGACTCCTGTTACAAAGCAAATCAACACATTTTAAAAGCAATGTTTAGTGAGGCAGAATAGTACAGTACAACAAACCTACGTGCCAAATATTGCTGTGAACTTCAATTAGTGGGATGTTTGTTAATGTTTGTGTGTTTTATGTTTGTGTTTTCCTGTTCTGTAGTCAGCAGCCATTTCCAGAAAGGTTACGGATCAGAGTGAGTCGCATCAGCATGCATGATTACGAAGCTTTGCATTATGACAAAGAAAAACTCAAAGAAGCTTGTGAGTATGAAATACAGCACACACACACATTCTTATCACACTTAAACATGTGCGGCCCACTTCCAGTTCACTGCATGGTGAAAATTATTAACTCCTGTACTAAGAAATCCTGTTTAGTATTTTTTATAATGTGAATGCTTAGGGACCATATGCATTGGGTAATAATCATATTTGCATGATTTATGTGCGTTTGTGAGATAAGATAATTTGTTGCATCTTAAATGGGTATTTGTACCTCACATCCGAGAGCAGAGATTTACATTTACATTTTTCTTTTTAATTTGCATGTTTCAAATAAATTGTGTTAATGTCTTTTAAATATTTAAGAAATCTGGTATTTCTTTTTTTTCCTTCCATTCTGGCTTCTTCTTAACTATTAACAGTCTACTTAGCGACTTGGTAAATTGCATTATGGGACACAATGTGTAAAAAACGATACCTTGTTTCAGACAATGGGCTATATGCATGCTTGACTTCCACGTTTCACAGGAAGAACAGTTTCCGGTTGGGTAGACTTAAAGTGAGAAAAATGTTTAATTTAGCAGATGGTGTACATTGCGGCACACAGCAATGGTATATAGAAGTGCTTTTCTACCGTATTTTAAACAATACTTTCATAGGTTAACATTTCGTTATAACATTCAAATATGGTTGAACACCACTTCTATATACCACTGCTGTATGCCAACCGGAAACTGCCAAGGGTTCTTCTTGTGAAACCAACGTGTACACTATTCGCAAGCTGCAGTTTTATTTCTCAGCACTAGGTGTCCTCCCATTCCTGCTGTGAGTGTTATCAATCACTACTGCAGGAGTTCAGTGAATATATTGAGATTAAGCTTTGTGCTGCTGTTGTGTTATGACATAAAGCATTTTGTGCAAAATTCATCAATGGTGTCAAAGCCTTTTGTGTTTTTATACATCAGGATCCTTTTTCAAAAGGACCATAAACTCTTCAAGAAGAACTGTCTGGTTTTTTTGTATAGGGGCTTTTGTATCCCGCTAGTGTGAGTGCAATAAAACAACCAGCAGATCTATGTTAGTACATCTTTGTGTGTCTTTGAGTGTGAAGGAGACACACAAAAAGATTTTAGGTTACAGTTGTTCTGTACTCTATACAGCACCCATCACTCCATCTCCTGTTTTCAACCCTTCTTCACTCTTCTGAAAAGCTTTGACAATCCCATCAAGAGAGAAAGTAGAAAACAAATCTGAAATTTGAACAAATTTCACATGTTGCTAAGCAACCCAACATTCTTCAATGAAAGGGACCTCTCCCATCTTCTCTCTCTCCAATTCCCTGCTCATTTCTGCCTACTGTTGCTTTTTCGCCCTCTCTCTCCTCCGCACCACCATGGCACAGAAACTTTCCATCCTCTTGTGAAAGCTCATTTAATTTAGAAATATGATCCTGTCTTTCTGAATCCTTTGACACTGAGCAGGATCTGTGTCTCAAGTTGGGGTAGACCATGAGTAATGCTTGTCCAGCTTTGAAACAAACTGTATCTTCATTACATCAAGGATGAATTGAAAGTGTGTTTCTCAAAAGTGACATACAAGCAATCTTTTCATATTTTATCAGTGACAAGACAAATGTACCCTCAGCAAACCCTGCACAAGCCTTGAAATTTCATCATATTTTCTGCTAGTAACAGCAGATAACAGCAGGATTAGAGCCTTGTGTCTACAGAATGCCTGCAGATAGTCTGTGCAGATGAAATTACCACATCGTTTCCATCACGTAGAATTACTGTCTAGACCTGTGGATTAGTTTAAATGAGCTTGATTGAGCCTAAGCAATTACTTGTTGGACATGGCAGATTCAACCGCCGTTAATCATATTCACCAACCTGACATATGCACAAGGACCTACATTGATGTGGAAAGATTGCATGTAAAACATAAATAATACTTCAGTTCTTTCTTTTCTGTGATAAGTGTGTCCCGAGAGGAAAATATAGGATACTGTATGTTTTTCCAACACCGCACAATAGCCTGTTATTGTGAGAATGATAGAATGATTCTTTATTCTCTCCATCTCTTCCTTAACACCTTTTTTATAATATTTCTTTTTCCATCTTCATTTTAGCAATCCCACTGGGCCTCATCGTTGTCCCTGGAGACAGTGATCTGGAAACCTGCCGCGCTCACATCGAGAGACTACAGGAGGTAAAAAATGAAGGGGTGGAGTTAATAGATGGAGTGGGGTATAAGATGAGAAATGAGAAAAGGAGAGGACAAGATAAGATCGAGGAGGAGAGAAGTGCTAGAGTTTGATTAATGATGAGAACAGTCAGTCACAGCGAGAATATATCGACGTGGAAGTTATACTGCACCACAGATACAGTAAAGAGATTAGATCGGACCCTTTCACTTCATCCCAAATTCATTCTTTTCTTCTGTGGAAGACCAATAGTACCGTTTAGAAATAAAATGAAGAATCAATTGACCATTTTAATCATAAAATGAATGTAAACGGATAAATCACTTTTTAAATTGAGAAATTAATAGAGATATTTAAAATGGTTTTGTAATTTGTGTTTTAAAATGTAGTTAAATTGAACAAAAAAATACGACATTTAAAAGTCATTTTTAAACGTATAGATGCATATTCTTTAGGGAAAGGTTGAAGTGATGAATTATGCAGAATATTGTTTGTTTTTGTTTACTATACTCGAGGCAGAGCTTTGTCTTAGAGGAATATTTCACCCCAAAAATAGAAATTGCTGCATTTCATTATTATTCAGACTACTGTTGTTCCGAAACCCATATGATTTTTCTTCTGTGGAAAAGAGAAGGTGAAGACTATCCAGCCCATTTTTGTCAATGTAATACAAGTGAACAAAGAATAATTCACAAATATCATTCTGAGCAGTTTGAAGGACCCTAGGAGGTTAAGTAGTGTGATAGTTTGTTTAGTTTCTGTTTAAGAACTCCGTATTCTTCATTCACTCACGGATAGACTGTTGGGAATTTGTTCATTCGCTACAATGTTTGGAAGATCTTATGTGATTATCTAATTCTGTATGATGATGATGTGTGGGTTTAAACCGATGAGTCGTGTGTATGATCTGACGGATTTCTAATTCAATGGGGTCTCCTGCAGGACTTTGTGTCGTGCAACCCATCTCTGCAGCGACTGGTGCTCCAGGTGGGTGAGACACCTGATAGGTGAGATAGGCACACCTGGAGCACTTTCAGGAACAAGACTGGAAATAGAGCCGTAAAGACCTATTAGTATTTGATGGACATTCCTCAGTAAACTTCTGCAGCACTTTTGTGTCCTCAAAAACTAGAAAGGGTCCGAGTCAGATATGTTTACTTTGAAAGGGGAAAAATTCTCAAAAAGATCAAATAAGCAAAGAGTTTGTTTTCATATAGAGCTTAACAATATCCCCAAAGCCGAATATTCAAAAATTCATCCTAAATCTCTTCCACATCCTTCTCTGTGAGATTAGAGTGCTCTCCTAGAAACTACTTTGTTTGCAGATGTGCAGAGAACCCTCACTACATCTATTCCCTCATGACAAACTTCAATTATTCATAAATTACAGTGAGAAATAAATCCCCCTACTCAGCCCACCATCCTGTGGATATTTCCCATGAGTCCTAAGTGCTCCCGAGTGCCCTGTGTGGTTGAAAGCCTAATCTTGTATTGGGCTTTATTGAGAATGGTAGCTTAATACTATAGGTGCATGCAGGTGTTGTGTTCACTTTGTGTTTGTGGATTCTGTCAATAGTGAATTGTAGTTTGTATATTGTGTGGATGTCAGATTATTGGACCCAGTTGCATGACTTTGATGGCTAAGTTGTAGACCTCCAAATGGCAGTTTGGAATTTTAAGAAAAGAGATGAATAGATGTATGGAGAAAAGTCAGCTCTGTGTGCGTACTTCATGTGCTGTTAGTCTGCTGTGAGTTACATAAACTGGCACTAATCATAACTTTTCTTCTCTCTGCTATCAACCTTTCCTCTCTTGCGATCTCCTGTATCATGCTTTCCTCCTCTCTGATTCTCAGGAAGGTGACGGGACCAAATCAAAGCCTTTGTCGTCTCAGAGGCTGTCAGCCAAATGGTGCTTTCTCGACTGTGAGTATTTCTTTCTGCTGTGCATTGAGAGGGTCAGATCTGTAATATTATGTTTATGAGCATGGCTTTGTGTATATTTATACATAGAAACATGTTTTGTTTCAGATTTTTTCAATTTGAATGATCATAGCTGGACTACATCGTGGTTAAACTGTACTATCCCGTGCTTTGATGCAAATACTATAGTTAAACTTCCCTAATATAGTAAAAATATTGTTCATTTTCACAAGGGTTTTATTGAGATATCAGCAGATCATGCAACGTATGTACTTTTCAGAAAATATACACACAGGAATTGATAAGAGGAATTCCGATTTCTTTTCCTTTCGATTCCAAATTGCAATTGATTTTCGATTCGCAACCCTACCAGTTTGTCAAATATTCAATGATAATAAGGGGTTCCAGTGATTACTGTAAGGACTGAATTAGAGAGTGAACTGCGTGTCTGCATTGATGATCTCTTTGGGTCTGTGAGCTTCATCAGGTCACACCTGCAGATCTGTACAAGCTTTGTTAATTTATGAAAAAAGGCATCACATATGCATGAAGGCATGTTGTCCCATGTGCCTGTTTGCATCCATGTGCCTGTTTGCATATTTATGTAGTAAAGTACTGTAAATGCATTCAGAAAAAGAGAGTGCCGCAGGGATGTCATTTTTTTTGTAGGCCAACCTGGAAGTTTGCGGCATGCTAGTGCCTTATAGACTTTTGCCGTAGACTTTTGGAAGATTGCATTACATAAGCTCTGTGATTCACGGGGTATAATACTTGTCTATCAAGATAATATTTACAAATTTATACAACATTTGTTATTTTTCAAGTTTTAAAACTGTACAATCGGCAGAAGTAAAAAGCGAACATAAGGCTATAAATAAACTACACTATGGTCTCTATGGGCTCTATATCAACATGACCACCACCAAGCCACCAACATCTTTTTAAAACCTTTTTAATAAAAAACATGTTGCCTGATAAGTAATTACTCCGCATTTAATCTACAACCACATTTTTAGAGATGTGTACATGTCCATTATTTCATCGCTTTCCTTCTGAAACCAGGAATGTCCAAATTCTCTGTTTTTCAGGAAATTTGGACACTGTACTTTTTAAACACATTTTAGTACTTTTTATTTGTAAGATATTGGCAAAACCCAGTGACAAACATAAAGGGTGACTAAAAATAATGATTTATAGCAACAAAAAAATACAAAATATGGAGATATGAGGTTTCTGAAGGACTGCAGCGATTTGTGAGATTTCTATGTGTGATGACGATGTCGCCCCCCGACAATGAATGTAGTCGCTTTTAATAACTTTAGCAAAAGATCATTTTTAATAAAATTAAAAGTAAAAAAATCCCCAGCAAGTTATAAATGGTGAGTTTTACGTCATAGAATATAACATGAAAATATTTTGATTTTTTTGACCACAGACCTATTTTCAGACATAACCAAAAAAACATTCAAAAAAACTCATTGACTTTGGGGCGATCGAACTGGAGGTGCTAGAATGTTAACTCGCTTCAGGGTTTTGCATACAAAAATGTGTCATCCTTCTGTACTCTAGAGTATTTAGATGGGGATTCAGTGGGAAAGTAAATTTTACTAGCACCTACGACATCCAGAGCTGCAGAGAAAAACAATTTGTGAAGGTCCTTCTGTTGCAGAATGAGTGCCATTATTCAAGCACACTATTCTGTCTCGCTGAGTTCACAGAATCCATCAGCACTTAAAAACATAATTCATGCTGGTATCTTTTTATTTTATTCTGTTAAGAGTTGAGACACAATTTGTTTTGGGATATTTTTATCTTTGCGCTACTGTATACCCACTAACTCTTTGTTGGTATCCCAGTGGTGCGAGTGTTTTAGCACAAAAGCAGATGGTATAAAGTGTATGACAGCACTCTCAAAGCTCTGTAGTAATCTGCTTTCTGATCAGTGTGAATCTGTGTGAATCCATCTGGATTAACGTCAAACCAATCTTAATTAAGCACAGGATCAGACTCAGGAGCTCCGGAGAACCAAAAGTCTGTCACTCTATTCTTCTCTATGATTCTTAATGGAAAGTTTGATGTCTTCACCTTATGTAGTAACACACATAAATCAGTGTGAGGAATATGAGCTGTGAAGAGTCAGACTTCCCTTGAGCAACACGCTGGAACTCCATCATCATAACACATGAATTCCGCATGACAGCTGAGTCACATTGACATAAAACCTAAACTGCTGCACATCATACAGGTGAAGTGACAGTACATCAGATCCTCTCTTGACTTGTGCTTTCACTCCTCCACTCCAGTCCCTCCAGTTCCTCCCACTCGTCCCCTCGTCTCCTGAATGTAAAGAGCTTCTGAGGGCTTTATTACATAGACAGAACTTTTCACCACAGTGATTGTGGGAGTGCTTTTGTTCTCAGCTCAGTGTTACGTTGCGGTTCAGTCTGATCCGAGACCAGAGTTATACAGTTTTAATGGCTTGTAAAACCTATTGTGCCCAGAGCACATATAGGGGCAACATGCCACTAGGGTGTAAGGAATCCAGTGCACAGAAACATTAATAGTGCTGCAAGTGTATTCTTAACAGATATGAGCATAAGCTGTAGGAAGTTTTTCTCTCTCTGTGGGGTTAATTTGCTTGCTTGAGATTGGAGATCTGTGGCATTGCCTTTTCTTGCTCATTATGAAGATTATAAGATGACTGTTTTGTCAACGCTACTGGTCGAAATACCTGGCCTGCCTCCTTTTAAGTGCCATCTGATTCAAGGCATGTGCTGTGAGCTTGTCTTTGGACAGATTTCATGCATTTGCATATTATTATATGACCTGAAAGTTAGAACTGAAGAGCTATGCTGTCCTCTAGTCATCGTGAAGGAGAGGACTGATTTGGGTTGTTCTTATCTTTTTTGTTTACAGCTACAACAGCAGATCGATTCTACAGGATCGATCGAGCTCAAGTGAGTCCTCCATACAAAAGCTTTTAAATGACAACAGTTACAATTTGGGGTGTCTACGCACACAGTGTTTTCACGTCTGTATGCTGTTTTATTTGTGTCGTCCCCTCAGGAGCATCTTAACTACGTAACTGAGATTTCTCAGGATGAGTTGTTCGTTTTGGACCCGGAGCTTGTCATCACAGAGACGGTGGGCACGTCACCAGGCATGCCAGACCTGGTGGACTCCTCTGAAGAAATGCCATCCGGTCTACACAAATTCGCCTTTCCTTCATCGTCCTCTTCTCCACCAAACTCACCTGGACCAAGGTGAGAACAGATAAAGACATTATAGAAAAAGAATACACGTCCGTCTAAAAAACATGACACTATTGAGCAAAATAAAAAAGGACACTATAGCAGAACTGCAATGTTTCATGTGTCAAATTTTGCAGCAAATATTAACTTTTTATTCTTGAGACACCTTAAACATAAACATACTTATTATCTGGATAATTTTACTGTACACATTTTACAATATGCGTCTACTTGTCCTTCTCCGTGTTCATTTTTCTTCATGTGATGTGTATAATGATGTTTTGATCATAAATTATTCAGTAGACCAGAAACAACATGTTCATTATTAACAGCAGTTTATAATTCAGATGCCTGTCTGTGTTAATGGCTATGCAGCATTGAGCCATCTGGTGGCAGTGTGGTTCTCATATTCGAGATTTGTCTGATTTTATTAAGAAGATTAATTCCACTGTACTGAGAACGGTAAGATTAACATCCACCTAGGGCATTTATAATCTCAGTTTCTGTAACGCTGTTTACATGTCCTTGAACACACGTGTGGGCAGGTTCGTACACGAATGTATTTGCATGTTTCCATGTGGGAAATGAAAATGGGATTGCGAGATTGCTTACGTAGAGGCATAATTGCGTGGTTCAGAGTGAATAAAACAGAGCATTTCCTGCAGCGCAGAGCTTGATCCCATCCTCTATTTATAGCTGCCTGAAAAAGTCATACAGCACCGCAGCTCTGCTAATCTCTTCTGTGTGTGTGTGTGTGTGCTTGGAGGGGATGAGAACGCATGAATATTTTCCTCTCTACATTTCTGGTTTTGTGGGTGTTTACGGTTTGATTTTTAAATTCTTAAAATTGTGTGAAATTGTCTTAAATTAGAATACTGTCTTAAACAGAATGGTGTTATGCCATCTTTATAATAGCTTCATCATTCAATAGTTTTTGTTCAATTTCAAGTACAAAGTGAAGTAAGGAGCTCCTGATATTTGGTGAAGTAGATGAATCTGTTGATGTATTTAGCTCATGTACCTCAGGAAGAGACTAATAGGAACTGATTGATTAAGATCATTAGATAGCAGTTACTGTAGATCGATGATGTGTATATGGGGGTCCTGTATCACCCAGCTGTTCTGAACCAGTACATTTGGGCTGAGGGCAGAGTATAGTGGTGTAATGTGTCCGGTCAGGCCTCTGCACCGGGCATAACTCTCCTCTGTTTATATCGTGATTGTGTAACCCATCAGACAGGAGTAATAATTTCTGGCTTCCAGTGGAAAACATTGAGCGAACACTAACAGCACATTCAGTCCTTTGTTTGTCCTAATACTGTTGCTGTCATGTGTTCCCTGATGGTAAGAGACCATCAGCCTTTTGTCTGTAGGTTATGTCCGTTTCAGTAAGAACAATGTCCTGGATCTGTCTGTCATGTACCATCTTGCATTTTAACATCCTCAAAAATATCTCATTACACTTGGAGTTGTAATGTAGAGTTGTCAACTTTCTCTCAACCTCTTCCTTGGGATCATCTGTCTGTATGTTCAATTCAAATTCACTCTCAGCCACATGGGTATTTAACATCAAAGGTTTCTTTATTTTCAGTGTAAGTAGGACTAATAAGCGTATGGTGTATTGAGCGCTGTTGTGTTATAAATAACACTGGCATACAGCTATAAAATGTCGAAATTGTGTTTTGTCTGAGTATGTGTCGTAGGTTATTTTCTTTTACAATGAGTGTAAACACATTTGTGTAAGCAGCATTACCGATTTCCGATTATACCCTTTTGCTTTGCTTTCTATTGCTTGGGCATTTTGTACTTAAAATCAATACTTAAAAGTAGTTTCTGAAGCAGAATTCTATTGACACGTATGTTTATGAAAAAGACCATTTTAGAGTTTCAGAGAACTGCAGCTAACCTTGTGAACGTTTTCATAAGGTTAAACATTTCTCAGAATTTTGTGTTTTTCTTTCATTTTCATATTTGCTTATTCTTATATGAACTAAGCATATATTTTAACAGCAGTTATCGATCTTTGTTTATGTAAGTTAATAAAATTTTTCTTTTCAGATTAACATGTCTGAATTATGTAATTATACTGTAAAAATGTTAAACTGTATGTTAAAATAGAGCAAAATTATCAATTTAATGCAGTAGTAATATTAGAATGTTGGCTTTCATTCATAAAATGATGTTGCTAAAGAAATCTGTTGTTTTTACATTAATTTGGAGATTAAATGTGAAAGTATGAAATATTAAATGATAAAAGTATTTAATGTAAAAGTATATCTAAAAACATTAATATTATGGCGATTAATCGTGATTAATCACAGGAAAAATGTGTGATTAATCGGGTTAATTTCTTTTATCGATTGACAGATTGATCAATTTAATACATGTGACCCTGGACCACAAAACCAGTCATTTAAATGTATAAATTATCTGAAAGCTGAATAAATAAGCTTTCCATTGATGTAAGGACAATATTTGGACGATATACAACTATTTAAAACTCTGGAATCTGAGTGTTGGAAAAAATCTAAATATTGAGACTCTGTAGCAGGCCATTGCTAAAAAGAGACAGGTTTGTTTTAGCGCTCTCTTTTGGCTTACCGCTGTAATGATGTTGATGAGAGTAGATAAACCAAAAAGCAGAAATTCTAAGCTTTACGTAGATACCCAACTTGAATATGACGACGTGCCGTTCAATTATTCGAAAGTCAATGCACACCTGAGATGTAACGGCCACTCAGCATCGCGTCGTAGCCGCAGTACCACCTCGGGGTGTGCATTAACTTTTGAATAATTGAACAGACCGGAGTCAACTAATACGCTTATACCACACTTACCAAACCACAGGACATTGTTCAAATGTTTATTTTCAATGTTTGTCATGTCATCGTCTTTAAAATGCTGTTGATGGTAGGACTACTTTCTTGCGCATCTCATTTCTCATAGAATGAATGGATTTGGACGGTAGAGCCACGTGGTGAGTGAGAAAAACCAGTGATAATAAATTATTTGTTCCTCCTATTGTTTCTATCTTCAGCAGTGAAATAAATCACGCAAACTTTTGAAAGAGTAGCTCTATCAAAATGATAAGTTATAAGCAGGATGAAGTCGAAAACAAACCAGTAGGCTATCAATGTTTACTAATGCATTTAGTTCTTCAATTTAGTTATTTTATTTATTCTATTTCAGTATATGTATTTCTTGTTTTTGAAATGCTTTGTTTATTGAAAGAAACTGCACACGTTTACATTTACAGTAAAGTTTGACATTATAAACATCAAGAGCACGGTGCTGTGTGCGGTCATGGCTACCCTATAACCCTATAACTGTAATGCGATCAGCAGACCTGGAACACCTTCATAGGTGTGCGTTTAACTGAAAGTTAATGCTCATCAATCGAATATTTTTGACCAATCAGATTGAAGCATTTAACAGCCCCGTGGTATAATGTTTTATATGTTTTTATTGTTAGGTCTTGTTAACTAACATTCAACTAATGTTATCAAATGAAACAATCGTGCGAAGTGTTACCCTTTAATCATGTTCTGTTTCTGATGCAGTTTGGCATTTATATTCAGCCTCTTTATCACACACATACATACAGTACACACACACACACATGTATGGCTCCTAATGTTTTTTTGGCATCATTGCATCCCTTAACTCCCTTGGGCTTGAAAAAATTATCTCTCGCCAAGCCGTCATTGAACATGCTTTTGTTCAATTTAGAATCACACAGAATTACTCATGAAAGGGATTTTAAATGAATAAAAAGAGGTAATAAGTCCATGTGTTGTTCTCTGTTAACTGCTGAGTTTGCCAGGGTGATATGTGGGTGAACACAGCGACAGGCCACACTGTCCTTTGGGTGTCTCGAACTGTTTCTGTAACGTTTTTCCACCCGTAATGTTTTTCCACTAATTAAGATCACATTGCTGCAGGCGATGAATGCACAAGCAGAGATCAAAGCAGAGTATCTCTCTCCCTCTCTCTCTCTCTACTGTCATCTGTTAGTTTCACATTCTCTTGTGTTTGCTTTTTTAAACAATAGCAATCATTTGTTTTGTGGTATATTAATATTTTTGTTGTGTCAGCCTGACTGTGTACAGTATGTTCTCTTTTGGTAAACATTCAAGCACATACAGTACATCATTACCTCTTCGTGATTTAGTGGCTGAACCTGTGACACTGGCAACACCAGTTTTATCATTTTCCACGAAAGGCCTTTGTTGGCCTCTGATATAATGACTGGCCTTTCTAGGGAGCTTAGACCCATTTTTATGACAGTGAAATATAACCCTTGATCATGTTTCTCTCTCTCTCTCTCGGCTTGTTTCTTTAGGGTTGCAGAGCTCCAGAGGAAGCGTGTTTCTAGTGACAGCTCTGTGGCAGAAGCGCTTGCACACAGTGACTCGCTCAGATCAGCCAAACCGGCTTTCAGCAGGTAGGAGGAACGCAAAAAATGTTTATGCTCTTCCTAAATCTCTGAAGCTCCAGTCGTGAGGATGAAACTGCCTTTTTTCAGGCTTAAAGTGATCTTTCTGATTACATTTGTATGGCCCAGAGCAGAAAAATTAGTTATATGATGCTCGGCTGGATGTTCTGTGGGTCTTCTATAGGTCTTTTATTAAAGTAAAACAGAGATAACTCCTCTCATCTTCTGTCTTCCCCTTTGTGGGTTACGTTTGTTTATAATATATATGTTGGGCTAGTTATACTGTTTTAAGTATGAAGTGTTAAATAATGTTATTCTCATATTTTATTCAACCTTGACAAGAAGACAAGTCAAGTTAATATTTGTACTGCTTTTTACAATTTGCATCATATCAAAGCAGATGTACAGGAAAAAAATATAGAATACAATATATAGAAAAAAATATATTTTTTCTGATTAAGAGACCATTCCAGATTTTCATTTCAAATCACCATTTCTAGATGTATTGCGGCCATTCCAGTCCAGTGTCTGTTAAATTTGATCTAAATCAAACCTCAGGAGTGACATGGAAAAAAAAGCATAACAAAAAACACGAAAACTGTGATAAAAATCCAGGTTATCACAAAAAAATGTTTTTTACATGAACAAATATTACTGTTGTATTGTTTAGAAGTGAATATGAACTTGTTTTCTTTGCTGTATTTGAGGTCTGAACAAATACGGAGCATCTTTTGTGTTATTTTCACTGGTTTCTCCAGTCCTTATGTTTTGCAAAAAAACGCAAATGGAAACAATCTTTTTATTTGACATTTGGGAGAAATATTGTTAAACATAGTGAATGTAGTTCACAGAAGGACACAAAAATCACCATTTTACTAAAACACACACCTGCTGTATAACGTGTAAATTCAGATAAACCAGAAATAATTTTGAAATGGTCTCTTTTTTCAGCGGCTGTAAATATGCACATATATATATATATAGGCATTTTATACTACCTTATGTTATAGAGTACAAAACGCATGGTATTATTGCAGTTTTGCTACAAATTATGTAACCTTTTGGTGACAAGCAATACGAGAACATCAGATGTGATTCAATACCTTAGATTCTTAAAGTATGCCATTCATTCCTCTGTAATATAAAGTATACCTTGTGTAAACATGCATGTGGTTGAGTGTGTGTGTGTGTGCGCAGATTTATTTTTAAATGCATGGTATAAAATCTTATTTACTGTGCAGAAATAAATTTTCACACTCTGTTTGTGTTTAAGTGTGCATGTGAGAGAGAGAAAATGTTTCAACTTTTTTGTTATGCAATCCTTGGCTGCATTTTATAGTTTCTCATTTCCTCTTGAGTGATTCATGAGAGCTATATGAGAAGGTTAAACTGTTGTCACATCTATTCCAATGATGTGTCTGTTATTAAAATACTACCATTTTTCATTTATTCTGTTTGGCTATAAGCCAACTGTGTAGTATCACTCATTTTTATCTTATATAAGCTGAAATCTCTTTATTGTCCCTGAAGTTGTGGAACTGCAGACTAGTAAACTCCAGAGCCACTTGCAATAGCTTCATTTTTACACTTATTTTTATGATCATTTATTTTCACGCTTGATCAGAAAGTGGGCAGAAAATTTCCGCTAACCCAGCACACACTACCCCTGAATCAACTGTTCTTCCTGTTATCAGGCAGGACAGAAAGACATTAGTCTGCTGTTTGATAATGTGTTCATCTGCATATGTAACAGGCAGAGGATGAAGAACGGTTCCAGCCCTAAAGAAAAACAAACTGACGGAGATGAACAGATAGAAGTGAAACGTGAAATGTTAGTTTTCACTGCCCAGAAAGCATAAGGGGTATCACTGCCTGACTGCTCTCTATGCAGAAATCACATTACAGATTTCCCTCTTGTGTGAAATCAGCTCTATAAAGTACAGAGAGCTCTCCTGAGCTCACACACCTTTGTGTTTATGAATGATGGGCACTTTGGATCTTATTAATTCTCTTTTATGGTCAGTGATATCTCAGATCTGTAGTTAAAGGCTGTCTATAGTGTCTAAGGTGTGTTATGTAACATTTGTTTTGGTGGTGAGCCAGTCTGCTTCAGCAGGGTCAGAACCACTGCCTGTCTGCGGGGAGGAAAAGCTGGCCCAGAGATAATAAAACTACTTTTGTTTGTGGTGGGGGAATGTGTCTACATTACATCACATACACATACTAGATGCTCTCTATGGCCAGACCTTAAAACCTGAATCAAGGGACAATGCCATTTGATTTCAAACACTCATACCTTTTTTCTTTTTTCTTGTATTGCGTTGTTGGTTGGTTTGTTTTTCTTACATTACTCTGTTTCTTAGATTGAAGTTACACTCCTTACCCTAAATATTAAACTTCCAAAGATAATTTCAGCCGAACCACTAAACATTCGGGACAGTCTCCATCAAACCTTTTTTGTAGATAATATTAGTGTTTAGTGTACTGGGTGTTATGAAATGTATAAATCATATACATATGATTTCATATTGAAAATAATACTTTCACCCACCTTGATAAAACTTCATATAGCAAAATAATTGACTTTGTTAATCGTTCAAGGTCATCCCATCCTTATTCTTACTCATCCCATTTATTTTGTTTTTAATTTTCTGTTCAACCTTTTGTTGTTGTGGTCTTGTGTTTTGTTTTGAAGGGCGCTGGGTGTTCATCGCTCAAATACAACAGCAGCAGATTTCAAACCGTCCGGCAGGTGAGACAAAGCTCTACTCAATCCTCTTTCTTTTTTTCATCCCTCTCTCGACCCTTTCAGGTTCTCTCCTCTCTTTAGATGTTAGCGAAAAAAGTGTTGAAAGAGCAGCTCTGCTCTTTTAATCCCAGAGGGGATAGTTACTGGAGGCCGGTGGCACTTTCTAACATGAACTATGAGTAAGTGTCATTGCTGCAATGAGGAAATGAACTCCAGCACAGCAGGATCACGCCATTTCTGTTGCTGATTATTATTTTTACCGGCCTGTTCTGTTCCTTATTAGGCCCCAGCTGTCTCTCCTGACATGACTCTCAGGGGCAAACCCACAACAGACACACACGCAAACATACACAAACCGGCAAAAGTTCTGCTGAAACGAAGTACGAGAGGAGTCTGATCTTGATCTGGTCTAGTTTGAACTGGTTCTTCTTTGCCAATCCCAGTCTTGTTCTGTCTTGTCTGGCATTCCCTGGTCCGATGTCTGTCATCCAATTGCCATACTGCTGTTACAGCTGGAATACCATTTGTTTCTGGAGACAGAATCTTAGTTGGTTTTGGACAGGTTTAGTATGGCATGTGCAGGCATAGAGACACCTCATTTAAAAAGTGACTGACAGAAAACCTCACTAATCTGTTCTTATACAAGACTATCTCTTCCGCTGCCCGTTTTCTACACTTCATCAATAACTCAAATCCGTTCGAGTTTGATTAAACTGGCAGCTTGCACTCTCACGCTCTCTTTGTATCTATTAGGAACACTGATTGGGTTTCTGTTGTCGTCTGTCGACTGCAATTAATTAATGCAGATTTTAAATGATGTTTTTCTGTCAGACGTAAATAAGGGATTTGCCTTTTCCCCTGTAATGGAATTACAGCCCGACCCAGGAGGAGCTCAAACATAAATGCGCACAACCGATACACAAAGCAAATAACAATGGCAGAAAGCGGGAGAGAAAGATTAGCCTCTTGTTTCCTGGCAGGCTTTTAATACAGTATCTCGCCTGTGTCTTGTAAATTGGAAGGTGCATAATAAAAGTAATATTGATTAAGAGAAGCAAATGAGAAAAGATACGCCAGTACAGGAAGGGCAGTTTAATGGGGCGTTGCAAACTTCATTATTAAGCCGAGATTCAGATGGTGCCAATGCCTGAGTGGACCCTACTGAGTTGAACTTTGACCCTACAACCCTTCAAATATTGAAGTCTTCTCTAATGGTATTGTATTCGCAGCATGGGCCATCAACCACCCCTCATTAAAACTGCTTCTGCTCGTAAATATCACAAGTGATTAGAGGAGAGCATTCCAGTCCACGATCAATAAAGCTGAATAAAAGCGGCGTAATTTGCTTTTGTATGTAGGAACTTCGGATTGTTTCTCAAGCTCGATAATCTTAGTGGGAGCTGGCGATATTCACACTGCTGTTCTTCTTGTGAACTAATAAGGGGTTTCTAGAGTCCTATTGAATAATTGGCCCCATGTCACATTTCTACTCTTTACGTAAATGTACTAAATTACTAGCAATTACAGCTAGCAAAAGCTCAATAACCCTTTTAAATCTGCTCCGGGCTGTTTTTTGAGTGCGTGACTGCATGCACACTGTACAAGGTGGCATATTAAAGTGTCTTTGACAGTGTGTGTTTGTGTGTCTTGTGAAAAAGGCTTAAGAACGTCCATTATTACATCTGCTCTCTGGGTTGCATACCAGAGAATGGTTCAGACATGTTTAAATACTGGCCGATCATTTAGTCTGAGGGAAAAACCATTATCAGCTTATCAGTCTCGAGGGCATGATGCTCGCATTTGCCCGGTTATGACGTGGATCTGATTGGTTGCACATGTATCAAACTATCGTGATATAGAAAGTCATCACATCTTACCTCATCATGTCGTGTAATGTGATTTTCTTCGAGATGCCCTTCCAAACCAAGCTGCGAGAAATATACCCACTTCCCTCCTGTGGGGAATAGGCTGTATCTCAGCAAAATGAACATTTTGGTCCTGGGACTTCAATGAAGGTAACTCATTTAATGTGTTTGGAGTGGGCTTTTCCTCACCCCATTGAAACTGTACCACAGCGCTGCTGTGAACTTCAGCCACAAGGTGAAGGCGGATTGCCCTTGCAGATCTGATTCCCCATGGCCTGCCAGCGATAGTTTATTGGTGTATTCCAACACTATTTGTCACGACACACTTATATGGAAAGACAAAGTGTGATTGATAGTGATGGTTTTTGATAGTCGAGAATGATGGTTTGTAGTTCCAGGGCTTAGAAATCCACTTATCTGAGCAAATTTCATCAGCCCTGTTGCTGAGGTTCGGCCTCCAGGCGGAGGACGCATGCAAACATTACATAAAAGGTGTGTGTTTTGGTAGACATGTCAGAGTCGGCCTAGATTTATGGGGCTGTGCACTGCTTTTAATTATGGGTCACACTCAGATTCCTGTGCAAACACACAAACACCTCCCCCCCACACACACTCAGAAACACATAACAATGAAACAGTGTTTTGTGGCTTAAGTGTTAGTGAACCCCTTTACCTTTTCTCTCTTTTTTTCACTCTGTCTCATTCGATCTAAGATAGTGTTTGATATAAAACAGTTTTGTGGTTTTTCACTCGACCGTAAGCTGACCTCCTTAACCCTTGACCCTGGCACATGAGGAACAGAGAGTTCTGAAATATGACTGCATTTCATCATAACTTTACATTCAATTCCTTAGATTTGTTGATACTTTAAAGGAAGGTTAATGTTGCACATTATTAAAGGGATAGTTCCCACAAAATGAAAATTCTGGCATCATTAACTCATCCGTTCATCATTTCAAACCTATATGGCCTTTTTAATTCTGCAAAACTTAAAAGAAGATATTCTGAATCTTGTGACGGACAACGGTGGCACACATTGATTTGCATTCATTTTTCGTCTGTACAATAGAAATGAATCGGTACCAATTCATTTACCATTATTTTTCAAAATATCTTCTTTTGTGTTCTGCAGAAGAAAGTCATACAGGTTTGAAATAACAAGCGAGTGAGTAAATATTGATAGAATTTTCATTTTTTAGTGTACTATCCCTTTAAGAAACATTCTTCAAAGCATATCATCACGGTCCTTGTACTGTATGTGTGGAGTGGTGAATATATTTTTTTAAATAATTAAATACTGTGATGTTAAAGTTGACAAGTACTTTTTTTTTTTACTTTAATAGATAGTTGGAATTTTACATATATTTATATCAGAGCCACATTTCTTCTGGCAAAGTTTAGGATTCATTCCCCATTGCTCCACCTGTCCCTTTGCTTTACTGTTCCAGCTTACTTAGCAGGGGGTTTTGTTATCATTCTGATCTCCATCATTATACACCAGCTCTTTGATCAAATATTCTTTCAGGTGAGAGCTCACAGAAGATGCTGCAGTCAGGTGGACATATGGCAAGTGAGACAGAGAGGATTTGTGTTGTCAGCAATATTATTACCATCATGACATTAGTCACACAGGCAACGCTGTCAATGACAGAGATGGAGCATAAATTGTTAGATCTCATTACATACATTATTATGAAATCATGTCTATCGTGTAATATCGTTCTGAAATGGAAGAAAGACTGAGAAGAGAAGCAACAGGATGATTCAAGTTAAGATTGATGGGTCAGACATTATTGTACCGTGTGATAGATGATGTCCCCCTTAAGATTTATTTCTGATGCTGGTTTAAACTGGATCACTCAACGATTTCTTTCACATCTCTTACAGGTTTGAGAAGAGCGCCCTGAGCAATACAAACTCTGGTAAGAAATCTAGGCATTGCTCTAGTTTCTTTGTCGGTGAACATCAAGCTTTAGAGAAAATCGCCTGCTTAAGGAAATATAACATTTATCCCTATAAATGTGAATTTAAACCCAATTATTTTAGTCTTTCTAAATCGTAGTCATGAGTCGTACATTACAGATGAGTCTTGGGGTTTCTGATACCTCAGCAAAAAGCAGATCATGGCCACGACGTAGAGCTGAGTAGCAGCTCCAATGGAAATTTAGCTCAGTAATGCTCCTCTGACTTTTATAGAAGGCGCCTGTTTAATGTTAAACGCTCTCTGGTCTCCGTTCCTCTTCTCTTTTTAATGAGCTGTTGCCTGTCTGGAGAGGGCATGCGCCAAGACTGCGCTGTTTTTCCGCTTACCTGGCACAGGGAGGCTAGGATGAGAGAGAGGAGGAAAGGGCTGTCTCAGTCTGTGAGGTGCAGCGAGGCAGAGCAGGTTATCATCACTCACATTGATCCACATTACAATTCAACGCAAGCTCCAAAGCCTTCCTGGCACGAGAAGAGCAGGAACACATTTCCAAAACCTGATTTGGCCCCGAGCACGCTTTCTCGAGACAAGAGGAAAGACTTTTTAACTTCAGTAAGCAGCCGAGTTTTGAGAGCTGGATTGGAGCGGGCATATCTTTAGACGCAGGCGTAGGTTTTGCCTCGCTCCGCTGTGTGCGTTGTTCCAGTATCCCAGCTGGGTGTTTTCATATTTCACCTCTCGAGGTTTACCAAGCTAAATGCAAGATTGCTGGATTAGAAAGGCAAATCTACAAAGGGCATGGCAAAGCTTTGAACACAGATTTAGCACATTGAGACGGAACCCTACGAGCCAGCATCAGCTAATGTGATTAACACCCGTTGTTAAAATTGTATTTTTACTCCCTAAACTTCATGCTCCCTAAGCGTTAATTAAACAGAACATCATCTTGTGTAACTCTGAATAACTAAATAGTGAACAGACATGCCAGTTGTTTCAGAATAGAAAATACCTTATAAGTCGCCAGTTGGCATTACAATACACTGTACTTCCTGTATTTGCCTATTATCTAAGAATCAGTATATAAATAGATGTACTTGAATCTTTATTAACAGTGTATGTTCTTCACTCTCTCTATGTTTTCAGTATCTACAGACAGTCTAATCGAATGTGTGGGAAAGAAAGATCATCAGAAGGTAAAAGCTTGACAAACATAAATGCATGAACCTTTTCTTCTTGTTAGTTTTACTCTTCGATTCTTGGAAGACTTTTTAGCCAAAGGGCTTTTGAGAGTATTCACGTTCCGTTTGCGCATGTAGCTAGTAATACAAGTCAGATGTTGTGTTTTGCTCTAAAAGCACACAACGCAGTGCTTTAGTATGCGAGAGAGCAACCGGCGTGCTATTATTTAAATGTTCGCTCGGCCTAAAGGATATTCTGTCCTCTCTAACACAACGCTGACCTCACCATTAAATGTCAAGTATCTTGCAGAGCGGATGGGGAACCATATAAATGATCCTGCATATTCTCTTGACCTTTCACTCGTTCTTGGTTTCTATGGCGACCAAACAGGCTTTCTCCAGAATGATTATCTCTCACACCCAGCTCCGAGACGTAATGTCCCAGAAGGAAAGTGAGGGTGTCTCCTCTTTCCTCTCAGTTCATTTATCATCTTGGTCTTTTCACCAAATGAGAACTGGGAAATGAAAACCTCTATGATGCTACCAGTCTGCCTTGACTCACTGAATTAATGCCAGAACATTTCATGCCCAAACTTTCTTTATAGTATGAAAGACTCCAGGCAAATTTCTGACATCGAATGTTATGAAATTTAGAACCTAAAGGGATCTTCACTGGCATGTTTGCTACTAGCCTCTAGCCAATCTGCTCTTCTGTTATAAAGCTGTTTAGAAACTAGTTTATTGGCACTCTGCGATAAATATTCAGACTCACTGATCAGAATGACATTTCTTGATGTGTTTTGATGAAAATAATCACTGATTTTGGTTCTCTGCAGTTGAAGGATCTGCATAAGAAGGGGGCAGACCTCTCCGTGCAGGACCCTATGGGGCGGACCCTACTGCACTATGCTGTGAAAGTGGGCAGCAAAGAGATTGTCAAATACATCATTGAAAATGGTATGATGATCACAAAACAGATCTCTAGAACACTCAAACACCGCTAGCATAGGCATGATGTTTCTTTACGTAGTTCATGTTTCCTTTAATCTGTCAGTAGAAAGATCAATTAACAGGCTATTTTTGTGGAGTAGATCTTTGAAGGTAAAAGCATAACTTGCTTTCTCTTAATTCTTTAACATAAGTAAAGAGAAACCACATTCACATTGTTTGTTGTACTACTCAAGAGTTTGGAAACAACAACAGTAGTAATGTTTTTACGAACACTCAAGGGTGTCGAGTTGGGTAGAAATAATATTCAGGGAACACTAAATTGTCCTTACCAATAATTTCGACCAAACAATTAATCTATATGCAAGAAATTATCGAAGATGGGCCGTTCAATTATTCGAAAGTTAATGCACATCGGGTGTGCATTAACTTTCGAATAATTGAACGGACCGAAGGCAATTATTCCGCTTATACCACGGTTACCACACCACCAAACATTGTTCAAATCGTCTTTAAAATACTGTTAATGGTTGGAATACTTTCCTGAGCACCTGCGTGTTTGCAGTAATGTGACATAAAATTCAGTGATAATAAATTATTTATTCCTCGAAATGCTTCTTTCTTCAGCAGTAAAAAAAATCCCGCAAATTTTTGAAAGAGTAGGTCTATCAATTATATTTGTTATAAGTTATAAGCAGCATCGCGAAACGAACCAGTGGGCTATCAGTGTTTATTAATGCATTTAGTTTTTTTCTTTTTAGTTATTTTATTTATTCGATTTCAGTATATGTATTTCTTGTTTTTGAAATGCTTTGTTTTTTTAAACGAAACTGCACTCGTTACCCAGTGAAATTAAAAATGACAATTCTTATTTTTTCATGAAATATTGCAGGGTTTATAGTAAATATCTTATCAATGTGGGTCATTTTCTTTTTTAAACTCTTGTACCCTCATAATCTTCAGTTAAAATCTGAAAATGCACTTCTGCCTTGAAATTACCATCCATCTCAAGTGACGTATAAGACAAGTATAATAAACTTCAGTAAGTCAACGACTAAACAAACATGCACATGCAATATTAAAACAAACCTCCGTTTTTTTATGCATTTATACAAGATTTACTTACATTAGGGTAATAATAATTGCAACAGAGAAATTTTTCTTTAGTTTAAATTTGTCTTTTGAAAGCTTACATTGTTATCTATCCAAGACATACACATTTCTAGTCAAACATATATTGTTTTCTAGCACAGAGATTTCGGATAGGGCTGTTTAAAATAGGTACTGTAAACCCCATCATGTCCTCCCATTTATTTTGCCCCATTACAGTTACAGAAGCATTAAATGGTTAATAAGTCACTTGATTCGATTAGCATTGGCCTTAGCAAATTAAAACGCAAACAGGGATGTTTATTTTAATGTAACCTTTGACTAAACATATGATACAACATTCATAATCATTATCATTACGTTGCAATATCCTATACATTTAAACATTGGTATGTGCAATCTTCTGGGATCCCTCAGTGGTAAGAGCATTGCGTTAACAACGCATGGTTGTGGGTTTGATCCCAGGGGATTGAACATACCTATCTATAAAAATGTATAGGATATTGCAATTCAAGTCTTTTTGGATAAAAGCGTCTGCCAAATGCATAAAAATGTAAAAAAAAAAATTCAGCCATGGAGTAATACAGTTTCTGTTGTATACGCGAGAGAGAAGTTTTTCAGAAACACTGCTGATTGAGTTAATGCACAAGTTAAACGACTATATAGTACACACCATTACTGTAGTATACTATAGTAAGGTAAATATAACAGTAATGTCAATCCTGGCTCTGGTTTGACTGAGGGCCATGTTGAAATGGTTCTGTGGTCAGGATAGCAAAAAACCTCTGTCATAGATAGGAACCCCTGTCTCCCACCAACAGGCTATCAAAGAGACCTGTCATAGAACAAAGAAGAGAATATTGTGTTTCATTTTTGAATTTGAGTTTTGGTCACATATTTAATTAATTTAAAGGTTCTGTGTGTAAGTTTCAGAGGCCACTATTGGCGATGTAGGAAATTGCAACCTACAGCTCCGCTACCCCCCTCTCCCTCCCATTAGAGAAGCTACGGTTGCTGTCACAGGACAAAAGGGTTCCGTAAATGATAGCGGCCATTATCAGTGGTTTTGATAATTGCAATCCACGCTCAGTTTGTCCGTGTAGTGCTACTATAGAAACATGGTAGTGCAGTTTGATAAATTACATGTAAGGGTGTGCCCGCGGTGTATATACATAAAATGTCTCATTGTAAGGTAATATAAACATTTCGGTTCATTTTGTAAGGTATTTCTTCACCACTCTCAACATAGTTTTGTATTATATATTACATTTTGGTAAATAAATCCTTCAAAATGCTACACACTGTACCTTTAAAGGGTTTGGTAATGTTCCCCATTTACTTTACCTTCTTTAAAGCACTAACACAACACAGGTGCATTTGTTTTAGGCATTAAAGTTTTAAAAAATGCTGACCTCCTGTATGATACATTATATAGGTGAATTCAAAGTGTAACTTGATACAAAATAACAGTATATCAAGATTTGTGATGTCACCCGTCAATGTATGGTTTTGTCTGTATCTGTTTAATAGAAGGTTTCTTTAGTGGACAATAAAGATCAATGTTTCACCCAAAACAGTGAAACTGAAAGTGTTCTGCACCACAGAAAATTTTTGAAAAATGCAATGCAAAGATATACATACTGTATTCTATGTAGGACAATAAAAGAATGGAATATAAATACATTTAATTTGATGTGAGTGTCAAGGGAATGCCAGCAAATGTTATCTCTAAAATCAGATTTTACCTTTATAGTAACCATTATTTGATTTTATATTTGTAAAATATATTTACATCTTTTTATATTAGTATTTTTATTTTATTAAACATTATTAAAAGTAACTAGCCATTGTAACACGCACCTCTGAAATGTTGCCTGATTTATATGTAAATTTGCTTGCCGCTGATTGGTTCTGTTTCGGTGTGAGATCTTTAATCTAGATGATAACCTGCTCCAGAGCAGGTTAGCTGTGCAGCGTTAATTACCATGGCGATGAACACCGATAAAAGCTGAGTTACTTTCATGGTACCTTAAACCCAGGGTTGCCTGCAAAATAATCCTAAACTTACCCGGCAAGCCACCTAAACTGGCTTCATGGTATAGGCCACAGGTGGAAAGGCAGAGATAGGATCACAGGTGTTTAGGCGAGCTTTACACATCTCTTCATTACACATCAAACCATCACCTTGGGTGCACGCTTTCACATGGTTTCAAGTTTTGATTTTGCATTTTTTTTTCCATAGCACCTGCGGATATCCTGGATGTAACAGAAAAAGAAAGGTGAGGACTGTTTTGTTTTGTTAAATGCACTTGCACACTTGTCTGAGGACATACATGTTTAAGTGTTTGCTTTATGATGCTCAGACTTAAGCTCCAACACTCTGTCTGTATCTTTTAGCGGAGAGACGGTGTTGCACAAAGCGGCCTCGTTGTGTCATAGGACAATCTGTCATTACCTAGTGGAGGCAGGGGCGTCTCTCATGAAGACAGACTTACAGGTGAGTCAGACATTTAAAGACACTACTGCATGCAGATGCATGTTTTAACTGAATTTGAACCGATAGTCACAGTTTTCAGGGGTCTGGGAGAAACAACCGTGTTTATGAGTGTCTGCCTAGAAAAATGAAACTTTTCTTTTTATGGAAGTTTATTCAGTCTTTTTGTATTTGATATGGGAACTTACGAAGGATTTTGGTGAGCCCTGAATACATATTGGTTCACTTAACATGTTTTGGATCTGAATTTGGCTGTGTCCTCCAGCTGGTCTCCATCCCTGAACTTCTCTGAGTCAGTGCTGACTAAGACCTCATCGTGATACAAGGAGCCATTCTTTTCCACATCAGCCCGCCCTATCCCCCGTTCACCCCCCCTTCCACACATCCAGCCAAGAGGCTCAAGCTGTCCCGCAGCACTTCTGATTGGTGCACCACAAAATTGAACACAGCTGAAGACACACTAGACTCTAATTACTAACTCAATTCTTTTCACAAGAAACATGTACTTAAAAGCTACTTATTTGAAGAGATTTGTAACCACGTGATTTTCCATAACGGCAAAAAAAATCTCATTTGTGGTTTCTTATCGCTTTCTATTTTTTTTAACCTTGGCACCAGCGTGTCTCCAAGCCCTACAGCTTTTTAAAGGCCTTTTACCTCCTCATATCTAATGAATGTGTGAGACAGCATTGATTGAGTCTCCCGGGTGACAATGGGCTCTGGTCAGTCTGTCAGCCTTGATTTCCTTGTAATTATCAGTGAACTCGTGAGATGTTGAGATGTGTAAAGTCACCAGTCTGGCACAGTCTGCGAGTGGGAAGAGAAGTAGAGTTGAGGATTTCTGCCGATTTTCATCTGCCCTCCATCAATGAGACTGCTACTGATGGACACAATCTAAACAGGACTTGATTAGTTGTGCCATTTTCCCAGACTGTGGTTTGTTGCGTTCAACAGCCCTGCGCCATCAGCACTTTCCTGCTCTCCTTTCCTTGTTTCCATCAAACCCGAGCACCCTCCTTTTATGTTCCACGGAGCAATATGATATAGCATAGACTGACTCATCGTTCATTGCCCGTGACAAACTGTCATCCTCCTTTACTTTTTCCTTCCCTCCATTATTCCCACTCCACCTATCTGTCTTGGTCTTTAAATTGTAAGAATTCCCATTGTATTTGATGCCATGATTTTCCTCTCTCCTCTGGTGACTCGTGTGAAGACGAATGCTGGTTTGGTTTTTAAAAGCACATTAAAGCTTTACTCAGCATGTCTTGCAGAGACCGGTCCCTCTACCGCAAAGCTTTTTCTCCTGTGTTTCTCATCTCTGTCAGTTCTTCATAGCTAAAATTCTCCATTGTGAAAGCTTGCAGGACTCTGCATTTGACAGGTTTTCCAGAACTGGCTGAAAGTTGTACAGTATGAAAGGATGGCCAGTCGTACTGTATTCTCCGAAACAAAAGTTTATCTGTGCCACCAGCTCACAACAATGAAAGCGCCCGGCGGGCAGTTTGACTGCTTCAAGCTCTGTCTGACAGGAACAGTCCAGACCTTTCACTCGGACTCTGTGCACCAGGACTGCCTGCAATTAACAACAATTACTTTTGAGCAATGCTGGCACCAGCAATATAGAAACAGAGAGGAGTTTCAGAGACAACATGTTTACTATTAGAGATTCTGTATTTGACCTTCCTCCATTCTTGATAGATCTGTAGACTCAATGTATTCCTAATTAAAGTCTGTAGTTTTAAGCAGATGCTGTAGATGTGGTCTGTTTCATCTGCATGCAGATGTCCCTGAACCCCATAATATGGGTTCACAGCAACAGCTTTCAAATGCAAACACAACACGTAGAATCAACTTCAGACCTTTAACATGCTTCATTTATGAATCAATTATTTAAGGAAAAGGCCCTTTTGGTCCCTTGAGAAATGGGGGTGCTTTATATTAAAGATCTGTAATTCCTAAAGCCTTCTGCTAATCCTGATGTGAATACACTCTAAATAAAGATGAGAATTGTGCACTTTTAAGACAATCCATCAATAAATCCATTATAAAACTGTAACTCAAATACATTTTGATACACAGCTAAAATATCCAAAAATAATCTTCTGTCCAAATATTTATGGACCTAACTGTATGTATTCATGATCATACACAGTCAGATTTCTCTTGAGCGTTAACTGACCGACTCGAACCGTTCTAATATGGTGGACGACCTATGCAAAGCGGCCCATACAAACCGATGCTACTGTGGCATCTATTTATTTAGATGCCAAATCTATCTTCCTCAGGATTTTGCATGGATTTGCACCACCGCACAACTCTTACTACTGTATTTCAATCATTGGAGTTATTATTGATCCCTATGTTTATATTCAGCACATCTCTTTTTTTTTTCAGGGCGATACTCCAAAGCATCGTGCCGAGAAGGCGAAGGACGCAGAACTCGCCGCGTATCTGGAGAACCGTCAGCACTACCAAATGATCCAGCGTGAGGACCAGGAGACTGCCGTTTGACCTTTAACCTCTCACCCCTCTCAGCTGGTGTCCTTTCCTTGTGCCAAAACAACAGTAACCAAAAAATGTATTACTACACCCTTAGCAGGTTCTCCAGACTGCAAAGAAGGGGTATCCATTCCTAGAGGGTGGAGATGGACGTACAGCTGTCTCCGAAGAGGTCCCTAGCTTTTATCATCACTCTCTGAATGGCATTCTGGACTTGTGTCTTTTATTTCATTGCACTGCCAAACCATGTCAGTTTGTATGTATGTGACAGAATGCATTTCCTTCAGTGAAAACGCACTTATGAAGTTTATTGCTTTTAAGTTTGACATTGCTGAATGTTAGATGAATAGGAATCAAATGTTGGTCCGAAGGATGAGTGATGGCCTGTGGGTTAAGCTGTTGCTTTGACCCATGCTACATGTTTAATATTGCGGTGCTCATTCCGGGTAGTGGTCCAGCAAATCACTGTCGATCACCTGCTTGGTGTGTAACCTGAAACATTTCAATTTATAGGCTAATTTTCTAATAAGAACGTGGCCGTAAATTAATGTGGTGTTGTTTAGAATGTAACTCTAGATTTTCCCTGCACTAAAATGTTCAGGATGGTTCAATGAAAGAGAGAGTGGGGTCTGAGACATATCAAAACTATTTACAATAGATAATTGTCAGGTGTGTTGTCGAAAGGGTTTTGCATTTTCCTAGATTTATGTGCTGTTTCGAATACGAACATTCGGTACTGTAAACGTATGTAAGTAGCTTTCTGTTCAAGAGGCATTTGCACTGTAGCTTTGATTGCCTTCTTTACTCTCTACTTTAGATTTATAATTGATGTACTAAAGTATAGCTTCTTTCCTACTATATTTTAAGTGTATAGATGTTTATATGATTTGTAGCTATAACAGATGTGTTGTCATTGTATTATAAGAGTGTAAATTTAGATTTGAAAACAGATTTCTGTCTCCTGTATTTGATTCAGCTTGTGTTTCTCAAGCCTTTGTGATAAACACAAGCACACTCCTTAATAGCTACATTTTTGTTTTTTATTTGCTCATGTCTTAATAGAGATTCAAGTATTTAGGATACTATTTATTTTTAAAAATAGTAATCAATTGAAATAATTTGGCCTTAAAATATTTGTGTTTAGTTATTAATGTGACTTAATTTATAACATATTTCAATTATTTGCATCACAGAATGAAACTTGCTGCTTCATTGTGGATGTGACTCATTGATTTCAAAGTTCTTTACAATAAATGTCCTTATTTGGACACATTTAATACATTGTATAAAGTTGAACGCATTTGCTGATGTCTTTACCAGTGTTCATTGGCTGTATACTTTCAGAAATACATTTTCATAACTCTCTGTTCGTTATAAGCATTTTTGGCAGGACAATTTAAGTGTTCAAACATCCATCCATCCGTCCATCCATCAATCCAACCCCACCCTACCCTGACAGCTACAAGACAAGACCCCTGATGAATGACATCATAATGCCATGAACGCTAATCTCGCTGAACTCCCACAACTCCTACAATAAAAATTACCTTAATGATTGATTTTTGAAATTCTGTAAGGTTTATTTCATTGTGTGTTTTTCCTTTAGAAATGATTTTTTTATCTACAGGTTTGTGCCTGTACCTGTTGTTTACCTTTTAAGGATATTTAATGACTTTAGTATAGAGGCTGATTGTGTAGAGTTTCATAAATAACAGCTCTTTGAAGATTGTTGTTTCTAAATCATGACTGTAGTTGAAGTGGTTTTCACGCCAGAAGCACTTTCTACACAAGCAAGTCGACTTTATTTCTGTACCCAGGACTTTAATTTAGCTGTTTGAGATAAACAGCCTCTCAGTCTTACACCGTGATTGGAGGGATTAAAAGACGATTTTGTAAATTTCAAGGCTTTCCATTGCTACATAATTATCATAATCGTAAAACTAGAGTTTCTCAGAATAATATACAGGACAGATGCAGCTTAGTGCCAAATATTTGAATTCATCTCTAAAATATTTACGGCAGCTTTTTTCCTGTTTTCAGAGAAATGTTGTTTTCAGAGACATCTTAGAAAACAGTCAGTGGCTGATGAAAAAATAAAATTGCTACAGCATTACTGTATTTAAATGATTTTGGATATTCATTTGAGCTTATTTATATTAATATAGATTCCAGTCAAATGTACCTGTCTTACATTTATTCAGTGACTTTGTTTTGTTTATATGTTCACTAATCAATTAATAACTTAAATGCTCATTTTAAATTATTGTTTGCATGACTATTGAGTTACAAATCTGTTGTTGACTGACATGGTAATGGTTAACTGCATGGAATCACACAGTTCACAGCAATTAACTTATTCTTTATGAGAGAACTGCTGCATTTAGCCTGATTTTAATAACATTATAGGGGAAATGTGGTCCTTTTCTAGAAGCCTCTGCATAAATCCGCTGTTGCTGTGTTTTTGAGGCTTAATAATACAGTATTTTGTCCAGCTAGTCTGTGGCAAGTTTAGAGGAGGTTTAAGGGGTGCTGACTGAAATAGGTTGCTCTAGAAACCCCTCTACGTTATGTATTTTTCTTTTTTTCAACCAACAGTTAATGATAGTAAATCTGTATAGCGCTTTATTATTTAAAAAGTTAAATATGCACATGGAGAGTAAACAGGGCTAGACTTTAACTTATTTAAGGCAAGGAGTTTTAAATGGTCAGCAAGCAATAGTTTCACAATTCTAACTACATTTTTCCATAACCCCATTTTCCTTCATATTGTGGATTTACTACACAGACATATTCCATAATCTTTACCATACATGTCAACATTTGTCCATTTTGTACTGCAATATTTAAGAGAGAACATTTTCTTGTAGTTATCCTACATTTCTCCATTTTTGAGATCTCTACTTTTGAAGGGCAAAGCAATGTAATCTGTATTTTGAATATATGAATGTGTGTGCTGCTGTCTATTTTCTCAGTTAATTAAACTCTTAAGCCTTTAGCTATGATTGAAATGCATGAATGAAGGATGGAGAGAAGTAACTGCCTCTTTCATGGTCTTATACGGGGAAAGGAATTTTACACTGACACCAATTTGTGTCTAGATGTTTTTGCAGACTAGATTTTTTACTTTTTGATAAGGAGTATAGCAGAAGGTTTTAGTGCAATAAACTTAAAATATTTATTTAAAAACGTCAGTGAATCTTGATTTCTAACTGCAAAGCCCATGAAGAGAGTGGGCATACACATGTGTCATGAAGTAAATGTCTTTCTGTTAGCTTTTATGTACTTCTATTATTGTCTGATTACCATAATAAAGCATATTGAATAGTTATTGAAACTGCTAGACTGTGTTTCTGTTTTTTATGTTGTTTTCATACACGTATATCTTAAGAGACTGGATCTTTAATGGTCTTTTTTTCTGTGTCAAATATTACTTTTGTGAAAGACAAGAATTCATTTTAGATCTGTTTCAGGTCCATCTGTTTAACCAAAAACCTGACCTCAAGACGTCTTATGAGTAAACTCTCACTTAAGCTGACAAGTCTTTGCTTGAATATTTTGTTTGGCTTCTCATTTACAGGTAAGAAACTGCATTGCAATCTATATTGCAAATAAACATATTCAATATAGATTTCAACCTGAGCTGCAATCTTAAAAATAAAAGGTGCTTCACTATGCCATGGCAGAACCTTTTTTGTCTAAATGGTTCCATAAAGAACCTTCAATCCCCTTAAGAACCTTTCACTTTCACAAGTTGTTTTTGTAACATCAAGGCGGTTTGCCCAGGTTGCCACATATTGTTATTAATAATCTTATGGCCAAAAGAAAATAGCTTTATGTTTTTTTGTTAACTTGTTCATTTGTGCTGAAAAGTTAATGTATTGAAATAGACATGTAACCCCAAGCATTCACAAAAACCCTCCCTTACATTTAAAGATGGAAAGTCTGTTACAACTCAGAGGTTTTTCAATTTTAATGTAGTTGAATCATCCCCGGGATGTAGGCTATTATTTAAATTTTCTTTAGACTGTAAAACTGAGTATCTTTTTGTCTCAGCAGGAGCGAGCTGCCAGTTCAGAGATTTGAGGTAAGTGTTGAATAAAAAGGAATGCAGTTCTTGTCTGGCTGTAGGCAGTAAGACAGCCATTATATTAGTCATTTAATTTATCACCCCATCTTGTATGAATAGAGAGTCTGATGATGTGGACTGAAATAAGAATGTCCCTTCATTCAGCAAGTTAGTTTTCTACTTCTGTCATAGTCATAACTTATCTATGTTCCACTCTTCAGTTATTTATGGTGTGAAAGATGAATATAAAAAAATAGTGCCGAGTTATAGAATGAATTGGGGGCATTTCCAGCTCACCCTTCTGAACGCATTTCATTGCAGGTTTTGTTATTTCTTACATTTAACGTGTTTTTGACTTGCAATTGTGTTGCACTTTAAAAAGGTGCTGGGGAAAAGAAAAAAAACTATAGGGATTATTCGAGGCTAACTGAAAGCCTGTATCTGCAACGTATATACAAGAAAAATGTGACATTTTAAACCAAACAAACAAGCACGCTAGAAAAACATCATAACAGTAACAATAATGTTTTCATTGTTCATGAAAAAGTTTGGTGGTGACATCATTAGCAGTCTGTGCAGTTGTGTCACATTACACATTTATTTGGTTTTGGCACGGAAAAAATAGAATACGGATGTCGGAAAATGGAAGGAAGTGCAGGGTCCATTCTTCTGATCATGAACCCGCTGCTTCTTAATGATATATGAATGCAGGTATACTTCAGTCTTAGAAAGCAGACTTCAACACAATCCTCAACTCTTTAACCTTTTCATAGACAAATGCTCACATGCTGTTTCACCCTTTGCTCATTTGGCAAGCTTTCCCATGACTTCCCATAGACCTGAAGAGGCAGAGAGTGGAAGAAGGAGGAGTAGTGTGGTTTTGTTGATCATTTGTGGTTGTGAGAGCCCGTGGTGGCTGTTAGCTGCCTTTTATTCAAACGGTGATTGTTCCATCTGGTCTTCTTTTGTGAGACAGTGGTTTTACTGTGGAGAGCAAAGAGGAGGTCTTTTCAGTCTGCTGCAACTTTTTACAACCTATACACTCGCTCTCTCGCCTTTGGTTTCTATCGTTATCCTTTTTAGTGATTTGCTGATGTTTTTTTCTGGACTAAACACTCAGTTTTACAGTGAAACTTTACTCACTTTTCCGGTTAGAATTTTCTACTCATTGATCTGTAGCAGTTTTCACATATGGCAGTCAGTGTACTGCTGTTTTGTAATATTTCGCTTGACTGTGTGACACAGGCACAATTGTAAATCACATAGCATTATATAGAGCACAAAATCTATAAGAAATGCAGTTTGTTCGGGTCATTGTTGTTTTGCAATGGCCTGTCTCAGCCAGCAGAGAGACTGTTTATCCCAGTGCGCCATTTGTCCTATTGAGCTGCTGTTTCCTGCCCTTAGGGGTTTATACACACACACAAACTAACAGAAAACTCATGCAGGCAAACAATCAGAAAATTATCTCTCAAATGCTTAAAAAAGTAGTAGTAGTTATGTTACAATATAAACACAACCTTATACACAAGAATGACGTTCATGATTTAATAAATCTGATAATGTTATTACTCCTATAGACAATAAAGTATCTGTTGCATTAGATAATATCTATAGTATGTGTTTATTAATGTATGTTTTAGGGAAGGGTAAATGTACAAAGCTTACTTGAAACTGTCTGTCTGTATGTCTTTACAGCGAAGCTATTGTGTTGAGTTTAATGCTGTTTAAACTTCTGATCACAATCAGATATTCTGCCGCTTTGTGTTAGGGAAACCCACATACCAATTGGCTTTTCATCACTTCTAAACAAAGGCTTTTTTGATGACTTGATTTGGTCTTATAAATGTTTTATCTTTGGAAACTGTCATACGTGTTTTGATATTTGAAATCTGTCATTTCTGTAATCACTTGATAGGCGGAGGATCTGGCTGTCACTCCTGCCTAGATGGTTAAACGAATTTGGACTTTGACAATTAGTAGTCAGTTCATTTAGCTCCACATTACTTTAATGTCTTTTTAAAGTTGATTGAAATCTTGATTTTGTGTTCACAGTTCACAGTTGGGTCTATAACCGATTAAATTATTTATTAAGCTTATTGGAAAGCTAATGTTATGCCTGATCTTTAAACCTGATCTTTAATGCATCAGACAGCTTTAATGTGAACAGGTGTAATAACAGCATCAGATTTTTTATCCTAATGTTTAGACTAAAAGTTTTAAGTTATAATTATAATTTGTGTTCACTCGACAAATATTGATACTTTCCTTCTTGTAAAATGACTTCTTCTTTCATATGTTTTATATGTTTAAACGAGATATATTATAAATGTAATTTAAATCCAACATAGGCCACCTAACACGTCTCGTGTCTGTGCCTGTAGTCTGTTGACTGAGGGTGACGTGTTCGTGACGTCGCCGGGTGGTTAATTTAAATGGGGTTCAGAAGGAGAGAGAGACAGATTAATTTAGTTTGGGGGAAACAAAGAGCTGGCGCGGCACATAAAGTCGGATGCTGGAGAAGAGTTCACACACGTAACTTTACCAAGACCTCTTTCAACACACAGATGAAGTAAGTTATAACACGCGTTCTGCTTCTCCGCCCAAATATTAGATTCGGTTATTATCGGTGGTTATTTATTTGAAAACTTTTTGAGAAGTTAAAGGAAAGTTAATATGAACGTCTAAAGCAATACGCAAACTAAATGTGTATGTACGGTATGTTTATATATATATATATATTTCTGTCGCATGCGATTCTAATTAATAATATTAATGTAATAATAATTGCTGAATGTAATGATAACTTTCATTAGTGTTGCTGTGACTCAAAACTAACTATCACACAAACTTCACAACGCGCTTTGCCTATTCAGTTAAAGTTTATTTAAATTGTATTGAGATACAAAGCGTATTTTCAACGGAAAACATCTGTCGATTATCATTGTAATGATTATTTTGTTTGTTCAGCATATATGTCCATATTCCCATTTTAGTTCTGACTAGTTGACTAGTTTCCCGATGCTTTAGGGTGTTTGTGTGGCGTTATTTTCGTGATTTGGAACTTGGTCAAAACTCAGTGGGCATGTGATAAGAGATCATTGTATATTTAATGCTCTTGGCTGCATTCACTGCCTCTCTCTTCTGATGTATGGAGCGAGCATGTCAAAGGGTTCAGGGCGGAATGCAAAAGGACCGCGTTCCATCTTTTCTTCTTTCGCTCTTTCAAAGACCTTTTCACCTCTTTGACATTCCGACCCACCCCTTCTTTCATTTAGTTTTCTTTCGACTCTTTTGGGGCCTTTTCGTTGCAGATTTGAAACCAAAAAGTGCAAAAACGCCCTCTTATTTAAAGGATTACATTGTGAGCTATTCTACCACTTCACAGCACTTCAGAAAGGTTGTAAACATTCAACCTTTTGGCCTCTGCGCTGTTGTTTGTGTGGTTCGCTTACATTGCGGGACCAAATTTCCCAACGAGGATAATAAAGCCTGTAATCACCTACATCTTTAGTCCATAATACACAATATAATATACATATCCATTATGTACAATACATAATATCTATTTTTTAAAACTGTTTCAGTAAATTCAGTGTAAAAACAATAGAAGTCAAATAAAGTCTTTACTGTGATAGAGAAACAACTGTGTGTAAGAGGCTGTTCTGATAAAACTTAGAGAAAAACGAGAGATGGTAATTGATCAAATATCTTCTGTCCATTCTGGTTTAATAATTCTGGGATTTGTTTATGTAGTCAGCTGCATAAAAATGTCAGACTTAGAACAGTTTTTGAGCCATATGTATTTCATGTGTGTCAGGCTGTGTATTAAAGGCCAGAGTTAAGGTTTCAATCATTGATTTCTCTTGTCAAAGCATTTCTCTTACTTGTTGAGTGAATGAGTGTGTGTGTGTGTGTGTGTCTCAAACTCTCAACTCAGCCTTCAGCAGTACAGTGGTCACAGTCTCTGTCAGGAAAGCATTTGGTAAAACACTTAAAGCTTTACAGCACCGAGCCAGTGGCAGCGTTTGGGTGTGTGTGTGGACATCATTCAGCTGTACACGCCCATCACAAAGAATGATGGTAGAGTCACAATGATTTACTCCTGCTTGCCTCAGACCTGTACTTGAGTAAATCTTGCGCTGAGGTAAACTTTAACAGCTGTTTCCAGTTTAAAGACTGTCTCCAGCTCCCTCTCCTCCCTCATTTCTCTCAGTCTGTCCGTCTCCATGTCTGTCTTTGTGGTTTAGATGACTGATAAAGCCAGCGCTAGGTCTCTGGAGCATCAGTTCGGGATCAGGCTCGAGGGCCCCCAGGTTTCATGTCAGGCCTAATGAAATCACCTCAGTTTAATGCAGTCTTTATAGAAAACAGAACACTCGTAATAGAATGTTAGAGTTGCTTAAAGAAAAGTGATCTGTAATTGAATAGAGCCGCTGATAAGCATGAAACTGCCATATGTCTGACTACGAGTGAAGTGGGTCACAGTCTTGTGTAGTTTTCTCCGCAATGAAAATTTGTTTCAAGACCAGCTGGTTGTGCGGTGAAGGACTTGCACACTTGAACAGTGGGTGCAGGAACTAGCTGAAAAGATGTGATGGTTTGAAGCAGGGGAGAGAAGACATGCTGTGCTTGTCCGGCGGTCCCGCATTCCTCGGTGCTTGTGATAATGGAAGCCCCACGGCGTATGATGAGTGAGTTTTGTCCTCAAAGCTTTTCAAGGAATTTCTACCCATACGTGAGAGCGTATGTATGTGTGCGCACTGGACCCACCGGGTCAGAACAACCTAGTTAGGATTTCTGGAACACCCCCGTCACACTGCGCAAAGACTACCCGATGAGAGATTTTGGAGAAAGGTCAGAAAAGAGAAAAAAAGGTGAGGGGGGATTTTTTGGACACAGAGAGGGGGCCAAGACATTTTCGGGCCAGGGAAGCGGGGGTTGGGGGGTGCTTGAGATTTGTGGTTTCTGAGAGAGGTTAGTCACGCTCGGCTGAGCGACTGACATTTAATTACTGTTTGGAGGGAGCTGCAGGATTTAGTGGGTCAATAGAATATTTTATAAAGTGCTTTAGGAGAGCATTAAGCATCTGACTCTCTGTCCGGTTGGAAGCGAGAGAGATGGAGGAGAGAGCATTTTTACAGCCGTTTCTTAAGGTTACCAATAAAGGCCTGGCGCATGAGTGTGGAGGGTATGTGCTGGGAGATGGTGAGAGTGAACCGTCTAACGTCCAACGAATGTTCTGCTTACGCACAACAAACGTGGGACCTGTTGGGTCATTTCTGCCCTCCAGGATGGAAACAGTCGATATGAGATAGATAGAGGATGAGCAGATAGATATATCGACTGCAGTCAGTGCAAGAGAGAGAGAGAGTATATGGTCAAAGAGAGCGAGTGGGAGACTCGCTCAGACCTAAAAGGTGCCTAATTATCCTCAAAAACATTACAATAATCCTTCCGACAGCTTTGTGCAGTCTTTTATTGCGTCTTACAGAATCCGTCCTCTCTTTCAACAGCAGATCAGCTTTTGTTACCATTAATTGCTTTTCTTGCTAACAGACCTTCACACACTCGAAACCAGGAATATAGGAATGTCTTATTGATGAAAAGTCAGTCCCACAGTGACAATGGTGCTGAGTTGTTAGTAAATGTGGCTGTGGGAAGCCAGCCGCTGTGTGTGCGAAAGAGACTCGTATAATCTGTGTGGGTCCATATGTGTGTGTGTCTCTTCATATCCACGGAGAGTTCCGGAAGAATGGCGTCCTGCTGCGCTGATTCTTTTCTCCTCAGACAATGCGCTCTCACTATCTCCCAGCACGCAGGCAAACCATCGCCATGGAGATCACAAGCAGAGGTTAAAGAGTGCTCTCACGCAGCCAGTCATAGATATAAACAAAACAAATCTGTATATGGAGATGGCGTCTTTCCAAAGAGAAATCCGTGTTTTAAGAAAAATGTTTTTTTTGTTTTTTTTTATGTTTTTAATGTTTTTTGTCCGTCTTTTTTGAGTGAAACATTTTTCAACTTTTACCTGCTTATCGCCATGTTAGTTGCAAGTACCCCACTGTTATGAGCACTGCGGGGTCTTCTTTTTTTTTTAATTGGGAACATTGGCATGGTGAGAAGCAGAACAGCCAAAAAGAGGACTTTTGATACAAATATGTATCATTTAGACGGATTACAGTGAGAGAAAGAGAGAGAGAGAGAGAGTGAGTGTGTGTGTGTGTGTGTGTGTGTGTGTGTGATGCAATGACTCTTCCTTTTTTGTGCCTGCTTGAGTGTTAGTAAGACTCGGTGTTGGAAATGTGATGTGTTCTTTCTTCAGTTGTCCACATTCTGCTTGATGAGAAACAGAAATACACCAGTACTGTGACTGTGCTGTCTGTGCCAAGATCTTCATTGTCATAATTTCATACAAATGAATTAATAATATTATTCCACACGGTTGTTACATCATATTTCTTTTTGATGTATTCTATGTGGGCTTTTGGCTTAGTGTGCTGTGTGTGTTTACTGTGTTTGTGTAGGTGGTTGTAGGAATGTAAACTCTGTTGTTACAATTTAATCTGGTGTCACTGTGATAGCAAAGATTCATGACATTTTTCAGCACTTTGACATTTTACCGTCAGTCTGTTGAAGTAACTGTGTGGAGCCGTAATGAATCATTCTGAAATTTGATCATTTTTACAGCCTTGGTTTGTTCATCTCTAATTAGGCAATTCAAAACATTAAAAGGGCAAAGTGGCGTATCAGTGTACATGGGTTGATGGTTGCCCTGCCCATTGCTGACATTATTTATAATGGAAAACTAAAATTGTTACAAACTTGGAATTCTAAATATCAAAATCGCATTAATGCATATTCTTGATGTTTTAAATAAGCGACTCATGATAGCTCTTTTGTAATGTGATAGAACAACTGTCCGTATCCCTAAATTCAGTGCAATTTATGGAGTTCACTAAGCTGGGGCAAAATTGTACAAGGGTGGGAGCCGACTCCCCATACACTGAACGGTGTAAAGGTAAGGTTATCCCCCAGGTCCAGCTATGACCCTCTCAGAATGTACAATAAAAGAAACAAAACCAATTATTCTCTTTTTCCAGAATGCGTGGCTTGTTTTCCACCCTTCTCGTGGTGCTCGTGGCCTTAATGATCGTCACTTCAGAGGCTGGAAAAAACAAGAAAGGTATAAAACATGTTCTCACTTGAGTTCAGCTCTCACACAGAATGGACCTTTTTCACATTTCCGGCTTTATCAGCAGCGGAAGTCATCATAGCTGGGTAACTTCTATAGCGGTGAATGGGAGACTACCACAAATATATTTTTTGCATTCTCATTAGCTTAGGTAGGAAAAGAAAAACTCAATGATAGTGTTTTCGCTCCTTTAAAAAAATAACAATAAAAATTGAGAGAAACTGATAACGACAATCAATAGAGAGAATGATGTCGAATTTACTATATAAGACACTATATAAGAAACACCCTAACATTAACGTTAACAATATTTTACTAATTTCACGGAAAGGTGATTATACAATGTATAGTGTCATAAACGTACAAACAAAAAACAAAATATATGTATAAAAACTGTGGAGGACTTACGATGCTGATGACCGTTAAACGTGTCATCACAGTCATGTGAAAAAGGTCCATTGCATTATTATAACTCCACAATCTTAGAGCGATACTGATATTTAGAACACCCGTAGACTGATCTGAGTTTCTGTGTTATTCGTGTTGCACTGCTCATCTTTAGACATGAAATAACTTGACTGTCTGTGTGTGTGTTGTGTGATAGAGAAAAGTAAGAATAGTAAGGGAGGTGGAGATTGTACAGAGTGGCGCTTTGGCAGCTGTGTGGCCAATAATGGAGACTGTGGAGCTGGCACGAGGGAGGGCACCTGTAATGAGCAGACCAAGAAAGTCAAATGCAAAGTGCCCTGCAACTGGAAGAAAGACTTTGGAGGTGAGCAAACAGTCGCTGTGCTAAACAACGTATCCATAAGCTGTATTTCTTTATTTCTTTATTTTTTTGTGTTTTGTCCTACCGTGTATTTATGATTTAATATCACACTTTTTTACAGCTGATTGCAAGTATAAGTTTGGTAACTGGGGTGAGTGTGATGTAGCCACAAGCAAAAAGAGCCGTTCTGGGACGCTGCATAAGGCTCTCTATAATGTTGACTGTCAGCAAACCATCTCTGTCTCCAAACCCTGCACCACCAAGGTCAAAAACAAACCCAAAGGTAAATTCCCTACTCCAAACCTGAAATTACAATGAATCAGTCCTCGGAATTTTTTGAAGGCTACTAGATCGCATATCATACTGTGTTGTTTGTACAAAAAACTGAAGCCCACATGACTGTAGAAACAGATGTTACATTGTAACATTGCGGTTGTTTTGTTGGGGATAGCTAGTATATGTTTATACTGTGTGGAGACAGAAATGCATATATTCTGGTTGTATAATCTTGGCCTGTTGGCCGTGGTGGGCGTCTGAGTGGGATTCTAAACTCAATAACGAACCTGTGTGTTCACACATAAGAGGCAGATGTCTGAAGCAGTGCCTTTAATCCATACGTTTTTGATAATACGCTTATCTGAATGTGGATTATTGCAGTAATAGCATTATTGTATAAGATAGCTTCCAAATCAGCATAAGACAGGGAGACGTTGAAAAGATTGGTGAATCTGAATGACAAGATTTACCATACATCTCTCCACAGGAAAGAAAGGAAAGGGTAAAGGGAACTAAAGCGAGCGGCAGATCCAGAGGAACAGTGAACACCCAGTGATCATCCGTCATCAAGAACACAACCTCTTATATCTCTGCTCTGTGTTCTTCAGCCTGACTCCCTCAACAGCCACAACACACATAGCTTTTTTCTTGGGTTTGTTTATGACAGAATAATTGACATGTTACATGACTCTTTCACATGTGGAGGGGGGATAAAATGCCATTGTTTACAGTGTTGTCCCCCACTCCTCTGATTTATTTCAAGCACAGAGCTCTCTCTCTCTCTCTCTCTCTCTCTCTCAGTAGAACTCAATCAAGTGCATCTATTTCATAACTCTTTTACTTACAAATTTGGTTTAGTAAAATAGTGTAATTACCGGATTATATTACTAGTGGGGTATATAAGTAGTGTTTGGATAAGTCACCTTTCTTTTTGTAGCCTAAAATTTTTAACTTTAAGAGTGTCTTTTCAAATAAATGATTTTTCTTTTTCTATAAAAGTTGTAGTTCATGTAATGGGAAAATGTATGGGAAAATACCCCAATGCAGTATTTTTTACCTTCTGACTTGAGTGTGTTACTAATATATCTAAAGGTGACAGAGGTTTATATGCAACCAGCATTAAACTGAATGGACTCTTGAGTCTGCAGTGTACTCTTAAGAAACCAACATTTTAAAATGATAAGAACGTGTATAATCTTGGTGTTTATGTAGTTTTGCTTAAAGCAATTGATAATGGTTCATTTTTCTAAGAGTCTCCCAAGCCCCCAAAATCTTTAAAAACAAGCAGGTCATACATACGTGCGTTCATGAAAATGCAAAAATAATCATTCTCCTCTCATCCCAGTAAATGAGCTCAAGAGCTTTATTATGCTTTTATGCAATAGAAAAAGAACCATACACTTTTATGTACACAGGTTCTTTAAGGACAGTGGTAAAGACGTCCATAATTACAGTATGTTCATTCCATCAGCTTTAGTGGGATGTTAGGAGTTTATTTGCCATTTTTGGGTATTTCTTCATGAATCCCTCTACATAGACATTTATAGACATTTAAAATAGAAGTTTAGCCCCTCGATTTGGAGACCTGAGGAAATACGTGTAAATATATTTTTGCCAGCTGTCAAATACTAAGTATAGGACTTTGCTATTTTCAGATATACAGAAGGGCAAAAGTTACAAATAGATCATGATTAAACTCCTTTAGATTGTAAGAAAAGGAGGTAAGGTTTCATAAAGCTCTGCAATACCTTTCCTCACTTAAGTTAAATCATTTGTTCATTTCATTTAAATAGAAAAACATGCTTAAGTCTCAACAACTGATATGCAGTTATTATGTCTAAGAATGATTTAGACTGTAAACTGAGCTTCAATCATCAATGTGTAGCTTCACAGAAAAAGGCTTGAAGCAGCAAGAAAAAATGGATACAGGATGTTAGATTCTTTTGCAATGGAATAAGAGTCACTTAATCTGTCTTTACCACTCTGGTTTGATAATACAGTATGAATGGAAATTCGATTATGAGGTAGAAACATGAACCCAAGTCTCTGCATCTTAAAATGATGCTAATGTTCTTATACTGATGAATGAATAATCTCACTACCAGGCAGGTTTAAAGGGGTCATATATGACATGGCTAAAACGAATATTATCATTTGTTTTAGATGTAATGCAATGTGTATAAACGATTTAAGGTTTAAAAACACCGTACTTTGCCCCGCGTCTTTGCGATTTTTTTACTCATCGCTCTGCAAGGTGTGCTATGATTGGCCAGTTAACCAGTGCGTAGTGATTGGTCGAATTCTGCAAGCATGGGACGGAAATGTAACGGCTCTTACCATATTTGAAACATCAGGTTCCAAAGCACTTACAGGTACGCCCATCTTACTTTATACATCTGGGCAGCCTTTGTCAAATCATACCACGAACTGATGTAGATTTGTGGGGGTGTGGTTACAAGAGGCGTTACAGGCAGGTCTGGGTGAGTATTCACTTTCAGATAGAATGAATCTTCTGTTCCGACACTTTCATTTTTGCAATTTTACGTATCTAGTACATGCATGGGCAACTTATAACAGACCAAAGACACGGAACAACACGTATTGGCGCAATATGACCCCTTTAATAATAACAGACTTCTTTGGTTTAATGCTTTAAAGCACAGTCTGTAGTTGCTGAAACTGACAGCTTACTGGTAATGTAAAACAAGTCCTAAAACAGTTATTTCTCCCCCTCTTTTCTGAATAATAATTTTTAAACAAACCTGTGGAATCAGTCTAGGATAAATTAAGTTTGCAGGGTGCCGTTTCGTCAATTACAAACTGTAAAATATAAACAATCCACAAAACTTGACTAAACTACATTGCACCATGAGTAAATATTATTATTATTGGGTGTGGATAGAAAACCAATTTCACATTTTTCATGTTTGCTATTCTATGTACTGTATACTGCAATTGAAATTAAATGTTTGAAATTTAACATCTTAGAAACTGTTTAAATAAAAGTTATCTCCTAGTTCTTCCAACTATATCACAAATTATAAATGATTTAAACCGTTTTCCATACAGACAGCAATACATTTAATATTTAATTTTTTAAATCACATGATCACCAACTAAATACAAGAGGAACACAAACATCCAGACAGTAAATGCAGGAAGAAATAATACTTTCAAGAGCATATATTCAGACCATAAACTAAACATATTTATACACATCTGCAAGGTCAAACCCTTACAGTGACAGTTCTTATAGCTCAGTATAGTGTCTCCTCCCATTGAAAGTCTACAATGCATATCCTAATCCATTGAGGAGATCCTTTTAAATTTTGACCTATTCCAAAACCGCAAGAGGATCATGCTAAGAGGATAATGATGACATCTCCAAGGCTGAACCTCATGCCCCGAATTCGTCTTGGTATAAATGCAATGGATTAGACAGCTGTGGTCAGCAAACAACTTCAGAGTTCCTTCACTTTGCATTTCATATGGAAGGTGCAGAAATGAAATGTAAACTCATTCAAGAGTACTTTCGGGGCCATTTAACTGGAAGAGTTTTCATATTTCATACCTTTATGTGTATATGGCAGTGATATTTTCTTCAATCACAACTATAAAGTTATAGATTCATTTCCATATGGTAATCATAAACAGTGTTAATACTAGATGAATACCATTTGTGCTATAGTGGAGAGATATTAAATGACTGGATAAAATATCACTTAATTCAGCATTTTCATTCTTTTAACCATATGTCTCTTTGCCATATATCTCAATTGCACTTTCCTAGGATGCTGGCTGTTAATTTTTCACTTTAACCTAATGTGGACTGGCCTGATCCTTCACATTTCAATTCCAATGGTCCAAGTTCATCAATGATCAATCAATTGGAGAATATATTTGCTTCAAGATCTTAACATCAGTCCAACAGTTTCTTGTGAGAACTCCACCATCTCCATCCTGTTAACACATTCCTCATGTGGTACATGAGTACATGAATGTTTGGTGATGGTGCAGCAAACTGATTACGCATTATGGGATTATGAAGCCTCACAATGTACTGCACAGCTTTTGTACCCTCCACCGCTGGCACCCTGCTCTCAGCTCATCTGGTCCCAATATTCTTATATTGGCACATGAGAAGGTTTTTAAAGGTCTTTTTAAACGTGGCGTTACAAAGTGCATAGCAAGCAGGGTTGATGGTACTGTTGACATAACAGAGCCAGTAGCCAATAGCCCAAACCGTGTCTGGAACACAAGACTGACAGAATGTGCTGATTAAGACCATCACGTTGTACGGCGTCCACGTGATGATGAAAGCCAACAGGATAGCAAAGATTGTCTTTGTCACTTTCTTCTCTCGAGCTGCCATCTGCCGTTTCCTCTTCACCTGGCTGCGAGCGATGCTAGCAAACTTCCGGGCCACCGTACGGGTACGGTTCACGGGGATGGACCGCCTCTCGCCGGTACTGTTGGGTGGGACAATCTCAATGGCTGTGATGCACTCATCTCCTGCCTGTTTGGTAACAATCTTAATCTTGGACCACTTGGATTTAGGGTTGGGTTTAGACGAAGGTGCCGGCGCAGGTGTCAGACCGGCGTCTGACGTAACCTCGCTGTTTGCTCTCTCTTTGGGCTTTTTAGGTGCTATGCTGGCAGTGCTGGAGTCATTGGAAGTCTCTTTTTCTTCTGGCTGCACACAGGAGTCGGCTTTAGTAGACACCACAGACTCATCTAGTTTACCGTTCTTCATGGTGTCTTGTGTTGAACACGATTCCAAGCTGGGCTTGGGAAGAGACTGGTTGTTGTTGTTTTGCTTTAAGATGTGACTCTTGAGGAGACTGCTAGGCTTCTTTTCCTTTTTGGCTTCTGGTTTCTGCTTGGACACACGGCTACGGCTGGCCAGAGAGATGTGCACGTACAGCACTGTCATGATGACCACAGGCAGGTAGAATGCAGCTATAGCCGTGCCGAACGTGACAGCGGGGTTGGAAAGGAACTGGATGTAGCATTCACCAGGTTCCACGGTCCGTTCTCCTACGATGAACTGCCAGAACAGGATAGCGGGAGCCCAGAGGATGAACGACAGAATCCAGGCAGAAGCGATCATAAGCCCTGCCATTTTAGTGGTTCGGCGTGTGGGATAACTTAAGGGTTTGGTCACGCAAAAGTAGCGGTCGAAGCTGATGATCAGCAGGTTCATAACAGAGGCGTTGCTGACCACATAATCCAATGCTAGCCATAGGTCACACACTACAGGACCGAGTGGCCAGTAACCTTTGATGATGTACACTGCATAAAGGTTCATGGAGAATGCGCCGATGATGAGATCCGCACAGGCCAGGCTGAAAAGGAAGTAGTTGTTGACGGTCTGAAGGTGCCTGTTGACCTTGATGGAGAGCATGACAAGGATGTTGCCCACGACAGTGACAAAACTGAGAGATCCTGTTACCAGTGCAATGAAAACCATCTCCACCGTCTTGTAGGGGTTCTCGGCATTAGCCTCAACCACAGTACATGAGCCATTGGCACTGCTGCTGTCACAGCTGAGGTTGCCATCACTTGACAGGTTACTCAATGAGCCTGAAACGCAACAAAACAGAGAGATTAAATTATCAATGACAATGATTTTATTCATTAGTATCAAGAAATCACAAAAAAGAGAATGAATGCATAAAGAGAAAACTGTTTGACGTGCAAATTATTTTCTGTCGTAAAACATAAATAGCCTTGATTTATGATGTCTGTATTAAAATAAGGAAAATCTGTTTGGTTACCATGCCCAGATTGGGAATTCCTTGTGGATGTAAAATGGAAAAACAGTCATAAAGCCATTTTTATAGATTTTATTTGTATATTTTTGGTTTAGATTACTGCAGTATTGTGACAGCTAAAACAGCATAAAAACATAATATAATCTTTTATGTAATGTAAAATTTACTTTGATATAAATTGGTTTTCAAGCAAGGATGTCAACTCAAAATGATATAATATGTTTTGAACAACATTAGGGAAATTACATTTATTAGCACTTTATTTGTTCTTTATAAAACTGCTTTTTTTATGGAAATGTCTTGTTTATTTTGACAAAGCAGCTATGTTTTCTATTATTTACAACAAAATGTTTATAGAATATTTTATGTTGAAATGTGATAGTGTAAGACTGTGTCAAGCTTTATGTCAACAACTTGTTTGTGTTTTATTCAGATTAGACCCACTTAAAGGGATACTACGCCCCAAAATGTAAATTCTTTTATCCTTTACTTACCCTCATATTATTTCAATCCTGTATACATTTATTTGTTTGGTTGAACACAAAGAAAGATATTTGGCAAACCAGAGATTTCGTGGACATCACTGATATCATTCTGCCATAGTAGAAAAATTCAAATGGTTGTCAAAGGTGCCCCAGAACGATTTGCTTTCCTAAATTCCTCGAAATATCTTATGTTGTTCAATAGAAAAAATATATTCAATAATTTTTCCTACTATGGTAGTCAATGGTTCCAGAAATCATTTTATAATTTATAAAATGTTGTGTAGAAATCGTCCTAAGTTTGATTTTACGATAATTTCTCAAAGTGCACAGAACAAAACATGTGTACGCCTCTCTTTCAGATGTGAAATCCATACACTGCAAATGATCTTGAAATTGCACGTAGCTGAACAGTTTCAAATCTCCGCCTTTTAATGGTGTCTAATTAATATCATTGACATATAAAAGAGACATATAAAAATCCAGTAAGAATGGCTAATATTTCAAAAACCTGCAGCACCCGGACAAGCATCCACGTCAAAGACCAGTGTTATTAATATGAAAGTTGCCGTGGATTTTTGCGTAGGCCCACTCTAAGCTTCCCTGTCAATAGCTGACCCCTGGGTCTCATAATGATCGAAACGGCTCAGGAATAAAAACCTAAATGCTGAAGAAAAATGACCATCACAAGTTTGGGACACTAGGACTTGTGCAAAACATAATTTATGATATATAAGTAAATATTGTCATAGATATTGAAGTAAGCGTCTTGTAAAAGTATACTAAAATATTATAATACAGTACATTGTTATTTATTATATTATTATTTATTATATTATTATATTAGCTTGCATCTAGGGTTTTCACTGTTATACTAAACCTTGCAAAAGACAACTCAGTGTGTACTGCAAGCATAAAAAAATAAGCAGAAATCATTCATTCTTCTGAAAGCACAAACCTGCAAAGCTCTTTCAGGTTATGTGTTATCCATAACCTTCATGCATGCTTGTGGGCAGCTGCCACCATACTGAAAAAGCAGTAATCCAAACGCAATTAAAAACTTATTTGTATGCTAAAAGGAGAAGAAATGCACAAAGCACACTAAAGTACATGAAAACCAACTTTATGCATTTAAACACATATTTTTATCAGCTGCTTGAATTCCTTAGAGGGTTTTTAATGTGATATCTTTTAAAGATTGCCATCTTCTGGATCACCCAAGAAACTACATGTTTCATTGATAATAAAATGGGCTGCAGACTTGCTGTGAAAATGATGATCACAACCTCCTGTAATGATTTTGAACATGTAGATATTATTGAAACTTGTCTGAGGTGCTTTACTCTACTCAACATCATTAAAGACATTACAACTCAAAAGTCTTTATTACTTTTCGAACTGAAATCAGTTTCCCACCAGAGGATGGCCCCTCATCCTCCCCTTCGCTTTATCTGTATTCTGATTTTATACCACCTGACTGATTATCAGTAGGCATCAAAGCGTTTCCAAACTCTAGACGGCCAGACAACGTATACCCTATTCCTTTTGAAAGCTTTTTGACAAGCAGGCACAATCTCTCCTCCTTTCTCATCCAAACACCGAACGCACGTCTTCAGAAGTGCGGCCACTGGTACCCAGCAGTTAGAGACGAAAGAGTCAATTGAGTTTGGGTCTCTTTCTGTAATTTCCCCTCAGGTGCAGGTGACTCAGTGTGTGGAGAAGATTCTTTAGCCCTTATCAAATATGAATCAGCAATTACTCAACTGGGGATTCGAGCAGAGCGGAAAGATAAGTGCCGAGCCTCATTAAATATGAATCAAGAATAATCATCTGATATCAGCCTGAAAAAAAGCTCAGAGCCGCTGTGTTTTTCAGCGCTCTCGTGTAATTTGATCTGTACATTACTTTACTTTAACCGACATGCAAGACGCTTGCAAACTAAGAAGTTGAAGCTTCAAGATGCAATGTGTGCTTGTTTGGCCATTTAACATTACCTCATCTCTCCTGCTGTTTCCAAGACAACATGCAACAAAGTCTAACAACACAGAAAGCGCAATAATTCATCTGACTGGACCCAAGCAGATGAGAATCAAATACGAAACAAATCCAGCACATACACTGTTAGATCAGTTTCTGCTTCTTTTGAAAGCCTGACTGATCTGCCAAGCTTGCTCCGATCTGACACCCCATGTCGGGGTTTTTCATTTATAATCTCGCTGCTGGAATCAGAATTCAGAGGCATCACAATAATGACAACACAGAGCCTCGAATTCATAAATGAGATCTGTTTACACAAACAGTCTGAGTCATTCTGGCTGTATAAAAGACAGCCAATGTCATGTCAAATCACTCTTTCAGTTTCGTGTTCTCTACATTAGAATAAAAATGAGCATAGGCTCCTCATTTCACTCAATAATGTTGTTGTGCCCGCAAGTTCTCCATCTAAAACCACTGGCCTCTTATTCCTGCATTTCCTGAAAGAGCCTTTGTTGTCTGTTTATTTGTTTGTTTGTTTAAGGGTTTTCCCCTCTTCAGATGCCCCGTGCTGAAGGTTAATATTCAGAGAGTCAAAGCTCTTTGCCGATGGAGTGACATTTGTGTACAGCGGGGGGGATGAGCTTTGAACCAGTACAATGCCTGGCTCTGACTCTCATTTCAGTAGATAAAAACAGCCTGGGACATTTTAGATGGACTGACAAACATCTCAAAAAAGCTTGCGCTAAACATTGTATTCTTCTTACTATCTGGGAATTTTGAACATATTATGCTATTGCAGTCAAGCGGAACTTCAGCAGCTTCTTTGAAATGAATTTTGAAGCCATCCCACCTCCTCCAGACTATGGCTGATTTTATCTGGCCTGTTTTTCACTGTTTGCATCCGATGGGCGGAACTGAATATCCGTAACAGAGACAAACAGTCGATCTCAGATTAACAGATGATTCCCGTATTTCACTAGATGATGAATAACACGCCCGTGCACACCACCGAAACCAGACACTCTGAATACACTTGCAGTGAAATAATAAAATAGCAGGACAAATTGATCTATGGGAGTTTAATAATGCATTGGTCCTTTACAGAGTTGATTTCCGCTGTGTTCCTGGAAGGGTTCAACAGCAAAAGTAAACCAAAATTCTCATGATGCATCCTAAATTTATGAAATGCACTATCAAGCAAGTGTCCCACTAAATAAAAGTGAAGTAAAGCTATTTTTGTGATGTGATCTAATTCTGAAGTTCTAACACAGCTGTGTCTGTTAAATTGGCAGGGTGCTGTAGCAGAGAGGATGATCAGGCCTGCAGCCGTGAGATATGAGGGGTCTGATCACAGCTGGCTCTCAGGACCAAAACAGCTTCGTGCCTGATCACAGCCGCATGGCCAATGCTGCTCAGGTTCATATTCATTTATTCTGTGCTCTACAGTACATGAGGAGATACCCGTCTACTGTTATCGGTAGAGTTGTAATCTGTACCTACAGAATGACCCTGACCGACCTTTGTGAGAGCAGCAATATTTGCAAGTGAACATCAATAAGCTGGAGGAAATCACCATCACTAATATAATCTTAATAATTACTCTACTTTTACCTTCTTACGGGTTCTGCACATAAATGTGTACTTTACATAAACGTAAGTAACATAAGTGCCAAATTCTAAATGATTCACTACAATCACTAAAAACTCAACAGTATAAAGCATACTGAAATCTGTAACTGACAGCAGGGTCACAGGGTTATTCATGCAGCTGTAGTCGACTTTCTTATCACAGGAGAGACGCCACCAGGAGAAAATGTATATTTAGCAGGAAGATAGAGCAACAGGAGACAATGCTCAACAGGCCAAATCGCATCTAGTCTAACATGACAACATGGGCTCAATTTATTCACAGCACCCCAAAACACTATCATAAAGAGTGTGTGTGAGAGAGAAGGAAAGAGGGAGGAAAAGAAACACAATGACAGATTGTTGTTGGACAGCCCGTTATGTGCTGTGTTGTAAGCTTTGTGTCAGCACCTTTAAAAAGCTTGTCAGTGCCTATTGGAAACCTTTACTTTACTTTTGCACTCCTGCCTGTTCGGCTGCGTGTATAGCACGGTGATGACATGTTGTCAAAAAAACGGTGAAATAAGTTTTCAGAGTCTCCTAAGCGACTCACACAGTGAGATTTATATAATCTGTCGGTGTTTCTGCTGTCTGTCTCCTGCGCTAAGCACTGGGATGCAAAAAATCAGCAGCTGTTGCTCAAACTCTTCTCTCTCAGACACACACACACTAACATGTTTATAAGGGCTAAAACCTTATCTAGCCTTCCATTCAATTAAATGACAGAACAGGACGGGAGTCACTCATCTTCAGAGGATTTAACTAGGGATGCCGTCACACACGCTTGTCTGCACAAACAAATACATGCACACAGACACACACATGGCTACTGCTCATTTAGTGGGTCTATAGGGAGTAAAACAAGAAACCCTCCAGTTACCAGCTGGCAGCTCGAAACCTAAAGCCATCTGCTACCAAAAAATATACTTTCTCCAACCAGTATATAACTCTGAACAACAGAATCTCACATTTAGTCATTTAACAGACGCTCTTATCCAAAGCGACTTATAAGTTGAGTAAACAATGGAAGCAACTGGGTCAACATAAGAACACCAAAGAGCATTAGTGCAATAAAAACACGTCTCACAAAGCCTTCCACAGTGTACAGAGCTATTTTTTTATAGAGAGTAGAAAAGATATAGAAATCAGAAATGATCAGACAGTGTTGATGGAAGAGATGTGTTTTCAGGCGATTCTTAAAGATGGCCACAGAATCTGCTAATTTTGTAGCAGCGGGCAGATCATTCCACAAATGTGTAACCGATCCAGAGAAGGTTCGTGAGAACGATTTTTTACCTTTTTGGGATGGCACCACAGACGTTGTTTGTTTGCAGAGCGTATAAGTGTATATAAGACTTTCCAAACACTGTGAAAATGATGTTCTAAATATATCATGTTAACATGTTTTTCATTACATCATTTAAACAATCTCACTATTTCTGCTTCATTTTATAATCTTATACGAAAGATTTTTTTAAATCAGTTTAATATAATTCAAATTCAAATGGCATGTGAAGTCAATCTAATTTAAAGGAACAGTTCACCCCCAAAATGAAAATTCTGTCCTCACTTAAGTCAAGTGGTTTAAAATCTGTATAAATGTCTTTGTTCCGATGAACACAGAGAGAGAAATTTGAAACAATGCTTGTAACCAAACAGTTCTTGGCCACAATAATTGACTACAATAATAAGAAAATTCCTTTAAACATTTCTTTGTTCCTTGTTCAAAATATTTGAAGAATGTAGGACAGCGAACAGTTCTGGGGCACCCCTGGGAACAAAAACCTTGCTCTTACCACTTAGCTACAGCAAAGCTGTAGATTAAGAATAAGTTATCCATGACAGAATGTTCGTGTTTGTGTCTATCCCTTTAACTGTAATTAAATATATATTTAACTATATAAGGAAGCTTTTGAAAGAAGTTTTTAAGTGAAGTTTCCCTAAATAAAATGCTGGGTTATTTTTGGGTGAACAAGAGCCAAACTCTGCTATTGGGGTCAAATTATCACATAAAATGTTGCTATTTTACCCAACAATGGGTTAAAACAACTGAGCATTTTGGGTTCATTTATTACCCAATGTTTGGGTTCATCCTTTTTTTACTCAAACCTGGGTTAAAAATAACCCACCATTTGCTTTGTCAAACAAAGTTAATTTTTTTTAACAAGCCAAGCAGGACACATTAAAATATAAACAGATGACACACAGGCTCTTGCTGAATCGGACGGGCATCACAGTGGGAGTGTGTGGGATGTTGTGCTCTTTTCTCCTTCTGATTTCACGATGTGCTTATTATACGATCCCCCATACTGACCACTGACAAACTAATGACTATTTCACACACATACACAAAAACCAAATTAAATATCAGACAATAATTATCTTATGATTTAAATACTGCATCAAAATCCGACTCGGCTCCCTGTTTTCTCACATTTAAGCAGCATCGATTAGCAAGGCATTGTTGATTTTTCTGATTAGTCAGATCTGCACACAGATGAGTAAAACATCAAAAGTACTGCTTATGATTCCTGATGTATCTCAGCAAGAATTAGTGATGATGTTTCTATAAATCAGTATGAAGACTAAGCACACATTTTATAGGGAAGCTTTATACCCTAGCATTGAGATTGGCAGGGAATCTAGAGATATGGTGATGTGGGTGATTCTTCCCTGGTAACATGCTGTCGGTAACAGCATGGACCAGAACATTTAAAGGTTTCATATGACACGGCTAGAACACATATCTTGGTTTGTTTTAGATGTAATGCAATGGGTATACACGATTTAAGGTAAAAAACGCTGTATTTTCCACATACCGTGCCTGTTTGTATCTCCTCTTTACCTCACCTCACTGAAACACGCAGAATTTTTACAAAGATCATCGCTCTGATAAGCAAGGTGTGCTATGATTGGCCGGTTTACCAGTGCGTAGTGATTGTGTGAATACTGCAAGCGTGTGACGGAAATGTAACCCCACTTACCATATTAGGAACATCAGGATTTAAAGCAATAGTCCTGACAGGTACACCCACATTACTTGCATATACATTTGGGCGGTCTTATTCAAATTATCCCAAGAACTGACGTAGATTTGAGGGGTTGTGGTTACATGAGGCGTTTCAGGCAGGTCTGGGTGAGCATTCACTTTTAGATAGAATGCATAATTTGTTCTGACACTTAATTTTTTGCAATTTTACATGTCTAATACATGAGTGGGCAACTTATGACACACCAAAGACACAGAAAAACACGAATTTGCGCCATATGACCCCTTTAAAAATGATTTTCCTGCACCAGCCTATATAACTCACAATTAGAAATACACAAATATAAATCAGGATGAGAAAAAGAATGCATTAAGATGATCTTGTCTCCTGTGCATTAGTGGTATTTAGTGTTTATCATTGATGGGTGCAAAGTTCAGCTGTATATACATGCATCTCTATTAATATGGCAGTTTCTGTGTCAATTCCCATGAGAAATGAGTGCCCCCTGCTCTGCCCTGTAGCTCACACCAACCAAACGCACCATCAATAACAATTCAGTTATATTCAATCAACACTGAGTTCCTGGCAGGATCTTATGTGACACAGCCAATTCCCCCACAAACCCACACGAACAGACCAGAGCCAGTAAAGCTGAAGTGTGATTATTTAGTCGAACCAAAGCAAATTATTTTGAGATCTCTGGCGTAATGACCTACCATTAAACCCATTTTACAGGCTGCTGTTGAAAACAATGCCTCATGTACCAATTCTGATCATCCAAAGTTTTTTTTATGATTTCTGTAAACAATTAGGTGCTTGTTTACAGTAGAGGGCTCTGTTCTGGGATCAGAATTTGTTTTAATGACCCATGAGAGACTATACATCATGTTATAATGCTGCAGGATGTCATTTCAGACTCCAATTTTTCAACACCGTACATTTTAACTGACAAACTAAATGTTCTACATGACGGTTTGATTAAATATTTATTCAAAAGGTGTCAAGGTGTTGCAATTATTGGCCACCAGTGCCAGGACGCTCAGGGCTTTGTTTCGAGCAGAACGCACATTCTGCTGCTTCAGCTGCTATAACTGTTGTCAATCACCGCTTGAGAAGCCACAGAGAACTGTCTGTCTCCAGGCATTCATTCTTTTCTCAAAGTGTGCAAGTGTGTATCAGGGTACACCAGCAGCGTAGCGACACACTTTCCTCTGTGAAACTGGGTTAACACCCAGACGGAAACAAAAACAGCAAGAATTGAGGAAGAAGAACAAGGAAGAAAACGGAGATAGAGAGCGAGGCATCACATTTTCCCTCCAGGGGATTCTCCCAGTACTTTTTCCAGTTCACACAGTCACAAATCATGGTTGGAGAATCTGTCACACTTGAATGGAGAGATTTGTGTCGTTTTAAAACATGATAGCAAATCTCTCACATTGAATTGCAACTTGTAGTATTTCTTTCAGTTAAGTTGCCCATATATCTCTGTTTACGGTTTGAAAAGAGGAGCCTGTGGGCATATATCTTAAGTGGAATATATGCTCTGTGAACTTCGCCTCTGATGAGCTTAAAAGGATAAAAGGGGAGAGGAAGCATTGGATTTGGTACTATTTAGATGAAATACACATGTTCATTCTGTGTCTATGTGTGGAACTCTTTGATTGTTCATTGAGAAAGAGGATTCTTGACACATGCCATGTCACTGAGTTAAGAGACTCATGGCATTTTATTTCAAGGAATTTTGTTCATAGTTTCATTATGCATCACGCATGTCAACTCAAGATTCCCAATACTGTATGGGATGGAGAGGGTTTCCCATTTGGCTGTGTTATTGCCCCCTATTAATCACAGCAAAGCTCCCAGCTATAGAAAAAGACAACTGGGAGTTGAGAATCAGATTCTGATATATTATTTAACAGAGTAGCAGTGACAGAGGGAAAAGGAACAAATGGTAAATTGCCGGAAAACATCAGAGCTGTACATCCTAACTGCCGCTAACCTTAAATACATTTCTAAAAACCTCAAAGCTAACCTGCGAAAATCCACACCCAGGACATGCCTGAAGACAAGCAAAACAACACCACAGATTCAAATAATACATTTAAATAATGTGTGTGTTAGTTACACACACAAATGCATAGGTTACACAAACCGATTTCAGATTCCTCTACTAATTTGTTTTCATCTAACGTATACAGTAAATGTCTGATGTTTTATGTAGTAAATTCCTTATTTTGTACGAGCATTATCTACAACACACTTGCACATACACAAACAGAACATGCTTAGGACACACATCACAACCATAGACATTTTTCGCAAATTAAATCCAGAACTATTCTTATAATCTTTATTTATATATCATAAATAAACATATATGTTCTATTTTAATCACACAAATCATATTATTTAATGCAAATATTTCTGTTATCAAATCACCATAAAAGCCATTTGGATAATATGTATGTCAAAGTGAATATTAAGTAATAATGTAATTGTGCAATATTCTCAAAATGAAATAAGCATTAAAATACGACACTGTTCTCAATGTCAACTTTACCAAAATGTTGGAACAATTTACAAGGTTGATTTACAACTTGCACTATTTATTCTTGGTGTATTACTATTAATATATATATTAATTTATATTAATATATACTATTAATATAACATAACATAACTATTAATTGTAATTCTATTCCCTCACTGTTGAATCTAATTCTGATCTTCAGGTAGAAGACTCAAATGGATCTACAAAACAATGAACATACGCATTCACTGCAACTCTGGGCGCATTCTTGTTTAAAAAGAACCTTATAAACAATTGTGATTTTTGGCGGAGTCACAATACTCTAGAGTTTGTTATCATTAGATTTTCCATTTCAGCAACCCCGCATTAAGTACTCCGCAAAAACCCACATTTCATCTTGATTCTCTATTGTGATTTGCAATAAATGTCCGTGTTATTATGTAGATGCCTTTACGAGGAGACACGGCTTCAACTTACCGGTAAAGTTCCAGGGCGCGAGCCCCTCTGCTCCAGTGCTGTTAGTTACATTCATGTTGCATGATTTTAAAACTGCTCAACCAGCCAGAAGAAAAATATAAGTAGAATCCACTCTTCCTCTATCACTTCCTCAAGTTGATCAAAGAATCAATTTTTCATTAAGATTATAGTCTGTCCTCAAGTTGCGACTGTGTTTTTCACATCATGCACTTTTGACACACGCGGCTCTCGCCAGCGATGGAAACTCACTGAGACTGGGGGTATCGCAACTGGCGGCTCACCTAACACACCTCGAGCGGAAACGTGAGTCTTTTCTCTCGATCGACTCGCTTTACAATCCACCAGTTGTGGCTCTGATCTGCGCGAGACGCTCTGATCTCTTTCCAGGAGTTTAGCGGGCGTCTGAGGCAGCGGATTTACAATGATGTCATCCACCTTCAGCCAATCATCTGAGAATACGCGGGTCCGTTTGACTCAACCTATACAGCTATACTGTTCGGAGATCAGAGCGAATGGTTACAAAGTAACAAAACCGTTGTTTAAAGAAAAGTGACATTATGGGATATGGTTTGTTTTTCTACATTGGTATTATTGCTGATAGCTCGTGAGCACCGCACTGTTCCGGACAAACACTACATCATTCAGCACCACAGCTCGCGGACAGCGCTCGCAAAACTTTCTAGGAGCACGAGATTTCCGACAGAGGTTTATTCATAAATCAGTTGGAAATGAAAAAGATCGCACAGCAGATGTTAGTGCTTTCCCTTAACAACTCGTTTAAAAAGGATAAAGAGGCACGTGCGTTCTTTAAATTGCCATAGCCTACTGGCCAAATACTTGTTCCTCACACATTCATGAACCCACGGTTTTCCTTTTGTAAATATCTCAGAGTATGGCCATAAAATAGGATATGTTGGGGTTCTCCAAACGTTGTGACGTATCGAGAGACCCCAAATGTGGCACCGTGAATCATAGCGATAAATGACTACAGTACACACAGTACACGGCACGCGCAGACCGGCCACATGCTGTGGAGAATTCCGGTAGCAAGCAGTGCGCACTGCTCTGTGATAAATCTGTAGTCAGAAAATATATAGGCTACTATTACAAATGTAACAAGGGTGACTGAGTGGAACTTGTATACACGGTTTAAGAATAGAAATCCACTAACAAGACAGCCTTTCCTTGCCCTCATCAGCCCCATTCGGCAGACTCGGAGGGTTTGCGCCCTGACTCGAGATTAATCTCGCACTCTGGCAGCTGTCTTACAGAGGAAAAAAATGAGATTGATTCAAGCCAAAACAGAAAGCTCGCACACTGAAAATCATTTCAATGGCAGAGCGGAGCAGGAACCTGACAGCAACTGACAACCCGGAACGAAATAATCTGAATGAGACGAAGGCGGAATGCTCTTTCAGGCTGTGCGCGGTCCGCCGCCGATGAGCAGCGCTGTTAATTGAAGAACACAAGCGTGAAATACGGTATAAAGAAGACGTATGCTGTAACTAACTTTACAAACGTGTAGGCAATCAATTTGTCTTATCTATTTTGGTGTTCCCAAATCATAATTTGTCTTTTGGATGTTCCGGTCAAGATGCAAACATAAAATATCCACAACTTGAAAGAGACGTCTTTTTTTGTTTATCTTTAAAAGAAACATGAAATAATGATTTAAATATGTAGTTTGACATATACAACGTATGTATTGCTTGTTTGTTTATTTTGATATTTTGAGAAAGCATATTTTGAAAGAAGCCAAATGGTGGAATAAAGTGGTGTACAACATTTCCATCCAACTGTTACACATAATTTATAGTTAAAACATTCAGTGTTATCAACAAATATATGAAATTCAATTTTAAAAAGTTTGCGATTATTTCTCAAAAACAGATTCAAGATCTTCTCTCTCATATTCAAATAGTTTAAAGATATTTATCTTTAAAAACACTTGCATTTATTAACAGAACACCTGAAAATGATACTAGATTTATGAAGGATTAATTACATTGACTGTTGTGTTGACACTGCACCAAGACATACATGCCCACTCACAAAGATATGAGTTAGATCAATACAGTCAGTTATCTATAGGATTATGTTGCTGAGGTCATAATTTTGAACGAGCAACAATCATTTTCACATTAAGACCATTTGTCAAAAGGATGAAAAAAATAATATATCAGTAATCTATATCAGTGTACTCATAAAGCTTTAAAACTAAAACAAAAAATGTAATATAATGGCGAGAATTACGTTTAGTTCTACAGTATAGGCTGCAGGTTTAAATAGAACATCAAAGCTTTTCCAAGAAAATAAATGGTGCATTTAAGCACAAAAGTAGAGAAACAGGCATGGCTCTCCAAGACACTTATTATATTTAATCTTAGCAACATGAACAGGGCTTGCCCTACAGGTGTAGAACTCTAATGGCCGACCACTAGCCCCATGCAAATAACAAAATTAGAGTGACTATAGTACTAGCCCCGGGAAACCATTACTTAAAATGTATGTGGCCTGTTTGCCAACATTTCTTTCTATAGTGACCTTAGATTCATGTGACACAATTATATGATGTTAATTCCTGATTTGTCTTAAGCCAGTGGGTGAGTTTCAAAAAGTGTGTGCGTGTTTCTCTTACAAGCAGAAACGCTCTTAAGCAAAGAGTAAAGAGACGGTTCGGTTGGATTTCCGGAAAAAAGTTATTCTTGCACAGCAGCACTAAACTCCCAGAAGCCCTTCCCACAGAGCAGCCAATTTTTACCATTAGCTGAGCAGGTATAAGCAACAATTCAAAAACATGATGTACTAAGTGACTTGGATGATTAGCCCCTCATTAGGATAATGTGTGTTTAGTGGCTTCAGTAAACCACAGGGAGAAAGGATTCACCAGAATTACTTCATACAGCCTCACATAGAGAACATTAACAGTCAAGTACAGCTAATAACATCCCCTATTCTCCCATATCCTCATCAGTAAAGGAGAGGAGAGAGAGCTATAAAAGTGTTTTGTTATAAAAGTTCACTGATGTTATTGGATACATTCTTAATTCAGAAATCCAATCTTAAAATTGCAATTTAATATAGTTTTATGAGAACAGATTTATTTCACATCCTTTGGGATTCTGTCCTTCTGCAGATCATAGTCTCTAAACTCACCAGGAAATGAAAATATTAAATCACTGCCCCAATCAAACACACACAAACTGAGAAACGCACACACACAAAAGTGTGATTAAGATAAATTAAGATTGTATTTTGTTATGTCAGTTATTTACTCTTAGTCTCAATGCTTGTAATCAGACTTTATTATACTACTGTTGTCTACACATAAACAATTTAAAGTTTATACGTTAACATTATCATCAACAATTACCCGGTTTAAAATAAAGAGGGCTAGAGAGTGATAAATCTCTTTCAAACTATAAGTAAGTGCACTGAGATGCTGAGAATATTGAGGTGTTTCCTCTCTCAAGCTCTACAGAGTCTGTTGTTTGTATTCTTGTCTAAAGGTTCGTGCTGTAGGTGCTCATGACTGTAAGGGACCATTGCAGGTAGGAGGAACTGATTTAAAATATTCACATTTTACAATTTCAGAAAAGAAAGTCTCAAAAAAAGGTTCAGCTTAAGCAGATGGCCAGCAAAAAGACACAACAGTAAACCCAAGCATGAGTACATTCAACAGGACATACGCAATGACTCTGAGTGGATGGAGAAACAGAGTTGAAGAAAGAATAACCACCATGAAAAGTTAAAGCTCAAGGAGTATAAATGTCTCGAACAATAGTATGTAGAAATATTGCTGTTTATAGATTATATATTAGATTTGTCTTAAACTGTGAGAGGTCATGGCAAAATGCTAATTTTTAACCTTTTTTTGTCTCAATGGTTCCATAAAGATCCTTTTACAAAAGGTTCTTCCGATTATTAAAAGGGCAAGAAAGAGATGGTTCTTTAAGGAACCTTTGACTGAGAGGTTCTTTGTGAAACCAACGATGGTTCTTCTACGGCATCGCTTTGAAGAACCTTTTAAGCAGATTTATTTTTAAGAGTATAGTGTTTGTAATTAGAACTCAAACATAAACATTCACACACTGATGCTTGGGCCTTCTTTGCCTTCCCACCTCTCTCACTCTCACTTGGTGTCTGGAGGTGGGGAGAGAGAGATGGAAAGTAAATCTGGGAAAGCACCTGTAAGACAGGTAACATATGTCTCAAGCCCAACTGCATCTTGACAAAGTGTTTTGACATAGGCTTGAATATTTACTCTCTAAAAGTAACAGTGAAAAGTAAGTAACATCTGATTTCGTTTTTTATTTTGGCTGTGCATTTGTCTACTTGCCACCCCATGACTACAAAGGAACACCAGAAGCTGAACTTTATGCGACAGAAGAAGTTCCACCCGCTACAGTTGGTCCAGTTCTGGCATCTTTGAATCTGTTCTCACATAGCATATCATTAATGGTATGCTATGGGTCAGACATTACACACCTAGTGCTGTATATATGCTGTGTTGTATATTGCATGAGTTTAACGTAGAGAAAACTAAATATATGTACTTTAATTTCAACCAGTTCTCTCACTAGAGGCCTTTCTGTTCCACAATATTACTTTAGATCCGAGACACTGCCTGCAACTATACAAATCAAAGTGTGTCGGCTACAGTCATAATAATCACACATTACACGACACTGTAATAATCAATGTGCTATTAAGCATTTAGATAAAAAGACAATTTAAGCAAACAAATGGGAGTAGTGTTATATTGTACACCTACTTAAATAACCAATCACAGATCATCATGTAAAATCCTCTGAGAGTTCAGTACCACAGCAGGCATATGTGCATGTCTGTGTGAAAGAAGACATTTGATTGACAGAGGCTAAATACAGCCTGACTTCCTCTCACAAACAACTCTATTTATAGAAGCAATCTCACCTCCACACAGATTTATATTTTCCAACAGCGTTTCCCTTATTTTCCCACATAAAATCTAGATCATTATGAATTCATGCTTGGTTTCACACTAGAGGATTGTGTGATCTCCAGAGCAGTCTGTGAGCGTTCTCGGCATAATGGCTGGAGTCTAAGACGGGGATAATTATCCCACATCACACTGAGTTAATGCCAGAATTATAGTTCAACGAGAGCTCAAATGGCCTTTCGGTTTAAACAAGAGGTCAACCGTATCTTATCTATGCTCAAATGAACATTGTGTCAAACAAGCTGAGGGAGATCAAATGAGAAAGAAATCAAACCGAGCGTTTAGTATGAATATTAAAAAAAATTGAATCTAAAATTTTTTCCTGTAGTCTGCGGAGAGAACACATCATATATGTTTTAGTTTAAAGTGTCCTTGCCCATTTGATTGTTTTTTCAGCCCTTGTTCAAGGTTTTAACCTTTTCTAATGTGATTATGACAATACAAGGCATTGTTACTCATCTTAATCTTAATCAAGGAGGATTTTCCAGAAGTTCACTTGTGTTTAAAGTTGTACCTTGAGGATTTACTGTGCGAATTAAACAAACGTGATACATAATTGTTTATAAATTGTACATTTCCCTGCAATGGGACTCGCACAGACACAAGGAAAATAATTTATAAAAAAAACATTTTTTTTTTCTAGATTTGTCACAAAAAAACATAAGGATGTATTCTTTAAATATACTGTACATTTGTGTGTGAAAAGCTGTAAATGATTATTTATCAAAATCTTAAACATTTAAAAGATTTAGAAAATTCATAATCCACTGTTTGTAATTCTGTCATTGATATACTGTATGGATAATAATCATTTTACTCTCAAACAGCACAAAAAGGGTCTCCTGTAAAATGAACTGAAAGCTTCAAAGATTAAACAAAGTTTTAATAATGTCTTTCATGACATGGTGTACTGAATAATTGCCATCAGACTGTTTAGTGAATTTGCTCATTTTTCATTTCTACCTGCACAGAATTTCATGTTCGCCCAGCTGACTATATTGCAGGTTGCTCTACATGAGTCCAAATGAAATCCCAATGTCTACATACTGCTTAAACAGCAGACTTCAGGTGTAATGAGGGAGATTAGCGGGACAACGAGGGACAGAGTGACGGCCCACAAATCAATAGCTGTTCCGCAGATGAGGAGAATTTATTCTTTTGTAAATAGAGCAGAGTCCGATGATAGTGGACAGTAATCAGATTTAGACTTATGTTCTGCTGAAGAAGCCACTACAGAACACTGTGAACACTCGGCGAAAGCGAGATCCTAGGGCCAAGGTTTTTTGATTGGAGAGAGAAAGAGAGAACATAAAAGGGAGGACAGTTTGTGTAGGAGAAACTGCCAAAGGCAAGAAAGGCAAAACGAGCATGGCTCGGGTCCCAGAACAGCTATAAGAAGCTGGACTTTATGTTTTGGCATTTCATTATTCTGTTATTTACTCAGAGCGGAGGCATGGCTCTTTTGCCAGATCATTATACTTGAGTCAGATGTACGGGAGATAGGGCGCAGGGGATGTTGTTTCTGTTGGGTTGCTTTGATCCAGGGTACAGTAACAGTGGGCAGAAATATAAGCAATACACCAACAACCTTAATGTGTTTCTGGCACATTTAGACGCTGTTTATTTCAAACTAGAATGTGTTCGGGAGTATAAACCTTAAACACCTTAGTTTCAAAGTAAAATGTACCAACAGGCTGTCAAACATCTTTTTACAAACAATTTGGCCATAGACCTGTAGAGTATAAACCTTAAACACCTTCATTTCAAAGTTGAATGTGACGCCAGTTAGATCCAACAGGCTGTCAAACATCTATTTACAAACAATTTGGCCATAGACCGGAAGTGGTAATCTCTGATCCTATCGCATTCAACTTCGCAAAATCCACTGAATTCTCGCCGCTGTCTGTAGATGTCTGGTTATGTTCCTGTGTATACTGGCACTATGGTGTAACCAAGCAATATGAGAAAGTTAAGCCAGTCCATCAGAATAAATGCCAGTGGGTACTTTTCTCCACTCATGGAGAAATGTCAGTCTTTTGACATACTTCTTTTCTCACACGTCTTCATTCGTTCTCTTTCTCCTACCATTTCTGACAGTTTCTTGAAGTCGTGTGATTATTATGCCAATAAAATAAATGACATTCAAGTGAACGTGTCCAGCAGGAAAGATCACAGACATGTGCACTGTCTCTGTTTCAGTCATATATCACATTAAGACATCTGAATACTTCTCAGACAAATTCTATTCTAAAAGGGATATCTGAGATGAAAGACAGTCAAGCATAGTAAATGAAATAATATAACAGAAACTGCAACTTTTTATGGAATTCTGAAATCTTTGAGCTTTCCAATAATGTATATCCAATTAGTCTGCCAGATGTGGACCACTAAATGACCTAGTTCTAAAACATCTTGAGGTCAGTCCAGTTTAAGGGATAAGGGTCTATTAGTGGAAGAATGCAAAGCCTCAGCTGACTGAATCAATATTTAATGAACACACCAGCCTCCTATATTACTGCCTCTGAACCAACAGAGCCATTTTAAAGTAGTCTATCAAGAGTGACCACAGGGATTGTAATTGTGTCATCTTGGAATTTAGAATTTGCAAGGTTAGTTCCTCCACTTTTTTTCATTTTATTCTTATATAATCAGTGTTTTTGTCATTTTCCCAGTAAAATATCCAAACAAAAATATGAAAAAAATAGTAACAGATAATAAGATCATCGATATATTTCAGAGAATATACATTAAATAAAGTACCCATTTTCAGAAAAAGTTGTTTAAAGGGACACTTCACCCAAAACGAATATTCTGTCATGAATAACTCACCCTCAGGTAGTTCTAAACCTGTAATTTCTTTGTTCTGTTGAACACAAAGAAAGATATTTAGATGAAACAACTGAGATGTCTGGGGTAGTCAAAGGTGCTCCAGAACTGTTTGTTTACAAATTCTTCAAAATATTAACCTTTTTGTTCAAGAGAAAACAAATAACACAAATTATTTCTACTATGGTAGTCATTGATGCCCCAAAAATCTCTTTCTTTGTGTGTACTCTAACAAATTTACACAGGTCTGGAACAACTTGAGAATGAATAATTCATGAAAGAATTTCCATTTTTGTCTGGACTATTCCTTTATGCATAGTGCTCACTAAATTCCACTGTGATTTATGCTTAAAAATATAGTAAAAAAACAATGAATGAGGACTTGTACTAATATTTTACCTGAAAAACAAGACAGAATACTGATTAAGAAATTACTTTATGCGTGTAAACCTGAGGATGGAAAAGACTTCAGACTCTCTACCTATTGGGTTCTACACTACTGTACATCAAGCTGCGGAATTAACGGTTTAAACCATTTTATAACTTTATTAAATATCTAAATCATGTGACACTGTTGTCTTGCTAGAAATGCATGCGGACATTCTGGGAATCTGGGATATGAGAAACTGCAAGATGTGGAACACTGTGCATCTGGAATTGCTCTCATTGATCAGTGCACACACGTGGTCTCTTTTTATGAGGTGATTTCTCTTTTCTTAGAGGACTAGAAAAACAGGCAATGATTAAAATATAAATTATTTTGAAATATTGTCTGTAGAGCCTGACATGCACATCCTTGATGTCGAAAGTATAGAACCTAAAAATAATACATAGCTATTACTTACATAGCCTAAATAATACAAGCATATTAAGCGTATTAGCGAACTCCTGTCAAGTGGGGTTTGGGTTTCTAAGAGCATCGAAGAGGAAACTTCCAGAGAGAATGAAAGTCATGCGAGCATGAGTTTTGTATGTATCTGTGCCTGTGGTCAGTTTAACACAGGAATTATGAGTTCATTAGTTCAATTGCTTCTTACGTTGATTCTTAATGTCACATCAAACAAGCCTGTGATCATTTCAGGGGGCTGCGACATCTTGCAATGTTTTTTAAATGTTCTTGGCACTAATTTTTTGGTCTGATGCAGGCAGAGTCTGTTCTCTCACAGTAAGTGTAACACAATCAGAAATTAATATTCAATTCAGTCCCTCTCATAGTAAGAGAGGTAAGAGAGAGGTAAAGAATAAGTCTAGTAGAATACCCGTTACCTCCTCTACATTGTGAGGAGATTGCTAGTGTCCACATTAACTCATAGCTCACTCAGCGCAGCTATCTCAGGGCTTTATTTGATTGTGTCAGCATTGGTGTTTTCTTCCTGCACCTATGGAAACCAACTTCACACAATAACTGCCTCTCTACTACCTCAAAACCTCAGCAGAACAATCCTTCCACAGCTATTACACAACTCTGAAACACAAGAGCAGAGGTCAGATCAATTGCACTTTGGTCCAACACTACGGTTTCTAAGCTTTTTATTTGGGTGAGGTTGACAAACATAGGGTTTGACTTCTACATCATCACATTTCTCTAAAGAATCTTTGTGAAGTCCTTCCCATTTACCAAAATGTCATCCAGATAGACCAGACACAATCCCCCCCCCCCTTAGGAATACCCTGAAGCACTCACTTTGTTAACTGATCGAATGTTGCCAGAGCATTGCACAGACTGCAGGGCATGGTCCAGAATTGCCAGAGGCCGGTTCCTGTTGTAAAAGCAGTCTTCTGCTTAGAGTCATCGCTAAGTGCAACTTGACAGTAGTCACTACATAGATCCAGAGACAAGAACCATTTGGACCCGGTGATATGGTGCAAGGACTCATTAATCCTTGTGAGGGGATAAGAGTCTTTGATATTCGCCTCATTTAGACGTCTATAATCCATGCAAAAACGCCTATTACCTTCCTTCTTCGGGGCCAGTACAACAGGTGAGGCCCATTGGCTTCAGATGGTTCTATGATTCCTGTGACCTTCATTTCTTCCAGGTAGCAGTCTGCAGCCAACTGTCTGGTGGGCGGCAATCGGCGCGCCCTTGCCGGATGGGTAGGGCATTCCCAGCGTTTATACTGTTGCACCCACTACGTCTGACTGACATCACTGGCCGAGTTTGCAAAAACTGCATGATGTCGCTCCAGCACCCACCACAATTCCTGTTGTTGTGGTTCTGTCAGACCCTGACCACTCCCCTCCGAAACAACTTGAGCCATTTGCAGGGAGGTTGGACTCTCGTCTTCCTGACAGGGGCCCGCTCAACACAAACTACTGAGCAGCCCGGTGATGGACCAGAGGCAGAAACTCAAGTCAAGCAAAGAGTTAAAAGCTGAGCGTGCAGATGGTGTCTCTAGGATAATTTGGGTGCTGCATGGGCTGGTGGGTTCAGGTTTAAACTGTCTACATAATGTGAAGAAGGCCCTGGCAAGCTCGAGTGAAAGAACATTGGCACTGCAGACTTCTCTAACAGCATTAGGTTAGCTGCTCCTAAATCTACAATCCCAGCGGCCTTGTGCAGGAAGTCAATACCTATAAGGCAGCATTCAGAAATCTCAGTGGCCCAGACCAACGTTACTGTATGGTGTCCACACACCTCGACATTAACCTCACCTTGGCCTATCATAGCTGCTTATTCAGCTGTGACAGTCGAAAAAACGGAAAGCAGCTGGTCTGCATAAGTTTCTTAGGATGAATAATGGTAACCATGGAGCCAGTATCTAATAGAGCCTGCACTGGTTGTCCATCTACTTTTACCTCTATTTGACAACATACCACCGGATTAATCAACTCAACAGACAATCTATATGGAGGTGCTGGAGGAATGGCTGGGCCGGTGAAACCTTAATTTACTTTTTTTACTAATCACGGACCCTATCCGTTGCTCAACAGCTGCGGTGATTCCAAGGTATTGCATTCCTGGCGCATATGGCCTGTTTTTCCCAAAGCCCCAGGAGACCACCATCTCATGTTGGGACGTACTCCCAGTCATGACCTGGGACTGAGTCTGCTATCCAGAGTAGGCAGCAAAAACCCAAGGTCGGACAGCATTGCTAGATCCTGGTATTCCGCCAGGCTGCTCAGTCAGTATTCCCTCTATGACCCGAGCTTGATCGATCCCGTAGGGCCATCGGCGATCTGACATCCCCCAAACCAGCGAGACAAAGCAATATGTCACGCCTCTACATTAGGAATCTGACACCTTCGGACATAGAACAATGGACATAAAACATGGACATTCGACACCCCACCTGCTCAGTCTAGTCCCAGCCATTAACTTTGCTCACCAGCTCAAACAGACACAGTGGTCCTGAATGCTGTGGACTGGAAACTATTCCTGTTAGAATGTTCTTGATCATTTTCTTCCAACAAAAGCCGAAGAAAAAGGATTAGTAGGCGTCAGCATGTTAAAAAGCACAGTTCTCTCTTCTAGCTCTCTCTTGACACCAAGTGTCAGTAAGCCTATACTGGGGCCCTTCTCTGTTTCGTTCTGTCTACACAAATAACTTGAGCAATCTTACTGGTTTCTTCATCATTGTCTTTTGGGAATCACGGACGGGAGGTTGTGGCGATTAATCCTGACTTCTGACACCAGTGTAACGTCGAGAAAGTTCCCAAAGACAGACAGAAGACAGGATTCTTGAAAGTAAGCCAAAAACTGGACAATTTATTGCCTATTGTTGTACAGGCTAACAGTGGGAAATAGGAGGTGCCACTAATCCCCGATCGAGAGTAAAACAAAAACAAATGAACAAGTAATAGAATAGTAACAAAACACTAGCCTGTATTGTATGCACTCCAAAACGAAAATGAAACTTGTACGCTCCCCTCTCTTGACACCTCCCCCCTAAGCAACCCCTCCCTCTACAAAACAACAAAAAATTACACAGAAGCACTGTCTTCGTCACATTATATAATGAAACGCATATACCTCAGCAGAGCCGGAAAAAGAAGAGAGACAATTGAATTTGGCCAAACTTCCAAAAGTGTCTTCTTATTTTACACAAACTCCACCGATAGCTAACACATTAAGTGCTGCTCCCTCAGCATCTACTGCAGAAACAGAGGTGTGTTTTCTCCTGTCCCCGGAATATGTCAATGTGCTGTGAGTGCAGCCCAAGAACAGCACGCAAACAGTACACAGACAGACAGGTTTACTAAGTGACAGTCCTGCTTTCGGGCCAAAACATTTATTAGATAAAGAACGCTGTGAGCTTATTAGGAGAGGGCCAGTTAAAGTCAAATATTTGATTGTCCCAGTTAACAAAGAGGACCTTCAATTCACATGCAGCAACTACTTCATCAATTAAATTGAATTTTATATTTACACAATTATAAAATATTCAAAAAGCAGCATTACCTACATCACAATAAACATTTAATAAAAATAATACTGGGGGAAAATTTAAGAGAATATACGGTATTAAGATACAGTTGTGTTCCAAATTATTCAACCCCCACTGAAATTGATTGTTTTGGTCGGTTTGACATTGATTATGATCATTCAATCATCCTGCTTACAATTAAATCAAAGAGGCACGTGTAGGTCAGACAAATATAACATAACATTTATAATGTAATAACCACAAATGTCTTTTCTGAGCTCACATCATTATCAGTTTTATTCAACCCCCAAGTGACATTCAATCTTAGTACTTAGTTCAACATCCCTTTACAGTTATAACAGCTTTTAAACGTGAAGCATAGGTTGACACAAGTGTCTTGCAGCGACCTACGGGTATCTTCGCCCATTCATCATGGGTAAAAGCCTCCAGTTCAGTCACATTCTTAGGCTTGCGCACTGCAACTGCTTTCTTTAAGTCCCACCAGAGGTTCTCAATCGGATTGAAGTCTGGTGACTGCGATGGCCACTTCAAAATGTTCCAGCCTTTAAACTGCAACCATGCTCTAGTGGACTTGGAGGTATGCTTGGGATCATTGTCCTGTTGAAAGGTCCAACGTCTTCCAAGCCTCAGGTTTGTGACGGACTGCATCACATTGTCATCCAATATCTCCTGGTACTGAAGAGAATTCATTGTACCTTGCACACGCTGAAGCTTCCCAGTACCTGCAGAAGCAAAACAGCCCCAAAGCATGATTGACCCCCCGCCATGCTTCACAGTAGGCAAGGTGTTCTTTTCTTCATAGGCCTTGTTCTTCCTCCTCCAAACATAGCGTTGATCCATGGACCCAAACAGTTTTAATTTTGTTTCATCAGTCCACAGAACACTATCCCAAAACTTCTGTGGTTTGTCCACATGACTTTTGGCATACAGCAGTCGACTCTTCTTATTCTTTGGGGACAGCAAGGGGGTGCGCCTGGGAGTTCTGGCATGGAGGCCTTCATTACGCAGGGTGCGCCGTATTGTCTGAGCAGAAACTTCAGTACCCACATCTGACCAATCTTTTCTCAGTTCCTCAGCAGTCACACGGGGACTTTTCTCCACTCTACGCTTCAGGTAGCGCACAGCAGTCGAAGTCAGCATCTTCTTTCTGCCACGACCAGGTAGCGTTTCAACAGTGCCCTTTGCCTTGAATTTGCGAATGATGCTTCCTATGGTGTCTCTTGGTATGTTCAACTTCTACCAGATAGACTCGGAAGGCCAAAGTTGAGTATTCAGCATTTATTGGACGCTGATAGACAGAATATATATGGTTATATAAAGATGGTTATTGATTTCTTTGGAGTAGGCCCTGTCCGTGGCTCGCATCCAGAGGGCCAAGAAGTCCTCCACTTCCCGCCTTGAGATGGTAAGGCGGGGGCGTAGCCAACCCCCCTGGGGTTATATTGACAGGGACCTCCTGGTGGTGATGGGGAGGATGGGGGCGAATCACAGTTGCTTCGACTGCGGACGTAGAAAGGGGTAAGAGGCGATCTTTTATGTTTCATGTTGGAAGGTAATTGGTTGGGTGTTGATTGGTAATTAGTGATGCAGGATTGAGTCTTCCTGGCAGAACTAGCGCTGAAGCTATATTTCTACCAGAAAGACTCGGACGGCCAAAGTTCAGTATTCAACATTTATTGGACGCTGATAGACAGAATATATATGGTTATATAAAGATGGTTATTGATTTCTTTGGAGTAGGCCCTGTCCATGGCTTGCATCCAGAGGGCCAAGAAGTCCTCCACTTCCCGCCTTGAGATGGTAAGGCGGGGGCGTAGCCAACCCCAGAGAATGGTCTTAGGCTTACCTCTGGAGCGGGGCCTACCCCCCAAAACAAAACAAAACAAAATGGTTTCTACTCACCTGCTGGTTGGATTCTCTAGCAGTACCTGCAGAACGCTATTAAATGCAAATGTTAATGATATAAACAATTTACCGGTCGCTGGGCCGTGAGTAACACTGAGACGAGGCCCGGATAGGCCCCGACACTGACAAGGCCATGATAGGCCACACATATAGACGAGGCCTCGATTGCAACAGCACTGACAAGGCCCCGATAGGCCACGACACATAGACGAGACCTCGATAGGCCACAACATTGACAAGACCCGTACGGGCCACTGTTGAGACAAGGCCCCGATAGGCCACAACCACTGACGAGGCCGACGAGAGGCCCCAGTGACAGAAGGCCCTGATAGGCCACGACACTGATAAGGCCCCAATGGGCCACAACACTGAAACACGGCCCCGAAAGGGCACAACACTGAGACAAGGCCCCGATAGGCCACAACACTGACAAGGCCCCGATAGGCCACAACATTGATGAGGCCTGTACGGCCCCTTTTTGACGAGGCCCCGATAGGCCACAACCACTGACAAGGCCAATGAGAGGCCCCAGTGACAGAAGGCCCCGATAGGCCACAACACTGATGATGCCCCAATGGGCCACAACACTGAAACACGGCCCCGATAGGCCACAACACTGGGACAAGGCCTCGATAGGCCACCACACTGAACAGGCCTTGGTAGGCCATAACACTGAGCCAGGTAACTGATAAAACAAAAAACACCAACACCAGTAGTTGCATGATTTACCTGAATCTTGGACAGATGGTGCTCGTTGAGCTGCCAAGATGGTTGAGGAGTCCATTCTTATGTAAGACTCATAAGCGGAAGATGACCATCTACCCATTCGTTTGATGGTTTCAGTTGGGATTCCGCGTTCAGCCGCGGTAGGGGCTGCTCCGATCCTGAAGGAGTATCCGGTATACTGGAGAGGCGAGAGTTTGCAGGCTTTGCATGCGTTGGTTAATTTATTTCTGAACCATGCCTTCGTGACAGGTGCTCCGTTAGGTAAAATAAAAAGTGGAAAGAGGGGAGGGGTTTTGGGGCGGACTTTAAGATAGAGCGTCATAGAAGTGAACGGGCAGAAGCTGGTGTTGGTTTTCGTTAGATTTATTGTAGTGCCAGTTCGCTTCGTGTCGGTTTTAGTGCTTTTGAGGGTGATTGAGTAGGCGGAGTGGGAAAACTGTATATCAGAAAACGAAAGGTCTTGCGTTAGGTCGAAATGATTCATAGAGTGTGAGGTGAATTCCCCCGGACGCAAGAAGCCATAAAAGGCTGAGAGGAATATAGCCTCCTGGCTGCTCGACGAATTGCTTATGCCTTTGAGCAACAGACGCACTGATTGATTGGTGAAAAGGCTCGGACAGTCGTTGTTATGATACCTTGCGTAAAATTGGATTCCCGCCAATAGTCTACGGATGGAGGATATTGTCTGGTTACAGGTTTCGTATTTATGGACTAGGAAAGAGCAAACTGACGAAATCATAATGGGAAATAGGGGAACTTGAAAGGAGAAGCAGAACATGGTAAAATGAGACCAGGCAGAATTGTATGCCTTAAGTGTCGACGGAGCAACACCTTTAGACATGTACCGACCGACCGATTGTCAGAGATAATCTAATCCAGCTTTATCTCCTCTAGAGCGGGGCAGGGCAATGGTTCCTGGTCTGCCGACGGGCAAAGTCATCTGAATGCCTGCAGACGAAGACGAGATAGAGCATCAGCGATAGCGTTATGGTGGCACGGAATGTGTCTGGCTGTGATGGTGAAATTATGTAGAACTGACTGCCAGATCAGACGTCTCACGAAAGGCATAATAAACTGGCAGTGAGATCTCCCTTTGTTGATAATGGCAACTGTTGCCTCGTTGTCGCAGAACAGAGTGATTCGTTCACGAGACCATGCCGAGCCCCAGATGACGCTAGCGACTGCTATGGGATAGATCTCGTGAAGAGCGGACGAAACAAAACCTGAAGCGGGTTTGGGGAAATCGCGTGGCCACTTCTCGGCGAACCAATGGCCTCGAAAATATCCCCCGGAGCCGATGGAGGGGGCGGCGTCAGTAAATAATTGTAGGCCGAGCAGCGATTCTAAAGCATCTTTATAAAAAAAAGATTGTCCGTTCCAGTTATTTAGCAGATAGGACCAAAATCTGAGGTCGGAACGGCTACCTTCGTCTAGCGAGATCATGTCGCTTAGTTCTGCCGCCGAATGTGTCAGGGTAAGCATGCGTGAGATGAATGACCGGCCTTGGGGAATAATGCTCATGGCAAAGTTTAAGTGACCTAAAAGGGACAGCATGTCTCGTTTAGAAGCAGCGCTGCGCGACGAAAACTCCTCGGTGAAGGATCTGATTCTGATGAGTTTATCGCTAGGGAGAGAAGCTTGCATCTTGACTGAATCGAGTTGAATGCCTAAAAAAGTTAACGCCGTAGATGGACCCTGCGTTTTCTCGACGGACAGGGGTACGCTGACGTCGTCGAAGATCTGTCTGAGTATGTCGAGGGAGGATGTTTGGGAATTGGGAAAGTCGATGAGTAGAAAATCGTAGAGCAAGTGTAGGACGAAGGGCACTTTATTGACGTTCAAACGGATCCAACACAGTGCTTCGGAAAGGCAATTAAAGATGTGTGGGCTGCTTCTGCAACCAAAAGTGAGTCTAGCGGCGAAATAACATTTTGATTCCCATTTAACTCCGAACAGGTGGCGGTCCGTGGGGTGAAGTGGTATAATTTTGAATACATCTGTGATGTCGGCTTTGGCTAGCAAGGCTCCGGGTCCGGCTAGCTTAAGCAGTCTGATTGCGTTATCGACTGAGGCATAATGCAGTGAAAAGGGGGCTAAAGGGATGCATTCATTAACGCTTGCGGTCGTGCTGGAGTGGGGAGAAGACATGTCAAAAATGAGGCGTTTCTTACCTGAATATTCCTAGTAGCGACACCGAGCGACTTAATGCGAAACAAGGAATAAGGAGGGGAGTCGAATGGGCCGATTATATATCCTTTATTGACTTCTCTCTCCAGCAGAGACGAAACAATTTCGGGTTCAGACATGGCCGATTGTAGATTTTTTGCCACGAAGGAAGCGGTGAGTTGTGATGTAATGCTGACCCGGAACCCTTGAGATAGGCCGGTTAACAAATAATCTACGAAACATCTATCGGGGTGTGTCGAGAGGTAGTTTGAGAGGATTGGGACGTTGATGGGGTAGATACTATGTTGATCAGAACTTTTTCTCCCGAACGACGGCATCCGCTCGGATAGCCGGCCTGGATCTCCTGGGGCTGACTGTTTTTGGGTGTGGGTCCTTGCAAAAGCTACATACGTGAGCGAATTTGCATTGGGGGAAAGAACAAACAGATTCATTAAAATTATTACAAAGAGAAGTGCCGTTAAATTTAAATATGTCCCGACCCCTAGCGTCTGAGCGATTCCTTACATTTCCAGCGCCGAGTACAGCGGGCGAATCTGGACTAGTGATTGTTTTAGGGCAAAACTGTGCCGAATGTCCGTGAGAGCTGCAAATAGCGCATGCGAGTGTCGTATGGCCGCCAAAGTGGCGAACGAGTAGTTCTGTGTCTACTATAGACCAGTCAATTCTGGAGTTAAAAAGAGAAATAATGGATGCGGATTTAGCAGAGAACGAAGCATGGTATTCGTAGAACAGTTCACCCCTGTAGCGTTGACTGAAGTCTGCCATAGTTGCTAGATAAATATCCATTTCCTCCCTCCTGTCGGGATAAACTTGGCAGAGTATGTCGCGGTAAACTCCAAAAGTGATCGCGAATTCGCCGAACGATAGGTTACGTTGCAGTCTGGGATCGGATGTTCGGAGAAAAACTGCCACGTCACCACAGTCGACCATTTTCCTGTCAGCCGCAGGCGAAGGGAGTAGGAGTAGAGCCAAGTTAATATCCTTACCTTGGATGATGTTGTTGCATAAAGCGGGAGATACCGTCGCCGCTGCTGGAGGGACGAATCGCCTACCGAAAGCTACCGCTGGAACGGCGGTGGCGAGGGTGAAATGTGTGGTCACCTGTAAAGTAGTTGCGTCCTGTGGTGGTGTCTGGATGATTGTTGGAGTAGCTACGGGGGTAGACGTTGACGGCAGGCTAAAGTGATCATGCTGTTCGGGGTTGGGATGAATATTCGAGGGTGCTGAGCGCATCCGTATATTTGATCCTGGGATGCTGAGCGCTGTCTCGAAATCCACCATTTTCGTTTGTAGGCCTTGGACGGTGGCGGAAAGGGATCGAACAACCTCTAGCAGCTGGTCGTTAGCGTCGTGGGATGCGTGCGGGGAAGATTGGATCCTTGTGGGCTGCAGGCACTTTTTGGATTGGCGAGGTGGAGAGGATTTGCTGGACCGCTTCCTACCGGCTTGTTTGGGCTGGGTTGGTGGCGCTGATGTCGTTGGGATTACCTCTGTAGTTCCGGGAGGGACGCCCAAGGTGTTGGAGGCCAACTTGAGCAGATTGTCCCTGGAGAGATCGGGATCGGCTGGAATGCCTGCTGCTTCAAGTTTGCTGGCGATCGATTTTGATGGCCACTGAGCCCATGGAGAAATGCGGCATTGGATTCTTGAGCTGCGCCTTACGTTTGCTGGAGACGGAGGGATGAATTCCTCGTCGGAGTCAGTATACTCACAGAAAGTATTCTGACACATTGCGGAAGTCTGCGAGTCGGGCTGTTGGATTACGACGAATCACTGTTGCTTCGACTGCGGACGTAAAAAGGGGTAAGTGGCGATCTTTTATGTTTCATATTGGAAGGTGATTGGTTGGGTGTTGATTGGTAATTAGTGATGCAGGATTGAGTCTTCCTGGCAGAACTAGCGCTGAAGCTATATATCTTTGCAATCTTCTTATAGCCATTGCCCTTCCTGTGAAGAGTAATCACCTGTTCTCTTGTCTTCCTGGACCATTCTCTTGACCTCACCATGTTTGTAACCACACCAGTAAATGTCTAGAAGGAGCTGAGTATCACAGTCATTTTAAAGCTGCCTAATTGGTGCTTATTAGGCTTTATTGCTGCTCCCTGATATCCACAGGTGTTTTCAATACCTGATTGAAAACACTTCATTGAACCTCTGTTCTTCAGAGTGGTAGTCTTTAAGGGGTTGAATAATTATGTCAATGAAGAATTCACAAAAGAAACATTTACTATGTATTACAAAACTAATTGATGTCATTTTAGTTACATATGGTTCTTTAAGAAGTCCTTGTAGGATTTCATTCTGAATACAATTACAAATGTACACTAAATTCCCTAAAACCATTTACAGCATTGGGTGTTGAATAATTTTGAACACAACTGTACATGGTATTATTGCAAGTTTTTCTCTATGCAATGTACACTGATGTCAGTGGATTGTCAGAAGCTATGAATTATAATGTCTGCTATGTGAAGCATGTAAATTGAAAAAAAGGATGGGCCCTAAAACAGATCCATGTGGCACTCTGAATTTAACCAGAGATTTATGACATTTCATCATTCACATAATCAGCGTAAGTGTTTGGACAGGCTACTACCTGACCACCAATCCCATCATAGTTTTCTAGTCTATCTATTAGAGTGGAAGTGAAAAAGTGATAAAAGTGAAAGTGATGTGAAGTTTGGCCAAGTATGGTGTTCTATACTCCAAATTTTTTGCTCTGCAATTTACCCATCCAAGTGCGCAGACACACAGCAGTGAGTTACACACACCCAGAGCAGAAAGCAGCCATTGCAGCGGTGCTCGGGGAGCTGTTGGGGGGAAAGGTGCCTTACTAAAGGTTCTCACCTCAGCCGTGGAATTGAAGGTGGAGGAGAGCGCTGATCATTCACTCCCCCCACCTACAATCCCTGCTGGTACTGCATCTCTAACCATTAGGCCACAAATGCAGTGGTCTATAGTATCAAAAGCGGCACTCAGATCCAGTAGGACTAAAAGAGAGATGGTTCCCAGATGGCGATCAGATGCTTTGAGAAGATTATTTGTCACTTTAAGTAGTGCTGTCTACGTTCTGTGGTTGGACCTAAACCACACATTTTTTCTTCCCAGTTAAAATTGCATGAAAGGACTCAAGAACACAAAAATAATCATATCAAAGTCTTAAAGGTGCAGTTTTTTTAACAATTTTGCAGTAAAATATCCAAAAACCACATAGGCAACTAGACAAACAATTAATTTAAATATGTAGAGAAAAAAAGTTTTAAGAACGAGATGGCAAAATAAGGGTTATAAAGGGTTTATATTATTACTGTTGGGTTGCATACTACGACCCCAAGCCCCCAATGGCTTGGGGCCCCCCTGCTCATTACCAGGTAGCTATTCTGTCTCCCGTTTAGGGCTGTATTTCATCATTCTCAGACAGTCCCAGGACAGTATGGAATAAAAGCGTAATCTGATGAGCTATCTGACACTGCAAGGCTTGTGCAGTTCATAGCTCATCCTTGATTGCACATGTGTGTTGATGCATGTGCTCTTTAAAATGGTGAATAGGTACTCTAGCGGCATGTTTTGAGATTTTGGGACTTTCATGTTAAAAATCACTGTTGGCCTGATTAAGTCAATTCTTGTAAAAGTCTGGACACACACACACACACACACACACACTCACACATTCACTCACTCAGGTGCAAGAACAAAGACTCCATGCTCCAGTGGCTTTGAGATGGAGAGAGAGGAGGAGAGATGAGAGGAGCAATTGGAGAAGAGCATGGGAATGAAAGGAGACTCATGAAAGAGAATAAAAACGTTACTGTATATTGACTTTCAAGTATCAGAATGTGTGCTACAATGTGCATAATTTTTTCAGTTCTTTAATTTGATTATAATAGTGCAAACCTTCAAATCTGTCAATAATCATTTTATTATTACTCAAACTGTATGTCCAAGACCAAGTAAGAGATAATCCACGGCAATCAGAGCATTAATGGATTTCAATGCGGGAAGTGGAGGCCAAAAACCACACGTAGCATAGCGGAGCATTGGATTATCCCGCTAATATCATGGTCATTTGCCATAAAAGATGTTATTGATGTTAACGGTGCGGTTTTGATTTGTCAGGTGAAAATTATTTTCGGCAGTTAATTTCAAACATTGATTAAACTGACTTCAATTACCTGTGCATTAAAAGAGTTTAATGCACTCCTTCCAACCAATCAGAATCGAGTATTCAAACAAACATCCCGGTTATGTATGTAATCTCCATACCCTGATGGAGGGAATGAGATGTGTCGAACCGACAGATGGGGTTCTGGCTTGAGAACCTCATCATCTTCTTACTGACTTTGAAAAGGCCAATGAAATTGGCGAATGAGATTTGCATGCCAGACTACAGCCTGGACATTCAGGTATAAAATGGAGACGGCATGCTCTCTTTTTGTGCTGAAGAGCCTGAGAGGATCTCTTGATTGCTGCAGCAGGTGGCAAGCGTTGTGGCATGAAGGACACAACGTCTCGTTCCCTCCATAAGGGAAAGGAGGTTACATGCGTAACCGGGAAGTTCCCTTTCTGTCTGTCAGAAAGGGGTTCCTACTGAAAACTGTTGGTACCATGTAAGACTCGGGCTGACAATGGTTCCATGTGGAGGCTGTAGAATCTCGTGAAGGCATTAGGTGTAGCCCAATCCCCAGCTCTGCAGGTGTCAGTCATCTGTATGGAGACAGCCCTCCTCTTCTGCTGGCCTCCAAAACAGACAAAGAGCTGCTCAGAGCTCCTGAAGCTCTATGTGCGGTCGAAGTACAGGTGCAGCACATGTACTGGACACAACAGAGATTGGGTTGGGTCTTGCGCTGCAAGTGGGGAGGGCTGCAAGTTCATCACCTGGTCCCGAACGGGAGTGGTGGGAACTTTGGGTACGTAGCCGGGCTGGGGTCTCAGGATAACGTTACTCTCAAGTCTCTCTTGCAGGAAGGTCAGCACCTTCACGATCAAGCAACTCGTCTCCTCAAGAAGAGCACCAGGACGAGAAGAGGCGCCACTTAAAGGCGTACTGCCGCCTAGTGGCAGGGGCCCGAGCCTGAGTGATGGTCTCAACCACTGCAGTGGGTAGGCCAAACAGGATCTCTTGGCCCCGTCCAGGGTTTCCAAAGGACTGGTCTCGGATGCCACAACGTGCCCTTCCCGTGCGAAAGAAGGTCCTTTGTAAGGGGAATCGGTCTGGGGGGAGTTGTCGCCAGGAGCATTAGCTCACTGGGGAGAAGGCGTACTTCCGCATGTGTCCTGTGGCCAGATGTGCCCTAGGGCATCCGTGCCGAGGGGGGCCTCGGACAGGGAGTAAAATAGCGGGGCAATGGAAGGTGTCCAGGGAGGTCTACCTGTGCCCGCCCGAACTGCACCCAAATGGGCTGGACTGCACAGGGGCGGAGTTGTCACTCTAAATGGATCATGACCTGCAGAGACAGCGGATCGGCTGTTTGAGGTTGCCCGGGACGTGAGAGGCCTGCAGGGATTTCAGCAGCTGCTGATTCCAGAGGAGAAGGCGTCAGGTGAGTTGCGACATCTTCTGTGAGTAAATACCATCCTGGCCAAGGCAGGAGTGCAGTCCGAGCGGGGAAGTGATGGAGATACACCTCCTGTGACTTACCTACATGTTGTCTCCACTGACGCACCGTCGAGGAATGTGCCGAGAAGGGGGCGTTGCAGGTCTTAGCAAGCTCCTCATGCATCTCCGGGCAAATAGGTTTGGCAACGCGCTGCTTATCCAGGTACCGGGAGTCAAGCATGGGTGACAACCAAGCAAGACCGCAACACCTTGATAGACATGTGCTCGGAGACAAGTGCAAGCTGTTAGAAATTGCTCTTTTAGACACCTTGGCCCGCTTCCATTTATACCTGTGTTCACGGTGCGGAAACACTGGCCTTGGCCTTTTAAAAGTAGAATGAGAGAAGAATTAATGCCACACCTCCTAACATTGGAGAGCGCGACAAGGGGAATCATACAAAGTGTTGATGAATAAAGATTACATAGATGGATTTGACCCATGTTTAAATAAAACTTTAAAGGCCACTATCATCTTCAAAATTGCAACATTATTGTACTATTATCATATTGTATATCTGATTACAGGTACTACAACAAGTACATTAAGGACATTTTGAGACGTATACCCCTTCTAATTGCCTAACAGAAGCTGTGCAATTTTATTTTTAAATTACAGCATATGGTTGTAAATCTCAAACACTGACTGTGAACAGCTTGACAATTTTTTTATTCAGTACAACTTTTGAAACAGTTTTAACATAAATATAAAATACTTTAATAAAACATAAACAAAAAAGAGATAACCTTATGTTCCCCTTTTAGTTTTTTTCAATTTTAGTCTAAAGGTGGCAATGGCAGGAAACCTTATCCAACTTTATTGGCTCCACCATGGATCACACTGCAGCTCCGCTTTCTATGAAAATGACCTGCCTGCTTTAGGAACACTAATAAAATATGCCTTCATGCATACACATTCAGTTTTCATCTAAATATTGTGAAGAGGGCAAAACGGCCACTGAGTCTCAACCTCTCTCTCTCTCCTTTTTATTTTCCACCCATTTAGGTTATTATGTAACACTCTCAGTGCCTCTAAGTGCAGTGTCCTCTCTCTCTGTTTGAGAGGCGTGTGTTGTATGAGGATCATTATTCACCTTCAAAAGACAAAGAGGTACTAAAGCATCTGGTTAGACGTGAGAGATAAATGTGTGTGTGCGTGAGAGAGAATGAGATAAATAATTAATCTGATTAAAAACAAAGCTGTTGCTTCTAAATGGAAAATTTAAGTTAATGTAATGAAATGATGAACATCCTTTTTTTAATCCTTTTTAGACATTAATACACAATTAACTGTCAAAAAAAATCCAACACTTTTTCAGCTGAGCCTTTTATAGTTCCTAGCTGTAAAAACAACATCCATTCCATTCATTTTCACATGTACTTTTATAAGTCATCCAATGTTAGCATATCTCTCTTCATCCACTTTACAATATGTGGGTATACATTCTAGAACATGCAGACAAGGGCAGATATTTTTATGCAAATATGTACCCGTAAAAAAGATGCTTCAAAGGTCTTTTTGTTTTCAAATGGTTCTAGCTATAACTTTGCCCATTCAGAGAACCCTACACAAACATAAAGGGTTCTTCATATCTTTGAGGGGTTCTTGACATAACAAAATAGGTAGAACATTTTAACAATAAAAAATAGAACTACAAAACATACAGCACTCCTTCACTTTTCCATATAAATAATAGTTTCTTCTAGAGATACACTTTAAAATCTGTGTGTTGTGTGCTGTATTTTGTGACAACTGATCACTGTGTCCAGTTTGTGTCACTGGAGCGGTGCCCTTTCAAAAAGTACACTTTTGAACATGAAGAGTGCATAGTAGTATCTCAAAGCTACATTTTGGTTGCAAATTGATACACATCTGTACCTAAAGGGTATATACTGTATTAAGACATTTAAAAACAAAAAAAATTCTCGAGTGTGTGTGTGCTGATCACGGCCGCATTAACAATAGGGCTAGGCGGGGCTAAAGCCCCGGGGCCCGAGCAAGGAGGGGGCCCGTGATTGGCTGTGGAGCAGATTGATTACTACTAGCCATCTGATTGCCAAAGCCTTACCACGCCCCCCACAAATTAGCCCTGTTATTTAGTAGCGCTTTGCCGTATATTCCATGCATTATCATGGAATCATTCTCATTAATATTATTAACAAAATTGCGCATTCGCGTTATGATTGGTCAGGTCGCATGTCAATCAAACCCCCGTGGGCAGCAGGGCACGGTGAATTGAAACGTCACGTTTGAATTTGATATACCAAATCAAATGCATTTATTTAATTACAACAATTCATCTTAGGCCTATCAGGCGATGGCTGTCTGCGCCTTATTAGAGTAAAGCCTACGCATCAACCAATCAATCGCCTCCACTCTTCACTTCATTCTAGACTTTTCTTAAAATTGTCACGCAAAAAACAGTCTTCATCTTCGACAGCTAAAAATGTCATCTTTAAAAAAATATATTTTTAAAAGCTAAACAGCAGAGGAAACATGAGCTGATCAGTAAAATCCCAAAACTATCGGGTTATTTTACTAAAGCTGATGATCACGGAGTGGTGGATGCTGGAGCTGATGATAAAGACACAGCGTCATCATCGACTCCACCAATTAACTGTTAAGTTTGATTATTAACTTGATGGATGTAGGATATTGCTTTTTGTGTTTGATCAAACTATTCGCCTAAAGGGCTGACTGTGGCGATAGTGCTAATGTGTCCGGTAGAAATATGTCAATTGTGCTGCGCCATCATCATGATGTAAGTTTATAATTTAAACACGTATTTAAGCATTGTGGTATAGATACAAATTATTTTAAACTGCTCAGTCACAATAAGCAGCAGGAGAGGATTCATTTTGTAAATGCTCGTTTTGATACCATGGTGAACTTGAGACGGTTTTGCACAGCGCACTTGGTCTTAAAGTGACAGAAGCTGCTAATAAAGCTGCTGTCGCCATTGTGTCAATAATGTTAATCAAACATCAGAAAGAAAGTAATTTACTGTCCTTGACTGAATCACTTTAGTAAAATGAATAAGAATGGATGTTGAATTTATATCGAGAGCTATGTATTGAATATTTGATTACTTTATACAATATTATTCAGTGCTTAAGGTTTTTCAAGTAGGTCGATTTCTTATGTGCCTTTGTTCTATTATTATTTGTGATTCTTCTCATCAGTAAGCTTGATATCCGTTTCTTAAGCTACTATTATTTTTTGTGATATTGAAAATTATCACAATAATTATGAAATTTTAGTGCCATTAACTTTTGATATGATAAAAATCGTATTAAAATTAATATAACTTGACTGTGAAGTATATTGTTCGATAAAATGACTCCGTATGATGATATAGGCTAACATTTAGCTCATCGCCCACCCCTATATATTCGCTATTAGCAAGAAGACATGTTGACAGGTTAGTGTTAATCTAACAGCATGTATAAAAATGTGTTTCATGCTTATCCTAACCAGATCACCAGAAACATGAAACATCAACATTTTTTAGAAAAAAACAGGGTTTTTTTCTCTTTCTCTGTAGTTGGTGACCTAAAGTGGTGTGGGGGCCCTGCAGTAACTCATAGCCCCGGGGCCCAGTGAGCTCTTAATGCGGCCCTGGTGCTGATATGAAAAAATAAAAAATAAATTTCATTATCAATAGCTTACATGACCAAATCAAAGATACTGCAGACTGTTACGATTAAGCAGCAGGGAAAACAGGAGAATGGATCCAGGTGCGGTAAGTTCTATAATAAATCCATACTGTGCATAAAATCCATAATAAAACAAGGAACACAGCAAGGTAACACAAGCAGTTAGAAGGCGTAACACAAAAGAACAATCGACAAAGCACAGCTGAACAAAGGGCCAATATACAAGGACCAACCCAAGGAGTAACAAGACACACCAGGTGATAATCAAACGTACAAATAACAGCTTTCCTGCTGCTCAGTGGTAAGAGCATTGCGTTAACAACGCAAGGTTGTGGGTTCGATCCCAGGTTGATTGCACATATCTATGTAAAAATGTATAGGATAATGAAATGTAAGTCGCTTGGGATAAAAGCGTCTGCCAAATGCATTAATGTAAATGTGTAGACAACAGGGGCGGACTGGCCATCTGGCGTATTGGGCATTTCCTGGTGGGGCGCAAAAGTATGGGGCCGGAACGGATGCTTTGGCCGCTCAGACGGTCGTATTTTAAATGCGAATGCATGCAACACAAATGCAAAAGACACGTATGCATGCAACCCCCCTTGATAAGATCCAGAGAGGGAAGCACTCAAGTGCAGGTAGCAGTGATGCAGAAACAACCCCTCCTCTGCTTTATCTTGGATCTGCCCTCTGGTCGCGTGGCTGGCTGCAGAGAAGCAATGGGGGTTGTGGCTAGCTCAGTGCTGGAGGAGTCGGACGGGGAGTCCCATGACTCCCTTCTCCAACGCCTCCAAGGAGGCTGGGAGAAAAAGGAACAGCCTAACTCTGGAAGGGTGGTGCTGGGTTCCCTAAGGTAAGGGTGCCCACAATGCAGTCTACTGGACAACAGACCGGAATAAGAGGAGTCCTCACAGCAGCTGGGAGAGGAGCCTTTAACCAGCTCCTCTCAAAGCTGCAGCCATTCCACCCACTGTGGGAACGGCTGATAGACCAACTCCTACCACTTGGGAAAAACTGGAGGGTTGTCCATCCCGGTCATCACCCCAGGAATGGAAGCTTTCCTGGCTTCGACTTCATGTAAGCAAAATGAATGAGCACAGGACAGCATCCCAAGGGCATTAAATAGGCAGACTAACATGGGATAATTAACAAGGAATAGGTGTTACTAATGGAAAGCTAAACAAGGAGAGGGGTGGGGACCAAAGACGAGACCAGAGAGAGCGCATGTTATGTCAGAACCAACAATAACGTGTCTGTCTCCACACAAAACATGAGGCTCTGTCATGATCCTGCCACTAGACCAAGAAAGATATGACATGATGGGGCAGAATCACGACACCCCAGTTCGACAGACTTAGCCATGCATAGCATGCCCCACCCCCCTCCGGTCGACAGATGTAATGGATATGGTAAATTTAGTGAATGACAATAATTTATATAAAGTTTGTTTATGGACTAGTTCTCATGTTTCTTTAGATTTTACACGCCCCACTCAACATCTACAGACCGCTAAGGCTAGGACATCATTAACATGACTGCTTGATTGGCATCGCTCTGGTGAAAATAACTTCAGTTAAAAAAATTTGACTAATAAACCTTCAATAGCAGTCAGGAAGAGGAAGCTTATACTTTTTTTGAGGGGTAATTTTCTCTCTCTCTATATCTTTCCACTATATTTATCAACTCCATGTTGGGGCTTTTTTCTTCCTTGCGTAAATTATTATAAGGCCTGGTTCTGGGCTGCTAGAGATCTCGATAATGATGAGTGAAGAATTTTTAGTTATTATAAAGGGAGTGTTTCTGTGCTATATATAATCCATTCAGAATTGAATAAAACTTGTTTTTAGTGCTGCTGAGACCAGCGATCACATACACACTGCAAAATTTTGGGGATTACACTGGCAAAAAAAAGCTGGATCCACTCTTGAAATAGCTATGATTGATATATTGATAGCCAAAGTTAGTTCCTGAATAAAGCAGACTTTTGGACTGAAATGGTTGAATAGTCTGCTGACTGACTCACTCATAACAGTCCCTAGCTAACTACTTGGACTTAATTATGTAAACTGCACTGAAATCGTTGAAAAATCCCCACAACACCAACACACAGACTGACAGCCGGTCTTGTCACAAATTATATATTTAATATTTTATAAACTAGTTTCTTGCATTAAGCAAGTATTTTGGAACAAACATTATTATCAGAAAGTGTCAATCATCCAGTTGTTTTTAGAGAAAATAGTAAATACTACATTGGTAAATAATGCTAGAATTATTCTGTTGGATGTTCACTTCTGTTCAAAAGTAATTTCTGTTCACCAAGCCTGGATTGATTTGATCCAAAATACAGTAAAAGTAGCCTGTTATTTTATGTAAACCTGTTTTTAATATATAGTATGTAGCATATTATGATCAAATATTTTGTGTATTTCGAATAAATTTGACATTTTTTATTATGAGACTAACCCCCACCAAAAAAGTATTATGGTGAGGACCCCCCATAAGGCTTGATTCAATTCGACTACTGGGCAAGAAAGACCGCAAAATTAGTTGTAAATTTGCTATCAGCCCAGATTACACTCAGTTTAGGGGTTACGGGTCCCACTGGGTTTTATTTCAATAATCAATGTCACAGTTTATCAATAAGAATGCTGTTTGGACATTTCCTATACAGTGCATGTGACTATTTGGCTGTTAAATGGTGACGTAAGGAATACTTTTTCCGGGTTCAAGTATCTATTCATTTGAAGCTGGGCTACAGCTTAAACTTCTGTTAATGAGCACTGTTTACTCACATCGCATATTTGAGCAGAGCATTTATTAACTCACAGTATACACTACAGTCTCAAAGTTTACGGAATCTCTGATATCAATATTTGAATAAATTATGAAAAATGAATCACTGATTGGACATGTGGGATTTCATTATGAAGATAGAGGTTAGGATTGTGATTTTCACATAGTTTAAAAGCTCGCCATGAGCGTATTTTTTGCCTATAGCAGGTTATTAAACGTTTGGACCCGGAAACAGTACATGACCTTCCTTATATGGTGGTGCGTGAAGCCAGACTTAACAACCGAATTAGCAGAGGATTAACAGGGTGGTCACACATACCCACATCATTTCTGATAGTATAAACATACAACATGCCATTTCTGTAACATGTAACAGCTATGTAATTACATACGTAATGGCTACATGCTGTGCCGAGGGGTAGTAAATGGGCTGGATCATTAGCACGATGTTTTGCTGTAGTCATCTCCATTAACCTCAGCCCACTCTGTTTATCTGCCACATTATACAATTAAGGGTGGCTTTGCATTACAGCATTTCTCTCTCAGAAAACTACCATCATTAAATCCACTCTCTCATAAAGTAAAACTGTACATCTGTGCTTTCAGAAAAATGCCACCACACACACACACACACACACACACACACACACACACACACACACACACACGCAGTGCCCACTTATGTGCCTATGCAGCTTTTCGTTTCCGAGCCTCGGTGTGGAGCACTTTATGCAACAGCAGATCTCTGGAGAGTAAGCACTGTTAGTGTAGGTGATAATGCTACACTATAATCATGTCAGTATGGAGATCGATGCTTTGATTCCACACAAAACACCTGAAATGGTCTAAAATTCTGTGCATGCTGTTTTGTCGCCCTCAGGCTGACGGTATATAAAGTAAGCATATAAAGTGTCTATAATTATTTTTTCGCTCTTAAGTCAATCAAATGTGTCCTGCTGAAGGAATTCATACTGGTTTAGAAAAAGATGAGAGTGATGATTTTTTGGGGTGACTATTCGTCTAAAGTTTTGAGTGGGATGTTAGGTGATCGATCAGATGACCAACTGAATATTACTTAACTGTCCTTTTATCAAACGCTAATACTGAATTAACAAATCGTTACTCATGGCTTTGCATAATGACACATCCATGCAAATAGAGAAAGAGCAAATGCACAATATTTGCTTTTCAGTTTTGGTGTAAGATTAAAACTTTAAAATATTAGGTTTACAGTACAAGATTAGGGAAACACTAAACATTGCTAGTTATTAATGAAAAACTCTCCATACCGCTGTATATTATAATAAGGAAATATGGTTTTATTCAAATATACAAAAAAAAACTTTGAAAAACAAAAAAGCTCACAGCTCTTATGTTTTCGGTTTAAAAATCTTGATTCAGTAAATCTACGCATAAGTGTAATGTTTTGCCAAACCTCCTATAATTCTTCTCAAGCTTTACCTCATACCCCGAGCACAACTATGCAATATAAATTGTAATTTTCCCACTATAATCTCACAACTCTATATCCATTCACAACACCAATCCTGCAATATTACACTGGAGACAAAGAAAGCAGAATCAGCAATGTTTAAAACAACACACATCAGGCTAATGGCTAACAAATTTACAGCCAGACAGCAGGGATCCCTCAGAGCCTTTAGGGAACAGCATATAATCATTTTCACAATGCAGCCTCATACCTCAGAGCTTTGGGAAGTAGAAACTGACATCATTCCATCACAGGAATTTACTTCCGAACCTTCAATTAAAATAATGTTGATATTTGTCAGGATGACACTGATTAGTCAGGCAATGAGCATGTATGTGTGCAGCAGAATGCAGTCTGGCAGCAGGCCTCTCTGGAGTCATGTGCGTAGTCTCTTATAATGAGCCCTCAGCTGTCTTGGATCCATAACAGCAATTAGCCACCATTTAGATTTAGCTGAACGGAGCCAAGGCATTGAAGGTGGTTCTTGCATTGTATTTTTCCTCGACAGCAGCATACTTTGTTGGTCAGTTGTGTTTTAATGCGTGACTGGATGATGATGTACATGTGTGAACTAGTGTGTGGTTTATATCGTGAAACTGATTTTTGCAACAATTGAGGTCTACCAATGTCTCACCTGTCACAGAACGCTGGGTTACTCTGAGCACCAGAGAGGACCTAATTACACGCCTGCAAGACCTGGAACTCAAAACAGAGACTGATTAAATGGACTCTCCGGGGAGCCTTAAAATCCCAAAATAACTCATGGGGGAACTCACAGGCCAGTCCTGAAGTTGCTTCAATGAAACAATTGACTTTTAATAACTTACAAACAGCACATTTCTGTTCATCAAAATATCTCTGTGAACGCCAATGCCTTCTAAAACATCACACATGAATATATACAGTTGAAAGAAAAAGTATGTGAACCCTTTGGGCTTACTTGGATTTCTTCATAAATTGGTCATAAAATGTGTTCTGATCTTCATCTAAGTCACAACAATAGAGAAACACAGTCTGCTTAAACAAATACCGCACAAACATTATATGTTTTCATGTTTTTATTGAACACAACATGTAAACAATCATAGTGCAGGGTTGAAAAAGTATGTGAACATTTGGGTTTAATAACTGGTTGACCCTCCTTTGACAGCAATAACCTCAACCAAACGTTTCCTATAGTTGTAGATCAGACCTGCACAACGGTCAGGATAAATTTTGGACCATTCCTCTTTACAAAAGTGTTTCAGTTCAGCAATATTCTTGGGATGTCTTTTGTGAATCGCTCTCTTGAGGTCATGCCACAGCATCTCAATCGGGTTGAGGTCAGGACTCTGACTGGGCCACTCCAGAAGGCGTATTTTCTTCTGTTGAAGCCATTCTGTTGTTGATTTACTTCTATGCTTTGGGTCGTTGTCCTGTTGCATCGTCCATCCTCTGTTAAGCTTCAGTTGGCGGACAGATGGTCTTAAGTTTTCCTGCAAAATGTCTTGATAAACTTTGGAATTCATTTTTCCATCGATGACAGTAATCCGTCCAGGGCCTGAGGCAGCAAAGCAGCCCCAAACCATGATAAACCCCTCCACCATATTTCACAGTTGGGATGAGGTTTTGATGTTGGTGTGTTGTGCCCTTTGTTCTCCATACATAGCGTTGTGTGTTGTTGCCAAACAACATAATTTTGGTTTCATCTGTCCACAGAATGTTTTGCCAGTAGTGCTGTGGAACATCCAGGTGCTCTTTTGCAAACTTCAAACGTGCTGCAATGTATTTTTTTGGACAGTAGTGGCTTCCTCCGTGGTGTCCTCCCATGAAGTCCATTCTTGTTTAATGTTTTCCTTATTGTAGATTTGTCAACAAAAATGTTAGCATGTGCCAGAGACTTCTGTAAGTGTTTAGCTGACACTCTAGGAATCTTCTTCACCTCATTGAGCATTCTGCGCTGTGCTCTTGCAGTCATCTTTACAGGACGACCACGCCTAGGGAGTGTAGCAACAGTGCTGAACTTTCTCTATTTGTAGACAATCTGTCTTACCGTGGACACATGGACATCAAGGCTTTTAGATATACTTTTGTAGCCCTTTCCAGCTTTATGTAAGTCAACAATTCTTGATCATAGGTCTTCTGAGAGCTCTTTTGTGCGAGGCATGGTTCACATCAGACAACGCTTCTTCAGAACAGCAAACTCAAAACTGGTGTGTGTTTTTTATTGGACAGGCCAGCTTTAATCAACACATCCAATCTCATCACATTGATTGGACCCCAGGTTGGCTGACTCCTGGCTCCAATTACTCTTGGAAAAGTCATTAGCCTAGGGTTTCACATACTTTTTCCACCCTGCACTATGAATGTTTACATGTTGTGTTCAATAAAAACATGAAAACATATAATGTTTGTGCGGTATTAGTTTAAGCAGACTGTGTTTCTCTATTGTTGTGACTTAGATGAAGATCAGAACACATTTTATGACCAATTTATGAAGAAATCCAAGTAAGCCCAAAGGGTTCACATACTTTTTCTTTCAACTGTATATATTCATGTGTGATGTTTTAGAAGGCATTGGCGTTCACAGAGATATTTTGATGAACAGAAATGTGCTGTTTGTAAGTTATTAAAAGTCAATTGTTTCATTGAAGCAACTTCAGGACTGGCCTGTGAGTTTCTTTCAACTGTATATAGGCCTACATAAGAATGAAAGGCGCTTGTTACAGAAATAAAGTTTATTGTATAGATAAATATACTATTACCTCACAAGCAGGTGGGAGTATCATTATCGACAATTGTAACGAGCAAGGCGGAACGAGAGCCGCGATGGAACGGCGCGGGGCTGGTGACGCAAGTGATAATGAGTGACAGCTGCACGTTGCACCGGTCCCGCATCTCTCACGGAGGAAGTCGAAAGCATAAAAGGAAGAGCGACAGGAGTTAACGACGAGAGAGGACCAGGCCTGGACTTTATGTTATGTTTTATTATGTTTGTCTTGCTGGTGGTCGACCGTTAGGGAGTTGCCGGCATTTTACTTTAGTTTTGTTGTTTGTTTATTTTTATTAAAAGTTTGTTGAAATTTTGCTGCTTCCCGCCTCCTTCTTCCTTACTTGGACTTTGTTACATTGGTGCCGAAACCTGGGTAGAAGGAGGGACATGCTGTCGGAGAGCCCTCGCTGCTGAGGGGGATCGCGGTGCAGAGGAATTAGGGCAGTGCAGACGAGGGAAGTCCGCCAGTGGCTGCCTAAGGCGGTGGTACTGGAGCAAGTATGCATCGGTTGGGATGGATAGCTCACTGCCGTGCTCCTGGGCTGAGGTGGGTTGGTTGCCATCTGAGAGGGAGCGGAGGTGTAGTCGCCATTGCCCTTGGACCGGAGCCTGCTGCCGTCCTCCATGAAGGGGAGGAGCAGGAAATGGGGGAGGACCTGCAGGCTGCCCTCAGCCGGAGGAACCATCACCAGCCACCATGGGGCGGAGGAGGATAGCGCGTCGACTGAGCATCCAGTACCACCACATGGTACCGTGAGGAAGAGCCTCTCGGCTGGCTGAGGACCGAGCGACAGTGTGTCGGGGAACCGGACCAGATTTTTTTTCTTTTTCCTCTCTCCCCTCTCGCGTCGCATCTAGCGGTAAGTTATAAATTGCAACTAACTGCTCACTCAACCGCTAACCCCTCGATTTCGAAGCACAATGTTGGTTGACACAAGACAAAGGTATTTTGTAGAGATCCACCGATTGCGATTTCCGATTTTATTATAAGTGAAACCTGCCGATTCCGACTTTATATCCACAAATTATAATTGACAGTATATAAAAAAACATTAACGTTTCTTCAATAAACATTTTTTCATATTTTTTTATTATCATTACATAAATTATTGAACATTACAATTTCCCTAAATACAGTTTTAAATACAAACTGCATTAAATTACAGAATCGTCTCTTGCCCAAATAACTTGAAGAACTCTGTGACTGAAAATAAGTATAAATAATAAAATATAACTAAACTTAATCACTTGATCGACCTTTTTCATTTTTGTACCCTCACAAAAGTCTAAGATAACAATAAAATAATTCAACTTTATTCTTGTCTGTTTCTGTTTATGAAACTATCATTGCTTTATCTATTTATTTCTGAAATGTAAAATAACTTGTCATTATCTTGGGTCCGTAGCAGTAGCGGAGCTAGAGTTTTTCACATGGGGTGTCCTGGGGGTGGCCAAGGCAACTTCAGGGGCTCCACAGACCATGATAGAAAGTCAGTGTGTAACCCTAACCTGGCATCAAAAGAGAAATAATAATTTACTTAACCTGGTGTTTGTAACGTGGTTTGGCTTAAAAAATGTATTCACATACTATGAATTATCAGAGTCTCTATCTCGTAACACACAGACACAGACTGCAAACATTTTCAGATATAAAGCTTAAGCACCAAGAACAACGGGATAAAGTGCATTATAAAATTTCACATTTCACATTTCAAGAAAAAAACTATCCCTTAAAATCAACTGTGTAGATTCGTTACATGGCTGGCCGTACTATGGAGTAACTTAGCTGTATTTTATTAGCCCTTTATGATATGTAAACAGGCTATTTGCAATTGAGGTAATCGTTTGAATATCACGACCAGATAAATAGCTTAAGAATTTCAAAGTTAGCGTAACATTTAAACACTGGTGGTGGCTGTAGCTGAAGTTAGCCTACATACAGGCAACTAGTGAAATGTATTGGCACTGCACTGTTTATGTGTATATAACAGCACAAATGTAACGTTAAACATAATGTTTAGGGTACAACGTGAACCGATCTCTCTTATCTGATTAACCCGTCTAGCGCCATCATGTTTACTCATACAGCGACTTCACTTTTAAAATGATTTCCGCAAACAAAATCCTCATGCCTAGTCTTAAAACTAACTTTATATGTGAAATGTCATTATTCTTCTGTTCCTCGCATCACTTTCGTCCTTGATTAATTTGAAAGCTGCTCGCGGCACCGGAGTCTTTCTCAGCAAGTGGTGAAATGAGAAGTCAATCATCATTAAACTGCCAAATAAAATTTGAGGTGGCACTAAGGGTCGCCAATCAGATGTCTGAGGGGTCCAGGTTTAGTCCCTCTGGCTCCGCCTCTGGTCAGACGTGGGTTGATTTTAGCAGCTAATTCAATAAAAAGTATATTATTTATATTGAGTATATTAAATATTATGAGTGAATTCTGCTGTAAATATGTATATGTATTTGCCCTTTTTGTGTTCAATCAGATGTATATCACAAATATTGGTTCATTTACATTTACATTTAGTAATTTAGCTTTTATCCAAAGCGACTTACAGGTGGGGTAGGCAATAGAAGCAATTGGGACAGCATAAGTACAACAAAAGCATAAGTGCAATCAAAAAAAGAGGACTGGTCTCATATAACCTAACACAGTATACAGAACCACACATTCATTCACATATATATATATATATATATATATATATATTTTTTTTTTTTTTTAAAGAGTAGAGAAGAAAATAGAGTTAGAACAGATCAGTCAGATGTTGACGGAAGAGCTGTGTTTTCAGACGTTTCTTAAAGATGGCTACAGAATCTGCAGATCTTGTAGCAGCAGGCAGATCATTCCAAATAGGATGAACAGATCCGGAGAAGGTTCGCGAGAGAGATTTTTTACCTTTTTGGGATGGCACCACAAGACGCTGTTCGTTTGCAGAGCGTAGGGATCTGGCGGGTACATATGTCTGCAGTAGCGAGTGAAGATAAGGTGGTGCCGAACCAGTGGTGGTCTTGTAGGCCAGGAGCAGAGTCTTGAATTTGATGCGAGTGACTATAGGGAGCCAATGTAGCTTAATGAATAGTGGAGTGACGTGTGCTCTCTTCCGTTCATTAAAGATATCTCTTGCCGCAGCATTATGGATCATCTGTAGAGGTTTGGTTGTGCAAGCTGGAAGTCCACCCAGTAGCGCATTGCAGTAGTCCAGTCTGGACAGGACCAGAGCCTGTAGTAGGACTTGCGTAGCATGCGCTGATAGGAAGGGTCTAATTTTCCTAATATTGTAGAGTATGAATCTACAGGACCGGGCGGTGCTAGCAATTTGATCTGTGAAGTTGAGCTGATCATCGATCACCACTTCCAGGTTTCTTGCCTTTCTGGAAGATGTGATGGATGATGAGCCCAGTTGAATGGAGAGGCTGTGATGAGTCTTTGTATCGGCCGGGATTAGAAGCAGTTCTGTTTTTAAAAGGTTCAGCTGCAGGTGATGGTCATTCATCCAGAGCGAGATGTCGGCTAGGCAAGCTGAGATGCGTGCAGAAACAGTCGGATCGTCTGGGCGAAAAGAAAGGTAGAGTTGTGTATCATCCGCATAGCAGTGATAGGAAAAGCCATGTTTCTGGATGACAGAGCCTAGGGATGACATGTATACAGAGAATAGTAACGGACCAAGCACTGAGCCCTGAGCCACACCTGTGTCGAGATGTTGGGACTCAGACACCTCTCCAAGATACTCTAAAGGACCTACCCGAGAGGTAAGACCTGAACCATTGTAGCACCATTCTGGAGACCCCCATAGTCTTGAGGGTGGACAGGAGAATGTGATGTTAACGGTGTCAAAGGCGGCAGATAGATCCAGTAGGATGAGAACAGATGAGTTAGAGGAAACTCTTTCCAGTCTCAGGGCTTCAATGACAGAGAGCAGCGCAGTTTCAGTGGAATGACCGCTCTTGAAACCCGACTGGTTGCTGATTTATTCATTTTTTATAGTTTGGATTTTTTTTTAAGTTGTGTTGAATGTCATTTTACTTCAGTGAAATGACCATAGTTTTAACGTAAGACAATTAATCGGGTTGAATGGAATTTACATTTGTTTTACACATAGTGAACGACTTCAGCATGAGTTTAGCATGTGTCGGAGTTTAGCATCAGAGTTAGCATGTACAGTAGTACATACCCGAAGTAGACGGAGCAACGAAGTTGAACTACTGGACAGTCAAAAATTGTCTGTGCACTACATGTGCGCACTTGCGGAGACTCGCGCAGTTCGGTGGAACCACGCAGCCACGAGCGTAAATGAGCCATGAAAGACAGCCGGCGTCGCTGGCAACATACTATCGGCTTCGAATCGGCAAGACGTGAGACTGACCGGCCAGTCACCGGTCACGTCCGATCATGCGAAAACCGTCCGATTCCGGTTTCTGACCGGTCAGTCGGTGAACCTCTATTATTTTGCATCTTTTTCGAAGGAGATAACGTATTTACAAAACGAGATCTGTAGAGCAGTGTGTGCGTTTAGGGCTACTGTAGAAACAACATGGTGAATTGCATGAAAGCGACCTGCGGTGTATGTAGATAGAAATAGCTCATTCTAAGGTAATAAAAACCTAACGATTCAAGTGTAAGGTCTTTATACAATATATCTTATTGCATTTCTGTCAAATAGATCCTGTTAAATATAGATTGGCCAACTTCTTAAGAACGTGGTAACATTCTTACAAACATGCTATAATTTATCTAAGAACAGCTTCAATAATCCGTCCCAGATTTGAATATCCTAATATTAAAGTGATATTTCATTAAAAAGTACATCAGAGAGCACAGTAACCGACCACTACTGACTCGTCTTTCAGTTCAGCATAACACTGGAATCAAATGTATATGACATTAATTGTTACCGCAGTTAGTCCAGATCTGGTCAGCTCAGCAGCATCACAAGGCTAAAATATGAAGCATTCTGATACACTGATATACAGTATCCTAATACATGAAGGCCAGTGTAACTAACAACAAAAGATTTGCCTGAGATTGCGGCTCAGTAAAAACAGCAGGGAAGCATAAGAGATCTTTCATTCAGGTCATTTCCAAAGAAACAATACACAGACTAAAATACATTACTAAATAAAATGCTTCCAGCTGCACATCCCTTAACTTCCTCATCAATATCTTTCCTTGGCACAAAAACAAGCATTTACACAATATGTTTGTTGTCTTTTTATTCCTTTTAAATCACATAAAGGGTAGTGCTTTCTCAGTAAGCAGCCAAAGACCTTTCATTTTTCTTTTTAAAAGAAAAATCTTATTAATAACATGGTTTTCTGAAAAACAAACAAACAGAAAAGCACAACAAATGAAAACAGACAAAAATAAAGTCGTACATAAACCATCAGAAGAGTACACATGAGAAAACAACCACTTTAATCCGTCCTCCAGACCAAACACAAGAAGAACTAAAACTGTTGTTTTTTACTGTAGTCGAGGCTAGTGAGCAGAATTCTAAAAGCAGAGGTATCATTGTTTACCAGAATATGAGGGTTGTGCCCTGTGACAAGATGCTGGGGCCATTGCCAGAGATTCATTTAAAGGATACAGTAGTTTGCCAAAAGAAGCAATGCAGAAAAATATGCATTAAGGTGCGAATACAACATAAAAACATTCAGACATCCACCTTTCTTGGGCAGTAACACTCCGTATGAAACGGCTGGCCAGAATGTTCAATCTGAGACTTCACATTACGAAGCCTTTCCCTAAAGTTACATATCAACAGAAGGTACACTTCACCAGATGAGAAATTTTCATCATGTTTAGTGGCAACTCTAGTTGAGAGCCCTTATACAGTGCTAACAGTTCCAGTGGGATTTTGCTTGTGGACAGCTGGTCAAAGCCTAAAACTACTGAAGCCAAAATTAGTCTAAAATTCAGAAAGCTCAACAACAGAGGCCGGGGCACACTTTGAAGTTCAACGTCATGGACACAGTCTCTGAACACATAGCCTCTCTGAACTGTTTTCTGAGACAGCAGATTGAAACCAGAGTAATACATAAGAAATGAAAGGAACGGATGTAACACAAATGTTGTCAGGTGTCTGCTTAACTTTCGAAGGGGCTTTAAAAAACCTACAGTAAATGACAGATCTGGGTCTATCTCAAATGCACATATACATCTGTCAGATTTTTTCATATTGTGACTGTCTGAGTCTCACACTGTGTTTACTGTTAATTTTGGAGTCAGTTAGGGAAGTGAAGGGTCACACAACCTTTCAGAAAATATTTTAGGGTCAGAGCAAGACAATTTTATAATTCTTATAAAACCTTCCATCAAAAAAATGGGTAAGGATTTTTTTATCCTTATGCTGATGGCAGGGGAACACAACAGTTAAGTGCGAATATTTCCAGACGTTTACAATGTGCTAGTTTAAATAAAATATGGCGTTTCTTTTACCTCCCGTACTCTTCTCCATGATAACTTGATAACTATTCTCGCTTCTTCTGTAGTTATTGTCATGCACAGGCGAAAGAGAGGGTGAGGATGAAAGTAAGGATAGAGGTAAGGAAGCATGATCATGAAGCTCCTCCCCCTCCAAGACACTGTCTGTTTCCATGGAAGCGGATGGGCCATTTGTGTCTAGAGCAGATGAGTAAAGAGGGATAAACTCCTGTGAAAGGAGGGAGGTGTGAAGTCTCTCCTGTTCTACAAAGGCTGCCATGTTTACCCCTGTAGAAGAGCCCTGAGGTGTGTTAGTATGATGCCCCAGCGTGTTGGTAATGACTCAGGAGCAGTAGCTTGCGGCTTCAGCCAAAGACACAGGAGCTGCCACGGGCGGAGCACTGTGCATCCACTTCTATCTGAGAGCCACTGTGAATAAGAGCCATTAACATTTGGATATGTGAAACATACTCATGACCTAAGACAGAAAGACCAAGAGGGGAAGAACTTCTAATAAGGTTTTGAAAAATGTATCAACTTTATTTCATTCTTGGATCAATCAATCAGAGTGAAGAAAACCGTTATAATGCTGGTTGGCCTTTAAAGAATAAAGTGACGCTGGGCAAGAAAAAAACATGATAAGCGAGGTGTGCCAGTGAAAGATTCATGTTTTGGCAACATCATTAAAGTTTTACACACATTAAGTGCATCCAAGACAGCTGGTGCAGGGCTGTTTAACATCTAAGACATATTTTGTACGGACCAATTAAACAGAAAGATATATGGTGCAATTAAAACAAAGTGATAGTTTCTGAATTATTAAACAAGTGTTTCTGCAAACTCTTTGATCCTCATATAGCATTTAGGCACTTTGAATAAAGTTTAGTTTGTGCGAGTATGAAAGCCAGTTGCAGATGCTTGCATCAGCATCAACAATCCTTTTCAAGCTATATAGTTTTGTTTCTTCATAATTATTTTGCACTGATCAATGCCTCCACTTTCATTCTTTGATTTGAATTATAAGGTGGGCTCTAGACATGAACTGTGCTGTACCACAATTTATTATTGTAAAAGCTGACAGGTCTTAGCTTCTGGGGTGATCATAATAGTGTCAACAGGATATTCCTGGAACTTGTTATTTGGTCCAGAATGGCATTTTTGCCAATAAACTCTTGGACAGCACGACCTGATCATTAGGTTCCTAAGGGGCAGGAGTGTACGAATGCAGCACACTATATGGACTTTATACCGGATATTCGGGGGAGGAGTCCAGCATGCAAATTTAATTTGCCAATTTCATTGGCCTTTTCAAAACTAGTCAGAAGATTATAGGTTCTCAAGTAAAACCCCATCTGTCGGTTCGACACAACAGAGGTTACATCCGTAACCAAGACGTTACTGTTGCCGAGCTCTTTGATTATCTATGTTAATGTAAGATACTTGTGCTGTTTATGTGTGCAGGTATCCGTGGGATTTCATCCATCATCTTCCTAAGGTTGACTGTGGGGAGGAGTTCAAGAACCACCTCAGACCCAGAATCCTCTATCCAGTCTGTGGCTAATAAAGAATGACACTGTCAACAATACTTCAGCTCATAAATGTTTTTTTAAAACATACTTTTATGACATTTAAATATTTCTATTAATTTCAACGCTTTAATTCTATTAAAAACTGTAAAAATAAAAATCCTACAAACCAACCAAAACCAAAACAAATTTATAGACGTGGTAAGCTGATAACTTAAAAAGAAACAGGAGAGATTTCGCTGTATGTGATGAAATGGATTAAGTCCTGTTAGATTCTGTCTGTGTAGGTTTTCTGACAAAAGCTTGAATTATCTTCTTAAAGCAGCACATGCATATATAATCCCATGATGGAAGTGCCTGCAAAACAATCTAGCAAGTCTCACCATTCTATTACGTTTATATAGCCTATCCCTTTTTCTAACAGATATTGTGTGATCTGATTTCTTAAGTGAAACTTGAACATTCTTTACTTGTTCATGTTTTACATTAACATATAATGGCGTCTCAGTCTCCACCTCATAACAATTCAACAATGTTTTTATCAGATCAGTTGAAGGAATTGTGAAATAGACATCTATTTAGAATGCACACAAAACAACATCAGACATGAATGATGGAGAACATTTCTCTTCATCTATGGGACTATTACCTAAGTATTTTATGACACCTGCTGCAAAACACCTCATCAAGTATAAGACACAAGACAGGAGAAAGTGAGCAATTTGCATTTATCAGTAAAAATGTCATTCTATAAAAAATAACGCAAGTGACAAGATATTACAAATCCAAAATTGATTTTATAATGACTTATTCAGTCCATCAAGGAAGCTACACAACTAAACTGTGACAAATATGTTCTGCTGTTCAATCTTATCTCAGCTGGCAGGCTGAACTGTCCAATTCAAAGTGTCTTTATTGTGATTGAATAGTGTCATGCTTGGAAGATACCAAACTGCACTTGAGGTTCAAGGTCAATAATTTGCTATGTGATTGCTACGTGATTGCTCATTGTGTCTAGCCTGGTAATACCAAACTCTGCTACTCGCTTTTCATTCGTAGACAAAGGCCGAGTCCGAAATCACATATTCAATGAGTAGGTACTCAATTTCAATAGGTATGTACTCAACGGGGCTAAATGGGTACGTACTGTTTTCCCTAAATGGGTGCAGTGTGAATGCGATCATCCACCATATTGATGATCTTCTTTACCTTTTTAATGGCGGGGAGCAAATTACGTTTGTGGTGCATATCCTCCACATACTATACTGGAGTGTACATGGGCCAGAGATTAACCACGTGATGTAATAACAAGGACTACAATTTAAGTTATGAGAGACAGGTGCATTAACATCAGTAATGCTAACTTTGCCTTCCATGAGTTTTCCCAGCATTTGCAACATGTTTGTAATGCCTTCACAAAGGAGACGTCGGGCAGCTGCTCCACGATCTCGCCTAAGGAGAGCACTGCTGATTCTATTGTCAAGGAATATAAGTATTATTCCTTATAAATTAAGTGTACCCTAGAAATGCATTGCTAGCCCACACCTACACTTGTGCACAATATTATTGATAAGTTTTGTCCAATACTTATATAATTTTTTCCTGAAAATGATAAATTGTATTAAAATAGGCAACTAAATGTATTTGTATTGTCATTTGCCATCTATGTAGTAATACAGACTACAAAAAAGTGAATGCATGTTTTCAGTGAAGCAATGATATAATGCATGATGTAATATGTTTTATTTACAGAAGACTATAGAATACACACGAATACAAAATACGTAAATTTGATGTAAGAAAATAAAAGAACTTAATAATTATTAATACATATACAAGTAAACAATACATAAATCAAAGCTTTATTTCAATTTATTGTTATAACAAATGATCCTGTATCTACAGGCGTTGAACCCCACATCCTACTGCCACACATCGCAGCGGACCACCATCACCACCTTCATGATTTTAAAGAGAGTGCTCATCTATCATTTTCACAGCAAAATCACAAACATTTTTTACTATGTAGCAACTTACAGGTTAACTTCACACTACAGCACTTTAACAAATGCAACTACAATGCAAAGAAACCCGTTGTTAGCTAGTAATACACCTGCCTTGCAGTTCTCCTGTCCGGTGGGCTCGTGGGATAGATAAGTATCCGAAGTATCTGTCGCTGGGTGCTTCAGAATGTGGGCGTAACCAGTAAGCTATAAGAGAATTTCTCACCTACTCTTTTATTAATAATCAGTGATGCTTTGAAAAAGCATCAGTATTACCGTTGTGCTGGAAATATTTTGTTCCGCCGTTTTTGTCGTGGGCCCCTGAATGAAGGCTCATATCGACGGGCCTATACGAGAATTGTGTGCTATGACTTTTATAAGCGATCGAGAGAGGGGGTTTCGATAGGAAGCATGCGGGTTTCCACATTTAAACAGCCTCTCAGCCTCTGTAAGAAAATAAATCATAATGGGGTGTAAAATGTGCCCTTGGGGCGTAAGAGCCCCACAAAAATCAGTTCTTCTTCTTCTTGTTCAACCAATATTTCGGCACACTACTTGTCTCGCAGCTTTTGTCATAGGCCCCTGAATGAGGGCCTCAAATTGATGGCCTATATGGGAATGGTGTGCTATGACTTTTATAAGCGATCGGGCGTGGAGTTTCGATAGGGAGGCAAAAAACACCCCAAAAATCCCATTGATTTAACATTGCACCGAACTTTGAGAGTTCGTAGCTCCGAGCGAGACATTTTAGAAACATGTGGATTACCACATTTGAAGACGCTATCAGCCTCTGGGGAGTAAGTTGTACCCCTAGGGCGTAAGAGCCCACCAAAATTTCCCTATACTTATAATGGGGCCCATTGACTTCCATTCAAAATCCTGGATAACACTCTTGACGCGTTACTTTCAATGAGAAATTTGACGGGTCGTTGCTTCGAGCGAGAATTTCGTAGAAACATGAGGGTTACCACTTTGAAGAGCATATGAGCCTCTGTAAGAACAAACATCAAAATGGGATGTAAGTTGTACCCCTGGGGTGTAAGAGATCACATAATGCCACATTGACTTAACATGGGTAGGAAACATGCCCATCATAAAAGCATCATAACTGTCATAACTGTCCCGAGCTGAATAACTTTGCAATACAACCACTTAGAGACAAGGGGGTGGGCTCATTTGACTCGGATAACCAATCAGTATCACATGGTCATCATGACGCTATGATGCCACGCCCCCAGCAACCATTTACAGCAACCTAGCAACCGTTCCCATTGACTCCCATTATAAAAGAACCAGGTGGATATCTTTGCAGCACAGTGTCGTAGAGACAAGGGGGTGGGCTCATTTGACTCAGACAACCAATCAGTATCCCTGAAAGTTCAATACGTTACAAAGCCACGCCCATAGCAACCAAACAGGTTAGCCTAGCAACCATTTAGCAATACCTATATCTTTGCATCAAAACAGCGTAGAGACATGGGGATTGGTTTGTTTTACTTGTGACTTGAAGCATCATCAATTGGAAAATGCTAAGCCACGCCACTAGCAGCCAAACAGGTTAGCCTAGCAACCGTTTAGCATGACCTCTATCTCTGCATCCAAACATCATAGAGACATGGGGGTTGGTTAGATTCATTCTTAGCTAATAATGTCATCACCCTAGAGACCAGTTCTGCGGTTTGCCACAAAGCACCCCTCAAATTTTCTTCGGAAAATGTACATTTCTAGTTACTAATTACTTTCTTTATCCCATATCAACCTTGATTAGTTAAGCTATTCAAGGATGGACATGAAATAGCTTTTTTAATTGATTCAAATAAATAATATTAAACTACATAAAGCATTCTTAATTAATGACCAAAGTATTACAAATGTGAGAATTACAATTTAAAGCACAGATTTTAAAGTTAGTCTTTAAATTTTGATGTCAATTCCACAATTGCATGCATATTATTACAAAAAGTATTTAGTTTAATTACATCAAAACTAACTGTAATTAAATTACACAAAAATAAGAGTAATCCCTACTTTACGTTTTCTCAGGGAAAAGTAAATAAATTACAGTAACTAATTGCTTAGTAACTAGTTAAACCCAACACTGGACGCCTGTACTACAATACCTTCAACTGGCACATTTTCTTTTATTTCGATCACTGTCAAGTTTACCTTGAGGTGTCATTTCTTATCAACAGCTCCAAATACAGAATCTTGCAAACGTCAACCCAATAAAACCAAATTTTCTTCAAATAGTGTTGAGCATGAAATCAGTCAGTCTCAATGGCTTTCAGAAAAACACATGCTGAGCACAAAAAAGCAAAACATTAAGTTACTGTCTGTGGTTACTGACTGAACATCAATCAAACAGTACATTGAACATGATCCAGAATATTTTTTTGAAGCCAGTAAACATTTGGATACACAATGCAACTGTCAATGTTCTTCAGGGGACTCAATGATCTGTAAGAGCACTGAATGTTGTTCTGTGACCAAGCCAGCGGGACCCCGTGTGAAGCGTTATTATCACATCGCATTTTCGATCATACAGAGCTAATGACCGAGCCAATATCAGCCCGCATGGGACAATTAAATGGCTCAGCGTGGAGCATCTTCTCATGGGGTTTGTGCTGACTAAACAATGAAAAAGTAATATCATATTGTATCTCTTCCCTAAGCTTTAAATGCACCCAGAGGCTTCTGTAAGAAACACATTTGTCTCTGATGAGCTATACATTAATTATTTATCTGATATACAGGATCTGTCATGTCTCTTAGAATAGTGTGACAGCATGAGAGAGAGAGAGAGAGAGAGAGAGAGAGAGAGAGAGAGAGAGAGAGAATTAATACTGCTCAGTTCAAGACTCTACAAAACTACAGTATCACACAAACAAGCTTTACAGCGAGTATCAGTCACTGTCGGAATGAAAAATGCGGTGAATTAGGCTACTCTTCAGAGCCAACATGAGGCTTCGTGTGAATGTTTTGACAGACTGTACAGTTAATTCCCCTAAAGGTGTGTGAGTCACTGCAAATATTGTAACAACTTTAGCTTTCCAAACACACAGAAAATATTTTGAAAGTGCTTATCACAATAAACATACAAGTTTGTATATGCAAATACTGTGTGTTTAGCAGGAGAGGTAAAGGACACAGCACAGCTGAGAGAAAGAGATAGACATTATCAAGAATCGACTGACCTTTGGCTGGTATTCTGCTGATGACATCTGAATGTGAGAGTTCTCTATAAAGAATCGTTCTAACGTGTTGAAACGTCAAGAAGTAAGATAATGAGACAGGCCGGAGTCTGTCTGATCACAAAAGTTGGAGGACGTCTTTGGCTTTGGAGAAACTTTATAGTGATCACCATTGACTACCAGAGTAGGAAAATTGCTTTATTCATTTATTTTGTGATATTTTGAAGAATGTATATTTTTCCAATTTTTTATTGGGTCTGGTACCCATAGACCAAAGATATAAACAGCTTCAAGACCACCTGAAATTGGATTAGGGGTCCATTGGGATGAATTGTTTCAATTTAATGCTCCTAGACTTTTAGAGCTTAAGGACAGGTGTAGCAAAACCATGTTAAGCTCGACCATCTGTCACCTGTGTAGTGTCTGGATCAAGCCATTCAACCTCTCACTCCCTTTTGTCTTGGTTTCAAGATAACATCTTAAAAGACCCTAGCAAACCTAGCTCCATGGGGTCTGGTTTTAGGGTTTAAACTCTCTAATATAGTGTGATAAGCATTTGGTTTCCCTGTAGGAGGTTTACGACTCATAGGCTTCAAAGCATGAGTGATTAAGTCTGTGTCTCATCTCTAACTTAACATCTGAGGCTAACCAGAGAAACTTCTCTGACAATAGGAACTTATGTGCTTAAACTATCCTTTCTGTAAATCTATCTAAATGTCTAGGTTGTGTGTTAGCGCTCGTGCTATTTTATATACTCTGTAACTGTTAGATATGCAAGTTTTGATTCAGGGTTCATTTGACGTATTCATACGTTCACAGTTCAATGCCTTGCATGTTTCATATGTAACAACACACCTTTGAATTCCCTGTATGATGAGCTTTGTTATAAAAACATAGCATGCATCATACTTTGTCCATAACTAAGTTTAGTTATTAAATGCAAACTGACCATACTGTCAGAGCCATGCAAATGAGGGGCCATGAGAAACAAAGGGACTTTCTCTGGCCCAGTTATCACTTTCACGTCATTGGCCCACAGACCATCTGGCGCAGGGCAGGTATGCATTTAAAACACCATCAGCGAACCAGTTGTAGGGTTATACTTTTGGAATCGGAACGGAAAAGAAGAGGACGAGAAGGACACTCCAACGGGAACCCCGCTTGGGTCTCCCCTCTGGGGGGTCCGTTTAGGCCATGGAATTTTGGACTCAGAACCCAACTCAGCGTTTCAACAGGACTGCATTCTGAAACCATTCAAGATTTCCATCCACGTGCATACGGATATTGGTCCAACAACGAGATTGCAAGTATCCGTTTCTAAATATAGATTAGCTGCGTTAAGAGCGTGCCTCTTTGTTAAAGATGATTCTATTGGTTTTCAGACATGTTTTACCTGCCTCGCGGCCATGCCCTCTCTCTCTCTCTCTCTCTCTCTCTCTCTCTCTCTCTTATTCTCACTCTTTCTCTCTCTGCGCTTCCTAGCGCGTTTGTGTTTCATGTATTTGTTTGTCGTAATTTTGTTTACCATGTAGAGTAGAGTTTAATAAAAACCTATAAAGGCATTTGTGATGGGTTCTCTTTGTTCACGCTCACAAACTTGGTCACTTAAACTGTGTTTCGATCTATGCTACCTCTGCTCTTAATTCTGTTCGGTAAAGTCACGATACTTATACTCATGAGATAACGTTAGTGTATAAAATCATTGATGTATTTGCTGGACGAATAGATATGGGATTTGTATCACTATATTGCTAATCAGAATTGTAAAATATGTATGTGTAATGACGATTATTATACATATTTGCCTTTGAGCTAAACTAATTCCTTGACTGAAATTGACGTTTTAAATAACTCATTTCATATATGTTTGATCTTGATAGATCTGGTGGAGAATCATTTGGTGAGTTAAACTCATCCTTATTTTAACATGCAGCTAAAATCGCTACACCTGTGAGCAAACTCAATCCACTCAGGGACATGAAAACAAGTGAGAGTACCAGTATCATGCTAAAATCAGACCCCTCCATATATAGTGCACATAAATATTCCCAGAAACCACATCTAAAGAGGCTTTTTGGAAAGATTGGGTTTATTTCTCTGCCTGAAATATAATATGAGATGATTTGTTAGAAAAAGCACATGCTGAACAAAGATGTAAATGCTAAACGACCTGAGAAGCACACTTCACATTCAATACAGTGTTCAGAAATCAAAACAGACATAAATGACTGAGAGTAAATGAGATACAATGTATGGTGTTATTCTCAATATATAGTTTCGACAAAAAACCTTTCCTCATACTCATTATATAAAAGATGTAGAGAGGATGCTGACACAAACCCTAAACCTCTTTTTAACTGACTGAAGTTTAAAACAATACAGTAGCACACTTAACCCTCGCCCACAGATCTCACTGCAGGGAGTGTGCACTGTTTGTGTGGGAAGATGGCTTTCCTTGAGGTGGGAGACTCAGATATGATCTTCTATACCCTAAAACTTTGAGTCATCAAGTTCTTGCCACCTGTAGTACCTCAGGGACACAAACACACAGGTGCTGCTCCAGGCAAAGACGTGTATATCTGACCTTGCTCATACGCAACAAAACTAATACTCAATGCTATGATGAATCTGGTACTGGGAGCAAGTTACATTAAATACAAACTTAGTACCAATGAACATTTGAAGGAATGTAAGATTGACAACGACACCCAAAACTTTTTTAGCCTGAGACAGCACACCCACTGATAGCCTACTGTGTGTTCACTGAATGTCTTGTGAATATTGCACACAAGCATGATTTTAATTTTGCAAGCTCAAATGTGATTGGCTACCTTCATGCTTTTCGAAAGTACACAGCTGTGTTGTTTTAATTGATCTGCTAGAGATCCAATTCACCAGGTACCAGCTTCAGATGGTGAGTGAAACAACTAACCTCTGAATTTGAAACGACTTCATGTCATTGTACTTTTCTATTCATCCTATGTAAAAAAAGCAAATATCACTTCACTTACTATAGGGTTTAGCTTTAACACAAATTGAGAAAATAATTATTTCAATGGTTTCCCGCTTATTTAGGTAATACTCCATGTTCATTTGACCCTTGCGACAACAATAAAGCTAGAGCCAATCCATTTACAGGACACTTTAGGCACCACCCATGCCAACAACTCACCAGACCAAAATCCATGTATATTACAGATTCAGTTTCACAGAAAAATCAGTGTGGACCAAAAATCCACTTGTCATTGGAATTTTGTGTCTCCTCTGATCAAGACACATCATCATGGGATCCTAAAATCGACCCATACTTGACAACCTGGAAATAACTCTCACAGGATTAATCCGAAAAGTCTTGTATCGACAGAGAGAGTGAAAAAATAGAGAGGAAATATACTGAAGTCTAATGTACATCTGAAACTACATACAGATGGTCGGATGTACATTTACAATCTATTGATATGGAAAGATGGTAATTATTTATAATAAACGGCTCAATAGTGCAAACACACGCTCCTGTATGCACAGAAAATTCTAATGCAGAAACCCAGCAGGCATTATATCAGACATATCATACCAACAACTGCTCGCGGCCATGTTTATAAATAAAACTGCACATTTAAGCAGACAGCAGGATACAGACCAACGGTCTAAAAATACAAATGTCAGCTGGGTCAAATCCTTCTGTCGCTCCACTTCCCTCTTGATTTATATCAGGACCTGAAGATATTTGAGCTTTATTGGAGTATGCTCATTCATCTGTTTGGCATGCTGTTAAATATTACGCATGAGAAATAAGGGTAATAAAGCTAAGCGGAGGCATCTGAAGTGAGCAGCGATGGGGTGGGGTTGATGGGTAATAGAGGCTGAAGAGAGAAAACTTCTGGTACCAGTAGAGACGTTCAGAGTTTGTTTACTGGTTCTAGCTCTCCCTCTAAGCTAATCAACATTAAACATAAGAGCGTTTTTTTGCAGACACATTAACTTGAGTGATTTAGCTGTTGGGTGCCCAGTGAAGTGTCTCTCCTGTCCTCTGTAACTACAATTAGCATAAAAAGATAAAATGCAGCTCGCAATCTTCTCACTTCACCTTACTGACTCCTCCCTAGGGGCTACAGAATGAAACCGGGACAAACAATCCGAGCATATGTAATTGTGTATTTATGGCGAGATTGTCTAAGAGATAATAGGAATTTTGTGTGGATGGATACACTCTACTTTTAACTACTTTCTTTGAGTCGGGAACAGAGAAAAGCAGCCAATTCATTCTGCCAGAGCAAACAGACATAAAACTAACCAGGCTTGGGAGTAAATGATGTTCTGTTTAACAAACAGATTCTTACCATGAGTATCTTGCGCCCCTTAGAAGTGCTGGGCTGCTGAGGTTCATCCTCAGGGTTACGGTTCGTTTGTGTCTCTGCATTCTGTAAACGTTGCATTCGTGTCCACTGTGATGGAACATCTAGGGTAGGATGTCGTGGTTGCAAACCAATGGGATTCATCAGGCCCAACTCTCTATTTGAACCCCAATCCATCCTGCTGGTCCTGGATTCAAAAAACATCACCACAGCAGGATGAGGAACAGATACACAGAGTGTTGCAACAGCATCACACTGTTTTAGGTGATTCTGGTCTGATCTGATATGACGGAGATATAAACTCTGCACTGTTCCGGAGGAGCTTAAGATTGCGCAAGACATGTGTATGGTCAAGATAAATCTTGTCTGGTAAAATTTTTTACATTTTAGGTTTGTTAAGTGAAGATGAGTTACATTTAAGTATGCATTTGAAGGTGTTCACTTAAAAGCGTCTGTCAAATAAATATATGTAAATGTGTCAAATCAAGGGGGTCAAGATTTGGATGCAATCTCCAAGTTACTGGGACACTGGAACTACCTTAAGGAGACAAAAACATCAAAGCAGCATTTAAATCCCAAATTTTTCATTATATTACAGTAGATGTTTGATAGTGACAGATTTTATGTAAAGCTCTTAAAAGAATAAATGGATTTAAATATTTCCCTGTATGCTGCCTCTCACATTACACCTCAGTATAGTCACTATTGAGAGGCTTGGGACTGTGCGTATTCGTGTGGTACCATCTGCCAGCGTTCTTACCACGTCAGAATGTCATTTTTCTGTAGCTCCACAATGATTAGTCACATGCCATCGACAGCTTGTGTAAACGGCTCAAAAACTGTATGTGGAAAGTGAGCGCCCATGAGCAAAGATAGCAGAATTCAAATTTGCTTTATGAACCGGTTGCACTGCAAACCTTGCAAAAAGCCTGATTTTGAAGGATGGGGCGTTTAAAAAACTACATTTTACCTGACAGCAAAGTGGTAGCTTGAGAATAAATGGGCAGCAGAGGTCTCTTTCACATGCAAAAAAGGTTTACATCTGGTTCATGAGTTTAAAACACAAAATCAGACAAATGTGCACACACGTAAATAAATAAATGTGAAAATATACATTTTAACATAGACTGGACATTATTTAGTAAATATCACACAAGCTCTTAAAATAAAAATTAAATAAAAGTGAAAGGTAATGGGTGCTCGTCAAGGGGTTTGGGGTTGGATTATACAGAGGGTCAAGTCTGTTATTTATTTGTGACAGCCTGTATATCTTGTCAGACCTAAAATACCATGTTTAGATGAAAGAAAAGAATCGCTAGATTCATGACAGTGTAAAAGTCACAATTTGGATCACTTTGCAAGTGCCTAATCACATGATGTCAGTAGTCTTTTGTTGTGCCCTTCCTCTCAGCACTGTGCTCCTGTCATGAGTCTTGATCTGGGCTGGCAATAGGAGTGCCGAGGGGTGGATGATCTAAAGGAAATAGAACAAATCAGTGAGGCTTTTATCAAAGAAAAAAAGAAAGCAAATCGTTGCGATACAAATCTGACTAAACAAATCTTCAAAACTGCCACTTTACAGGAAATAAAAAAACACTGCATTTTTTCAATAAATAAACACTGTGTTGTCAAAGTTGAAACACTCTTTTAAATTTGTTTCAATTGGTTGAATATTTGCCAATCCCAAAGACATACATGAAGGTGACCAAAATAATGATTTATGAGAAAAAATAAAAGTCATGAAAAATAGATAGTACAAAGTTTCTGCCTGACAGAGACAAAATGCTCAATTTACCTGTTACTATTCCCACATAATCCCACATAATGAAGCACTATTAATTTAATAGCGCTAAAAATTTAACATAATCAAAGCAATAAAAAAAGTTTAATTTGGTTTGGGTAACCACTCCTTTAGGGGAAAGCATAGGCTAAACAAAGCTGCTGGTTTAAAATCAATGCAAAAATACAGGTGCTGTCAAAGAAAGTATGTTCAGACTCCTCCTCCTGCTAGTTCCCCCCTCATCTATTTTTGATGGTGAACTTGGTCTCTGAGGGTTGAGAAGAGCTGTCGCCATTTACATGTACATAACTGCACTCATACAATTCCGCACGGACAGAGAGAAAGAAAGAAGGCGAGAAGTGCCTGGAAGGCTTAAGGACAAAACCATACCATACTCTGTAAAAATTAGATCAAGCTTATACTTAATAATTCTGTAAAGACTAATGGTATAAGTATTCCATTCTGAGGTGGGACTAAATTAATCACAGAGAGATTTAATAACTCTCTTCTTGTTTGCAACAAGACTGTACCATGAGCTATGGTTTCAGTTTTCCAGTTTGTAGGGGTTAAATACAGACAAATGATGTGTTGCGTGGAGTTCGACATGTAAAAGTTTAGGTTCAATGTAAGAAGAAGGATTTACACTTTAAGCAAAGCACCCAGACAAGAGAAACCTCTCTCTTCAGCTGTGTCAGAGCTGCAGTCCGCTGACTGCTCATTTGCCTAGCTCAAAGAAACCCGCTCCGTTCCCCACGGACCCCTACGATGCATCTATGCAGCTCATTAGCATAGATCTGACAGTCCCATGGTTGCCGAGGCTGACATCCATTTCATCCAACCATGCCGCAACACCTGTCTCAACCCAAGAGCTTCCAGAGATCTGATACCTCCCAAAGGACCTGTCCAGCTCTTCTGTCTTGGCCCTATTTCCCTTGTACAATATTCTTATGTCTCTTTCTGTCTAAGGAAGTCTGACTAATAGAGCAAAGCATCTCTGTCATTTCTGTTTAAAGAGTGAAGCGGGTCAACGAAAGATGTGATGGATTTGTATACTGGATACCTTAATTCCTCTTGATTTCTACAAAAGTCCTTCACAACATGTACTGTATAACAACCGCTGTTTCAAACAGGTATTGGTATTTGAAGCATTTGAGGTGGGCTATGAAGGTCCTGCTGCTCATGATGTTTTTAAAAAACAATCAATATCTGAGCACTTTTAAATGAGGCATTTTTCAACCCATCATAACAAGTTGGTGTTCACAGCATGAGACCAGGTTGATTTCTGGACCCGCTGTAGGCTAATTGCCAGTTTTGGCGGGGTCGATACTACTCAAGTGTAGAGAAGCAAACCACATAGATGGTTTAATCTGACTTTGGGTACAAGTGTAATATATAACAAAAATTATAAGGATAGTTCAGCAAAAATTAAAATTACGTCATCATTTATTTACCCTGTTATTGTTGTTAAAAAAGATTTAACACAAAAGAAGAATTTTTGAGGAATACTGGTTTAGTGTCCATACAATGGAGGGTCAAAGGGGCCAATGTTGTTGGGACACCAACTTTCTTCAGAATATCTTCTTTTGTGTTCTGCAGAAGAATGAAAGTTGTACAGGTGTGGAATGACCAGAGGTTGAGAAATTGATGATAATATTCATCATTGACACCAAAAACCTAATAAATCATCTAATGCAGAGGCGGGCCAAGTTTGTCATCCAAACAAGCCGCAATGCATCATGAAATGTTGTAATACCTGAACTGTGTGTGTAGTTGGTCATTAAGATTTCAAGAAGAATAAGACTTCAGTTCTTTTGAGGATGATTGAAGTGGAAATATATCTTGCTCCTGTGCTTCAGATCCTCATCTAAACATTGAATGATGTTTATATTATAGAACCATAGAGAGTGTTGCCTTTCATCATGCTGTTCATGAAAAGGACTACTGAATTTTTTTAGGACGATGTGTGGGCCATTTTTTCAGTAATAAAGGAACATCATGAAAAAAACATGTTTGCAAAGGGAATAATGCACCAGGTCCTGTAACAGCCTCATCCTCCGAACACCTCTACCCAGTAATCGGTTGTGGTATATCCAAACTAAACAGCTGCTATTATAAATCAATAAAGTTGTCTTAGATCCTGAACATTCTGAGATGACATTCAGCTTGCATGACATTACCGGTGTAAACAGACTCATGCTGAAGTGGAATAATACAACAACTGGATGTCTGAAGTACAAACTTAATAGACAAAATACTTTTCTGTTTTACAATTTATTACCTAGCAAACATCTTTTTACTGAAATGTTTTCCTTTGAAACATACATTTTTAAAATACATGTCAGTTCATAGTTTATCTAATAAAATTGCTTTCATAATTTTTAATGTGTGGCTTAACAGTTACATTTTTTTTCAGGTCACTGTAGTGTGTAGGCGCACTGTTACATACTATTAAGGACATTATGTAAATTGGGATGTAGAACATTGCTTCATGCGTTCTGTCAACTGAATGTCAATCCTCTCAGGTAAGATTCAACCTGCAACCATTGTTTCTCTTCACAGAAGCAATTTGAGACTATTCTTCAAAACATTTTTCTGCTTTTGTAACAGTTGAAGGATTAAAGTAAAAAAATAACAAAGATGGGACAATTATTTCTGTCGGCAATCCATTTGTCAATTTCTCAACAGAGATTAATAAAGCACATCTTTCTGTATATTACAATCAGAGACAGAATTCACTGAGTTCAGTGATCACCATTATCCCACCTGGTCATCAAATAAACCACAAATAAGGATGTGCCTGTGGACTTGTTCGTGGTGCATTTTTCTACTTTCCATAATTAGCAAACAGTCTGTTTTAATGAAGTGAGTGTGTGTTTTGTTTACACACTGTTTGTGCCTTAATGTGGGCTTTCTGTATCCACAGTAACCTTGATAATAATTATGACAAGCCTGCAGAACAGAAACATTCACAAACAAGTTGCAAATTATACTGTCAAATACAGTGGAGAGCAACGATCTTTGAAGTGAATTAATTAGTGTCTTTCTCCAACAAAAACCAAACTATTGCGCTTTTTGCAGATCTCAACCAGAAAACAAAATGCAGATGGACAAAGCAGTTAGGTTCAAAAGTAGACAATATCTGAACATTCAAATAGCTTTATGCAAGCACAAACACACCCCTGTGCTACCAGGCATGGCTGTCTGCATACACATAATTTTCATACACTGTCCATCACACTTGCTTTATTATAGTTCCTACATTCTTCATATTATGGGACATTTCAATTTCATTTGCTGACCCGTATATGAAGTGCTCATTATAGGAAAGTAAATTTAAGAAACGGGTTTCATCTATCGTATTTCATATATAAAAATCAAATTCAGACACAGAACTTTTGGTCTATAGTGCAAAGTAATAAAACTTAAAACTCTGAACTGTGATTTTCTGAGTGAAGAAAATAATTGATACAAAAAGCGGTAAGAGTGGTATTTAGGTACTGTATACTACGGGTGACTCACACAGGTCTGCAAATGACCAGATCTCCTTTGCTGGTTCCGTAACCAAGTCCAAGCCCTGGTTCTGGCATCCAGCAAGCAGAATTTTTACTGACGTGTCTCCTCTGGTCTGGGGTCCTTAGAAAGACCACATCAAACACCCTCTGAAACACACCAGACACTTGTTTAAACTGCCCCACAGTACTGTAGTTTCACTCACTGTATCAATCACTTGCAACTCTCATCACCCTCTCAAGCAGAGACTTGTCGGATCTTACAGAGGAGAAACTGTGAGGTCAAACCACTTTCTTTAAACTTCTTTCTTTCTTTGCAAACCATTCACTTGTCCCTGTCGGTCAGCCCTGGGATACTACTTACTCTACACTGGCCCAGAGAAACAGAAGGAAAAAACTGAGAAAATAGGACAAGCTCATGTCTGCCAGGGAGAAAGCGGTTTCATTCATCTGCAGATGAATGATAAACAGACAAGTTTCTCTCTCTCCTTGCTAGACAGTGAAAATTTAGGACAAGGATAAAAGCCGGAAAGGCTGGCACCAAAAAATCATTTAGGGACGAGAGCGCTTGTTGCATGTGCTGTATATCTGAGTGACTACACATGAACGTATATGAGTTGTGTGCATGTAGGGTTTATCAGTGATGTCATCATCATTCAGGCACCAATGAACGTGTGAATGTGTGCAGTTTGTTCTATGAATTAATTATTTAACCGGCCGTAATATGTTGTTTATTATTTTCGGTCAAAACATTTCCAAAAGAAGTATCAAGTTTGGTGTGACCACAAAACATTGTGAAAGAAAAGTGTCAACAATTTCCCCTCGCCCCTTAAAGAACCGCTTACTCCAGGTTTACTGTTCTGAGCACTAGAAAACAAAGTTGATCAGACTTTTAAAAAAGAGGTTTAAGAGTTTTCGCTGATGAAAGCGAAAGATGGGGTAGGAGTGTGTCTGTTTTGGTGATTTGAACACTAACAACGGCTATGAGAAATCGGACACCTTGCCTTTAATAAATATTGCGCCTACATTAAAATTAGCTGGGAGGATTATGGATATGTGAGCTCGAGGCAATCAATGGGCGCTCCGCACTAATGTACTCGCCCAACTCAGCCTCACCTCGGCAAGGGCATGGGAATCTCATGGCTCTGATGTCTTTATAGAGGTTAAACATGAGATATAATTAATTTTGGGTATACAGTATCTAACAGACAATCATTTGTTTTATAAATCTATTATTCGCTTCAGAGCAAATCTTTTCAACTGATGGCAAACTTAAGTTTCCCTCTGTATTTTTTATTTAATGTTGTACCGGAGAGCTGCCTACTGGGGTAACGTTACTTTTGACTAAATTATTTGCTTGTTATTCAATTCAATTCAATTCAAGTTTATTTATATAGCGCTTTTCACAATGTGTATTGTTTCAAAGCAGCTTTACAGGGGCAAACAGGAAAAACAGAGAAACACAGCACAGTGCATGGTATTCATACAACGAGTAAGTACTAATAAATAATAGCTAATTTCTAAATAAATAATTAAATGAATGAATGCAGTCTCCCGGTGAGCAGGCCAACACTGCCCTGCTGTGGCGAGGAACCCAAACTCCAATGATTAATTAATGGAGAAAAAAACCTCGGGAGAAACCAGGCTCAGCCGGGAGGGCCAGATCCCCTCTGACGTGTCATAGCTGCACTCAAACTGGTGACATGTGATTTAAGTTTAGCATTTAATACCAAATTTTGTAACTTCAGCATTAATAAGCCAAATAGTCCGTCTTTGCTCTTGGTTGGGGATGTAGTGGTCTGAGCTGGGATGGTCCGATGGTCATATTTCTCTTGGCTGGTGGTGGAATTGCCTTAGATGGAGCTGGGATGGTCAGTCAGTCTGCAGCTGTAGCTGGCGTGATCTCAAATTGGGGATGGGCATCTGTCGGTCGTCTGGACATGGTGGAACTTCTTCCTACCTCGGGATGGGCATCCCGGGGCAGAGGCGGAAAGAGAATAAAGAGGATAATTAGCGTAGCTGCTGTTCATTAACTATGCATTAAGTGAAAGCTTGGCTGAAAAGATGTGTCTTTAATCTAGATTTAAATTGGGAGAGTGTGTCTGACCCTCGAATAGTATCAGGAAGGCTATTCCAGAGTTTAGGTGCTACGTATGAGAAAGCTCGTCCCCCTTTGGTGGATTTTGTTATTCTAGGTGTTGTCAAAAGTCCTAAGTTTTGAGATCTTAGGGAGCGTGATGGGTTGTAACGTGATAAAAGCTCGGTTAAGTAAGTAGGTGCTAAACCGTTCAGGGCTTTGTAAGTAATTAAAAGAATTTTAAAATCAATACGATACTTAATGGGTAGCCAGTGAAGCGATGTCTAAACTGGGGTTATGTGATCGTATTTTTTTGACCTAGTAAGAACTCTGGCAGCAGCATTCTGAACTAACTGTAGTTTGTTTATCGATGATACAGGACAACCACTAAGTAGAGCATTACAATAGTCAAGCCGTGAGGTCACAAATGCATGAATAAGCTTTTCTGCGTCTGCAACACATAAACTATTTCGTAATTTGGCAACATTTCTAAGGTGGAAGAAGGCTATTTTTGTGATATTTGAGATGTGATTTTTAAATGACAGGTTGCCGTCTAATATAACGCCTAGATCTTTAACAATATTTGTTGGAGTAACAGTGCAGCCTTCAATTTGCAGGCTGTAATCGGAGATATTCTGTTTACTTGATTTTGGTGCTATAAGTAATATTTCTGTTTTGCTAGAGTTTAAAAGGAGGAAATTACTAGTCATCCAGTGTTTTATGTCCTCGATGCACTCAGCCAGTTTGGATAGCTTAAATGAATCATTTGGTCTTGATGAGATATATAGCTGAGTATCATCTGCATAACAGTGGAAGCTAATTCCATGTTTTCTAATAATGTTTCCGAGGGGCAGCATGTATATGGAGAAAAGCAGGGGTCCTAAAACCGATCCCTGAGGTAATCCATAATTTACTTGCGTAAGATTTGACGATTTCCCATTTAAATGGACGTATTGATATCTGTCTGTTAAGTAAGATCTGAACCATTGCAGTGCCTGTCCCTGAATACCGATATAATTGTGTAAACGATCTAGTAGTATTTTATGGTCTACAGTATCGAAAGCAGCACTAAGGTCAAGCAGGACTAAGAGTGAGATGTTACCTTTATCTGAAGCAATAAGGAGGTCATTTGTAATTCTAACGAGCGCAGTTTCAGTGCTGTGATGCGGTCTAAAGCCAGACTGAAACTTTTCGTGCATGTCATTATTTTGTAGGAAGGTACACAGTTGAGTTGACACTACTTTTTCTAGTATTTTAGACAAGTACGGGAGATTTGAAATCGGTCTATAGCTTCCAAGTTCATTGGGGTCCAAGTTTGGTTTTTTGATAAGAGGCTTAATTACAGCCAGCTTAAAGGGCCCTGGGACATGTCCTAGATTAATTGACGAGTTGATGATGTTACAAATGGGCTCAATTACAGCAGGTAGTAACTCTTTTAATAAAGTAGTCGGAATGGGGTCTAATAAGCATGTCGTCGGTTTGGATGTTGCAATAACTTTAATTAATTCTTCCTGATTTATAGGAGAAAAACACTCTAGCTTTTCTTTTTGGGTGACGGTTGAAACTAATTCTTCCGACACACTTGGAGGTTTGGTTTTAGCTATGTTGTCTCGTATTATTTCGATTTTATCGGTAAAAAACTTCATGAATTCATTGCTACCAAGGTGCGGCGGAATACCCAGGTCAGGTGGAGTCTGTTTGTTTGTTAGTTTAGCAATTGTACTAAATAAAAACCTTGGATTGTTTTTGTTATTTTCTATGAGGTTACGGAAATGCTCGGCTTTTGCTGCTTTTAGTGCCTTTTTGTAACAGCTTGCACTCTCTTTCCATGCAATTTTAAAGACCTCTAATTGGGTTTGTTTCCATTTTCGCTCCAGTTTACGAGTTTCTCTTTTTAGGGCTCGAGTGGTGTTATTATACCATGGTGCTATGATCTTTTCAATAATCCTTTTTGACTTCATAGGTGCGACCGCTTCTAATGCGTTAGAGAAAATAGTGCCCATGTTGCTGGTCATGTCATCGAGCGATTCTATATTAGTTGGAAAGGTTATTAGAGGAGTCAGATCTGGCAAGTTCTTTACGAAACTATCTTTAGTAGTTGAGGTGATTGTTCTACCCAGTCGATAACGAGATATACAACTGATTTCTGCAGTGCGAAGTGTACATGTTATAAGATGGTGATCGGAAACATCGTCGCTTTGAGGTATAATATCGATATTGGTTAGATCGGCTCCGTGAGATATAATCAAGTCTAGGGTATGATTAAGGCGATGAGTAGGTCTATTGATGTATTGTGTTACACCACAAGAGTCTAGTAGTTCCTTAAACGCCACAGCTAATGGATCGTTAGCACTATCTACGTGGATATTAAAATCTCCAACAATCAGTACTTTATCGACGTCAACCAATAGATCCGATAAGAAGTCTGCGAACTCTATCAGAAAATTAGTGTAAGGCCCAGGGGGTCTATACACAGTAACCAATGTAAGAGAGACCAATGATTTTTTACTTTTGTTTGGAACTGTTATGTTCAACGCAAGCATTTCAAATGATTTAAATGTATGCATTGTTCTCCGAGTAACGCTAAGAAAGTCTCTAAAGATTGTTGCGACACCACCACCTCGACCAACCGGACGTGGCTCATGAATATAACCATAGCTTGGTGGAGTAGACTCATTTAGACCGAAGTAATCATTTGGCTTAAGCCAGGTTTCAGTGAGGCAAAGTATATCAAAACTGTTGTCTGTGATCATTTCATTTACAATAACTGCCTTTGGATTTAGTGATCTAATATTAAGTAGCCCAAACTTTAGGCGTTGGTTTTGCTCATTAAGAATATTGTCTTTTGGTTTAATCATGATAAGATTTTTTCGCTGACTTTTAAATAAATTATTATTTGGTTGTATTATTCGAGGGACAGACACAGTCTCTATGCATTTGAAAGCAGTAACATTTTTAACTGTAACATTCTTAACAGTTGGGTGAGAAGAACACAGACTATGGTTAAAATTTGTACTTACTAGTCAAATGGTGCGAAGCGTCTTTGAGATGTTGTCAGACAGAATTTCCGCTCCAATGCTACTGGGGTGCAGCCCGTCGGGGCGGAAGAGCCTTGGTCGCTCCCAAAACAGATCAAAATTATTTACAAAGAGCAGCTTCTGTTCAATACACCATGACATTAACCAATTATTAAGCGTAAATAGTCTACTGAACTTTTCGTTCCCTCGTCGGTAAGTAGGAAGCGGCCCTGATACGATGATCCTCGCCGTGGGCGATGCGTTGCGAACAGTATCGACCAGACTCCTGAAATCCCTCTTCAGGATCTCCGACTGCCGCATTCTCACGTCATTCACCCCCGCGTGCAGAACTACGGCTCCCACTCTTGCATCCTCCTTCAGAATCGCAGTTACCTGCGCAGAGACATCGAGAACACGGGCGCCAGGAAAACAGTGAGTGCGCACCTTACCTTCATTGAAGGAGGCACGTACGTTCCGGACGATTGAGTCTTCGATGACCACAGCGTTGGATTTCGTCTCGCAGAGGGCGGCAAAGCGGTTACTGGTAGGGATCTCGAAGACCGGTGGCGGCGGTGGGGGAGAGTTCATCGCTCCGGTCCTGGATTTCGCCTTCCGCCGTGTGTGTGCTGGTGCAGGCGTGAAATTCATTTCGGCTCGTCGTGATCTAGAAGCCAGGGATCTGTGCATAGAAACACACGGAGTAGAAGTGATAGGAGTATTACAATCACGTCGAACACTTACCGCAGCTTTGCGAGCGTCAGCCCGGGATGTTTCCATCGCCGTTTTACGTTCTCGCAGCCGTGTTTGCCTCTCGAGTAGATCGTGGATCTGCTTCTCCAATACCTCCAGTTCTGACTGAAGTGCGAAGAAAGATTCATCATCTGCACTCAAAGGTAACGTTAAACACATATCTGAATCATTAGCCATTAGTGGTGTCATAATGAGAACAGTGAGTTAAGCAGAATGCTAACAGTCTGAGTGCTAATAACGAATGATCGTATAAAACAAATTTGTATGTGCGTTATATGACGATATTTGGTATGGGATACACTTAAGGATAGGCTTAACCCTCTGTGAGTAATCAATTTAGAACATAAATATTAAGAAATAACAGGAATAAACGATATATTTAGAAAAAGTTTGACAGAGCTCTGTCTCAAACCACGCTCTCAATCACAGTTCGGGCCCAGTCCTCTCTCTGTTATATTTCCTATTATACAAACTTCTTACACTTTATAATAAAGCATTGTTTTTTGCATTATATTTCATTTTATTATAAACAAAATTAGAGCATTCATGTTGCCAGAATCACATATTCATATTTTTTTAATAAAAAGGACAGGAAGCACTGTAAATAAATGTTATGAACTAGGAACTTTTGCAAATTGCAGTTTTATACATTTTCAACAACAGGTCATGTATTAAGCAACTCGTCCACTCACATCTTAAATATAACACTGCTCACAATACAGACATACACTTTTTTATACAGGCATATAATCTGAAAATACATCCTCTCGCACTATAAAAAACACTGGCAGGATTTTGCAAGAACTTAACAACTAACAACAATTACTGTTAAATTCAAAAACAATTTATAATAATTAATATTTTTTTGCATAGTGCCTTGGATTTAACTTTTAAGAATTGTTTTTCTGTCTCTCATACTCTATATGGCACACAATTAATTCAGCTAATAGGCAAACACTCAAATTATACTGTTGTATTCATTTCGACACAATATGTCAAGAATATTATATATAATATGATAGAACAACGCATTACGTGAACTAATAAATATACCTACTGTGAATGAGAACAAATGGCCATAAAAGCAGAAAACAAAATCTCTAAACTCAGTGCCAAAAGTGGTGTTGCTATGGCTACAGCTGAAATCAGGCGCCTTGTGGGGATGCTTCTATGGCAAATGTACACAGCTGTTAATAAGCATTTTGCAACCATTCATCTTTTCGTGGAGTATAGATTGTGCCATGATTCAAAGGAAAGGCTTGAAGTTGTTTTTGGGACAAAGTTTTTTTATAGGCATGTTGTTTAACAAGTCATTAAACTTCAATAAATTAGCCTTAATGTCCACGCAGCAACTCTTAGTACTTATAATATATGAAATGTTATTTTATACTATCTCTCTCCTGTGTTTTCGGAGTTGAGCTTAAATACACTGCCTACAGGTACCACAATGCAGAACACATAAACAACACATGGCACATATAAATAGACACTCAGTATTAAAATTAAAGTTAATTTAAATTATAAATTTATATGCAAAGTGACCAATTCATTGACTCATGCAAAATAGTAATGTTGCAATGAAAATACCTCCAAGTAAACAGCTTTATTTTACAACGGCCTGCATACACACATAAAGTAGTTTGGTACATTAGTATTTTCATCCAAGTAAAATCGTTTTGGGCCAGTAATTTACATCTTTTGCTGTGGTGTGTCATTAGTAAATATCAGTTTGCATTTTTAAACACTCCTTTGGCCATTATTTGTACTTAATCCAAAAGAATGGTGGCAATGTTTTAAAGACGATAGAAGAAGCTTACCTGCAAATCTGCAATACTGTGAGTTTTGGGCATTTGAGTAAAAATTCTCAGCAATGGGGATGCGCTCAAAAATAATGTTGATTTCACTTATCAATTAACTTCTATTATTACACGGCACCTTTGAATGCTTGATTCTGATTGGCCAGTCGCGACATTCCAAAGGTTGTTCTTTTCAAATAACAACCGCTCAAAACTAATAACACCCTGTAACCCGGATGCTTCAAATCATTTTGAGAGGGGCAGTTTAATAATACACAAAAAATAATCATTGTGGCAAGGGGGGCGTGGTTTAGCACGGTCTGCGGCAGAGGGGCGTGCCGGGAGAAAGACGGTGAGTAAGCAGATCAACGCTATAGTGAAAACACCTGCTTCTCGTTCTAGTAATTGGCGAGGAGACGCTTTTAAGGCACGCTTGAGGAGGCGAACAGAGAGAGAGAACGAGGCTGGGAAAGCACGATACTCGAGAGGAACCGGAGAGACGTTGCGTCCAGAGTATCCCCGAGCAGAAAGAATCTTCAACAGAGGAGTTGAGAAACGGACTAAGAGAACGGGTCCTTGAACCCGGAAGTATTATTGTTTTTGTTTTTGAAAGAAATAAATCTTACGTGCCTTCCCAGCCACGCTGACCCCGCTTCCTTTCTTCCATCTAAAACGAACTTTATTACACTGGTGCCGAAACCCGGGAAGAAAGGAAGGAGCCGCCACCATGCAGTCCCCGCCAGGATCGCCGTTTGCGGAGGTAATCACGTCACTCGCCGGTCTCCACCAGGAACACCATCAGCCCAACAACTTCCGGTGGCGAACCTGGTAATCTACGCGGACCTCAAGAAGGCAATCCTCCAACGAGTGGGAAGGAGTCCTGAGCAGCATCGGCAGCGGTTCCGATCCCTGGAGTTCAGGGAGTCTTCCCAACCGTTCGCCTTCGCTCACCAGCTCCGGGATGCATGCCGCAGATGGCTGATGGCCGGGGCCACTACCGTCGATACCATCGTCGACCAGGTGATGCTGGAGCAGTTCGTGGCGCGGTTGCCCAAGAAGACCGCCCAATGGGTCCAGTGTCACCGACCGATGACGTTGGCCCAGGCCATCCAGCTGGCGGAGGACCAATTGGTGGCGTGTCCCGGGGTCGGCGTGACCCCATCATCTCTTTCTCTCTCCCCTTCTAGAATCTCTCCTCCCTCCAGCAGACCAGTGCCGTTGCCGAGGTCCAGGGGGAATTTCTACCCGCGTCCGGCACCACGATCCCGGTTCCCACCTGAGGCGGGACCCTATGGAGCTGGGAGGTCCCCGGAGGGACGACCCCAGCGGACGGGCAATGGTCCGCCTAATTATCCATTTCCATCAGCCTCTCCTCGCCAATTCGGGGGTCTGCTTCCTGCCGCTGGGGCGGCGGGGACTCCTGGGCCGGCCTGTTGGCGTTGTGGGGATCCCAGACATTCGGTCGACCGATGTTCTATGATGGAGGTCGGCATGATGATCCGGGTTCCCGACAACCCTCAGGCTGCCCTCGGTCAGGATGGACTATACCAAATACCTGTGAGTATTAGGGGGGGTATATTTCAGGCATTGGTGGATTCAGGCTGTAACCAAACCTCAATTCACCAAGACCTGATTCAATTCGAGGCAATGGATACGAGCCGCGCGGTTAAGGTAAGGTGTGTACACGGGGACGTGGTGAACTATCCTTTGGTGCCCTTGACCATACAATTCAGGGGACAAAAACATAGTATAGAGGTAGCTGTTAATAGGCACCTCCGGCATCCGCTAATTTTGGGAACAAATTGGCCATTATTTTCAACATTATTGGGACACTTATGTGCGGATGTTTCTGGGCGAAACCAAGTGCGATGGGGGGGGCGGTTGCGCAGTTAGGAGAGGTGGAGCCGGGACCTCTGACGACGGCCCCAGAGGAACGGAGTGCTGTGGAGAGAAGAAATCTCTCCCAGAGCGATGATTTTCCTCTGGAGCAGTCTCAGGACGAGACGCTTAAACATGCATTCGATCAGGTCCGCAAGATCGACGGTCAACTTCTCCATACTACGCAACCGCTGACCTACCCATATTTCGCTATTTTAAAAGACCGGTTGTATCGAGTGACCCAGGACACTCAATCAAATCAAGATACAACCCAGTTGGTCATACCAAAAGGCCGTCGGGAAATGCTTTTCCAGGCGGCCCATTGTAATCCAATGGCAGGACACCTGGGACAATCCACAACTATAAATGGCCTAACGACCCGTTTTTTTTGGCCAGGCATTCACGAGAACGTGCGCAGGTGGTGCGCGTCTTGTCCTGAATGCCAGCTGGTAAATCCAGCGGCCACTCCAAGGGCACCATTGTGTCCACTCCCACTTATTCAGGTCCCCTTCGAGCGAATTGGTATGGACCTGATCGGGCCGTTAGAGCGATCTGCACGAGGACATCGATTTGCATTGGTCATTGTGGACTATGCAACCCGATATCCTGAGGCAGTGGCGTTGCGCAATATCTCAGCAACCAGTGTTGCGGACGCCCTGTTTCGATTAATCTCCCGTGTGGGAATCCCGAAAGAGATTCTCACAGACCAAGGCACGGCATTTATGTCACGGACACTCCGCGAACTGTACGGATTACTGGGCATTAAGACGATTCGGACCAGCGTGTATCACCCACAAACAGACGGGCTGGTCGAACGTTTTAATCGTACGTTAAAAACCATGATCCGGAAATTCGTTCACGAAGATGCCAAAAATTGGGATAAGTGGTTGGAACCTTTGTTATTTGCGGTTCGCGAGGTTCCCCAAGCCTCCACGGGGTTTTCCCCCTTCGAGCTTCTCTATGGTCGCCAGCCTCGCGGGGTTTTAGACGTCCTAAGAGAAGCTTGGGAGGACGGACCTTCTGCGAGCAAAAACCAAATTCAGTATGTCTTGGACCTGCGAACAAAACTCCATACACTGGGGCGGCTCTCTATGGAGAATTTGTTACAAGCACAGGACAGACAGAGCCGACATTATAACAGAGGTGCCAGATTACGTAAATTTTCACCGGGAGAGAAAGTGCTTATATTACTCCCAACGTCCAGTTCTAAACTTCTCGCCAAGTGGCAAGGACCATTTGAGGTCACACGACGAATAGGAGATCTCAAATATGAGGTAGTGCGATCGGACAGGAGCGGGGCACATCAGATTTATCACCTCAACCTCCTAAAAAAATGGAGTGAGGCGAACACCGTGATGCTGGCGACGACAGTGAGTAGAGTAGATGATCTTGGGCCAGAAGCGAACATTAAACTGCAATCTTTCGCTCTGGCTCCAGGGGGAGATCATCTCTCGTCCTCCCAGCTCACGGATGTTGTGAATTTACAGGCAGAATTTGCAGATGTGTTCTCGCCCCTGCCCGGCCGCACGAATCTCATAGAGCACCACATTGAGACAAAACCGGGTGCGGTAGTGCGCAGTCGCCCATATAGATTACCTGAACACAAAAAAATTGTAGTTCAGAAGGAATTAGAAGCTATGCTGGACATGGGAGTAATAGAAGAGTCCAACAGTGACTGGGCGAGCCCGATAGTTTTGGTACCGAAGACCGACGGCTCGGTCCGGTTCTGCGTGGACTATCGCAAGGTGAATGCTGTGTCGAAGTTCGACGCATATCCAATGCCCCGAATTGACGAATTACTTGACCGACTAGGTACGGCTCATTTTTACTCGACATTGGATTTGACAAAAGGATATTGGCAGATCCCTCTATCTCCCTTATCCAAGGAAAAAACAGCCTTTACTACGCCGTTCGGCTTACACCAATTCGTCACACTTCTGTTCGGTTTATTCGGGGCCCCTGCTACTTTTCAGCGTCTCATGGACCGCATACTCAGACCCCATGCGACATATGCCGCGGCCTATCTAGATGATATCATCATATACAGTAATGACTGGGAGCGGCATATGCAGCATTTGAGGGCGGTTTTGAGTTCGCTGAGGAGGGCGGGGCTGACGGCTAACCCGAAGAAGTGTGCGGTTGGGCGAGTAGAGGTAAGGTATCTGGGTTTCCACTTGGGTCACGGAGAGGTGCGTCCCCAAATTGATAAGACTGCAGCAATTGCAACCGCTCCGAGACCCAAGACCAAAAAGGAGGTGCGGCAGTTCCTGGGGCTGGCGGGATATTATAGGCGGTTTGTGCCCAACTATTCGGACCTCACCAGCCCGCTGACTGACCTCACTAGAAAGGGGACACCAGATACCGTCCAATGGACGGAGCAGTGTCAGCAGGGGTTTACCCAGGTGAAGGCTGCTCTATGTGGCGGGCCGTTATTGCACTCTCCCGATTTTTCACTCCCTTTTTTGTTGCAGACTGACGCCTCAGATAGGGGCGTGGGCGCGGTCCTGTCCCAGGAAATAGAGGGGGAGGATCGTCCGGTGCTGTACATCAGCCGAAAGCTGTCTCGGACTGAGATGAGGTACAGCACCATCGAGAAGGAGTGTTTGGCGATCCGGTGGGCGGTCCTCACCCTCCGTTATTACCTCCTGGGGCGGGAGTTCGCGCTCTGTTCGGACCACGCGCCCCTCCAATGGCTCCACCGCATGAAGGACACCAACGCGCGGATCACTCGTTGGTATCTTGCTTTGCAACCTTTTAAGTTCCAGGTGATCCACAGGCCGGGGACTCAGATGGCGGTGGCCGACTTTCTTTCCCGGAGGGGGGGGACGAGGCTACAGGCCGGATGGGGCCTCGGCCTGAGTCGGGCGGTGGGGGTATGTGGCAAGGGGGGCGTGGTTTAGCACGGTCTGCGGCAGAGGGGCGTGCCGGGAGAAAGACGGTGAGTAAGCAGATCAACGCTATAGTGAAAACACCTGCTTCTCGTTCTAGTAATTGGCGAGGAGACGCTTTTAAGGCACGCTTGAGGAGGCGAACAGAGAGAGAGAACGAGGCTGGGAAAGCACGATACTCGAGAGGAACCGGAGAGACGTTGCGTCCAGAGTATCCCCGAGCAGAAAGAATCTTCAACAGAGGAGTTGAGAAACGGACTAAGAGAATGGTTCCTTGAACCCGGAAGTATTATTGTTTTTGTTTTTGAAAGAAATAAATCTTACGTGCCTTCCCAGCCACGCTGACCCCGCCTCCTTTCTTCCATCTAAAACGAACTTTATTACAATCATTAATTAATAACTTTTAATAACAAATATGATATTATATTTACGAATGATTAAACCAATTTGCTTGTTTGTGACGTAAAATTGAGCTAATTAAATATTTTCTGTTTTTTCTCATGTGGCAAGTAGCCGTGTAATAAGCGGGATAAAGTACAAGCAGCTGGCTGTTATCGCTAAAGAAGCCCCTTCAGCTTCGCGTCGGGTCCTGATCACTTTTTTCTGAGATAACAACCGGCTTTCTGTACATTATCCCTTACTTCACTAAATCAAATTTAAATTCGGTGTGAGTAGCTTTTAACGTATTGTTTAAAGCATCTTTCGTGATACACTTGCACATAGATTTTCAGTTTTTTGGTTTAGTTTGCCTCATTTTTTGGGGATTTTTAATGACCACAGAGAGTCAGGACCTCGGTCATCGTCCGAAGGATGGTGCTTATTGACAGTATAGTGTCCCCAGCACTACACCGGGGCATTCGGACCGACACAGACCCCAGGGTGAGCACCCCATGCAGGAACCTAGTTTTCCATGCAGGTCTCCCATCCAGTTACTGACCAGGCTCAGCCCTGCTTAGCTTCAGTGGGCAACCAGACTTGGGCTACAGGGTGATATGGCTGCTGACTTGATGGTGGTGGGGCTGACTTGATGATGGTGGGACCATCTCACTGGATTTTCACAAATAATAGCAAGTGAAATGTTTCAAATTGTGAGCTGATATTAACTTACACATTACAGCAAAAAATGTAAATATCTGCCTTAAAACCTATTTATCCGGTTGAAAGTACTAACATGCCTAAGACTTTGCATAGTACTGTACATAATAAACACTCTGCTTTCCCCGTTTAATTTGAGGAGGCAATAATACCGGTCCTAATGCATGAGCAACTCTGCAGTTTTGTTACAGTAGTTTTGCATATACAAGCTTCTGCTTCAGCATTAAACATAAATTACAGTATACTGGGCCTCTTCTGTTGGAGCGCTTCAAATATTTATATTTAAGTAAAAAATGTAGTTATGGCACACGTTCATGTTCAACTTTCTCCTGTACTTCAAAAGATTCTTGTTTGTGTTCTTTCAACAAAGTCTGAGAAACTTTAAGAATGTCTCGTCTTAGTCTCATTTGTGTGAAAGTCTGACAGTGAGAGGACAGACCTGAGCATCTCATTGACTTCTGATTATCTCACATAGCATGAGTGCACTGCCCACTTCGTTACATAACCTCTGGTCCAGAAATACAATGTCCATTAGAGCTGAGAAACAGTGTCCGAGTATCATTAAGAGAGACAGAACGCATGTGTGGGTTTAACTCCTGCAGACACTAACAAGGGTTCTAACTCCCCTCAACACCATCACACTTCCTGATAAACACAAAGCCATTATTGTAAGAACCCCACTGAGGTGACCGGCCTGATTAAGGGGTTGCAGTACATTTATTTTATTTATTAAGCCGACCGTGAAACACACAGAGACTTTGCATAGGAGCTGATGAATCGCCCGCCAATGCCTATAAAAAAATCAAGATAAGGGCTCACTTCGGGCGTTCAATCCTTATTTGGTGTTGCAGTGTGTTTAGAGACTAAACAAGAATAAAAATGAACCCCTCCTGCTCCATTGCTCTCAAATTAATCCATGTTCAGAATCCTACATGAACACAGTTTACGAAAACAAAAGTCAACCATGTAGATATTTCCATTTCTGCCATTCGCTCCATACAAATGCACTGTTTTTCCATGACTCTCCCTCTCCCTCGGTCTATTTGTAAGAAAGAGTATCTAGGTCAGGCTCCTACTCAAAGGCTTTTCTAAACCCCAGGCTCCCCCCTCTGCTGTTGAGAGTACAGAGAGCTGATCTACATAGGTCAGACCACCAAACTTCACGATAATCAAAGTTTATGAAAGCAGTTGCTAAATGGTTCTAGTGGACTTGAAAGTGCTTTGGAAAATATGGTGTGTTTTGTTATAAATGTTTAAATGAGTAGCTTTCCTGTAGCTCAGTGGTAAGAGCATTGTATTAACGACGCAAGGTTGTGGGTTCGATCCCAGGGTATTGCAAGTACCTATGTAAAATATATAGGGTAAAGCAATGTAAGTCACTTTGGATAAAAGCATCTGCCAAGTGCCTAAATATAAAATGTAAATGTAAAATGAAGTGCAAATTAGAATGAAGCCTTTTTGTGTGATCGCTTTTGCCTTTATTATTTATTTTCAATGTGGACAATTATTTTAACCTGGACAAGATCTGCTGATAAATTATCTCATCTCTTATTATAATTATCTCAATGCTGCTAACACAGTGTGTATACAGTATATATACTGTATATACCCTCATCCCCCCTCCTCCGTGGGGCTGCTGAAGTCTGAAGACCTGTGCAACCATATGTTTAGTGATCTGATGAAGTAAGATCCAGCGAGATGCCAGACCCACCATCACGTACAGTTAGCATTGGGACCTGTGACCAACATACAGTTACCACACAAACCGCAGGTATACACACCTGTTACACTGCAAAATGTGATGACAAAAACTAATTTATAAAAATCCAGGAAAGCTATTTTAAATCCTTTTAATGCTAAAGGTTCATTTTGTCAGTAATTAATTGCTTTAAATGCTATAGAGTTTTCAGAGCTGGCCGGTCCAATCTATTAAAGCATGAAATTAGCAAAGTTCGCACCTAGACCCGCTCAGGCGGCAATTACGGCTAAAATCATTTTTCATTCTAAAACCTAATTGAATTTCGCAGCTATTTAGCTTGCCATAACGCAGGAGAGAGAAGGAAAGACCTGCTGGCGCGATGTGAGCAGCAAATGGAAATGTGTTTGTGCAGTTTAGTATTGAAGATCTGGATTGATTCCTCTCATTAATCTACTGTTACTGAATAGAATGAATAATAGACCTATACAGCTGACAGTGATGACCTGCGGGAAAGAGGAAGAGAACAGCGTTCCGAATCACTTTAATCTAAAACAAGCAGAGCTCATACTTCCCCGTCACTGGTTTCCATTAGGAAACCTTTCTCAGCGCTGCCCTAATTTGGCTTTTAAATAGGGACTATCTAATTAAACCAGCCTCTAAAAGAGCTTCATCACCGCTGTCTGTTCAGCCAATTAAAGGGAAAGTAAGAGAGCACAACACGGACAGCCAATTCCGCTTGCGTGCAGTTTAATTAGGCACGAGTATAAAATAATTTAGGTCTTATGGCTCAATCAGTGTATTAAAACCATGCTGACACGGGGAGGTCAGTAATGTTTGCGAGCTAACTTGTCTAGGTCGTGGAGTTACTGACCCAGGGTTGCTTACCGAATCGTTTGGTGTAGAGCTTCTCTCCGAGGTTGTGCGGAGCGAGAGTAGAAGACCAAGATGCCCTCATCATGAAAACCCCTTTGACTGCTGGGAATTAACACGGCCAAAAGCTGCCCGTCTGCCGAGACATCGCAGCTCGCGTTGTTATAGATCTTACAGTTTGGCACCAACAGGTTTACCGATGCTAAAACAGAAGTCAGATACAAATAATCACATTAACAATCACATGCATTAGGTCAAAAATAACCATGTAAAAGAGAGATCAGAACCTCTGCAATGTTACAGTTTATCATCAACATTATATCCTGGAAACTTTAAATTAGTCGAAAATGTTTCCTCTTTTTTTTTTTCTGCTGTAGTTGTAATAAACTGCTCTTTTAAGCGTGAGGATATTAAGCGCGTATGCTCGTAAAATGGGCAACAACTGATTGCAGTGTCAGCTTCCGCATCTGCCAACTTACTCTTCCACACCCCAAATTCTATTTGCACACAAGTCATATCACTTTACTTTGTGTAACAATCTTTTTGCTAAATTAGCAGAAGCTGCGGATTTGCCGTGAGTTGAGTCGCAATAAAAGTGATTTAGCTACAAACAGACAGCCACATCTGTTCAACCCACACTAATGAATAAGAGAACAGAATGGCTGCAGAGAAATGAGTGTATGTACCTTCTTATTTCAGCACACCGCATAAACCTTACACGCACGCGCACACACACATATATATATAAACATCTAATGCTATCATTCTGCTGTCCAGGAAGCAGAGAGAGAATGATGCTATTGCTCTGAAAATCACATGTCAACTATGCAATTAATTTAGATTTCGGTTTCCTTTTTACGTTGTACACATAACATTATTCTTTACTGTTTCCATGGCAATTTGCATCCCAGTTGAAGCCATTTCTCAAGCAACAGAATGGCAGTAACTTCAGAAAGCAAACACAAGCCTATTACAACGCAAACAAATGTCTGCATTAGCTGAGGCTTTTGACTCAAAATAATGGTTTAGATGAAGTAACTTATTCAAAGCATCAGGAAAACAATAACAGAACAATAACACGTCGCTCTAGTCTCTGCCATTAGCAGAGGTCTCTGAAAAAAGCATCAGGTGTGTGTGTGGGAGGGAGGCGTAATTAGGGTTGTTTGTGATTTTGAATGTGAACGTGTGATTAAAGTGTTTGTCATTTGCTGGAGAGTGAGAGTGTGTATGACCAGTGCCAAAAAAAAATGCAAGCCAAACAAGAGCAGGTGAGTCCTGGCAGGTGACTGCAAGTCATTATGCGCATTTTGAAAGATGGATTTGTTTTAATCACCCCGGTGTGTGTTGATCTGCATCTGTGTTCATAGGGGAAGGTCAAGAGAATTTGAGAGCAGAAAATGGGAGATTTAGGCAAGAGTGTGTTAAAGCGCCCCAAACACACAGGGTTTCTGCAAATCTCACATTAATCTTGAGTACCTATTGAGTAGTATTGCATACGTCATATCTTCGAAGAGTTTTTAGTTTGATCACATTTATAAAAGATAGATACAGCTGTACGATTACTTCCGTAATCATACGGCGCGTGCGGGGGGAAGGGCTAGGCTGAACTAAAGCACATTGTCAACAAGACACAGACATCAGTTTCACTCACCGCATGCGGTTCATGTCCGTCACCTAGCGCTGAGACAGCTCCATATATCAGTCTGATCATTCAAATAACATAATGATTTCATTGCACGTTACATTCATTTCACATTATATCATGAGCTAATTAAAAACATTTCTTTAGATTAGACCTGGAATCGTATAGAGTAATTACATGTACAAACCCAGTTTGGAAAGTCACCATGAAATCAAACAGTGTTTTACACAATGTTGCAGTGATCATTAGAATTTTTTTATCTGTGCACAGCATATATTTTTAATTCATTTCCACTTGTAATCTTTACTAAAAACATTAAAGATTGGCTAACTTGACATTTCATAAATTCTGACTTTTTTACACTGTTAAACGTGCTGGCTTCCCATGCTTAACATGGTCAACTTGTTAAAAAACGAGTTGTAAGTATGATGTAATATTTCTGTGCTTGATACACTCCCCCAGCACTCCAACTTGTTTCGTAACAGGTATCCTATTCCTTTTATTGGACAATTCTCCCAGGAAAAGCATGCCCATGGCAAGGCGAAAGAAATAGCCCACCCATGCGGCAAACGAAGAGCGATAGGAAGACCCGATTATAAAAAATTGGGTGCGCTGTGGTCCTGCAGCTGCAGCTGGTTACTCTTGCGATAGTGAGAGAAGTTTAGGTGTGTTTGTTTACGGCATTTCAGTGAAGGATTTTATATTAACCGTGGATATAACGCTGGATTTGGAGATCGTTTGAAGCTGATAGATGGCGACGTATACGACGTATGCAATACTACTGTATAGGTACTCAAGATTAGTAAGAGATTGGCTGAAACTGAGTGTGTTAGCCCATCTTTAGGCTCCTCTTCCCCTCTCAACAACAACAACTCTTCACCACATGACGTAAGCGACAAAAAACTATACATACCTATAGCCCTCCCCTCCAGCCCCAACTTACAACCAACCAAAAAGGGAAGGGAAAAATAATGCCTGCCCTAGATTTTTTTCAAATTTCAAAGGCTGTTTCATTCGGATATACGTTAAGGAAAAGAGGTCAATAACAACATCCGTTTCATGGTGACTAATGATTTTAAAAATCTTTTAATCTGAAGGTACAGTATCTCACAGAAGTGTGTACACCCCTCATATTTTAGTGAAATATTTTATTACATATTTTTATGTGACAATACTGAAGAAATTACACTTTGTGAGTGTACAGCTCAAAGTTGTGAGTGTACAGCTATTACAACAGTGTAAATTTGCTGTCCCCCCCAAGAATAACCCAACACACAGCAATTAATGTCTAAACCGCTGACAATAAAAGTGAGTACACCCCTAAGTGAAAATATCCAAATTGGGACCAAAGTGTCAATATTTTGTGTGGCCAAAAATTATTTTCCAGCACTGCCTTAACCCTCTTGGCATGGAGTTCACCAGAGCTTCACAGGTTACCACTGGAGTCCTCTTCCACTCCTCCATGACGACATCAGAGAGCTGCTGGATGTTAGAGACCTTGTGCTCCTCCACCTTCCGTGTGAGGATACCTCAGAGATGCTCAATAGGGTTTAGGTGTGAAGACATGCTTGGCCAGTCCACTTTTATGCTCAGCAAGGTAGTGGTCGTCTTGGAGGTGTGCATGGGGTCGTTATCATGTTGGAATACTGCCCTGCGGCCAGTCTTCGAAGGGAGGGGAGCATGAACTGCACTCATGCAGCCCCAGACCATGATACTCCCACCACCATGCTTGACTATAGGCAAGACACAATTGTCTTTGTTGTACTCACCTGGTTGCATCACACACGCTTGACACCATCTGATCCAAATAAGTTTATCTGGGTCTCATCAGACAGCAGGACATGGTTCCAGTAATCCATGACCTTAGTCTGCTTGTCTTCATCGATCTGTTTGCAGGCTTTCTTGTGCATCATCTTTAGAAGAGGCTTCCTTCTGGGACGACAGCCATGCAGACCAAGTTGATGCAGTGTGCGGCGTATGGGCACTGACAGGCTGACCCCCCACCCCTTCAAGCAATTCAGCAATGCTGGCAGCACTCATACGTCTATTTCCCAAAGACAATCTCTGGATATGACGCCGAGCACATGCACTCAACTTCTTTGGTGACCATGGCGAGGCCTGTTCCTGGCGAGGCCATGGAGTGGAGCCTGTCCTGTTAAATCGATGTATGGTCTTGGCCACCGTGCTGCTGCCTAGTTTCAGGGTCTTGGCAATCTTCGTAAAGCCTAGGCATTTCTATATAGAGCAACAATTCATTTTTCAGATCCTCAGAGAGTTCTTTGCCATGAGGTGCCATGTTGAACTTCCACTGACCAGTATGAAAGAGTGAGAGCAATAAAACCAAATTTAACACAGCTGCTCCCCATTCACACCTGAGACCTTGTAACACTAACAAATCACATGACACCAGGGATGGGAAATGGCGAATTCGGCCCAATTTGGACATTTTCACTTAGGGGTGCACTCACTGTTGTTGCCAGCGGTTAAGACATTAATGGCTGTGTGTTGAGTAATTTTAAGGGGACAGCGAATTAACACTCATATACAAGCTGTACACTCACTACTTTACATTGAAACATAGTTTTGTTTCTTTAGTGTTGTCACATGAAAATATACAATAAAATATTTACAAAAATGTGAGGGGAGTACTCACTTCATGGAGATTCTGTATACGCTTAAATGTATATGCAAAAATATAATTGTGCCAATTACTTAGACCAAATAAGATAGAAAAAGCAGCCAATAAGAACATTTAATAGATGAGAACTCTTTCAACACTCTCCAAAGTTTTCCAGAGTGAGATTTTAAAAAGCTGAATGATAAAACTATTTTGCAAATTGTCAAAGGGTGCCAAATTTGAAGATGCTAAAATATAACATAGTTGTGATAAATTTTAGATGCTTTTATTCACAATATAAATCCCACAATTACAACTGGGTTTCGATACATTTACTATTGTTCTAAAAGGTGGGAAAAATTATAATAAATAACAAGATTTTTGACTGGTATTGTACGAGATCCCTAAATATTACAGAGGGGTAAAATGCCTTCTGGGCAATATCTGTCAGACCAATCGCAGATGAAAAGAGTGACTAAAACTTATATTAGAATTTTTATGATTTATTTATGCAAATCTATTATCTATAATCACACGTATTAAAAACTGTTGTATCTGGATAGTGATATATACAGAATATTTGCAGCTAATGGTTATTTAAATAATCAAGATCGGAACAATATTAAAGGGATAGCTCACAAAGAAAACAAATATTCTGTCATCATTTACACACCCTACTGTCATTTCATACCTGTCTGGCTTTCTTTCTTCCACAGAACACAAAAGAGGATATTTTGAAGTTGGTAACCGAACAGTGCCAGTACCCATTTATTTCTATTGTATGGACACAAAACCAATGTAATGCATGATGCCGTAATTTCCCTTTTTGGGTGAACTATCATTCTAACAGACACTTATGCACAGTTCTAAAAACAACATGTGTACTTACAAAGCTCTCAAAAAATAAATTCAGCATTTCATCTAAATGCTTCCTTCACTATCCAGGAAAAAGATAAATCCCTCTGTATGTTTACTGACAGTACTGACTAATAAAGTGCAAATAACAAATCAAATATCATCAAGCCTACTTACACCTATGATGAAGGGTAATTGAAATGAAGGCTTCTGGCTTACAGCACAACAGAGAGGAGCGTCACAGGGGCAGGTTGTGTAACAGGGGGTTGGGCCGCACTACTGGAGATGGATAAGTGGCTCATGGCTTGAAGCAGTAAGAGCTCCCTGATGGACATGAGTAATGGATTTGCAGGTGACGGCAAGGTGACGGCAATTCCAGTGGTGCTCAGAGGGAAGTCCTACCGCCAAAAGCTAAACAGTGGTTTAATCTTCTAGTTTCGGTGTTGTGATATTCTTCACAGAAGATTGGATGTGTGACAAGCAATGAATGATAAATGTAATGCACGGGACTCCAGATGCTGTGGACAGAGAGAATCTGGAAAGCAGAAATTAATCAGGCCTCTACAGGCATATTTATACTGGATCCGTTCCATCGTCTGATTCAATAAACACTGAGCCCAGATTTATCCTCAATAACTCGGTCAACTGCAGAGCCATTGATCCATGTCGGGAACTACAACACAAAGTCATCAAGCGGTTAACAGACACAAGAAATTTGTGATGGGATTTCCTAGGCATGACTTGAGGCAAAAGCACAATGTTAAGAGCCTGTCTCACATGCCTGTCCCAGAAACGAACAAGAATGGGAGACTGGGATGAGAAAAAGACTGGATTAACATGCCTATGCAAAATGTTTTCCAGAATAACCCAGTTTCAAGGTCGAATGAGTAAAAACACTCACGAGGACACAAACACGTCTCCCTCTCACGCATGCACACACATGAGCCCTTCAGATAACAGAGAAGAAACGTTTCTGTGACAAACCTGCTAATTAACAATGGACAACAAAACATGACTGATGTCAATTTAATGCACACAAACATTGTAACAAAACACAAAGAAAGAAACATAAGAGAATTAAATACAAAAAAGTGCAGAAAGAAAAGAAAACTAAAGATCAATCTGTGCATGACAGTGCATAATGTATTGTTGCCAAATCATTATGCAGGCTTATAACAACATGGCATCTCAGTCAACACATCCCCTATCAAATGCTTCCCTCTGTTTTGTAGACAGTAATGCCGTTTCCCCAGGGCACCACTAGAATCTTGATATTTGCTACAATATGAGACAGTAAAAAGATGCTCTTCTTTATTTATAAAATGTATACACACTATTGTGGCAATAATTTAATAAAACAGCTGCTGCTGGCATGTCACATTACGAGTCTGCGTTAATATATATATATATAAAATACATATTTAATTTCCTTTAAAGAGTATACAATATGTTGAGGCATTTTACATAAAAAAACTCTTCATCATTTATTACAAAAATGAATATTCATAGATCAATGAAGGCATTTTGCATCAAATTATGTGATTCATGTGCCTGTGTTTATGTATTCATATAGATGTATTGTTATAAGCTGAAGCTCTACAGCCATGAAAAATGCCCTTCAGTTGCTTTTACAGAGACATAGCACTACAATAAGCCCTGCCGTGCCAGCATGATTTTTCTCTTTGAGTGTCACTTAAATCTTCTCACCTAGAAACCATGTGAATTATAATTTATGAGAACCATATGGGAACAAAGCCGAAGGTACATGAAAACAGAAAGACAAGAAGGTAGAAGGAATCATATGCATCTCCATCACAAATAGAAACTTGCTGATTAAAATACAGCATGTGTGTCATGTTCTCCTGGCAAAAGCCAACACAGATCTCAGTAGTGATGACTTGAGGGCAAATCAGAAACATTTTTGTAACATTTCAGTTTTGAAACATCACAGGGATTTGATCCTATGTTGTGATCTTTGCATATAACAACAAGTACACAGGGCTAAAGATTTTGAACCATACAAGCCTGAGGACAGAACAAGGGCTACACTGCCTTCTGCGGAGACCATGTTCCTACAAACACACCAACAAACCGGCCCGTTCCTAATTACGTATTAATGAGGAGGGTGGTGTTGAAATGATAGATCAGTAACAATTACATTGATTTATGATCCCTAGCTCATTCCCCGCATTATTGGCTATACGAGGATATTGTAAACGGTTTCTCAATATGAGCTCCCTGAGGGCACTGTAGCTTTATGAGGAGGATCTATCCAGTGTCTCTGCTGGTAACTGAAACTCCCCATGTAGCACTTTGCTCTTAGATTTACTACTCTGAAGTCTCATTGAAACTCTTAATTGGTTCTACGAGAATCTTTGCATATTAATGCATGTTAAAAACTAATGGATAAAATTATACACAAGCTAAAAATACTACCAAAACAAACTTGTAGGACCTCTAAGCCATCTGGTTAAATATGATTTAAAATACTACAGATATCGAGCAGAGACCAGCAGTCGGGTCAACATTTTTCTTTTCACGATGAGGGGGAGGCGAGAAAGAGAGATATGCTGGTTTAATTAAGGATGAGAAAGCACAGCCTACACCGCCCTCACGGCGCAGGTCAAAGACCCGCAGCTAAATTACAGTCATCGAACGGATGCATGAGGAAAACGGCTCTCGTATGAGGAAAATGGCTCTCGTATTCAACTCAACCTCTATCACCTAGCAAATTTTGACAGAACTACAGAGCTTAAATCGTCTACGGAGAAAATATTAACATTTCTCAGATGAGACTGCAAATCCATAACGTGTCCCATCAACAAAAATCATTATCTTCGAGAATGAAGAATGACAAACCAGCATACTGGATTTCTAATGTTTCAGGGAAGTAAAAACTTCCCTTAATTAATGTATCAAACTGTTAATAAGATAAGAGATTCTGCAATATTTAAGCCAGAGCACATCATTACAGTAGTTCAAGCACGTTCTGGGAGAATTAAATGCTTTTTTCCAACAATTAAACCAGACTGCATTAACATAATAATGGAGAAGGACATAATCACAGAGGCCACCCATGTTCACCAAAGCCTAATCGTACTTTTTAATTAAAAGCTACACAAAGTAACAAACCACACTAGTCTGATTGAAACGTTTTGATCTTAAGTGTTTGCTTTAACAAAAAGCTTCCCCGAATTGAACATGAGCTGTTTAAGTACTCACCGCTGTGACTGCTGTACAATATGAACTTTTAATGGTCTGTAAAATCAATACCTCAGCTTATTTCATCCATAATGCATATAACGGGTCTCATGAATTTAAGGATCGGAGTGTAGTGATGAAGAGGAGGGAATGTGCACTGTGCAGGGACACTGAAATGTACTCATTCCTCTGTGGAGCAGCAGAGACCTGCTGGTTAATGAAGAGGGCTTCTGACCAGGAGGTCAATACCTTGCTCAGCTGAGACTGTCTGGCTTTACCCCCTGCAGATGCGTCCCTTTCACTCAAGCCATGCTGTGACACGTCTGTTCGATCTTTTGGTTAGGACATGTGAGAACATTCAGAACATGGATCTGTGGATCTGTGTTTACAGCAACTGCTGGCTTTCTTCGTGCTATGATTTGTGACAGCCGAGTCTGCGATCGACCATGTACCAATCTGAAGTTACTGTTCAAGCTGTGCACATCTAACGAATGATGCTTTAATCTTCTAAATGTCTGTAAAAAAATTATAAAATGTAACAACAATTGGTTTTCCATTTGTTTTATTGTTAAATGTTAGGTTAAAGACCTTAATGTAGCGTTATGGTTTTATTGCCTTAGAATGAGCTATTTCTATCCATCTATTGCATGGAATTCGCCGTGTTTTTTCTACAGTAGCCCTAAACAGACAAACTTCTCTACATAGCATATTTCGTAAATACGTATATGAACATAAAACCAATGCATGTCAATAGGTACTGCCGTTGTTCTGTCACCAAGATTCTTCAGATGATCTTCTTTTGTGTTCTGCAGAAGAAAAAGTCATACAGGTTTGCAATGTCAAGAGAGTGAGTAAATGAAGACAGAATTGTCTTTTTAGGGTGAACTATCCCTTCCCTGTCTTGCTTAAAAAATTAGACATTATCTAATGCTATTATAATGTATGAGCCAGGTTTTAGTTTACTACTCCAACCGTGTGAAGAAAAAAGACATGAACACCTAAAATGGGATCAAGGCAGTAAATTATGGCATAAATTTCGTATTTGGGAGAACTATTCATCAATATCAACAGCTGAACAGTACTATTTAAATATGTTTTGGGAAACTTCTTCACGACACACAACATCAAATCAAATAAGAATTAAAAAGTCTTGAGCAAATCAAATACAAACACTTTGTTCTTGGATGGTAAATCTGTATTGAGAATTTATGATGGGGTATTTGTAAAACTACACTTGGCATCAATCTTTCAAAGGTCTCATTCTTACAACATTCCGCAAAGCCGGGGATTTTGCTGGCAACAGGGATGATGGGATTTACAAAACTGTGTGTGTTTTAACATTTTTAACAAAACATCTCAAAAGATCTTCTTTGTTCATAAAAAATGCCATTTGACAGTACCACACCAGTTGGATGCACTTTTGCATGTATGATTTGCGTCGTTTTGTTCGGTCTTAATTCAGCGTCGCGATTTACGCTGTATGCCCAGTGCTGTTTGAATCCTATCAGTAGTTTTTGCTCTGTCTGTAGAAGATGTGCATATAGAGGACTAACACGTAAAACTCTCAATCCTCATCCATCAACAGATCCTCAGCATAACTGCCACGTCTGGGCTAAGGGAATGTCAAGCTGAATTTATAAGGATTACCTTTTTTTAAGTCTACCTTTCTTCACACCTCAACACACGCGCAGTGTTCACAACGCTCATATTTTGGTGTATACATGCCCTCAGGAAGCAAAGCTTTGTTTTTTGAGATACTGAAGATTCTCCCAGGCTGAACAGATGTCAGTGCCTAAGTGCTGCCAGGTGTGAGATCAAGCCCAGATAACAAGAATCACTCGTCAATCTTGTAATCATCCCTGGGTAAATGCCAAGAGCTTCCAGTAACAGTTGTCGAGAGAGGGCAAGAAATAGAGAGGCGGGGGAAGAAAATTACTCTATGTGGCCAATTTCCTCTTCTGTACATGGCATCTGCCCTCCATCAGCCACAGTCTTGCGTTCAGTGGAGTGTTCACACTTATCTAACTCATAGTTCCTCTCTCTCAAAACTATAGCCTCTTTACTCACTCGCTTCCCTTTACTTTGAGGGGCATTGAAGCATTTTCTGTTTCTGAACGCGTGGATGGGCCTGTGGGAAATATTAAAGGAATAGTTTGTCCAACCTTCTGTCCTCATTTACTAACACCGTGTCTACACCGGGCGCAAGCGATGCAACATTACTTTATCTTAGATTTGATTTTGATGAGAATAAGATCATTTTTAAGATCACAAAAGTCCTCTTAAAGTGCATTACTGACCTTTTTGTCCATTTAAACCTGTTTGACTTTCCTTCTTCAGCAGAACACAAAAGAGCGTATGCAAGATTCATTCAAGTTTGACGTTTTTGATGCATTGCCATATTTGATTTGTATGAGATCAGATTAATGATTTGAATTTAAATTAGTAATTTAAATTTTATTCTGTTCATAAATATATCTCCTGTTTTATATGGATTATCATACGCTACATTCATATCTGGAGCTTGAAGGTTAAAGGAGTTATGAATAAATATCACAATTTTAACCCGAGCTTTTGATATATTAGAGGGAATCATATTCACGAGACTATCAGGTAAAAGTCAGAACTGAAAATGCCCTTGCTACTGAGATCACATCTGTTATTGACACCAGGCCCAGCGAACACCAGGTTCTGGAATGCACCTGATAGGTTGAAGACCACCTCCACAGAAAAGTATCAATGACTACTTCTATAGCCCCGTCCACTGGTTCGCACATGACATAACTGAAGTACCACCAGTGGCGCAGAACCAGATAGAGCGAGCAATCAATAAACAAACATGCTGTTAAAGATAGCTAAATATTCTGCAATCCCTGGTTGTGGAAGAATACAGTTGCTGCATAATAGTAATGCGTGGTTAAAGTACATTTTTAAAGAAGTTCCTGTTCATGTGGAAGAACACGGAGCGTTATTCGTTTCATTTCTCCAAGGATTCCTTTGTGAACAAGGCACAGGTTGAATTAAAACGCAGTGCTGTGCCGTCAATATTGGATCCGATAGGAATGGCGCAGCAATCTTATCTGAGAAAAAAAAAATTGTACTATGCGTCACTATAGCTTTGTGTATTGCATTGCAGAGGTTGTCTTAAGCACGTACGAATCATGATCTCTGTGATTTGGGGGGCTCATATATCATTTTTCAAGGTTTTATCCAATGTTTGTGAATAATGGAGGCTGTTTTAAAGTGTTTTGGTATTATTTTGTGTGTTGGGTGATATCTATAAATTACCGGAAGACTCCCATTTGTTTATCTATCATGGAAACTCTCGTAACATTTGAGACTCACAATCGCTGTGATCTTTTGTCCGGATCGTGATCACCAGTGTAAAATGCTGACAGGTACGGACATATATCATTTAACACAATACAAGTATAGGCTATAAAATCTATACGCAAAGCTTTGCCATCACATCCGGGAAATAAGTCAGTAAATTTGAGTAAAATCATTCCGTGCGAATGATAATACCAGATAATACTAATGCCGTGTGAAAACTGTGAATGGTGCTAATGTGTAACCTAAAGGTTACGTCTCTATCCAAAATCACGGAAGGCTCCAACTACACAAACTGCTATTCAATCATAGCAGTGGGCGTTTACTTTCAAGTGTCTTCACTGCGGCACGGCCATTAAAATTGAGAGTTTGTAGAGCTGGCCTCAAAACCTGGGTAGAAAATAGCCTATTACTTATTGATTTTGATGTTTTGAATGTAAAAACCACGCAACCATCATAAGTAGACCTCATAAAACAGTATAAAACAGTAAACAAGCACAGTTCATCACTCCTTAAAGATATCTGTCATTCCAATAAAAACACAGTGGCAAGGGGGGCGTGGTCTCGCGGAGTCTGGAGAGAGAGAGAGAGACAGGAAATCGGCGGGAAATAAGTAGGTCAAAGGCCGATTGTAAACACCTGTCTGTAATTACAGTTATTGGCAGGAAGAGGATAAAAGCCAACACGAGGGGAGGTTCGAGAGAGAGAGTTTGGCTGAAGACAGAGAGACGTACGAGAGAGGACGTGTACCAAAAACGACGGAAAAGAACTTATGTGCCTGGAGGCCATAGTTAAATATTATTTTCTTTTACTTTATGTTTTTGTATTTGACAAATAAACCACTTACCAGCCACGCCAATCCTGTCTCCTTCCTTCCACGTATTGAACCTCATTACAAACACCTCAAACATTATATAGTACTATATAATTTTTTGCTCTGCAGTACAAAGACATACAAGTTTTTACTGGCCTGAAGAAAAGTAAACAATGACAAAATTGTCATTTTTTGGGTTAATTTAAATATAAGGAGAAACATTCAGTAGGTTTATGTATATTTGAAGAGTTGGTTCCAAAATGAGATAACACTGTTTTAAAAAAAAAGTAAAAAATCAGGTGTTTTATTGCAATCATGTTTTTATAGTGTTAGTTAGCTGTATTTTAGTTAGTTACTATGGCTTAAATCAAAACAAAACAACTGCAGTTTGATTGATATTAATTGGAATTTCCCATAAAACATTTAAAAAAAGGATTTATCTCATTTTGGAACCAAACTCTTCATTTGATAAAATGACTTCTTACAAGAGTTTACAAACTTTCCTGTGGCTCAGTGGTTAGAGCGTGGATAAAAGCGTCTGCCAAATGCATAAAAGTATATGTAAATGTACTAACCACTGATCTCAGTCAAGCCAAACTTGGTCAAGTCCCACCACAGCAAGCGATAGGTTGTGTTTGAGATGTTGTTTACTACTGCAGTTTGACCATCCCTTAAAACAGCACCTTTAAAGCACAATTGAAAAGGTTACAGTACAGACATAGCATAGACAAAATTGTCATGAATACATAGAAAATAATGCATTTTTTAATAATCTGCTATTGCTGATATGGTCTAATTAAAGACAAAAGCAAATCTAATAGCATCTGACAAAAAGCCCTCTACATTGTGTTGCGGTCTGCAGAGGTCTCGGAGTGCAACCCACAGCTTGTACACTAAAGAAAAACACCATCAAATTAAGAAAAGGGACATAAACTGTGTACAGTCTTCATACTAAAAACAAATGAAACTATGCACACTAAAATCAATATGGCAATCGTGTATGCTATCTAAACAACAGCTCAGCTTCTTCTGTGAAGATTCCCTGATGGTAAAATAAACTCTGTTATTCTCCAAGCACTTAGCAAATCAGATGATACACACAGCACTGAATTCAATACAGATCTCTGTCTGCTACATAACTCTTCTCAGAGATAAACAAGGTGATGCCGGACTGTGCTCTTCAATGTTCAGCCCTGTCACCATAATTACAGAAGGAAGGAAGGCAAGCTTTGGCCGAACAGTATACTTTGAGGTCCATTTGCCAGTAGAGGGTCGATCCTGGGCCCGGCAAACAGATTAGATTTGCCTGTTATGACCTGGGCTCAAGGAGATGTAATGCAGACATAAATATCTATTATGCAGCTTCTCCCTGCACTCTCCTGTCTACCCATTACTGCCAAAAGAAACCCAGGTGCAGCGAGCTGGCATTCAGACGGAGCTTTCGGGAGCTGCTCTAACAGCCATGGACTAATGAGCTGGACAGGTTCTCTCGCAATGAAACACCCTTTGGGAACCAGAATGCTATGGAACTAGTCTAAACTTAAGCATAATACTACACATGAGAGGATATGTATGCTAAGTGAGAGTAAATGTCATTTTATATGCATAAAGTTAAAAACATACACAATATTCCTACAAATGTTTTTCAGTTTTACACTGTTTGAACCCTTTAAAGGAAAAGTCCACCCAGAAATGAAAATTCCCCCTCAAAATTTACTTACTCTTTAATTGAGCACAAGTGAATAATTGTATAGTAAAATGTCATCTTGCTACCTTCTCAGATGACGCTGAAGATGGTCATCTGAAGCGAAACAATACATTTGTGAGAGAAAATTATTAATATATTGTGCTCATTCATAGAAACTGAATTCAAATATTAATCGGCTGCATGTCTATAAATCTCTCTGATTCTTGCACGTCTCAGAACTTGCTGGCATTTTCATATTTTCATCATAATACTGTTTTCAACGGAAGAAAGGAAGTTATATACATCTGGTATGGCATGAGGGTAAGTAAATGATGGAAGAATTTTTACTTTTGAGTGAACTACACCCCAAAATACCTGCTATAGGCCCGGTTTCACATACAAGGCTTGAGAATAGTCCCAGACTTAAATGAATGTTTGACCTGTCCTAACTGAATATAACTTGCCCATAAATATCTTAAAATATATAAGTGCCATTGTTTAGTCTCAAGATGCACACCATTAATGTATTCTCCTAAGGCATTTTTATAAAAGCGACATAAATATCTTAATTCAAACTAAGGCACAGTCTTGGTTTAAGCTAAGCCGAGTCTGTGAAAACTTGCCATAAAGTTTTTGCTATATATATAACAGAGACATATCGTCATTGTGCTTCTGAAACCTTGGATGTCCAAATTCAACGTCTTTCAGGAAATGGATAAAACACTGTTCATTTTAAATTATTAATAAATACTGTGTTGTCCAAGTTGACCAGTACTTAAAAAAAATTATATTTGCAAAACCCATTGACAAACATAAAGGGTGATTGTAATAAGGTTCAATAAAAGGAAGGAAGGAGACGGGAACTGGCAAACATTTAATAAAATAACAACAAAGTAAAAAGACAGCCGGCAGCCCCTCACGGAGGACTGCCCGCAAATAACACCTTCCACAACTAAAAGCCAGGCCTGGTCCTCTCTCATTGACGGTCCGGTCCCTCGTCCTCTTATGCTCCCAATCTCCTCCATGATACGAGACCAGTGCGCGTACAGCTGACGCTCATTATCACTCACTCACCGGCCTCGACTCACGGTCTCGTCCCGCCTACTCCACTAAAGTGATTAATAATAATGATATGTGGAAGAAATGAGCACGAAATATGGAGATACAAGGTTTCAGAAGGACAGCAGCAATATATAATCTTAATTTATATGAAGATAAATTAGCTGGTGTACAAGCCTTTAAATGGGAAAGGTCAGAATGAGAGAATGATGGACAGATCTAAAAAGAGTGTGACACCTTACAGTGAAATCTCTGAAATCTTATCATCTGTCACAGCCCAGTTACGATTTAAACCTTTTCACAGAAGCCATTTTCCTCAGAGATACACGGTAACTTCACCCTGGAAATGAATCATTTGGGAGTATGGGGCACCTGAGGTGAATTTTATGAGGCGGACATATCACTGGGGGATATATTCATTTATGTATTCATTTACCACAACACAGTTACATGATAAAGAAAGAAGTCGTGAAATGTGGAGAGGAACTTTAAAACCTGGTTCAAAAGTTCAAAGCAAGTAAGTTTGCCAATACCCAAAACTATTTTTATTAACAGATACACATTTCTTAACCGAGGCTAGCTGATTTTCTATACATCACCCTGACTTATGTTATTGTCAAGAGGTTTTCAGTCAGCATCAGACATGTTTTACTAATCTCATCATGTTGAGTTGTCCCTGACAATTATTCAAAAAGAGAATTCTAAAGAGAAAAAGAAAATGAGCAAACAAAGCAGCACACCATTTCTTAACAATATATTGAGCATAATTTTATAATAATGTCAAAACAGAGAGGACCCAAACTGCTACTGAGCAGACATTGATGTACATTTTATTGTAGAAATGAGCGTTTATTTATTTATTATGTCAAAAGGCTTTGTGGTCCGGACAGACATTTTTTGCAGTGCATATTCGGACCGGAGTCCACCAGTTGGTGATCCCTGAATGGTTGCTTTGTCAGCTGTAGTTCAAAGAGGAGAGAGTTCTGCACAGGTGGCTGAACAGGAGACATGGTAACAGACTAAAGTCAGAGATGCGCTCATTCACTCACCAACGCAAAGATCTGATGTTTCAGACAAACCATAATTCCTCATAAATTCATGTAATTTTCTCCCACTATCTCGATTTACTTATTATTTCATGAACCTTACATGTATAGTGTCATACGAAACAATGATTCCATGGCACTGGGACATGATTTGAAGGTTTTGATTTTAAACAGGTTTCAGAGTCTGGCAGGATCAGCGCTTCCAACCCTGCAGGCTGATTAAACCTCTGCTTAACATCAATTACAGTCTCTACACTCAGGCACAGGCAGAAAGCACAGAGAAGGTCAGGTCTCCACCTTCACAGAGAGCAGGAAAACTGTTACAGCCATTAACTAGTCTCCATTCCAGCTGGCAATGTTTGTCTGGATACGCTTCAACAACCCAGTAGTAATAATGCTGTGTCATGTGGATATATATTTAAATGCATGCACAACAAATCTGACAGCCCGCATGCTATTTCCCAAGGGCTGTGGCTTTCAATGGGTAACAGTATTAAAACGATAAAATGGCAATATTATTTCAAAATGAACTTTTCTATTGAGTAGCTTATCAAGTATGTTGACACTTCAATCTTGCAAAGCCTCGCATTTGCCCCCACCAGAGCTTTCAGAGCAGACATTTTAGGCCTAAATGGATCCATTAAATTTGGTTAAGAGTTCTCTGCATGATTGTGATTTGCAACAGAGAGCATTTGCCAGAATAGACTTTGTCCAAAATAGCACAGTGAAAAGTACTATGCATGAAGAAAATGTGTCCTTCTGGGAACATAAATGAGACATTTAAAAGTATGTTGACCCTGCTCTATTCCCTATACAATAAGGAATAGGTAAATAAGAAATAAGAAAGTCACAAGGACTTGAAACAACAACTTAAACAAACCGAGTAATAGGCGAGTATATTATGTGTTTATAAGTATATTTAAATTTTGGCTTAACTATCATTTTAAAGGCGAAGTTACCTCCGAAATGAAAATAGGAATTTATCAGAATAACTAATCTTCACTCATCATGTCATTCCAAATCTGTATGTGAATAGAAGAGAAAAGAAGCTCTCTTGAACAACGGTGGCAACAAAACACCACCTCTGTGTTTTCAGTGAGTAAATATGTAGTTCTTTTCTACATATTTAAAGTAATTATATAAGTAATTGAACCACACCATCAAGTCCTGTTCTCACTCTTGGGGGCTTATTTCTGCGATAACAACTGGCTGCCTGTACATTATCCCATTAATTACACGGTTGCACAGAAAAAAACTGGACATGAAATGTAACCTTGAATTATTTTATTGGCTAATTTTTCAGAATGCAGAACGTCCGTGAGGAAAAGCCATTTACTTTCGGTTTTAAGGTAAGAAACGATGGTCAAATGTCACAAACAAGCAATTTGTTTTAATCATTTGTAAATATAACGTCTCATTTGTTATATAAAATAAATTTATCAAAAAAAACTGTCAACATGATTTGCTGCATTCAGCTTGCTGTGTGTTATTAGTCCAGTTTACTGTGTGTCCTTAGTTTTGAGAGGTTGTTATCTGGGAATAAAAAACCTGCAAATCTCGCGACTGGCCAATTAGAATCAAGCATTCCTATACGCCATGTTATAAATATAGAGTAAAATATAAAAAATATAAAAATAAATTTTAAATATAAAAAAAATCTTTGATTCCTGCCATAAATTTGATCACCAGATTAACTCAGTAGTCAAATCATGCTTTTTTCATCTCAAACTTCTATACAAAATTAGATATTTTTTTTATTTTAAAGAATTGGAAAAGGTATACATGCATTTGTTTTATCACGGTTGGATTATTGCAACTGCCTGTATGTTGGACTGCCAAAATCCTCCTTGTCAAGATTTCAAATGGTCAAAAATGCCACAGCCAGATTGTTAACAAGGGTTCGAAAACGAGATCACATTACCCCGATTTTAATGTCTTTGGTTGCCAGTGAAATACAAAATTGAATAAAAAATTGTACTGTTTGTTTTAAATCTGTCTCCCTCATATTTGTCGGATCTTGTAAATGTGAATAGTCCTGCTAGACGTCTGGGATCCTCAAATAGTATCACTCTATCTTATCCAAGATCAAGATTGAAACAGAGAGGTGACCGTGCATTTGCAGTGGCCGGTCCTAGGTTATGGAACAATCTGCCGCTATCTGTGAAATCTGCTTCCTCTGTTCATGATTAATGAAATGAAAATATGGTTTCATGAAGGTGTAGAGAACGGGATTATTCTAGCATTTTAAGCCATGTCTCGTTCCAACTTCTCAGGGAACCAAGGTTACGACAGTAACCGGAGACGTTTACCAGAGCTAACGTAGCCATCATTTTTCAGCAGCATCTCAATATCAGAATCCCCTTACTTAAAAAATGGATGGTGTTAAGGATACATGACCCCTGACTCCTCATTCTGAATGTTTTCATATGGAAGAATAAGGAGCAGCTGAGAAGCATTACCAATGCTCCACCTCACAACAACGGGTCACTACCCAGAAAGACAGAAAAAAAGAAACAAGAGAAAAGAAATAGAGAGACCTCAGCTGAACTCTCTAGTTGTGTTTTAAAGTGACTCTGCTGGGTTTTCTTAAGCAACTCTAACCCAAGGGATGAGTGTTTGTATGGACTCTTGGACGCATGTGGCGCTAAATGAGGTCATAGTGACTGTCCCATATAATAATTAAATTAACCTTCTTCTTTAAAAATACTAAAACGGTCTAAATTTACTTCAAACCACGAAAAATTACCAATTTTACCAAGCAAAAAAATACAATCATACGTCTATCTTCACTGAACTGCCAGAGAGAGATAGAGAGAGAGAGAGAAAGTCTGGCGGAAGAAGCATTCCATTAAAGATAAACCGGTCTTTGCTGCATTTTTTCATGCTCTGAAAAGTCCATATAAACTGGGTTTTTCTCTGACAATAACAGCCCGAGGGATTCAAAAGGCCTGCAGTGCTGGGTGGAGCAGGACTGAATGGATCAGAGTCATGCAACATTAGAAAGGGTAACTGTTCTCCATCACTACCCCTTCATTCATTACATTCTCTATCCTAAGGCCTCCTGGCCCCTATCTGTACTGTAGTTGAACAATAAATAACACACACACATTGATGTACACGCTCTAAGGAATTGTTCACTGCCTTGCTTAGGGTCTTGTCATACATTTTGAGTATTAGACCCAATAAAATCTTGGTTTGAGATCCAAATAACCTTTAAAGGGGCCATATGGCGCAAACACTGTTTTTGTGTGTCTTTGGTGTGTTATAAGTTGCCCATGCTTGTATTAGACACGTACATTTTCAAAAATGAAAGTGTTTGAACAAAAGATGCATTCTATCTAAAAGTGAATACTCACCCAGACCTGCCCGAAAGGCCTCGTGTAATTACACCCCCACAAATCTACATCAATTCATGGAATGATTTTACTAAGACCACCCAAATGTATACGCAAGTAAGCAGGGCGTACCTGTCCGTTTTTTGCGTTATACAACTCAAGTATGTCATGTGATACGTCTTATTCGTCTTATTCTTATTATAATAAATAACGTTAATAATACTGTGGTGAGGAAGGCGGGACGAGAGCTGTGGGGTGGGGCCGGTGACGTGAGGGATAGATCGGTCCCGCATATCTCACGGACGAAATCAGGAGCATAAGAGGACGAGCGACGGAATTGCTGACAAGAGAGGACCGGGCCCGGACATGAATGTAATAAGGTTCAATAAAAGGAAGGAAGGAGGCGGGAACCGCCAAACATTCAAACAAACTTTAATCAAAATAAACAAACAAAAACACAGAAGTAAAATGCCACAAAATTCCAACTATCACTCACGCCACCGGCCCCGCCACATGGCTCTCGTCCCGCCTTCCTCACCACAAATACTTTTGTTGAAGGAGAGCGAATAATATAAAGATATTACTTTGAAGATCCCCACCAGCACTTCTCTAATGGGCTACAACTCGATTGTTACTTATATGTGGGATATTTCAAGTTTTACTGTTTAAAACTGGACAGGCTTTTTTGTTTAAGGTATTAAATGTCAAAATTCTAGACTACATAAGTGAAACTCACTTTTCAAATAATATAATTATAGCCATATTTGGGTTTCAATTTAGTTATTATAAGCAAAAGATCCAATTAATATTGTTTAGCCTGATATCCAATAATAAAAAATAACAATGATCTGATAATACGATTACTTAAATAATCGTTTTAGCCCTAATTCATTCTGTATGTCTGAACATAAACAATACAGATGTTGCATACCCCTCAGAAAATGTGAAGTTGCGCCTCTGCGTGTCATTTCATCCCTTTAAATTAGAAATAAATCACCGCTCTAACGGGAGGGTCTTCTGACTGATTTCGATTAAAAAACTGCACTTTCTGATACATCGCAGAGAGTATCAGAATTAGCAGTGGGTTTTAAAGAACTACTAGATTCTTGTGGTGTAACACAATACATCAATAGACCTACTCATCGCCTTAATCATACCCTAGACTTGATTATATCTCACGGAGCCGATCTAACCGATATCGATATTATACCTCAAAGCGACGATGTTTCCGATCACCATCTTATAACATGTACACTGCGCAATGCAGAAATCAGTTGTATATCTCGTTATCGACTGGGTAGAACAATGACCTCAACTACTAAAGATAGTTTCGTAAAGAACTTGCCAGATCTGACTCATCTAATAACCTTTCCAACTAATATAGAATCGCTCGATGACATGACCAGCAACATGGGCACCATTTTCTCTAATGCATTAGAAGCGGTCGCACCTATGAAGTCAAAAAGGATTAATTGAAAGATCATAGCACCATGGTATAATAACACCACTCGCGCCCTAAAAAGAGAAACGCGTAAACTGGAGCGAAAATGGAAACAAACCCAATTAGAGGTCTTTAAAATTGCATGGAAAGAGAGTGCAAGCTGTTACAAAAAGGCACTAAAAGCAGCAAAAGCCGAGCACTTCCGTAAACTCATAGAAAATGACAAAAACAATCCAAGGTTTCTATTTAGTACAATTGCTAAACTAACAAACAAACAGACTCCACTTAACCTGGGTATTCCGCCGCACCTTGGTAGCAATGAATTCATGAAGTTTTTTACTGAGAAAACCGAAATAATACGAGACAACATGGCTAAAACCAAACCTCCAAGTGTGTCGGAAGAATTAGTTTCAACCGTCACCCAAAAAGACAAGCTATAGTGTTTTTCTCCTATAAATCGGGAAGATTTAATTAAAATTATTGCAACATCCAAACCGACAACATGCTTATTAGACCCCATCCCAACTACTTTATTAAAAGAGTTACTACCTGCTGTAATTGAGCCCATTTGTAACATAATCAACTCGTCAATTAATCTAGGACATGTCCCAGGGCCCTTTAAGCTGGCTGTAATTAAGCCTCTTATCAAAAAAACAAACTTAGACCCCAATGAACTTGGAAGCTATAGACCGATTTCAAATCTCCCGTACTTGTCTAAAATACTAGAAAAAGTAGTGTCAACTCAACTGTGTACCTTCCTACAAAATAATGACATGAACGAAAAGTTTCAGTCTGGCTTTAGACCGCATCACAGCACTGAAACTGCGCTCGTTAGAATTACAAATGACCTCCTTATTGCTTCAGATAAAGGTAACATCTCACTCTTAGTCCTGCTTGACCTTAGTGCTGCTTTCGATACTGTAGACCATAAAATACTACTAGATCGTTTACACAATTACATCGGTATTCAGGGACAGGCACTGCAATGGTTCAGATCTTACTTAACAGACAGATATCAATACGTCCATTTAAATGGGAAATCGTCAAATCTTACGCAAGTAAATTATGGATTACCTCAGGGATCGGTTTTAGGACCCCTGCTTTTCTCCATATACATGCTGCCCCTCGGCAACATTATTAGAAAACATGGAATTAGCTTCCACTGTTATGCAGATGATACTCAGCTATATATCTCATCAAGACCAGATGATTCCTTTAAGCTATCCAAACTGGCAGAGTGCATCGAGGACATAAAACATTGGATGACTAGTAATTTCCTCCTTTTAAACTCTAGCAAAACAGAAATATTACTTATAGCACCAAAATCAAGTAAACAGAATATCTCCGATTACAGCCTGCAAATTGAAAGCTGCACTGTTACTCCAACAAATACAGTTAAAGACATAGGCATTATATTAGACGGCAACCTGTCATTCAAAAATCACATCTCAAATATCACAAAAACAGCCTTCTTCCACCTTAGAAATGTTGCCAAATTACGAAATAGTTTATGTGTTGCAGACGCAGAAAAGCTTATTCATGCATTTGTGACCTCACGGCTTGACTATTGTAATGCTCTACTTAGTGGTTGTCCTGTATCATCGATAAACAAACTAGAGTTAGTTCAGAATGCAGCTGCCAGAGTTCTTACTAGGTCAAGAAAATACAATCACATAACCCCAGTTTTATCATCGCTTCACTGGCTACCCATTAAGTATCGTATTGATTTTAAAATTCTTTTAATTACTTACAAAGCCCTGAACGGTTTAGCACCTACTTACTTAACCGAGCTTTTACCACGTTACAACCCATCACGCTCTCTAAGATCTCAAAATTTAGGACTTTTGACAACACCTAAAATAACAAAATCTACCAAAGGGGGAGGAGCTTTCTCATACGTAGCACCTAAACTCTGGAATAGGCTTCCTGTCAGACACACTCTCCCAATTTAAATCTAGATTAAAGACACATCTTTTCAGCCAAGCTTTCACTTAATGCATAGTTAATGAACAGCAGCTACGCTAATAATTCTCTGTATTCCCTTTCCGCCTCTGCCTCGGGATGCCCATCCCGAGGTAGGAAGAAGTTCCACCATGTCCAGATGACCGACAGATGCCCATCCCAAATTTGAGATTACGCCAGCTACAGCCGCACACTGACTGACCATCCCAGCTCCATCTAAGGCAATTCCACCACCAGCCAAGAGAAATATGACCATCGGACCATCCCAGCTCAGACCACTACATCCCCAACCAAGAGCAAAGACGGACTATTTGTCTTATTAATACTGATGTTACAATATTTGGTATTAAATGCTAAACCAAAACGACATGTCAGCAGTCTGAGTGCAGCTATGACATGCCAGAGGGGATCTGGCCCTCCCGGTTGAGCCTGGTTTCTACCGAGGTTTTTTTCTCCATTAATCAATCATTGGAGTTTGGGTTCCTCGCCACAGCAGGGCAGTGTTGGCCTGCTCACCGGGAGAATGCATTCATTCATTTATTTATAAACTAGATATTATTTATTAGAATGATCTTACTCCTTGTATAAATACCATGCACTGTGCTGTGTTTTAACTTCTCTGTTTTTCCTGTTTGCCCTTGTAAAGCTGCTTTGAAACAATACACATTGTGAAAAGCGCTTTATAAAACTTGAATTGAATTGAATACATCGGATCATGCTCTGTCCAAAACGAACTAAATGATACCGTATAGAGAGAAAAATGGTTGACAGTGAAAAAATATATCTCCGGGTAAAGGTAAAAAATCAGCTGAAATGTAAATTGGTTTGCTGCGGGGTTTATATAAGGTTTTCTGAGAGCATTTAGAAAAGGTCCAAGTTTGGAAAAAGGGGACGATCTGTGCTGGTAACTGTAGTCGAATTGGATGTTTGCCTGGGAGTTCACAACAACAGTCCTCCCGAACTAGGACCAATCATATTTCAGGGCTACGCCATGAACCTCTGCAAATGTATAATCTAATAGCCGCCCACAAAACATCCCGTTACTGAACTTTAATCCTAATTAAATCCCGAGTCTGATTACTGGATGCTGGGCATTGCAATTCCCTGAAAATTCAACATGATTAGTTCCCCCTCAGCGCACTAGACAATTGCCAAAAACGAATGTAAAAGCAATTTTAAAAATAACACACAACAGTAATTTAACTTATCATAAAAACATTTACATGTACATTGTACTACATCATAGCTGCACTTGTCAGGCGAGAGACTGGGCGACAGGTGATATACAAAATAACGGCATAATGTGGTTTTCTGTGTGAGCTGGAGAGGGTTTAGAGAGGGGCATTTCTGAACCTGACATCACATACTGCAATTAGTGTGGGCTGAAGATGCCTCTGTGTGTGGGAGAAAGAGAGAATGCTTGTGCGCAAAAGTGCAAAATTGTGTGGAAATGTGTATTGTGTTGAATTTATGCAGGATGTTTGAAGAGGGGGATCTTTGAAGTTAGACAGATGTTACAGGGAGGTTTGCACTCAAAAGTTGGTTGATTAATATCTGCCATGTCAGTATCCTCTCCACTGATGGAAACTGCATGTTATTTCCTAAATGTTTGTTACAGTAGAGCGACTTTCTGGAACAAACAACCTCAAGCAGTGCTCCATTCGTTCTGTCTGGTCCTTCTGCACTTCTTAAGAATTGTTGACTATAAAGAGCAGAGATGTGCAGTGGTACATCAGATGCAGCTGACAGCTGGTATAGACAGTTTTCGAAAATAACAGTCGAGAGCATGCATGTGTACTGGTATGTGCGACTTGTGTATTTCGGGACTGTTGAGTGTTTAAATGTAGGTTTAAAGGTAAGATTTAGGAGAGCTAGCATATGTTCGTGTGCTTGAGTATATGTGTATTTTCAGGGTAATCCATTTTGTTGTGAAAAAAACAAAAGATGGAACATACAGGGATGCCTGTACCATACCACCACAAATACACCTGATTTCTGAAGTTAAGCAGAGTCAGTAAAGATTCAGTACTTGAAGTGACAATAAGTTGGCGTGAGTGATTATAGCTATGAAAGTTGCTTTGTAACATTGCAACATTGTAAAAAGATCAATATAAATAAACGAATAAAGAGACTTGTGACTGGAAGGTTGTTGTTTCAAACATTGCACTATTTTTCAAACAAAGTAAATAGTTACTAACTAACCAAGATGATGCAATGTATGAATCCAAAAAACAGCGTTGTTAATTGTGCATGTCTGGTACGTCATGAGGATAAATAGTTGACAATAGGGAATTTTTTTGGTGTGCTATCCCTTTAATGCAGCAAAGTAGAAGCTAGCACAACTATTGCTAAAGAGCCTTGCTGAGAGCCCTTCCAGCCAAAATAGCAAAGCGAGTGGGTGAGATAGCACTTATCACTGACCTGACACAGGACATTATACAAACATTTTTGGGAAATTTTATACCTAAAGCCTTCAGTGAGGAACCGCCTGAGAGAGGAAGTACAGAGAGCCTTCAGTGAGAATAAAAAGACAATGTTTTAGATTTTTTAAAGAATGCATGTGGAGTGTAAACAGACTCATACACTGTATGGTTCTTAAAAGGTTCTTTAATGTTTTTAAAGGTTCTATTTAGAACCATATCTTCTGAAAAAAACCTTTACAGCTGAAATGGTTCTCTGTATTGGGAAAGGGTTCTTTATTCCCGCCTTTTTGGTTTAAAGTAAATCAATTATTTAGAAGCTGCCTCCTGATTGGTTGTTTGTCCTGAATCTAAGTGCTGATAACAGTCCTGCTGAGGTCAGTGCTGCCAACTTTGCGACTTTGTCGCTTTATTTAGCGACTTTTCAGACCCCTTCAGCGACTTATTTAATCAAAAAGCGACTAGCGACAAATCTAGCTACTTTCTGAATAAGCCTTGACGACAAAGCAAAACATTCTGCTTCACTTCTACTGCCCGCCCGTGAACACAAAAGGATTTTAGCTCAATGAAAATTACTGCTAGTGTGTAGTTTTAAGGGGTCGAGTTCACTCACTGTTACATAATTATTTTTGTGTTTCTGTTGGAAGACAATCAAAAACTAAGTATAAAAAAATAGAATTTAAAACCCTATATTTTGTGCATTTGGGTGAATTATTTTAATATAATAGTATATACGATAGCTCAGAGAGTACATTAACTAATAAAAAAAACCCAAAATAAAACCCCTCCTGTTTTCTGATAAAGAAAGGGTTCATTATAGCACCACTGAGGTTCTATATAGCACTTTTCAAGGCAGGTTTCTTAATGGAACCTCAAAAAAGGGTTCTATAAAGCACCATATTGTTACAATCCGAAGACCCTTTTTTGGTTCTATAGAACCATTTTTCTTGTAGTGTAGGGACAAAGGGACCATGTGCAGAAACGCGTGCGTTATTGCCCCCATAAACACAGATATAATGCAGGTTAGTAATAATCACCAATAGGAAGATCACAATTTCCGTACGCTCACAATGGTTGAAAGCCACAAAACTCGTTCATAAAGTCTTTAAAGTTCAAACGTGTAGATTTTCTTTAACAGTATCACTGTAAGTATTCTCAGGTGAATGAGGACATTCATTCCCTTACGGGGAAAAAATATGGGAATGATGGATAAAGAAATAAAAGAAAAGAATAGGAAATTTGTGGCAGACATAAGTATTAATATAAAGGCTAACTGGAAGACTGATGGGTTTCATAAGTATTCTTATGAATATGGATCTGTGGTCCCAGGTTACAGAGAACGCTGAACTCTTCAGCCAGCGGGTGGAATTATTCATCATTTCAGAAGTGGGCATCTAATGTGTGCCAAAAAAAAGAGAAAGGGGGCAGAATGGCTGCGTGGTTTGGAGTGGAATGAAGAGCTGATGTTGAATGAACAAGGGGAGGGTTTAAAGGGAGGGAAAGAGGGATTTTAGGTGCTGATGGTCCCTCAAAAGAACAAATGACTAAACCTCTAAACACAGACAGCTTGTTTTAAAAATACAAAGTGTTTTTATATTAAATATGTGACATGGTGCTTTATAACGGAGTCACTTAAATTAGATAGCATTGCTGATAATGAGATCGAGAGGGAGATGTAATTTTATTATCTACAAGAGTAAAAAAAGGATTAGTTAATTCAACCACTATTCTAACAGAAAACATTGTTACACCTACACCAACCTTACACCAGTGACACAATCTGCCATCACGAGTTTCCTCCAACTAACCAGTGTCAGTCAAACACTGTATCGTGAAGAAAATATGATCTATGTAGGCAATCGAATAACTTGAATAATGTAGTCAATGTTAGAATTAATATTTTGTGGCAGCTGGCTGGATAACATTTGTTTCTTCTAACATGTGTGCATGTATGCTTTGTGTAAACCAAGGTCCCGAGGTCTCGATTCCCCCCAAGATGTCTGTTTCACCTACTTAACATCTTGTTTTTTCCTTCATTGATATCTTGGTACACGTAGAGCTTTATAATGGACTATTCATTGTAAATCTGCTTTGAAACATGTTATACAATACGAAAAGTGCAATAGAATTGAATAAACACAATAGAGTATACAAAATTCTTCCCTGACTCAACCATACAAAGAATTGCACAATTGTGCACCAGGCAAAGCACAGAGCAAAAACACAACAGCAATACATTACTACATCCCATCAGAATCAAAGAGCAGTTTAATCCAAGGTCAATGGAAAGAGCATGCACATTAAACGCTATAAGAAGCTCTGTTAGCGGCAACTCTGGCAAAATTGTTGGCAAACTCAATAAAAGGTGGGTTGAAAAGCAAACGCGATTCTGGCATTCAGGGCCTGGCTGGTATGTTTGCTGGGTTGCCTAGCAACAAACCAGGAAACTAAGTCCATGGAGGTTTTAACAGGCGGATGATTATGTGCAGGTACGAATGTAGTCACAATGACAGGCTTTATGTGTTTGTGCTTGTTTACTTACTCGACTCTTCAAAGTCAACTGCGTTGTTCTCTGCACTTGGGGCAGGGCCAGTGGAGAGGTTGTCTGGATTAGAGGAGTGGGGTCAGGGTGATGGAGAGAGTGTAGCCAAATGCTGTCATGTCGAGACAGATACTGGATCATACGCTGTGCATAATGTGCTGCGGGAGACAACCTTCATGCATATAACACACACAGAAATAACAGTGTTAGTTTCATTGAATATCAAATCAAACAAATAATCCATCTGATGACAAACTGATGATAAACACAACACAAATGACTTAAGCTCATAATTGTACATTTTGAATATTCTTATTATTAACAGTATGAGATTTTTCTGTGCATCCAGAAATGAGCATCAATCTCCTAATTTACGCTACAGAAAGCCATCGTTTGGGCAGTAAGAAAGAAAAAGCACCGGAATCCTCTTCCTGTCATCTAGTAGTAGATGTGCAGGGGCAAACTGACTCCTTCTTAAAACCAATGAGAGTTATATAATAATAATTATATAAAGTAAACCCCAAGGTTCGACAATGGTCACATTTCCACCCGCCACATGAGAAATTAAATACTTATAAAGCCAAAGAAATCACACACTCACGCATGTTTAATTACAGGACAGAATCTTTTAAGAACTTCTCAGAACTCCTCATGAAATGTAAAACAGCCAAAATAATGACAGTCTGTCTCAAAGACCCTCAAGACAAAACACACACAGAAGACCTGTTTTCTGATGCCAACGTTTTAGCATTAGCAAACTATTAAAAAGTTTATCAGTTTATTGAGGATGTTTTAGATTTAGTTTCAGACAAATGAGGAGGTAGACAGAGAGATCCACGAAAACAACAGTGTAAATCGTGCCATTTACCCCTGGGTATCAATGTGTTGGAGTCAGACTATTTCTCTGCCCGAATGGCTTCTATCACCAGGTACACTGTCCCCAAGAGAAGATGAGTCTGTTCTCGCAATTCACAGGTTAGATGTGCAGGTCGGTCTATGTTTTTGTATGTACCGGCCAGTGGGAGTCCGTGCTAACAATCTGTCTTGATCCCGAACCACAGCTTATTCCCCAGAGCCTAACAACGACTCACTAGCCATGAACTTGCTTTATTATGAGCCTCTCTCACAGAGTTAGAGAATGCTGACAGGCTATGTGTGCGTGTTTGAATTAGGGGGACATTGGGGCGCTGGCAGGTCTGAAATGTCACACCGCTGTCCGGCGGCATGACACACACTGTTCCTCATTACCCAGAGCTCGCGGGCCAAACAGCCGCAAGAAACAGAGTGACTATGAAATTCACTCTCCATTACACAACAGTCACATAATTACCGGCCCTTCATACACACCAACAAACAAACCTAGTGTTGGGGTAGATATATTTGAAGCATTGCAATATTTTACCTCGAAAAATTTGCATACTCTTAAACCAAGAACAAATCATTTTTGTTCTTTTTCAAATTTAAGGAGGTCAGGAGGTGGAATGGCATTCAGAGATTCTTCATTTATCCAAAACTTGAAACGAGACAAGAATTTAAATAAACTAAATTCAAAGTAATTTCAGTGTAACCGCACAATGACACAGAGGGGTCGCAAGGGTCCCTGCTGATCATCTAAAAGTCAAGCCAAACCTCACTCATCAGAGATAGGAATGAGTCACCTGGCAGGGTCAGGGTAGATGGGATGGTCCCTTGATCCAGAGATGTCAAGTCTTGAAAGAGACAACAGGGACGACGCATCAGCCTCCTAAAAGAACACCAATAGATGTAAGAACACCAAAAACTCAAGCTGCACACATCATCATATATACATACCTGCTTAGTTAATTTCAAGTACTTTCACTTGTTGTTTACATGAAGCATTTCTCAACAGTTCCTTCACAATCGGACAGACTATTTTCCCCAAAAAGATTTTTCTTTTCTTTTAATTTACATCACTCTGTTTCTTAAGTAACACTACCAACCAACCGCCATTACAATCATTAAAAATCTCATTATTCCACACAAGAACATTAGTATGCTCATTACCGACTGCTACGCAAGGGCTAAATGAGTATAATGTGTAAGTAATGATGTGCGGTTTGCAGGCATGGCTAAGAATCGGTTAATAACCCGTTAAATTGGGGCATTTGTTAAACTCGAGTCTGTACTGTTCCCGATACATCAGAGAGTTTGCTGAAGGCCATTAAAAGAGAAGACAGAGTCCTGCAGATGAAATCCTGCTGCTTTGGACTGGCAGGGAACAAAACTAGATGGACAGTAGTGTAGCGCGAGGGGCATGACTCAGTGTGTTGTGTGTATGCAAGCGTTTCTCGTGTGGGTGGGCTCTGCTCTTCATTAGAATGCCATCTTCTGCCCTTTGACTCGCAGCGAAAAACAGAACGGATCGATTCGGACTCCTTTCCAGGCAGTTTGGTTTGTTTTTATTTCCTTTGACTCTCTTAAAGATCAGGATCTCCATTTGAACAGAGATCAAGCAAATATAGCCCTTAAAACAGTACGAGAATATTTTAGAAATCTGGATTTTTTTATCACACGTTGGTTACAATCCCCCTTTGAAGTACAGAACCTTGAGAAGTCATGTGATCCTCATTGTTCACAGTTTTAACATGGTTTGTGTTTACAATATCACAGTAGCCATCCATTTAATGTCAGTAATTGTTTTTCTCTGCATACAGCAATGTGGTTGTTTACTCTACTGCTATGAGGCAGCTGGTAATTTGAGCAGTAATGAGGTTGCTTTCTAACACAGGTACAAGTTCTTTATTGCAGGTAGGGTTGACACCCTTCTGAAACCTGCGGTAAAACTGAACTGGAGCAGAAGTCGTGGGAAAACAACAAATGGTTATAAACCCTTTACTTCTGCATAAGTGAAGTGTGACAGGGTTTCATTACACAGAACAATCAAATTACAGCACAACTGTGCTCATGAGACAGGCTGATCAGCAACATGAGAAAGGAAGGATTGTTTGTTAAAGCCCATAACGAGGATGAAGTCCCATGGACTTCAGTCAGTGTTTAGATATTTGAGCAGTTGCATCGATGCAAGCTTAGTGTGATAAGCTACTGCCCCCTGGAGGACTAGTTTTGGTATTGCAAGATACATGAGGGGAGTTCAGAGACTGTCTCTTACATTTGAGATCAGTTTTCTTTTTTAAAGGAAAATTAACTTATATTTACAGACTGGTTAGCTTAACAGTACACGACAAACAATCTCTTCCAAAAAAGAACCCTCAGAAACTTAGCAGTGCTATGTTCATGGTATCAGTTTCCAGGAAACACATATGCGGGTGTATAAATGAATACAGTAATTAGAATGCACTGTAAGTTACTTTAAAAAAGAATCTGTCTGGTTGTCTATGCCCTTGGTCATGCATGACTATTCATCTTCAGAGATGTCTAGAGAAGTAGACAACTGGTATCTGGTAATTCAATATTTAGTTTGCAGAATATAAAGGAGAGTGTGACAGTGCTGTGAGGTGATGCAGGCGAGAAGAGAAAGCTTACAAATGTATACTGACAGATTCTTGTGCTTCCTAAAACAGTGGCAATAAAAATATGTCTTTACTTGTAATATACTTCATGAAAATAAAGTGAAACTGGAGCCTGTTGTCTTTAATCACTTCTTTTACCCATTACATGACAGCCTATAAAGACTAAAACGCAAAAACCCAGCAGCCATTTGTGTACAGTTGTGTCCCTTGAAAATGTTCTCCTGCTATCACACAAATCCCAAAAGACAGACTAGTGGTATAAATTGACTAGATGACACCTACTTCTGATTAGTTAACTGCAATTCTTACTGTGTAGTAAAAGAGACTTTTTCACCTGACTCACTGTTAATTATTCTATGCTATAAGGATTGATAATCTTGTTATTCTGTTAAACATCTCATTAATAATTTCTCTTTCAGGTCTTGACCTGGATTGCAATGAAATGCACACAGGGCACAAACTGCGGTCCAGCAAATTTTATATAAGACAATCCCCAATATGCCTTAGAAGAGGTGTGGTTCTAACTTTTAGTTTGCAACAATCATGTACGTTTTAATTTCTCTTTGACATGACCCCTTTAAGCATTTGAAAAAAAACTTCACCTGCATAGTCATCATCAGGTGTGTTTTCAGGCATTTCCTGGGTTAAGGCTTCTTGTGATACATTCGTTGAACATGCAAACATGCTCCACTAGGCCATTTTCCTGGTTGAACACTGGCCCAACGGGCTGCTTTTTAGATTGACCAGTCGCAGCACGAAGGGAGAAGGGCAAATCAGGTTGAGGGATTCTGTGGGTTTGCGGTCAGGGAGGTGAGGATCAGACTGAGAGGTTGAGTTGTGGTAGACAGGACAAGGTGGCTGACCAGTCCACACTCTCCGCTGAGTAACCTGACCCTAGATGAAGAGGCTGTGTCAGAGTCTACAGTGGTTCAGGTGACTGTGCAATGGGTTTTCTTCACTGGAGAGTGGCTGGTAATGAGATGGGCCTGGTTGCTCTGGGTCCATGTTGTTTTTTAGCATTTCCTGAATCCGCTGTCCCTCCTGACTACTGTTCTCGTGATGAAAGTGAGCGTAACACACAGGGTTTCTGCCAATCTCACATTAATATTGAGTACCTATAGAGTAGTATTGCATACTTCGTATCTTCGAGGAGTATTTAGTTTGATCACATTTATAAAAGATAGGTACAGCTTTACTATTATTTCCAAAAACATACAGCGCGTGCGGGGGGAGGGGTAGGCTGAACCAAAGCAAGTGCGCACCCATTGTCAACAAAACACATATATAAGTTTCACTCACCGCATGCGGTTTATGTCCGCCGTCTTTTAGCGCTGGGACGACTCCATATATCAGTTTTAAATGATTTCGAAATGCAGTGTTATATCCACAGTTCATATAACATTCATCACCTAAATGCAGTGAACAAACAAACACCTGAACTTCGCGAGCATATGCTCTCTCTCTCTCTTTCTCTCTCTCTCTCTACTGCTTACAAGTGAAAGTGACGTCTGTGCACGCTCCTTCTCCTGCTCTCCTGTGGCCGTGCCGTGAGCATTTCCGGGAGATTGTCCAATAAGGGACTAAGAAAAGTAGTTACAAAACAGTTTTATATGTTAAAAAAAAAACGTTCTGAAACATGTACGATCGCTGGGGGAGTGTATCGAGCACAGAAATACTACGTAATACGCCCAACTCGTTTTTTGACAAGTTGACCATGTTAAGCATGAGAAGACAGCACGTTTACATTGTAAAGAAGTCAATGCATGACACATTGTTGCAGCGCCACTTTAATGCTTCCTATGTTCCAAACACGTACTCCATAAAATAATGGTTCCCCCAGTAATGGGCACTCGTGCAACGTAAGCAATGACGCACATCCGAGTCAAGAAGACTGAGAGAAGTTTGCGAGGGAAGGGCATACAAATTTGGAGTGGAACGCAGCCCCTGTCCCTGGTGGAGGAAAGCTCTGTACAGTAGAAGCCGAAGTGTAAACCGGTGATGGGGTGGAACTCCCTGAATGTAGAAGGACAGAAAGAAGGCTAGTGAAAGAAGTGCAGGTTCTGGGTGGAGGCATACTATTACCACTGCCTGTCCAGTCTGACCCAAGTAGACGCCCTCCACTTTCCACGCCTGGGCTTTGCTGTCAGAAAGCTAAAAAAGTAGGTGCCATTCCTGAATGGGTGTATGTTGAACAGGCTGGGAGTGCAACTATAAGCGTTGATAGAAATGAGGCATCTCCACACTATTCGTTGAAATCTCAGGATCATCGTCATTCTAATAAAACGTTTAAGTATTTATGAAAAATTGAATTCAATGGTTCTTTGTGGAACCAAAAATGGTTATTCTATGGCATGGTTGTAAAGAACCTTTTAAGCACCTTAATTTTTAAGAGGGCAGTGTGTGTAGGATTCCAACAAAAACCTCAAAGTGACATAAATTCACCCAATTGCAACGTGAATGACTAAGGGAATGCCAAAAAAAAATAAAGTTGTGGGAAAATTAGGCCCATTCCATCATATATTCATTTTTGAACTTGAAAATACATGTATTATGATGTTTTAACATGACTTATTTTCTTGTCAGTACTCAAGATCGGCAAACATGAAAGTTTTCTACAAATAAAAACATAATTCATTTGTAATTTGGGAGAAATATTGTCTCTAGTTCACAGAATAAACAAAAAATGTTTTACCTAATCACATGTCTATAAAGAAATTTAGAAAAAACTGAAAAACATATTTGGAGGATTTCTTATTTTTTTCTGTGGCTGTAAAATGCAGCAAGACAGCATGGTGAGCACTTATATATAAACAAGAGGGTGGGTAAACACATAAATGTGCTTTAAAAGTTCATTGAAAAGATTATCAACATCTGAAATGCCGGTCTGAGGCTCAGAACGTTACAGTGTCGCTTGCATTAGAGTCTGCTATTCTCAACTGATGATATCAATTTAACAGTAGCAGCTTTCACATGTAACAGTTAACATACTTCAGCTGTTTATTGATTAATAACAGCTGGTGCAGTGCATTAATTCACGACGCACTGTAACAGTTAAACTCTAAAAGGCCTTCCTGTGTTTAAAATTAATTTTAGACCACCACCACTGGGAGCTTATGTTTAGGTTTACCTTTTTGTGTAATAATCCGATTGTATTCCTTGAAATTGTAGAAATTAACTCAAACAAATACATTAGGGGAACTAACAAGCATTTTTTTCAATTTTTCGTTGCCTGAATCCACAGTCATGATGTCCTTTTTCGGGTTTGTATAGGGATAGTCAAGATTCTTCTTCTTTGATCCTTAAAATAGTTTATAATAGCTGTGCTGAACATGTAGACAAAACCAGCAGAGCGCAGAATCTTCATAATCAATTACCGACAACATCGACCAGTAACACATCAACTGACGCGCCTCTTTGCGGAGAGTTCACCAAAAATAGAAAAATCTGACTTTCTCCTTCTTACAAATATGCGGGACACGAAATAATTTATTTTTTCAAATGTTTTTTTTCGGTAGGATGGAGGTCAAATGGTCCAATGACGTTTCCGGGAACTGTTGGGCTACATTTTAAATGATAGATTTGACAATTTTACATTTATTAAATGCTTCATTAGAACTCATACTGTTCATGGCATTCTTGAGAAGACTAATAACAAATAAATAATTTCTTGATTTCAAGTCAATGTAATCGCTCTCCATCAAAAGAGAATTAATACCAGCCAGCTGTTTGTAAAAAACTTGTAACATTTACCTGGTGATTTGGGATGTTAAGGATGATGTCTTGGATTTTACCATAAGTAGGACTAATATATTTTTTTAACAGTTAAACCTGCTTATTTAAGGACAATAACACGCGGTCATTTAACAAAGGAATCTCATTAATCTAACAAACGACACTATTGCAATTTCATGCTGAGTCCATCCCCTTTTTAAAAGCAGCCAATCATGTTACGTATTTTAAAGCTGCAGAATGAGCAGGCCAATAGAATCACTGATCTACCCGGAAGCCCGTTCAGCTCGTCCTGTGTTTGCCAAAACGGCAGGCAACGAAATATCAGTGGGGTTACTGCATTTCTCGCTGCTTTTGTCCTCGAGTATGGATTCATATTTTGTGATCCTCGTATTTTTATTTGGTTTCAGTCTTGCCAATGAAAACAGAACACTCAAATTTGTCACTGTGGTGAGTATGCGTCTGTCCATCGAGGACTGCTGTCGTGTTGTGTTCATTTAGGACATTAATTTAGGCTGCAGCTGGTCAGGTATAGACGCTTTAACAGTAAGACACAGAACAGGCTTCTTCTTACTGATCTGTGTTTTGCAAAAGCTATTCTGAAAATAAAAATTGTATTTGTCAATTTTTGATGTTAAATGTCCATAGAGGGCAAACATTTAAACTTGCTCAATCTGCGGTCTTATGACATGATGGGAGATCATGAAGTTGTTACTTTCGTTTTTATCTGTATGCTAAAGAAACTGCTCAGTTCAAATGGAAAATGAATATACAGTAAGTAGTTTATGTCTTGGAGCTTTGTCACAAAACTAGGATCGCAGCAGGGTGACAGGTGTAGTTCAGAAGCCATTGAGTTTTTGTCAATTTAAAAGTGTTTGCATAACATGCATTGCTTATAACTGAAAGCATTCTTGGGACATTTCCTACTTGAAAAAAAGACTAAGAGTTTGTGTTCTAACTGTATTGCTCCCAAGCCAAACTGAGGTTAATTGGTCCTTAGTTTAGTGTTATTTTTGTGTAAATTAAAAGGAGATAAGGTGGAGTAGTCACTTACAACACATCTTAAACCAGAACTGAAACATCAAGAGAGAATGTGTTTGTGATGCAAATTTAACCCAGCTGATCTGTGTGAAAGAGGAAGATAAGATCAAGGAGATGGAACATCTTAACCCATGCAGAACATCCGTGTCAGTATGGCCATGTGACATGACAAAATGGATTTGCTCATTCAGCTGCAGATGCGAAATGTAATTCATCCTTCCAAAACAATACTTCTGATGTATTTGTCTTCCTTTTAGCTCTATCGTCATGGTGACAGATCTCCAATCAAGGCTTATCCAAATGATCCCTACCAGGAGAGCGCCTGGCCCCAGGGTTTTGGACAACTCTCTCTGGTATGCACACACCCACAACTAAGTTTATCAAACATACAGACTTTTTTCTGGTTACATGATACTTTAGGTGTCTAAACGATGAAACAATGAAAACAGTATAGTCAAAGCTAGTTGTCTAGTGGGAGGGCAGCAAACTTTCAGCATTCTGAAACCTCAAAACAAAGAGGCTAACTGGCAACTTCCACATCAAACACCCTCTCTGCTCCCTCCCCTGCAGATAAGTGGTGAGGCCATCGAAACGACACACAACTTCAAATTCCTAAAACACTTCTCGTTATTTCTTGTGGATTTTGAACACATCCTCCTCGCTTTATTAAAACAATACCTGCACTTACAAAAAAAATCTTTTCGAAAAAGAAAAAAAAGTATACAAAAAACTTGCCAAGTACATCAAAGACATCTACACCGTGCTTGAGGTATAGAATGAAATCCAAAGCATCAGGAAGGATCCTGTTACCTGGAAAATGATTTCTCTTTCTGCCTACATAGACCGAAATGATTATTATTGACTTTGACAGGGGAGTTGCTAGATACAGTATGTTAGCTATGATTAGGCCATATTGACAGTATAGCACATTGTTTTTTTTAAATACCGCTGCTTAAAGTCAGGGTGTCCGATCTCTCTTAGCCGTTGTTGATGTTCAAATCACCAAAACAAACACACCCCTACCCCCATCTTTCGCTTTCGTCAGCGCTCTGCTATTGTCCGTCCTGTGCACAGTGCACCTTACTGCTGATTACTACAAGGTTGTTTTGGTACTCTGCCCGACTCTGTTGTCTAAAGCGTAATTTGAAATCGGTTACCACGCCTTTAATATAATATACGTAATTAACTTTTATGTAACTAGTGATAATATATAATCTGGAAAGCTCCCTGCAAGTAAAAATGCATTCACTTCTTTTCAAATCTCCTTTGCTCTGCGATAGGGCTGTTATGTATATCACAAGTATCCAAATATTGCCAATGTGCAATATTTTTGGGTTGTGGATGGTATGATTTTCAACGCAGGAAATGAATGGCTGCCTGTCGTGTGTGTTCACCTTGCCAGCCTGCAGTTTGTTTTCACCTCCTCATATGTGCACTAATTTGAATTGACAAATCTAAAGTATTATCGTATCACATATTTTCTTCAATATAGGAACCATCCTGTGCGACAAAATAATGTAGCAGATGATTTTTTAATGAATCTCATTCTCCTTAATTTTCAAGATTGGAATGAGGCAACAATTCGCACTGGGCCAGTTTTTAAGAAAACGCTACACAGGATTCCTGAGTGAAGACTATGAACGACATGAGGTCACTGTCTCTCAAAATTCTTATTTAAACATGTTTATTGAACTGTAACATTAGCGAACTCTGAGTAATCAGACTTGTTTGTTATTGTGCAACTTCTGACTTACTTGTCTTTATATTTACACTGATGTCTTTGTTCTGTAGATATTTATACGAAGTACAGATATTGACCGGACTCTGATGAGCGCAGAAGCAAACTTGGCAGGTCTATTCCCACCTAATGGTTCTAAGGCCTTTAATCCTGATCTGAAGTGGCAGCCAATTCCTGTTCACACTGTTCCAGAGGATCAAGAGAGGGTAAAACATCTCCGTACAGCTCTTTTCTCACTTTCTTGCCACCTTTTTGTAGTACACTGAGAGTTGGCCCTTGTCTCCATACTGATGTGGTAATATTTGTACAGCAGCAAGTTTCTGTAAGTTCCACTTGAAATACCTACTAACAGACTGTCCTTTGTTTTCTAGCTGCTCTCATTCCCGCTGGAAAACTGCCCACGTTACGAAGAGCTCATGAACGAGACTGTGAAGTCAGACATTTTTATTAACATATCCAACACCTACAAGGTAAGTCATATTTTCCTGTAGTAGCAGGTTTATGTGCATGTGCATGTGCTCATGGTCTTTCCAGTAATGTTTTACAGCTGTTATGATGCAGTGTTAAACAAAGCAACCTGCTATTTTGTGATTTGGGTTTGAATAGTGATGTCATTGTGTTTTTATGCAGGACTTTATACAGATGGTGAGAAATAAAACGGGTTTGGACAGAGTCTCTCTTGAGACTGTTTGGAGCGTCCATGATACACTGTTCTGTGAGGTGAGTAACTTCTGTACATCACGTGTACCTTTTTTTCATTGTTAATCTTTGTGTTTAAATATTGTTAATATAAACAAAATAAGACACAGTGGGACACTGGTGGGAGGCAAGTATGATATAAATGATATTCTTTGATGTGACCTGGATGACAAAAACATGTCTAATGGTTCCTGCATTCCATCTGTTTTTAACACGGTTGTGCCATGTGTATGGCCTCTAACACTATATAGTGAAATTCTTACATTGTATAATTCTTTTTTATTCAATAGCAATGACTGCTGGAAAACAAATTAAAAGTGTAAATTGAATAATGTACATGAAAAGGTAAAAACGTGTGCATTATTTTCTTAAACACATTCTGTATATGGAAAACATTGTATTTCCATTATACCTTCAACTGTAAATTTCAAAATGAAATGTAAAAGGACATACAATTAAAAGTGTAAAATGTGTCTGGAATGACTTCTAATGTTTCAACTATGACATTGCTGGATTCCAAATAAGTTTTATGATTTTTAAACCTAAGTGTTTATAAATTAACATGTTTTCTTGTGGTTTTTATTCAATCTTTTTTCCGTTATTCTCTGTCACCAGGAAATGCATGAAATGAAACCACCTTCTTGGGTGACTCCGGATGTGATGGGGAAACTGGAGGTTTTAAAGAACTTTGGCTTTCAGATCCTGTTTGGAGTCTATAAGAGAAAGGAGAAATCCAGACTTCAGGGAGGTGAGAGCTTAAGACTGGAAAGCATTTTCGTATTAACAGTTTTACTCTTTTATGCAAACATAGACAAATGAGTTTGTACGGCAGTGTTGTAGGAACAGGGGGCGTGGCCGCTACCTGTATTAAACACAGTGATAGAGGGTAAATAAAGTAGCCCCAAAAAGTATTCGGATGCTTTTGAATACTTAAGTCACATTTCAGTGTGTATACATTTCATTGCATTAGAGAAGAAACAAACATTTACCGTTTTTTCAACTGTAATTTACAAGAAAACAAGTCTTTTGTGAAATGTTTTGCTTGAAAACTCTACTTTTCTATTGCAATTACAATCATAGATTTTTGAAATGTGGTTTAAGTATTCCTTTACTTTTTTGAGTATGGAATTGTAATTTTAAAGAGACAATGGCCTGTACTAAAGTCAGATTGGATAACACGAAATTGAACATGCTAAGACAGCACTCGTGCTCTTTCTCACAGGCCTGCTGTTAGATCAGATCATCAAGAATCTCTCCGCTGCAGCAGCTCCAAGCTCAAAACAAGAAGTGAAGATGATAATGTACTCCGCTGTAAGTAATGTGTCATACTTAACAAACATCATGAGAAAACAACAACCAAAAAAGCCCACTTTGTTCTGTCTGTAGTATGACACCTTAAAAAATTATGTGTTGTGTTAACAGAGAGTTCATGTTACATAATGTATTTCCTCACCAGCATGACACCACAATTGTAGCTCTGCAGGAAGCTCTGAACATCTTCAATGGATTGCAGCCACCTTATGCCTCCACCCATCTATTTGAACTTCACCAGGAGCAGAATGGGTAACACATCATCTGCATTTTTACTGAAATTTCATTTGTGTACAAGGCTAAAATACATCAAGTCATACATGTTATGTTGTATGTTTCTTTTAGGCTATTTTCAGTGGAGATGTTTTATCACAATGGTAGCTCTGAGCCATATGCGGTGTCTTTACCGGGGTGTTTGCAGCGCTGCCCTCTAGAAGACTTCATGAACCTCACACGTGACGTTATTCCACAAGACTGGCATAAAGAGTGTCAAATTGGAACAAATACCACAGACACTGGTAAACGTACTCGTTAACATTAAAAAAATGTTTATATGCTAGATTCAAACAACAATTTTTATATGATATACTGTACTTGTATTCTGATGGTTCTCTCTCATTTGTTTGTAGAGGTCATTATTGGGCTGGCTATATGTGGCTGTCTGATCTTTCTCCTGGTTCTGCTGCTGTTCATACTGCTGTGCAGGCAAAAGGAGCCAATGGCCAGCTACAGTCATGTCATAAATGAGAGTGATTCCTGACAATCATACCAGCTCCTCCGCAAAGAGGAATTCTGGGACAGCGAGGAGGACTTGTGAGGACACAACCCCAACATCAAAAGCCAATGCGCGCTGTCTCCACTACCTTTGGCCCAAACATTTATTTATATTGAGGGAGGCGTGGCAATTTTATTACATTCTTGCAACTGCGAGACAGAAAAAGGGAAACAAGAGCTGCAGTAGTGTTTCTAGTAATAATAACTTTAATTGATAACTGCATCGTTGGTTTATTGGCTAAGATGTTTGCAAAATTCAACGGGGGGAGCTTTACTGTAAGTGGACTGGTGTGAATGTGGTCTCCTAGAAGGTTTCTGTCCTCTCTGAAGCTCGAGGACTTTGGCTGTCCCCGTTTGCAGTCCTGGTTTCTTGGTTCTAGTGCACTTATGAGTAATGAACAGTACTTGATCCATTTTTCTAAAGGTTCACATGGTGCAATGAAATGTCTTCAGGTAAGGTTACTTTAAATACAATCTTGAGGGATTTCACAAAGAAGGACTACTGAATGCACATCAAGGCTTTGTCATGTGTTAATATAATGCTTTTATGAGATTCACAAACCGATACATAAGTTTATTAGATTCAGAATAACGTGCGCTTCTATTCTCAGGTGAAAGTCAGATTAGCCGTATTTTAAGTGTTTAAATCGGCTGTTGAATGTTCGTTATGTATGTTAATACAATTTAACATCATATCCATGATCAATTCAAGTTACATTTTAATCTTGATTATGAAAGATTTTGACATCTCCACACAGTACTAATTTTGTTCCAAGTATATTTTATTCAAAATGGTATTGTTTAGTCAAAATGGTGAATAAAGAATACGGATTGTTTTCCCGCTCAGCATTAATTGCAGCATAACATCTTAAAATATTAGCGTTATTTAAATTGTTGTATTGCACTTTCTCTGCTTAGTGCTCCTCCGTTAGGATGACTTAAGAATGGTCTGGATAGAATATTTTAAAATGACAAATGTATTATAATAATGTAATTCTGGTTCTGACATGGTGTACCTAAAAGTATTGATAACAAACTCGGAAATTATTTTTACTGTTTTATTGTCATCAAATGCAAAGAATGGTTGACATGACAACTGTTGAAAACAAATTCACATCAGGAATTTAACGTCTAGTTAATTAGTTAAAATGGAGGCTAACAATACATATGCACAGCAGCTCAGAGTATGTATCATCAGAGAAAGAGTTTGAACACCACATGTGGTTTTGCTAAGGATGTAACCAAAATAAAAAATATTGAGAATTAGCAACCCATTTTGGTTTCTGTAGGTAGTGTAATGTAACGCATGTAGGCGGGGAGTCTGCAATACACATTTTACACAAAGGAATTAATTCTGTTCTTTTTTTTACTTGTTGATATAGAATTGTAATAGAAATGTTTGGTCCACATATAAATGGACTTCAATCTGAACCAGTCCAGATCATTGCATATGTTTGAGTGAATCAAATTATCAGTCAAAAAGCACTAGTTGACATTTACCAAAACACATATTGTACCTGAATGTAACATTACAAAACAGTATTTTCCCTTCTTATTCTGCGATTCAGTTATCACACTGTACTATACTTTGCAATAATTTGAAATGTTTTGCAATATCAACCAGGGTAAAATGGCCCTGGAAACATCTGGTGTATTTGTACTGTTTCTAAAATGTAAATTCTGCAAATTTGAAATGAATGTATATTCTGAATTTTTAGTCTCATACATGTTCACATTCATTTCAAGGCCAAAATGAGACTCAAAGGCAGTTTAATGTCTACTAAAACAATACACAGGCTAAGCATCATTGAAAACCTTATAACAACACTAAACACACTTACTTATGTGCACAGGTAAAAAAATATTTTTGCTCCGCACACTGTTTCTGATTCAAGATGCTTTGACCTCAACATTTTGCTGTTGACAGTAATAGGAGTCACTGCACAGAATTACCATCATACACTAAGGACTCACTGTCATGGAATGATATTTTGATGCATGTTGTCTGACAAAGAAGAGAGCAAAGGAAGTTTAGAGAGAAATGTTGATTGTCTTTTATCAAGGTCAAAGATTAAGAGCGTGTGAGGTCTTATCAGGCGATAGCTTTAGCCTCAGGCAGGAAGGCCTCCCAGCATTTTACAAGCTGATTGAAGAGAAGTAACAATAAGTATCTGTTTAATAGTGAAAAAGAAACACACACTGAAGAATGCACTTACCCGATGCTGTGTGTGAAGTAGGGATTCAATGTATTTCAGAATGTTCTGTTTAAAGTCTCTGGTTTTCTCTTTCTGTAAAACAGAACATTCATTTTGCTTTTATCGATTTAATCCAATTACAAAAAAGCTGATATGCTGGTAGGTCCAGCATCCCACTAGATGGTTTTTCAGCTTAAATCATGAGCCACATCAAGTGTACGTAAACAATCTCAAGCATATTATAAATCCACACGGATGACTTTCACGGCCTTTGCAACCATGTGAATTTGAAGGTATTATAAGAACGTGAATGTGAAGTATAAGAACATGTCTTACCTCAAACCTGAGCACCTCTTTACGCACAGTACAGGTGACTCTTTCAAAATCTCTCTCGTACTGATTGACTTTAGACTCCCACTGTGAAAAAAAAACAGAATAGAGAATTTTATAACTAATCTTATATATCTTTATTATAAATTGGTTAATCGCAACATTCTGCAGTTAGATATATTTGTATCATGACCACTAAACCATATAGACGGTTTCATTTAATGCATGCACCTGGCCCAAAGTACCGGGTCTGTGTTTGGTTATAATAATAAAAAATTATCATGTTTTATTAATATTGATATTTAATTGTATTAAATTAAAACTACTTAACGGTTTCATTGCATTGATTCATTGCTGAGGTCTAATGGAAGTTAAGTTTGGGCCACATAACGTTTGTTTATTGTTGTTGCATGAACCAAATGCATAATGTTAGATTAATAAATGGGGATTATGTACAATCAGATGGTCATTATAACAAAATAATACCCTTCGAAATGATACAAGACCCTCAGCTGCATTTCTGGTATGTATTGCAACATCTGACTGTTCATTAATCCTACTTTTATTGTTTCTTTTTGAGGTTTTACCTCATTTATGTCATCTTTAGCCTGCTGAAGCTTGTCGGGTTTGTTTGCCCACAGCAGTTTGGCCTCAGCCTCTCGTTTCCTCTGAAGTGTGCTCTGAGCTTCCTGCAGACGCTGCCATGCCTTCATCCTTTGTTCAAAACAGCACTGAGAAGGACCACACAGTAAACAACATCAGCATATTAAAAAATATCACACTCCATTTTCACCAATTCATAATAAAGTTCAGGTGCTTCAAGGAGGCATGAATTGAAAATCAAAATTTTAACCCGAGCTTTTGTTATATAAGAGGGAATCGTATTCCCGTGAATCTCGTGTAAGTGTCAGAACTGAAAACGCCCTTGTTACAGAGACTACATCTGTTATTGACACCATGCCCAGCGAACGTCAGGTTCTGAAATGCACCTATCTATGATGACAATGATAGGTTGAACACCACCTCCAGAGTTAAAAATTGTAAGGCAGTGATGTGACTTCAATATTGGATCCGATAGGCATGGCGCAGCAATCTTATGTGAGTAAAACATTTTTGTACTGTGCATCACTATTGCTTTGTTAGAGATCGCTTGATGTGCCCTGAGCGCTCTTCGTACGAGATTAGTATTACCTGGGAACCTCTAGTCATTTGTATTAATTGCAGAGGTTGTCTGTGATCTTAAGCTTGTGCGAATCACCATCTCTGTGATTTGGTGGGCTCATATATCATTTTTCAAGGTTTTATACACGGTTTGCGATTAATGGAGGCCGCTTTAAAGTGTTTTGGTATTATTTCGGGTAGGGATGCAACGATACCAGAATCGGCTATAGGCCCGATACCAAGCTCATGTACTCATACACGTAATGACAAACCGATACCAATGACCGATACCTCACGTGACATACATAGAGCCCTATGATTTCCGCAATGCAGAAAACGCAGACAGAATCGAGGAATCCAGGCATAAAAACAGAGGGCACGAAATCTGGCAAATGTTTTATTTCCTAACAAGAAATTAGTGCTAAAGTGCAAACGTAACAGCAAAGGAAATATTCAGATACTGTTTAAATATGTATTCTGCTTGTTTTGCGTGACTGTGTTTGAAAGAGTGGTGCGGTTGCGTGTACTGAACCTGAACGCATTGTGCTTGTGAAGCGTTCAGAGCCAGCGTTTTACTGCACGAGGACACGAATACATAAACAAACAACATTTGCAGTGATCCGTCAAAATAATAGTCCGCTTAACTTAAACAAACGCTCTTTGCGTCATCCCGTCAAAATAACAGTTCGGCTGAATTGAACAAGTCATAATACACAATCACATTTTACAACACCTCCCCCCTTGAATTTTTTGTAATTGGACCACAGAGTATATTGTTTACTTTAGCAAGCTAAACCAAATTCACAGACGGCTCCAACTATGCAAACTGCTATCCAATCAAAGCAGTGTTTTTAATTCCAAGTGTCTTAAATACACCACGCCCATTAAAATCGAGCGTTTGCAGAGCTGGCCTCAAAACCTGGGGAGAAAATAGCTTATTACTAATTGATTTTGATGTTTTTGGATGTAAAAACCACGCGAACGTCATAAATAGACCGCATATAACAGTATAAAACAATAAACAAGCACAGTTCATCCGACCTTTAATATTAGCTCTGTACCGATTTTATTTGTGTGGTGTGCTTTGGGTGCTGGTATTGGTTTATGTGGACATGTGGTTGTGCGCTCTAACCCTCACGGCTCCCAGCAGTCGGACGTAGTCGGCCAGCAGCTCTGCTAGGATGAAGAAATCACTGAATGCCTGCTGCTGCTGTAGCTGCTCCAACTTATCCTCCACCTCTGCCAGCTGTGACAGCGCACGAGACAGCGCAGTGTTCTCCTCCACACTGCCCAGCATCGCCACACTCTTACTGAACACCGCTGTGTTAGAGCACAGCTCTGTGGGATTCATAGACTCTCGATTTGTAACGGGAAACTGAAAGCTTGGCTTTACATAAGGTTTACAGAACAGACATCAATAAATGAAAATCTTGGATTTATAAGTGATTTCCGTCCCCATTTTTCATTTCCAAGATATTCTATGACAGTTTCTAACACCAAATTTAAGAACTGGGAATCTGTTTGAAACTGTAATTTATTTTTCACTCTCACCTTTCCTATGGTTAACTAAAGAGTCAACAGCAGTGTGGAGTTTCCTAAGCAGTTGCTCCTCATTCTCCACTTCCTGCAGCTTACTCTCAAACCACTGCCACACACACATACATACACATGGGTATCAAGCTCCTACTAAATGCAAACTATATGCCAAAGAAAGTAGGGACTGGCATCTTACATTATCTGATTCATTCATTTTAACGGTCTTCTTATTGACTGCATCTGACGCTCTGTTTATCATCTTTAACAGACCAGGTCCACTCAAAGTCTGAGTATTCACCGCCCTGGGCAACTAAAACACACACATATTCTCTATGTACAACATTATACATAATTTTTAAAATATGTGTCTAGGATGATATTGGTGATCACCTCGTCTCTTTCTAAAAATTCTCGAACATCAGGGTCCTGGAGAAGAGATGGATGGGCTGCTACCCTCTGCAGATACCTACAGACAATACAGACGAACAGTTGACCAGTTAATATAACATGGAAAAAAACAAAAATCAAGTGTGTTGGTGAAGCTGCCTTCTATGTGTATGTAAAACTGTTCATGAGTTTACCTCTCCAGCGCTGATCGTCTCTTCTCCACAAACTCAGCAGAGGATGAATCCTCCTTCCCCACTTTCACTTTAGTCATTCCTGGGACACGACATCAAACCATAAACACACTCAAACTCCACCCACACTGACATCAATGCGCTCTTCTTTAATAAAATTAGCAGTTTCCAGTTTTCACAAAGACCGTTGGCAAAGAAAGTTGAGAAGGTGACCATGACTGGATCAAACAAAAAACAAGATTCTTTACCCACTACGCTCTTCTGAGGTGGGGGAGGGATTATGCAGCCTATCAGGGAATGCTTTGCAGACAGCTTCTCATAAAGTCCAAGAAAATCACTGAAACGCCGGCGCACTGAGAATGTCTTATTACGAAACATGGGCAGTGTCGTCTGGAAAGAGAGCAAAAGTGACACATGAGAGAGCATAATGCTGGTTTAAAAACCTTCAAACCACCATGTTATTGGGTTTAAAAAGTGAACTATGATGAACCTGAGTTGACACTTTGTAGGACATGTAGGCATTCATGCCATCACCTGCAATACAAAAATACATTAGATCAAAGTCACTAAAGTAAATAAACAAGTGAACAGCTCAATACAAAGGGGTTTTCTACCCATTTTCTCTGGGTTGGTGACCGCAACGTTCAGCTCAAACTGATCTTTGCTTTCTTCCTCCTCCAGCTGTTAAAAGATACCAGAGTGTAGTTACAAATAGGATAAAACATAAATAATTCATCAATGCATCTGAAGGCACATGAGGGGTCTTGTTTCAGTACCTCCTCCATGGTCTTGTTGACAATACTGGGTTTGTGAATGGAATTAGGGACATGTGCGGTGTTGCATGCCGATGCGGTCGGGCCGATAATCTCTCGCCTGCCTTGACTAGTGGTGTTGGTAAGCGTCAGTTCTACAGTGGCTTCTGCAGTTTGAGCAGAGAAGACATCTTAACATGACCTGTGGATGCCTCACTACTTTACAGACAAAGGTGGAATTTATTATTCAGATCCAGCGTTCTTATGCATTTAATGTGAGAAATGCTGCCATAACGGAGTGGAGAAAAATACCAGTGAACAGATCCAGTTCTTCATCCGAGTGAAGACCATTAGTGGTGTGATGAATATGAGACCCCTCCTCAATGAATATATCGGCCTCTTCGGGAGCGGATGTGATCGGTTGGCTCTGTGTAATAATATTAATATGGCATTATAACGCCTGACTAATTGTAATGAATCATGACACACTTCTCCTTTAAGGACACGATCAAACTGTGACCGTTAAACACTTATTATTAGCGATCAGTTATCTTTTGTTTACTGACACTTAAATATTCACACTTATTCCTATTAAAAAAAAAAGTTATTTTATCCCAAACAGGTGTCTTACACTCGCCCCGGTGAACATGTCTTCCCCTTCATCATCATCCTCGTCGCTGTCCAGGACTCGAGTATCTAATTCAGCCTCCTGATCGTCATTATCGGGGAAAGGCGGAGGATTCCGCCCGCAGCTGGCTGACATCGTTTGTTTCGATCATAAAATATATAACAGTGCTTAAATCTAACCGATTACTTGTTGAATTTGGAATAATTGCTATCTGGCCGTATGTGAGGTAAACAAGGATGGTGTGTCACTGCTAGGTAACATCAACCTACTTAAAAACATCCGCGGGTCGCTCTGCGCTTTCGGGTTCAGAGAGGACGCTGCAGCGTTGGTGTATGGCCACCTGCTGGTCTGGAGAAGATACTACATGTATTTCATTTCATATAGCTGTTTGGTTACAAGCATTCTTCCAAATATCTTTTCGTGTGTTTTTAGAACAAAATGATGAAAACAGTTTTGGGACGACTGGTGAGTAAATGAAGAAGATAGAATATCATTTTTTGGTGAACTGTCCCATTAACAGCTAACCAGCCAAGCTAACTAAATTAGGCAGGTTCAATTATTTTTTTCCACAATGGATTTTTTGCGTTAAATTAAGCTACAGAAATACAATATATCATACAACATTGTAACTATATACAAATACTGTATTACATGCATAGTCACCCTAAGAACATATTCTGTGCTAAAGAACAACAGACAACATGCAACATATTTTGCAAGTGTTCTCTTTAATAAAATAATTATTTGATCATTTCAGTTTCATCAATCAAGGTCACATTATACTACTAGTGTACAGTAATAACTGGCTCAGAGCATTTAAAAAAAAACAATCATCCTGTAAATTCTGTCCTGAGGGTTATGCACTGGTTTGGTTGGTGTCCCTGCTGATGTCAGAAGTGAATAATTTTAAACTCTGTGAGAAGGGCAACAATGAGGAAGACCACATAGAAGACCAGGAGAAAAATACCATAGACCCTGCTCAAATGGAAACACTGTAGAGGAACCAGTATGAAGGAGAAGACTATTGATAAACCCAGTGCTCCACACAGAACCCAGCACAGTACGCCCTCCGGCTCCAGCTAAACACAGAACAAAACAACATTCACAGACCAGCCTCAATGACTCAATCCTTTTACTTTCTAAATACAAACATTAACCAAACTAAATATTCTCCTGACATGTTATCAGGTGCATGTTTACAGTCTCCATCTGTATGCATTTGTTCTTATCTAGTCAAGACATTGGGTCTCATTCACTAAGCATGCGTACGACAAATTGTCTGTGATACCTGTGTAGGAACGGTTTCATGAACAAGGTTTCTCTGCATCGCAGCGCTTTTGCAGCCGGCTAACGAGAACTCTCCAACCTGCGTGTTTGTATAAAAAGTGTTTTATTGTGTATGAACTGCCTTTGAGGACTGTGCCCTTGGAATTACTTGCGAGAAAGCATCTGCTGATTGCGTCACATGGGGTTGCCTGGAGTAACTTTGACTTGTAATGACGACAGTTGGTAAAGGGAAAGTTTGGTGGAAAGCCCTAATATGGGTGTGTTTTATGCGGAAGGCAGAAAGTTTTTGTTGTAGATTCAAATGTGCATATAAATTAACCCTGGACGACAAAACCAGTCTTATGGGTCATTTTTTCGAAATTAAGACTTTACATCATCCGAATAAACAAGGTTTCTATTGATGTATGAGTTGTTAGGATAGGACAATATCTGGCGGAGACACAACAGTTTAAATCTCAGGAATCTGAGGGTGCTAAAAAAATATTGAGAAAATTGCCTTTGAAGTTGTTAATCAGAGGCACTGTGGCAGGTCATCCACTCACAAAAATAAAGTTTTGATATAATTACAGTAGAAAATTTACTAAATATCTTCATGGACCATGATCCTTACTTAATATCCTAATGATTTTTGGCATAAAAGAAAAATTTATAATTTTTACCCAATTTTTGGCTTTTACTAAAAATGTTACGGAAATTACGCAATTATTAGTGAATGAGACCAATTGTATGTAGAGCAAGAGACATACCGTGATGACATTATCATTATGGAACATCTGCACCAGGCAGCCCAGACCCACACCAAACAGCATGTCTGAAATATTGTTAAAGACTTTCAAAGTTCCCTATATTTATACATCACTTGTACTGCGTAGCAGGACGTTATGGGGAAAACTCATTTTTCTCCAATGACTAAAGCTTTTTAATAACGCAGTGGACACTGCACGGTCATTGGTTCGTACAAAGTAAAACTTTGAACCGGACCTTTGCCGATTGGGCCCGCCAAATTGGGTGGGGCTTATGGCTATATATATTAGGGTCCTTCAAATGCCGCGCTGTCCCTGTCACTCATCCTACATGCCGCTGATCGTCACGGTGAGTGCATCTCATGCTTGATGTTATCCAAAACTGAATACGCACTCAAAGAGAGGGAATACCCTCGTTGCGAGAGCATAGTCTTTCCTCTCTGTGCTCACGGGTAGCATTCTTTTCAGAGAGCGAATCCGCCCCTTGTGCCCTCCCGTTTTCTTCCTCACAAGACCCTGTGAGGGAAAAGCAGCGGGGTAGAGGATCTAAGTGCTCGGGGAAGACCAGCCTCCACCATTGCGTGACAGAGAGAGTCACGCAGAAATCTCTTCTGCACAGAGAGAGATTTCGCTCTTTTTTCACAGAGAGTGTCCCTTGGCCGCCACCAGTGATATTGTCTCGTTGGAAGCAAATTTGAGGAAGATGACAGCATGTCATGTCGCCTTCAGATGCGGAGGAGATGTTGGGCTCAGTGCTTGACCCCGTCCCCCTGCAGAGCACAGCGAGTCCAAGCCTGGCATAGACTCCGAGCTGTTTCGGGTCCTGGGCTACGTGTCTGGGTAGATCCGATCTACTTAACTACACTGGCTCCCTAGAAGAAGGATCCCCTTTGGCTGGAGCAGGGTGATTCCCTGGGCACTTCATGCAGATGAAAGGTGGTCTTGACCGCAGGTTGGGGGGCTCTGTACAATGGCTTGCCAGACTTCGGCCACTGGTCGGATCAGGCTATACTCTCCCTGGTGTTCACCCCGCGGCGCAGATCAAGAATCCTGTGACATATCGTTGATACTGTCCTTCCTGCAAGAGCTGTTGGATAAAGGTCATTCCTCTTCCACGCTCAAGGTTTATGTGGCACCCATTTCAGCATCCCAAACGTAAGAACAACTTGGTTGTTTGTTTCTTGAAGGGATCCAGGTGGCTCTGCCCTCCTCGCCCCCTCACTGTTCCCACTATGGATCTGCCAAGTGTTGAAAGCTCAGAAGGGCTCTCCCTTTGAGCCTCTGCAGTCTGTGGACCTCTGTTCTTTAATGCTTAAAACCGCTCTGCTTCAAGCTCTGTTTTTGGTTAAATGTATGGGCCATTTACAGGCGCTCTCTGTGAGCCCCTCCTGTCTTAAATTTTGGCCTGACAACTCTAGGGTGGTCCTCACACTAAGTCATGGCTACATACCTAAGGTGCTCTCTACCCAGTTTAGAGCACAGGTAGCGACGCTCGTCACAGCTCTGAAGGTTTACATCGAGCGTGCTACCCCTTTCAGGCGGTCATAATAGCTCTTTGTTTGCTTCAGTAACCGCACCAAAAGGTTCCCGGTCACAAAGCAGGTACTTTCTAAATGGATAGTTAAGGCTATTACGCTACCATATTCTTCCTTGGGCCTTCAATGTCCCATGGGAGTTAGAGCATCTACTAGAGGTTTCGCCTCTTCCTGGGTGTAGTGAAGTGGTATGTGTCCACAGCCTGCTGGGCTTAGCCTTTCAGATTTATCAGATTCTATAGTCTGGACGTCCTGTCCTTGCAGGCTCGGGTCCTTTCTGCTTAACGGGCTCACACTAGGTCGCCAAACTGATGGTTGCTTCCAACCGCACTGGCACTAAGCACACTGTCATCTGGACGATTAACTGGACTGGGCCACCTGTTATCTTGGCCCTATCCACACCCTCAGGGCTCCCCTGCTCCATACTTGCCTCCCGAGGCAAACTGGTGTTTATCGTTCCTCTAGTAGCATGGCAGGATTATACTGTTTCCCAATAGCATCCTGCTACGCAGTATGAGTGAAGTATAGATAGGCACTTACTCGGTTACTAACGTAACGTTGGTTCCCTGACATATGGAAAGAGTACTGCGTTCATGGCCGTCCTTACAAGCTGCAGCTGGCCGTCACTCCAGTTAAAGTAACCTGAGGACCTACGCCGATGTGCCTGCTAATATAGCCATAACCCCCGCCAAATCTGGCTAGCTCCTTCGCCATAGGTCCGTGCAGCTTCACTGCCATTGGTTCAAAGTTTTACTCTGCACGAACCAATGGACGTGCAGTATTCACTGCGTTATTAAAAAGCTTTAGTCATGGGAGAAAAAGGAGTTTGCCCCATTATGTCCTGCTACGCAGTACTCTTTCCCGTATCTCAGGGAACCGAAGTTACGTTAGTAACCGAGTACGATCTCTCTGTGATAATACAATAGATGTGCATACACAAATAATAAGAATATAAAAACACAAAGATAAAGAAGCACACAGATTAAAGGATACTAAAGATAATGCCCCCAAAACATGCTGAAATGGCCATCCGTGGGTAACCCTGACGGGCTATGGTAATGTCTGCAAAGCAATCTGAAAAGAACACACAAACCACATTCAGTCTAACCAAGTACAGATACTGTGCGTGTAATGTCATGATATTGCACTACTTTTTGGTACTACCTTTTGGTAGAAAAGGTGTACAATTATTTTAACAGCAAGCTAGCTGTTACAAAACTAGTTAAATTTCAGGAGCTCAGATATAATGTGCTATAGGTGTGAATACCGCCAATGCTGTTGCCCCAGGCTAACAAGGTGAGCCCCAGTACAGTGTTACTGAGACGGAGAACAATTCCCAGAAGATGTAACACACTGACGATCTCAGACGCCACAGTACTGATCCACAGCGCGCTGACCACAAATCCCAGCAGAGAGAAGAGCTATACAGATAAACACAAAAAGACCTCTAAAAAACATTTCTGTTTGTATGGTGCTGGCAGTATGTTCTGATAAATTCAGGAAGTAATGAAAACTAGATTTCATACAAAGTGGTATGGAGGAGGACGCTCATTTGTGGTAGTAAAGAAGACTATGCCAGAGAGGAAGGCCCCAATACATGCTATGAGCACCCACACCGGAAGCTCTCCTTCAATGAGGTATAAACCATCTGGAATGAAAAAGACAGATTATCTGTTTCAAATCCCAGATGTTACACAATATTTAGATGAAGAACAAGTAACTTTTCACATTTAAGAATTAAGTTCCTGGGCCAATGCCCATAAAAGTATGCAGGTTCTAAAAGCCACAAGTCTTATACTCTTACCATGCATATTTATGTAATAGCGTAAAACCATAAATATTTTTTTTATTTAAACTAAAATTCAGAACCAACTCACAAACCACATGTATGAAAAAACACATATATACACAAAGATGTGGTAGCAAATGTTTTCAGACAGTCACAAATGAATGCGAGATGAGTTTCTACGGTAAGCACTTATATGTTTGGGTGTGCATCTTTCAAATTCGTTCGTGCGTAGACATTATGTTCTGCTCACAACAACTTATGAATCCAATGAATAGATTGTTGTAAAACAAGTTTGTTTTCTTTGTTAACGAAAAATTCAAGCTGACTCACATTTCCCAGACTTGAAGGTGAGCACACACACTAGTGGCCCAGTGATTATGTGAAGGCAGTTCAGAGGACGTTTCCAGTTGTGATCCTCTTTATCTGTGTCCACCACAGGAACTGTCAGCAGTAAGACCACTTCTACAGGCACCTTACCAAGTCAGTCAAATAGGCAAGAAAACAGTATTGGACGAAAACAAAAGCTCACTACAAAACATTTTGTTACGTTAAATGTATTATCTTCCATGTTTATTAGAACTTAAATGTTGTTATTTACTTAGTGAAGCAAGGAAGTAATACGTGTGCAGATTTTCACCTTTATAATTTTAAGGAGCCGCCCTCTCCAGCGCTGTCTCCTCCAGGTCCTGCTATCCACTGGGTTAATGGCATTCAGGAAGATCTGGTTGGTTGATAGAGTGTAAGGCAACAAAGGCTCATACTCTACATCTGAAACACACATTCATTCCAACATATTTAACATACATGATGCAAGAATCTCACACAGACCTTCTTATACAGTCTAAATTCAACATTTAAGAGTAAGTAAAGCATTTTAAATTAACAATCATTACATTTATTGAATGCAATGTTCAAGCATAGGGCAACACTTTCACACCAAACAAAATTTCCTCAATGTTAGACACTTGTGAAATTTTGGACTTTTTGTTACTACTACCAGAAGCTTATACACATTGCACATGCTGACAAAACCATACTCCTCAAAGAGTATAAAACCACACACATGCATTTTGAAACCACACACACGCATTCTGAAACCTCAGAAACTCACAGTTATCATTTAGAAGTTACCCACCATGTGCTTGAATGCTTCCACTCAGACTTCTTCTATGTGAATCATTGGGAAGAATCTCTTCTGAAAGCCACACAGAAAAACACTTATTTTAGATTTACACCTAAAAATGAACACCAAGGTGACCTCAAAGATAAACACAGAGTACAAACCACAAAACCTACATTTTATATTAGAGTCTTTAAGGGCAAACTCAGAAATAACAAATAAGAAACTTCATAACAGAAAAAGCGTGGCCGTTTTTCTGACTGTCTGAAAAATGCGCAAGATAAACATACAGAGCTGTTAACTATGGTTTTGGCACCATAACAAGTGCAGCTAGTTCGTCTTTTACTATAAATAATCATTAAGTCATTGCCATTCAATACTTGTAATTTGATTTTAAAAGTGGTTTGTTCGTGTATGTGGGCACTTTACCCTGCCCCCTGCCGGAGTTCTCCAAAGAGACATTTAGCTGGTGCTTCTGACGACTGTATATATATGCACTTACAACAACCGCCAAAACGTATACAATATACAGCCCCAGATATCCTGCAGAGAAGAAAAATGGCGGTCAGAGAGAAAGAGAAATGTCCTTTAATTGGTATTGCTAAGTATTTCACAAAACTATGCAGGAAAACATGAAAGGATCTAGAAATGTGCATGAAACATGCTAAGTGAAAAGAGATGAGCCAAATGGACAGATAGATCATAGAAGGCATAGATGTATTTAAGATAATAACAATTATCGCACCCACGGTCTCTCCCAGGGTGATGTGGCCTTTATAAAGGATAATGAAGGTCCAAAACACAGCTGCCATGTAGAATATAACATCACGAAGGAACGGACGGGACGCCACAGTAAACGGTTTAACCAGGGCAATGCTCCCTGCGACAACTGTTGTTACAAAAATCCCTGCCCCTAGAAAAGATTTCAGCAAAAGTACAGCAACAAATGATCCATATTCAGCATTAAAGGCTATGCATTACATCATAAATATAACATCAACATACATCAGTACATCAGTACAGTAACAATACATTGATGTGACATTATGGTAATGTACTTTATGTGTAAGGGTTGAAGAATATCAGGTATTGTACAAAACTCTGTGTTGTGTTAACTTCAACAAACATTTCATGTCTTCCATTGGGTTTTAAACATGTAGTCCCCCCCTTTACTTATGTCAGAGTCCTTCAGAGTGCTGATAACTGACCAAACAATGCTCCAACAGCAAGACCAGCAGTCTGAGGGTGAGAGAAAGCAGCCATGGCACTAAACACATCTGGAGCCCCATTTCCAAATGCCAGGAACGTCACTCCCTGTTTGACTCCATCATTACGGAAAACAACGGTAAAAAGAATCCACAAACACACATTATAGCCCCTTTTCCCAACCAAAACACAAGCCTTACTCACTACAGCAAATTCATTCCTTCACTCAGTCACACACAGGACTTTACACTCTACAGAATCTTGCACACTAAATGACACAAAAAGTTTAGCAAACTTCTTTAAACTACACAGACACACACCACTACAAACGCAAAATTTTACAAAATAGAGTACAGGTTAACATTAATGTATTATTGGCTTACATACTGTAATACGCTATATACTGTATGTTGTGATTTGCACTTTACTCCAGAGTTTATTACACTGCTCTGGTTGATAAGAACAACAGAACAAGTGTTATTGAACTTCTTCAGCCAAATGAGCACAAATGATCAGGATCAGCTGATGTGGGCATAACTTCTGTCATGTTTCAAGCATTTAAAGGATACAGCCACATTATGAGTCAATCTTAGTGTTGAGGAGATGGCTGAGAGATTTGGGCAGAAACTACAAAAGGAAAAAATGCATTATTTAATATCTCATATTACAACGCATGTAACGCTACATACTAAATGTTTCCATTTATACTAATACTGCATGAATAAACAAATCCGATTGTTCTTCTAACGAACAACCAAGTGACTTCTGGATTTTATAAAAGCAGAACCTATTAACTCACTTACAAACTCATCAAATTATTAATATAGGGAAGTAAAATGATTCACATGATCTAAAGAAATACTAACACAGTGCCCAGTCTACAGTGATAACCAGGTCATGACCGCAGAATCATATTAGATTTGATTCTGCACTTTCTTTTTAAAATGCTGTTTGTAATAGACACACTATGGAAAAAATGCACTGTGCAAATATCGAGGCAATACTAAACTGTGAAATAAACCAGCCTAAATACAAAAACAGTTACAGCCAGACCTCACGACCAGAACTTGACACGTGATTAAATCGGGCTGGATGACCGTTGTTAAATAGTTACACACCAAACTCTGAAGTCTGTTGACAAATGCACTGCATGCCCAGATTACCTAAGAACCTTTCGCATTCACACAAACTCACAAGTCTGATGCAATCAGCCCAAGAACAAGGAACAAAACAAACAGCCATAGGACCTGTTGGAAAAGAGAAAGAAGCACCAAAATAGAAGTGAGTTGAAGAAGATTAGACAAATTTATGACTCTCCGGCAACACTCCCACACACAACATGATTCTGTGTGGTATTTGCCCCACTGTGTAAAGTAAACAGAGTGAATACAGCAGACTGTCCTTACATAGAGTGTGATGACTAGGGGCAGTAAGTTAGGCAGGAAGAGGCAGAATGTGATCCAAGGGTAGTTGATAAATCCTTCATCTGAAACACAGTCAGGTGTGTTCTTCACAAACTCGCATCTCTGACTGGCAGACAGGTTCATCACCATATCACACTGCAACACAGATCAACTATTACCACAAAGAAGCATTTTAACATATAGTTATTACATAATCAAACACCACATGCATTTACTCAACAACTGTGCTGTATATAGAGAACAATATGAGGAAAAATCTAATCGTTATATTAAGACATTAAAAAGTGCATCTACTGACAGAAAGTAAACAATATGAGGATGGAGTCACGTAATCCTGCATGTATACGGACGAACATAAATGATCGTGCAGGTGGAGGCAGGGATGACAGCTCCAGCCGTCACGGAAAGATATTAACTCCTAAGATTTTTACTCACCTCGTCTCCATCGCTGTTCAATGGACCAGTTGCAGGTGAACCTGAAGTCCAGGCATCGCCAACAGCCATGCGATGCGTGTGTGACTCATACAGGGCAGTGTAAACAGACCCCGCGCAGCTGGCACGAGCACACAACAGGGCAAGAGTGCAAAACAACACTAAACGTACAGCAGGCATTTGTAGGAAGATACTGTTCCAACATTGCTTTTCAATTCTTTACTACAATTTAAAACATTCATCTGTTTTTTGAATCGGAGTAGATCGGCAATAGCTTTGACGTTCTGGCGCTGTTTATATCCGATGTGATAATATCATGTCGGATCTATACATTGTCTTAAAATAACACAGGAATAGTCATCCGTAATGCCAAAACACAAAGTAATGGAAAGCGTTTCAGTAATTTCCCTACTTCCTAGTTTACAGTGACGAGCGCAGTTTAAGGAGCCGCCTGGTTCTCTTCTTAAAGGGATAGTTCATCCGAAAATAAAAAAATATTTGATTTATACATCCTCGTTTCATTCACCTGCGTGAAGTTGGCCCCCCTCCCAACATAAAACATTTGCAAAATAGCCTTAATCGTTTGTGCTCCGTTTGTGCTGGTTTGTGCCGTGAAAAAAATAGTTTGTGCTGCTTCAGTTTTTCAGATATTAGAAGAATAATTTTAGGTCATTCGGAGGTCACTCATCCCCCGAAATGCTCCAAAACCACCGAAAATAGTGCCGCTTGTTTGTGCTCCGTTTGTGTCGTGCTGATTTAATTGTTTTAATATTAAACATTGAATTATTGGCGATGACGTCATTAGCCCGTCGACATGGTCCGAAATCATCCAAAATAGCCTTCATCGTTTGTGCCTTAAAACATTAAGTTTGCGCTTCTTTTTTTGTGCTTCTGTGTGTTTTTTATATGATAAAAAATAGAATTGGTCATTCCGAGGTCACTCCAACTGCCGACTTTCTGTCAATACTAATATATTTATTCAATAAATAATTGTCTTCATGGGTTCTCTTGTCTTTTTCTTTATTTACACGGAGTAGCCTATCATCTGCTACGCTTCACTGCCACCACTGCGCATGACACAATGTTAAACAAGATCCTGTGGTAAATAGTGTTAGTAGAGGAAAAATCCATTATTAAGTTACTATATCAAATTTCTGGCAAATGTAAGTACACCATTTCCACACTGACAGTTGCAATATTATTAGATCTCCTTAAAAATGAAGGGAAGGACATTCAAGAAAGCTTCGATTGTCAATATTTATTCAACCAAAAACTCCTTGCTAATATCAGTATCCGTCATGAAATGCTAATTACAGCTGCACCTCTCTAAAATTGTGACCCCAGGCTCAAGTCTCATAGCCTATGAGATCATGAGCAACAAAGTTTGATTTCAACCATTAATTTTCACTATGATTTCAATTTGATCGTTATGGTATTACTTTATGGTATTACGATTTTAAAGATATGAAGGTATTTTCACACACTGTTCTTAACATTATGTAGGATGATTTCATGTTAAAAACAGCAAATCACATACAAAACACTTCAGCTCTGTTTTCACAGAAAGGGTCACATAATATTCTTATGTTTACCCTGCCAGTGAAAACAGAGTTAAAGTTTTTTTTTCAGTCATTGTAATTTTAGTCATTTTTGGGTGGTTTGCCATTTTATTCATAAAATCATCCTACATAATGTAAAGAACAGTGTGTGAAAATATCTTCATATCTTTCAATAAACATTCTGTGAAAATATATCATTGATATATTTAATTAACCAGTTCACAATTTCCAAATCACACTTTGAAAATCATAGTTAAAATCAATGTCTTTGCTCATGACCTCATTGTTTATGAGACTTTAGCCTGGTTTTCAAAAGGAGGTTCACATTTATTGTTAGTACATTATATTATCCTAATATTCTGACCAATACAGTTATCCATGAAAATAAGTCTATGCAATGAATGACCTTATAGTGAGGATATGTGGGTAATTTCATTTTGCTTATACCAGATGCCCAAGAAACCAGCAGTTGACAGGGATTCCATGTTCACAGTCCTGTGTTCATCAAGAGAGGCAATAGTACAATATGGCAACATAGCTACTCCTAATCAGAGAATCTGGACAGAGCTTAGTGTGCAGCTAGAGAACAAGATCACCCCAAAGGCCCATACACTTTTGTTAAATTAAACAGACACAACATCTGGACTGCTTTAGGGCATACTTGTGAAAGTGAGCATGAAACAAGTGTCAGTAGTGATGACACTGACTTTGAGCCAGGGTCTTTTTCCCCCAGACCAAAAGACTGCTGGACTTTTGATCTTCAAGTTCCATTTCTGAAATGGATTGAATTCATGCCTGAAAAAGTTGAGTACAAAAACAAGTTCTCTAAAACACAAAAAAAAGAATATACAATTTTGAAGCCTGGCATCTGGACGCATGTGATAAATTCTCATATCTGGCAAGAAGTGAAGAGCTCTTGCACATTTGCCTTTAAAAGAGCTAAGGTCTACCCATCAGACAGAGAGAAATACATCGAAATCAGAGGCAACTGTAAGGAGTGTCATGCCAACATTCTAATAAAATGTGACCGAGAGCCTGAAATGAACACCCCGATGGTGCTCAAGTGTTTTGTCACAAACACTGATGACACCCTGCACACTGGCTGTCCCAAGTGTGCAATTTCTCGGCAATTGCGTGTGCAGATATCCAAAGAACTATGTGAGGGTAGAATGGAACCCCATGTATGGAGGGCATCAGAGGCAACAAAACTGATGGAGTTTGGAGATCCCGAGCCGAGCCATCTGCCTAATCTGGCCACTCTGCGAAAAGCAAAGCAAGTGAGAAATGATTTAGAATTAGGTGACAAGGATCCTATTTTGTCACTGCTGATGCTAAAATACAGTGCACCTCACAGTGGTAGCATTAAAGACATTGGACTGGACACATTTTTCTGTCACTATTGGAGTCAAACACAGATATATCTCTACAAGACATTATCAAAGACATTTACTAACCCCACTGTGAGTTTTGATGCAACTGGCTCAGTAGTAAGGAAACTACAGAGACCAAATGGTATGTCTGGTCATATCTTTTTATATCAGGGCATTCTGGCAGTTGACGAAAGCAGAGGTGTCCCAGTGGTGCAAATGCTGTCAGAGAGACATGATGTTAATGCAATAACAAATTGGATGACAGAATGGTTACGTGCAGGTGCACCAACTCCAAAAGAGGTTTTGAGTGACTTTTCTCTGGATTTGCTCGGAGCTCTGGTCAAAGCATTTACTTCTCATCGGGATCTCAAGACCTACATCAATGAGTGTTGTGGTGTCTTACTTGGGAAACAGTCAGCAAAAGTGCCATCTTGTTTTGTACGGGTTGATGTGGCACACTGCATCAAGATGATCTGCCAGTGGGGCTGTTTGCGGAAAAAAACACATTGCATCAAAGATTTCTATGTGAGGTCAATGGCACAGCTTCTGAAGTCACAATCCATGGACGATGCAAGGGAGATACTAAGCAGTATAACTGCTGTTGCTCTCAGTGAAGCAGAGGGCAATGACAGCTCTGGAGGCCCCTTCATATCTGAAAAGTGCAAGAGATACCTGAAAGCCCGAATTGCAGAAGAGTGTGTGATCATTCCAGATGTAGAGGGTGAGGACCTGGACGAACTGGATCCATGTGACCAAACACAGACAGACCTAAAGCAGTGGGTGACAGACATATGTGAGGAGAGCAGGTCACTTGCTGTGGCTAATGGTGATCGTGATAATATGCACTTCCTACCTGAGATTATTCCTAATATAATCTGTCTTGCAAATTACTTACCACTCTGGACAGGGGTAATGATCCCTCACTTCCATAGCACCAACGTGACTGCTAGTTCAGCTAATGTTGAAGCAGAGTTCAAAAACATCAAACATGGCCTTTTCAAGCACGAAAACCTGCCTATGCGTGTGGATCGATTCATTGCTCGACATTTGTCCTTCATTGAAGGCAACATGCGGATTTGTGCCGCAAAACAAAAAGGTGAAAAAAAAGGTCAAGAAGATGCAGATCCTGCCACAGTCATCATCACAGGAGCGAATACACTACCCACCACAACCTGCAATGTAGATGGAAAACCAGAAATGGATGCTGCCTCTTCTGCACAGTCTGACACTGTCACAGACATCCATCAAAAAGATGAAGACGTGGTTGAAAACTGGAGAGGCTTAGCAGTTCCGCCCAAAAAGAGGAAGAGAAAATCGTACCTCTCTCCTTGCCCAGAATGGCTCCAAGCAGATCAATCTGTAAAGGGGAAAAAATTGAAAGTGTAAACGCTAAAAAATGGAAATAATCAACAGCCTGTTAAATTCAGGAAATCAAGAATCTCCGTGCTAAACACCTGTGCTTTTGATGCTTTTTGTCAATGTTTATGTTGTGCTTTCTGCGATAGTGGCACTTTTAGAAATATAGTTCAAAGTGAAAACGCCAGTAACGTCTTCCAGCTTGTGAAAACTATCACCACAAATGGTCTGAATGCTCAGGTCATCACACAGAGGGCAGAGCTGCTGAGTGAAATATTCAAAGCTGTCAATTTGAAGTCAGGTGCTCTTCAGATCAATGCACAGTGCCACATCTCTACAATCATTTAAAAGTCAATGACAAAACGTGCATGTGTTACCTTCTCAAAACATTGCTCCTCTCAGTACTGTGCTCTCAATAAACAGGTAACAACGGAAATTCCATTTGTTTCCCCTTCTGTTGCTGTACTGCAGGCTTCTGGTATGGCTCATCTTCAGACAGCAGTGGAAGAAGGCCTTAACCATCCAGAATCCCCCTGCCTCGGGCCCATCCAAAATCCAACACAGTGTCCCTCTGAATTCAAGACAGAGTCTACCTCAGAAACAATGGTCTGTGCTGGGAGAGTTTCGCACAGTTGCAGTCTAAGAGAACTTCTGTGGATTGACACTGACCTGGGAAAAAGCAACTCCACAGAATTTCCTTTGTGTGAATTTCCTTCCAGTCTGATGCTCCAAGGAAAGAGATTTACCTTAAGGGCAGTAATTGCTTTCAGAGGAGGCTTAACCCAGGATGCTCTTGGACATTATGTGGCCTACTGTAGGAGGCCTCCATGTTTCTGGGAGTTGTATGACGACCTGAAGAGTGGAGTGACAGGAGTGTCAGAAAAAAAAAGATATGCCCACATGCTGTGTTATAAACAAAAGAATGATTACATTGTTTAAAAGTAATTTTACAAGTACAGTATTGTTGCTGAATGCCACCAACCTTTGTGTTCTTAGTCCTGTTTGGAGAGTCTAAAACTGTAAGTTGGGCTTGATGATGTTTGTACTCAGATCTGTTATTCAGTTTGGTATTTCTGAAACATTATTAAGAGTTTATCGGTTTAAAGTGTTTAAAGATCTGTTATTTCTGCAAATAGATGTTGGATAGTACATGTTCAATTTCACATTAAATGGGTTAGGTTAGTGTTAGAAATGCAACGTGTTCACTTCTTTGAGCATCACTGTTTAAATGTTTGTTGCTAATATAGTAAGCGCTGGATAGGGGACAATTATGCAGGACCTGTATGATCGTTATGACTGTCAGTGGACAGTCCAGGCCAATCAAGCTCAGGACAAATTAAAATCAAACCTTTGTTTTCAAAATTCTTGCCTTTCTTAAATGTTCGACATTTTCCAGATTCTGCAGTGTATGTAATGACCACCATATATTTGTACAGTATATACAACCAGACTATGTTAAATATGTAGAAAGTGTAAGAATATTCTTAAACCTATCTTTTGGTGTGTCTGTAAGATCACTGGATCACAGCATTCAGAATCAATTCAAGGGTTTATTGTGAAGAGGTAGATCAACAGGTGAGGGTGGATCTACAATAATAAAGAAACAATTCGAATGACATGTATTGACAGTTATGCACTAACAAACTACGACATACAATACTATACAATTGCAATATATTAATATACAGAAGTATATTAATATCTAATAACTTATCAGCCTTACAGCAACATGATGTCTGAAAAACAATTGAGGGTACACGGATGGACATACTACAGCAAAACTTCACTGCAATTATAATAATATAAACTGAGGTGAATGCGCCGAGTGTACTATCTTAACCCAGCGAGTTTAGGTCTTAACGCCCCATAAGTATGGAAACATGACATTAACTTATAAAAAAGTGTCTATAGCTGATTAAATTAATAAATATCTTTGAAGAAACGGGTACTCACTATCATTCAAAGACGTACACTACACACACATTCATTTGTTATTGCTCACGTTTACTAAACATGTGCCTCACCTCGCCTCTCTCTAATGATTGACATGCGCGTCTTTTTATTGCGTGTACTTTCACATACATTAATGGACGTAATATGTTAAAACTTATACTTATCAGGATGAAACCTTACAAAATCAAACACAGAGAAACCAACCAAAGCCGCAATCACAGAATCCATAAATAATACAGTATATATTCCGTGTATGGATGTTTGTGTTGTTGTTCTCACACCAAAATGACACTTCTTGAAGGATCTAATTTATTATTTGAAGGAATTACTTCAATCATTCCTTTAATTTCTTTCCCATTGACAGATGGTGGTATTGGTGAACTTCGTGTTATGGTGTTATTTTACATTTCATCACACAGATTCACTATGATGATGCTATTTTCTAAATGGCCAAAATTAACTGAAAAAAATGGGCTAAAAATGTATATTCATATACATGCTTTGACAAGGATTTATGGGGGAACTATCCCATTAATATTTTTCTTCATAAACGACCCTCACAACTCTATGATTTTACTCACAAAATAAAAACATGGTTACTTGATTGCTTTTGTCACAGTGGTTGTGATGCTTTTTTCTATCTAAATGTTCAAAATTAGCTTTTCAAATTAGAAAGTAAAAAATACAACATAATTGATGAATGCTGGAAGCAAAACAATTTGGCCTCTATTGACATTCAGATTTATTGACCCCTTTTATCCTAAAATCCTTCTTTGCTTTTACACAAAAGAGAGACACACACATGTTTTGAACCAAATGATGGTAAATGAATTATGACAGAATGTTTATTTTGGGTTAACTATCCCGTCAAAGACCTGTTCACTATTTTAAAATAAATGTAAAATGTAAAAATGACAAAAATGCATTTTTACATACTTCTACAAATGGTAAATAATCTGTCAGATATTTAACTTCATGCAAAGCTAAACTAATGTATAGTGTATAATATGGTTAATTCTCATAAGGGGCCAGCTGCTTTCTTCTGTGGTGGGATGGTATTTTTATTTTCAAGATATATGGCTGCTAGAACTGTTGCTCGATGTTGATGACATTTTTAAGATCGTGACATTTGCTGAAATGAGGTGTTAAGTTATGAGGTAGGGTTAGAGTTACCTTTACCCGTGGTAATTAAGTAGGACATGTGATCAGCAGAACGTCCAACAACCGACCTGATAAATCTGAATGAAAGAAATCATATAGCCCAGTTGTGTCGTTCCAATAAAAACAAAATTGAATATCAAAAAATGCCAGTGTTGTGATCTCAGATTTTGTTCTAAAAATGGCAATATGCAAAACAACTCCTCTTTAAGCACTTAAATTATATTAATGATATTTACGACACAGTAGCAAGAAGTACTAACACCACAAAATATCATAGAAACCATAAATGCATACTGATGTTTGTGCGCTTGTTCATCCACCAAATGTTACTTCCTGCAGGATTATGACATTAGGAAACTAGCTTTTCCTATTTAAAGGACTTACTTTAACCATTACTTCCCATTGAGAAATTGTGTGTCTGTGTGTCAGAGTGTTCTAATATTTCGTTGCTCTCTTGTATCATTCAATCTCAAGTGGTTGTTAAGATCTGGTTTATATATTTTTGTTTATTACAAAAAATTGGGACTTCAGGTCGCTGAGCACAGCATTTATTTGATAAAGATATTTTTAAATGAAACTCTACCATTTCGTTATGTGACTTCTGTTGGTCTTCGGAAGCATGAGCTTAGCCTAATTGTTTAACCTTTCATCACAAATTAGATTTTCTATTTTGTCGAATGGCCAAAAATGAATCAAGTTAATTATAGGATACTTTGCAACATCCACAAGTTGTGTCTCTGCATGTGTGTGTAGGATATTGCTTGAGCTGGGTGCAAAGTAGTCAATGTGCACAAACGTGTTAATGGGCAAAAAAGGTATTGCAGGATTGTTCACGCCGGGGCTGGACTGGCAGTACCAGTTGGGGTGTCAAAGTGCAGCCATTCACAGAAACACAACGAACATCAGAAACACCACACACACTTATGCACACATGTTGTCATCCACACACATTGATGACAGCATTGACGCCCTTCTCTTTACCCTTTGGAATTAAAAGCCTGTCGGGAGGCAAAGTCTCCCACAAGGAAACTTAATGTTAAATGAAAGGTCAGTCAGGCCGGATGGATAGAGTTTCTTCTGAAGATGACTAGTATATTTTTGGCTTGTGTCATGGATTTTATGCAATTACAGCACTGCTTTGGCGTTTGAAATATGCTGTATATAATTGGACAGAGCAGAATAGCAGCATGTGCAATTGCAAGACAAAACTGTAAGCAGTTAATACTGAGTGCTGTGCAGTATATAGTATACAGAAGTATTATACATACTGTTTGTAGCATGTGATGTCCTTTGAGCTGCTCAAAGCACTTCATTTTCACATTACAGACTATTTAATTGTTTAAAGGATTGATCCTGTGTTGACTAGTTTATACAGTTTACTGTTGTATAGAGATTTTTCTTTCTCTCATTTTAGAAACATTTTAAATTTGTTCCCAAAATTGTTTAGGAGATATAATACCATAATAATTTAGTTTTTGAATAAATATTAAAAATAAATGTTTGAGTATTTGTTTTGAGTAAAAAAACTGTTAATTGCCATTAAATTGCAGACTTGTCAAGTCTGAGCACATTGTTCAGAACTCTTCTGAACTGTAATTTGTTTGAAAGTGTATTTAATAGTGTTTCCTTCAATAATAATTCATTAACCAAAAGGGTAATATTGATATGTGTGTTTGTCCTGTCTTCTGTAATTTATGTTGTTCAGAGTGTCGTAACTCATTTAGCAAGGTAAATATGTAATAAAATAAGAATAACAATCTTGAAAGCAGTGGTTATTTATATGTTTGAAGCTGGGTGGGGTAAGATTGGCTTTCAACAGCTTGAAGGCTCATTGGTCTGCTGTGGTCACTAATTCCATAAAGAGTTAAACAGTTTTGCTGAGCACATCACAGAACACCATCAAAACCGTCTTTCACTACGGAGGCAGTCCGCAGTTCCTCATCTTTTCTGTCACCCACATTTCCTGAAGGTGAGAGGTTGGCTGACCCTTTAAACATTGTATTGTATTTTGTAGGTTATTTAATTACAAAAATGTGTTCTGTTTAGTTTTTGGATGTGTTTTATGAAAACTACATATGTGCTATATGCAAACTACATTCCTGATTTTGAATTTATTTCAATATGAATTATATATATTAATTGAATGCAGTATATATTTGTATATACTGTAAGGGTTATATTAGAAGTGAGTTTGTTTGTGTTTCAAAAAACTGTTGTTAATCATTAGTTTGTAACTGTTGAAGAAATATAAATATTTTGAAATCGATTGTGGAAACATTTATAAGTGCCTTTTACCTGCATGTTTTGAGAAGTGTTGTGTAAGGTGAGATCCACAATGAGGGACAGTTCCTCTGAAGCAACCATGTATTAATGCTGTAAAAGCAAGTATTGCAATGGCACAAAGATGAGCCTTGGTTACCCCTGACTATTCCAATTGTAGTAAATGTTTCAGAACATCTTAAATCATATTAATTTACAGTTTTTACAATTTCATCAAAGTATCAATATCAATTCAATATAACTCAATACGGATGATAGAGCCGAGGGAAGACTATGTGCTAACATTTCAATAACCCTGAAATCTGAGGCCTTACTCAATCCATTACTCAGCTCATCGTGACAGCCCGCACTAGTTTTAGATCTTCAGGAATTCTGGACACATGGATTTGAGGAATTTTGAAAGACAGAATTATTTTATCAGGGTTTTATTGAAATTATATATGAATTACTGTTTTCAAGAGAGAAAGAAAAAGAACAAGACAGATTGTATAACTGATCTTTAACTAAAAAGTCTTAAGCGATTCATTGTGAACTCACCAGATAGGATCATTTTACATTCAGAGATCAGTTTTCTGCTTCACTCACGTCTACAGTATGTCACACACAGCTAAATGCCAGTACTGGGCGATACATACACATGCAGTTGCCAACCCCTACTTTGAATGCAGATTTATTTTTACCTTACAATATCACAAAATGATGTCACCATCTAGATATAATAATAAAAATCTATATATAATTTGACAGGTGCAATAAATATAATTAAATTGCAGCAATTAAGAAGGTAATGTAATCAATTAAATAATAGGTTATTCTAGACACACGTTCTTGTATGTGACTGGTGGGGTATTCCCGGTGTACTTTGTTTGAGTAAGTGTAATTGAGTAAGCTTTGGGTGAGACGGCGAGACATGTAGTACAGCTATAGTTAACAGTGTTTATAGTATGACTGTTGATAGAAATACTCAGTGCCTGAAACTGAGTAAGGGCTGGATCTGTGATGAATGCAGAAACTCGTAACATCGGTTTCTACACCTAGGTGGCAGTAATGTTACCATGTAGCTTGTAATAATCAGAAACAACTAAATAGCAAAATACTGTTGTTTTACATTTACAAGGAATTGAGGTATTTTCAGCAAAATGATAGTGAAGTTGTTTATTTGTTATTTAATGAAAAAGGAAGACTTTACTGATTGATTTTAAAGCAGCTCGTTGTCAAGAACTTCAGACTTTAGGCATAAGTCTAAAGTTGCAACAGGCTATTGAAAATCTGATTCTCACCATATGGCAAACCTCACCGAACAAAATAGATAAACAATGAACAATTCCCCTTTAAAATATGTATACATCATATACACTTAAAGATGAATACGCTCACTAGATAATCGAGTAGCCATATTAAAGCTATTACATTTTTATATGGACATCTCACCTGGTTTTCTGTATCTCAACAGAACACAGAACCACTCCGAAAGCCTGTCATCATGTCTGAGTAAGCCTCTAACCAATTCTTCTTTCAAGCACAAATACTTTCATTCAACAGTATTTAAACATTTTCTCTCTATTAAAATCTTGTCAGAAAAAAGATGACATCTAGCCGCAGGCATCAACTCAAGGTATCAGAACCTGTTCAGTTCGTCTACACACTTCAGGTATGTTTTGCGTTTTGTTGCATTTGTCTTTTGTTCTTTCTTTGTTCTAGAGTTTGGTCCTTGCTATAGCCAAAGACCTGATGGAGGCAGAGGAAAAGCAGACACAGGAAGATAGAGTGACTTATATGGACGAGAAATGCCCTGCTCTCTCTTTGCCTGGCTCTGTGCAGGAATTACAGGTACAGACACTTGGTGCAATGAAGACACACGCACAATATCGATATGAACGTGAAGCATATTGTAACCAAATTCTGCTGTTGAACATTTTTACTTGTGTTTTCAGGATCTGTGCAAACAGCTCCATCAGAAGGTAGATGTGGTGGATGAGGAGAGATATGACTTGGCTTCCAAAGTGTCAAAGAGTGATAAAGAGGTGTTTTATTCATTGTTTCTGTTCTTTCATTCATCTTCTTTATTTGTGTGTGTTGTTTGTTTTTCATTTAATGGAATTGTATGGTTTTGTAGATTGAGGATCTGAAGATCAAGGTTCAGGACTTGAAAGGTAAATTCAAGAAGCCCGTTTTGAAGAAAGTGCGTATGTCCGCTGATGCCATGCTGCAGGCGCTGCTGGGCTCTAAGCACAAAGTGTCTATGGATCTCAGAGCCAACCTGAAACAAGTCAAGAAAGAGGTCAAGGAGGAGGTGAGCGCACACTGCTTTTGTCACATGCATTCACACACGCTCAAGTGATGACATACATAATTGAGCCTGACTTGTGTTAAAATTCAAACACACTGTCAACTGTCTCTTCATTTCATTATTTCAGAACAAGGAGGCTGTTGGTGACTGGCGTAAGAAAATCGATGAACAGGCCGACATGGGCGGCAGGAAAAAGATGTTTGAATCCGAGGCTTAAGCAGGCAGCCTTTTATTTTTGGACTCGTTTGTGATGGCCCTTGCATGTTTCACTGTCAGGAGTGCTTGCTTCTAAACAGCACATCCAGCAAGCCAACAGTAACTACACCAAGACTAATATTCAGAATGTCATATACAACATGAATCATATGTGGACTCACCTTAACAAATAAATGTGGGAAAAGACACTGCTGTCATATGATCTGATTATTCTTTGGTCCTCTTCACTCTCCACCATCATTCTCACAATGCTAGCAAAATCGATCATCCTCATGCCATTTATCAAAATCTTTTTGTACATAATGTTACACATTTGAACTAATCCCATCAACAGTAGTGTGGCATTATACATACTTGAACACACATGTGGTGCTTACTACTAAACAAGTCTTGAAAAACTGCAGAGGTCTCCGCACTCGGGTTGGTGTTCATATTTTCTTTATCATTAATATCTCCTTTTCCTCATTGTTTACCTTAATGGAAAACATGTAGTATGAGAGATCTGTGGAGAAATGTAATTAATGTGTGTGTAAAATTGTGTATTAAATCTTATATTTATATTAAAATGGTTACAGGGTGTGGATTACCCAGTGAAAAAGAAGTGAGGAGTCTCTGAGATGTAGCTAAAGGTCCTGTTGGTAAGTTACATAAGTGACAGGTGTGTCTGTGTGTGTGTGTGTGGGGGGGGGGGGGGTTGTTTTATTGATTCTGGGCTCCAAATGTCTCAGCAAGGATAGTAAAAGTCTTACACACTTACACTATGGGGACTGTAACGGGGTAAAAAAGGGCTGGAAAAAATGACACTACATTCACAATGCAAGCACTGCTGACCAGATATCTACTGACTGAAATTAGTCCAATGACCCAATTAAGTTTTTACAAATAAAGGGCAAATAAACTGGAACAAATGTCAAACAAGAAAATATTAGGAGGACTTGACAACAGCAAATTGTTGTACAATCTAACACCATTAGGTATAGCGTTAATCGGGTCATTTTAAACCTTTCTGACTTTGTTTTTTCTGCAGAACACAAAAGAAGTTCAGTTACCAACATTCTACAAAGCATCTTATTTTGTGGTCTGTAGAAGAAAGAAAGAAAGAAAGTCATGCAGGTTTGAAACGACAAGACAGTGATTAAATGATGACAGAATATTCATCTTTCGGTGAACTATCACTTCAAGTGGAGTTTATTTACAAATCATGTACCGTGAGTCTTTAAACGAATCGATGGCGCCACCAGGTGGCTGACAGAGGAAACAGCAGAAGATATTCTCAGGCAGGGTAGATAGTACTGTTGTAGGCCACGCTATTTTTATCTCACTTTGAGGGTGAATTCCTGGTTCTGAAATCATTTCTGATTCATCCTTTTGTTTTTATCAAGTAGTAGGATGGGAGACCATGCCTTAAAACTTAAAACTAGCCTACATCAACCAGCATGACTGATGTTTAAACACCCAATATAAATTCAAATGAAGATAGATATGAAAGTATATGAAGATATATTTTATATTAAGATTCAAAACTGTTTTAATCAGATTAATCGGATCTGTTTTGTTGTCAAACATCAAAAAATGTTCCCTAATAACGCACCACACCGTACCACCACAGCAAAGCCTACATGCCTTCTGTAAGTAAAACTTTTAAAAACATAATATATTCCTGAACAACATAATATTTTCAAACAGATTTGCCGACATTTAGAGTGGTTTGGAGGAGTCAGTAAAACAGACTGATAAGATGTCATTATTTTAATAGTAGGCTAATTACTATATTTGTTAGGGTTGTACAATGAATGCAAGATATGTGTCTGCAGACGTGTCGAGTTCCCAGCTGTTTTACTGCCGCTCAGTGTTGCTAGAGAGAACAACAGGTGGAAAAACACACACATATATTCCAGTAACAGCAGTGAAGACGATTAAAATCTTCATATTCCCCATGATCCTGCACCAACCAAATTATTAAAAGAGCTACTACCTGTTGCAATTGAGTCCATTCATAACATTATCAAATCTAGGCCATATCCCAGGACCCTTTAAGCTGGCCGTGCTTAAACTTCTTATAAAATTACATAATAATAAAAATAGAATAATACCCTAATTAATTAGGAAGCTATAGACTGATTTCAAATCTCCCTTACTTGTCTGAAATAAGTAGTGTCCACTCAGTTGTTCTTTTTCTTACAAAATAATGACATGCACAAAATTATTTGGTCGGGCTTTAGACCGCATCATAGGACTGAAATTGTGCTCGTTAAAATTACAAACGACCTTATTATAGCATCAAATAAAGCCAACATCTCACTCCTAGTCTTGCTAGACCAAAGTGCTGTGTTTGATACTGTAGACGCTACCATAGTTAAATATTCACATGGTAACATCCGGGCTACCCAGGATAGGAAAAACAGTTGAGCCCAGAGCCCGTCTGCAATTGAACCGAACCATTGAACCAAACCAATGAACCGACGTCGGGCGGCCTATCAGAGCACGACAACCTGACTGTCTGTCATGATCCAAGAAGAGGCCAAGGCACGGATATTAAACATGTAAAGAAGTAGACTTCTAGGGAAAACTCCGGTAAGTTTGCTGTTTATGTACAATCAGACTCTACAGAACAAAAGTATGTTGTTAGTATTATTTTTTGGAACTATTATTATTATTATTATTATTTTTCGACGTCGGTTCGGTTCATTGGTTCGGTTCAATGGTTCGGTTCAATTGCAGACGGGCTCTGGGCTCAACTGTTTTTCCTATCCTGGGTAGCCCGGATGTTACCATGTGAATATTTAACTTGAATTTTTCGATCTAAATTAGATCAGTCGAATTAGACATATGTTTTCTTTGAAAAGTATTAACTTGAACTTTGAGATCTGAATAAGAGCAATCAAATTTGATCAATCTGAATGTATTTTATCTGAAATTCTGTAAGTTGATTTTTTTTGTATCTGTATTTGTGAGCATTAAATTCAGGTTTTTAAATTGGAAATCAAGAATTTTCATATTTAAATTTCATAGAGGTAAATTCGAAACAAATAAATTCAGATACATGGTTTCCAAAGTAAAATAATTCAAAATCAAGTATTCATAGGCTGTTAAATTTCAAAACATTATGTCTCTTATTTGCTTCCATACACTGGCTGCTAGAGAATAAATTATTTGCTAAGGCAGAGAAGTGCGAGCTCCACGAATGATCGGTTCCGTTCCTGGGGTTTATCTTGTCGCCAAAGGGATTCGAATGCCAAGGTAGAAGCAGATGCAAATCGGTCCACCCCAGAGAATCGCAGAGTGGTCTAGCGGTTCCTGGGGTTTGACAATTTCTACAGGCGGTGCCCATGAGGCTTTAACCAGATCTCCCTTCCTCTGACGAATCTCACCTCCACTCTTAGACGGTCCACCTTGTCAGAACAGGCTCAGATAGTGTTTGCTAAATTAAAGAGCCTTTTTGTCTCTCCCCCCTATTCTCCGCAACCTGTCCCGTCAGTTCATAGTGGAGGTTAATGCCTCAGAGGCAGGAGCGAGGACAATCTTGTCCCAACGAGCCTCCACTGACGACAACTTACCCCCACTGAGCCGAATTACAACATCGGGAATTGACATGTTGGCTGTCAAGATGGTGCTGGAGGTGTGGCTGGAGGAGTGGCGCCACTGGCTGGAGGGCGCTTAGGTTCCCATTCTGGTTTGGACCGACCATAAAAACTTCGAGTACATCTGCTCCGTTAAGAGAATAAATTCCCGGCAGGCCTGCTGGGCTCTCTTCTTTTAATTTCAACTTCTTTAACCATCCGGTTTGTAAGAACGGTAAACCTGATGCGCCCTCATGCCTGTTTGAGGCCCAGACCATCTCCCCCTCCCCAGTGCCCATCGTACCCCACGGAGGAGTGGTTGCAGCGGTCAACGTCAGAAAAAGCTCTGGATTGGGCCACCATCCAGGTTAACTTCTCAGAGGGCCTGTTATTTGTTCCCCGGTCGGTTCGTGCCAGCATACTCCAGTGGGGCCACTCCTCCAGTCTAGCTTGCCACCCCGGAGTGGCTCGCGTTAATTCGCTAATCAAGCAGTGGTTTAAGAGGCGGTCCATGGTGTGGAACACTCGCAAGTTCTTTTTGGCCTGCCCTGTCTGTGCTTTGAGCGAGAGCTGTAGGGCTTATTCGGCAGCTGCCCACCCTTTCGAGACCCTGGTCCCACATCGCCATGGACTTTGTCAAAGGACAGCTCCCGTCCCGTGGCAACACTGTGGTTCTTACTGTGGTGGACAGGCCCTCGCAGGTGGTTCATTTTATTCCCCTTCCCAAATAACCATCAGCGAGGGAGACAGCGACCATCGTGTTAGACCATATCTTCAATATTCACAGCCTCCCGGCGGACGTGACCTCTGACAGATATTCCCCAATTTATTTCCTATGTTTGACAGAGGTCTGTCGCTTCTGGGGCGACTGCCAGCCTATCCTCCGGGTACCACCCGCAGACTAACGGCTAGTCCGAGCAGGCTAATCAGGACCTCGAGAGAATCCTGCGCTGCATGACCTCAGCGGAACAGCTGTCTTGGAGTTCAAAATTAGTTTTGCTTGAGTACCCTCACAACTCCCTCCCGGTGTCATCTACGGTTTTATTGCCCTTCTAGTGCTGTTTAGACTACCAAGCTCCTTCTGGAGGAGAGATGCTGGGTTCTGGCTCATGCCACACTGGACCTTGACTGTCCACTATGTCCACTGTCGCAGTGAACGGGGTCACTAGAAGCGCTTTGCTTTTTCTGTTCACCCTTTTGTTTGTTTTCTTTGTTATTTTTTGTGAATAAATCCACTCCTCGCACTAATTTCTCTTTTTTTGAGTGGGTATACTTACAGACTTCACATGCTAAATATGATAACCTTCCTTTAAGATGGGGATGCCCTAATTTAGGAAAATGCATTTTTTTGTTTTTAATGTCATAAAAATATAAATCTAGCCTATGTGTAATTTTTGATTGTATATGTAGTTAGAATAATGAATATTTATGTTTAAAGGATTGGCCATACTTGTGAGGCTTTACTGTACTGTGTGGCATCTGGCATATACTGGCATCTTTGTGTGATTACAGTACATTTTGGAAACAAAATTGTTCTCACAATATAGAAAAACCTGACATTTGATACATTTTTAGGATATCCCTACTGTCCCCACAATTCAAACTGGTAAATAAACTGACTGTTCTGAATGATTTTAAATAAAGATCTAAAGAGGCAACAGCTTTCTTTGGTGGTTTAATTAGGCTAAAATACCATTAGCTCACCACAAAATCGATAGTGTTACTGGAAAGTCTTCGTAATAATAGTTCCAACATGTGTGTTTGGGAGAGAGGGGGTGTGGAAACCTCATTGGCTTACAGAAAAATCTGCGTCCTTAAAAAGAACGAAGAAGCCATCTGGGAAGCCTATATAAACCCATCTTATGCTATAGCCTCACACTCATTCTTTGTCATCCCCTGTGAACCTCCTGCTGTGAACTGAAAGGTGAGTCTCTCCATTATTCTGTTCATCACTGAGAGCACTAGACTTGATCACTCTAACATTAGAGATGCTACAGTTCTTAATAACAGAAGATCTTCTTGCTGAGCTGCTACTCAGCAAAATCATGCAGTCCTGGACCTGTCTGAAAGTAGTGTTTGTTACTAGTAAAAAGGCTGACCGGCTAAATGATTTTATTATTTTATTTGAAACACTGCTGTCAACTTCACAGTTGTATGCTATTGTATGTTATCATGTCAGTTCTGTTATCAGATTACTTTAGCTCAGATAAGTGTTCATTAAATGAATCATTATAGTGGAAAAACATTTTATAGTACATAAAACTGTGTTTTAATATTGTTGTGATAAACATCAGTTTTGACAAATTATTTATTGAAATATTTATTGTTTTGTAAATTTTGGAAAGCTTTCATTTAAACGAACAGCTTACCCCAAAATTATATTTCTGTAATTTACTTTTATTACAAACCTAACTAGCTTGATGAAAAGATGATGACAGTATCAATCTCCTTTCACGTTAATTGTAAAAGCAGTGTCAGCATTCAGAGTCATACAGGTTTAGAAGACATAAGCATAAATAACTTTGGAATTTTCTTAATACGTGTATTATCCCATCTCTAAAGCTCATATTTTCAGTATTGATGTGAAACATTTGAGTATATTTAGGCGTAAGTATATTCACTCATTTTCTAAGATCATACTTTACAAAGCACCTCATCAAAAGCACACATTTCATTTCTTTACATTTTTCATCAAAATCAGTCTTTCTTTGGTTCTTCAGCAATTTTTGTATTTAAAAGCATATCACTCTTTACGTCCGTATTTCCTTCATGTTTTAAGTACTCGTTTCTATTTCCCAAAAAGATAATAGACGTCTATCAGCTCAGGCAGCATTCAATCAAAAATCCTTTCTTTTTTGGCAAAAAGCCTAATATAGTCGCTTGCTAGCAGAGTATTTTTGAAACTGATGGGGGTTTCAGCTGTTGGGCCTTGAAGCTGATGAGATTCCTAAGGTGGCAGCAACAGGTCTTCTCCCAGCTGTCTCTGCCTCCTACAAAGGAACACCAAAAGTATAAGACAACTGTTCCCCAAATTCAAACATCTAAACACCTAACACTCCTGTGGGTATTCACACTTCTACATATACCCAAGTTCCCTCAGAGGAGGCCTGCCTTTCACACAGACTGTATTGACCAAATTTAGACTTGCTCCAAGGCTGATGACCGAATGCATATTCCCATTACTGTTGATTGAAGGCAACATCTCTCTTCTCCTTCACCCACAGGAGTCTTCACCTTGACAGGGGTCGCCACAAAGAAACGGCAAGATGTCTGAGTAAGTATTGATTTACATCATCAACTTTGTGTGGTTGAAAGTGTGTAACCCCATATGAACACAGACTACTATATAAATGCATGCTCGACCACATCACTCAATCTACATTCTCAGTTCACACAATTATCATCGAGCTTCAGACAGATGATTCATAAAAAGCCCATCATTGAACAACTTAGTTTAACACATATAAGCACATTAAATCTGCATGATATATCTTATATGATATCTTTTTTCAGTTTCACATTTTATAATCATGCCAATTTGTCTACCAAACAGACCACACTCTTAAAATGTAAGGTCCTTAAAATGTTCTTTACAGTGATGCCAGAGGAACCAATTTTGGTTCCCCAAAGAACCCTTCAGTCAATAGTTCTTCAAAGAATGTTAAAGGTTCTTTATGGAACCATCTTGACAGAAATGGTTCTTCTAAGGCATTGTGAAGCACCTTTATTTGTATAAGTGCACCTTAAAGTGATCAAAACCTCTCTAAAACCCACAGACCAGCCTAACTAGCCTGGAAGACTAGAAGTCTAGAATACGTTTTTGTACAACAGAGTGCACTTACTACATTAAGTGTATCTAAACATAATGTGTTTACTGTATTTTCTATAGAAAAAAGATGACATCCAGTCGTAGGAACCATTTGAAGGTGAGTTTATTTCTTTCCTCAATAAGCTCTAGTATAAAGTTCTGACCTGAAGTGTCTTAAAATTGTCTGACAACTATCTGTGCTTCTCTTTTTTTGTGTGCTCCAGAGCTTGTTGCTCCAGATTGCTCATGGACTTTTAGAGGAAGAGGCGACTGAGGCCGACCAGGAAAGAGAGAGATACATGGAGGAGAACTGCCCTGCACTTTCACTGCCTGGAAGCATGCAAGAACTACAGGTACACACAAACTGACACATACATATAGAATAATACCATTCTTAACCATTAAAGAAATAGATAACCCAAAAAAACATACCATTATAACATTTGACTTTAGTCGATTTGAACACAAATGGCTTTCTTGTGAGCTCACATGTGTATTATGAATGCACACAGTATGTACAGTATAAGTGTGTAACTTTACACATAACTAACAGTGTTTTTGTGTCTCTGTGCGTCTTTGTGTAAAGGAACTGTGTAAGAAGATGCACCATCTGATTGATGTCGTTGATGAACAAAGATACGATATGGAGAGCAAAGTGGTTAAATCTAACAAGGAGGTATTTACTGAGCAGTAAAACAAATGTTCTATTCTATGAGACCTATAGATCATTTATTGTTTTTTTCAAAAGCAAATGTTTTTATATGTTTTGTTTTGATCTTTGCAGATTGAGGATCTGAAGATCAAGGTTCAGGACCTGAAAGGTAAATTCAAGAAGCCTGTTTTGAAGAAAGTGCGTATGTCCGCTGATGCCATGCTGCAGGCGCTGCTGGGCTCTAAGCACAAAGTGTCCCTGGACCTGAGAGCCAACCTGAAACAGGTCAAGAAAGAGGTCAAGGAAGAGGTGAGGGCATGTTACTACACTTTTAACACCTTGTTAAAGCATATGTGTAAGCATATATAGAATTTACTGTAGATAGTTTTGAAGTACGAGAACAAAATTATTGTTTATATGTAAAAGCGATGAGAGAACTACAAGAAAGGCCTTTCATTTTAAAACGTTGTGATCTTTATTTGCAGGAGAAGGAGGCGGTGGGAGATTGGCGTAAGAACATTGAGGATAAGGCTGGTATGGATGGCAGGAAGAAGATGTTTGAGTCCGAGGCCTAAAGCATTTCTTTCCTCAACAATTTTAAATTTCTGTTTAGTAATATATACAGTTAGATTGTCTTGATGCTTGTAGTCTTCAGAGTTTTGATAGGTATAAGGTTTGTATCGGGGGATTTGATGTAAGGGTTGAAAAGGGTTAAAAGTTAAAGAGTATTATTGTAAAAAATATATTTCACTAATAAACACCCATGAGAATCAAAGTGTTTTTTTTAATAAAACGTTTGCCCCAATCTCACATGTATGAAAGAAAGAAAGAAAGAAAGAAAGAAAGAAAGAACGAAAGTGTGGTGAAGGAAAAGACGGCAAGAGGGAACTACTAGTTTCAGTCACTAATTTCACTGGTTGCTAAGCAATTTTCTAAATAAGTCACGTTTCAAATGACACAAATTTCTGGTTACATTTACTAGCATGTGATATCCTCAAAGTGTCAGTTTATGAATTTTGATGGCACACGTAAAGCATGCTGTATGCAAAGGTTCAAACGTTGAGAAACTCTGAGAGACACAGTATTGTCATTTAAGTGTTCTTCTTGAATACCATTCGTTTTCAGACATAAACACTTGTGATGTATTCATTATTGAGTCACCAGTGTGCACTAGTTACCATAATGATTTTAATTATAGTTATGTTATTGTTTTCCTAAGACCATGATTCATATTTTACATGAAATGATAGTAATCAAGGCAAGTGATCCATTTATCCACATAACTGCTGCATTATCTCTGGCAGTTATTTAACAGGAAGGTAATGCATGTGAATATGTTTGTACTGCTGTGAGTTGCAGTCTCAACTGCATGATTGACAACATATACTATTAGGGGTGTATGTGTGTGTGTGTCTGTGTGTGTGTGTTTGTGGTATCATCTTACTTTCTCAAGGGACTGTCACATGACCAGCGTGCTTTGTGCTGATTGGAAGAAAGAACTGGAAAAGACAGGAATCAGAGTTTCAAAGCTCTGAATGAAAAACACATGGGGAGAGCGTGAGATAGATAAAGAGAGAGAGAGAGAGAGAGGAGGGGAAGGGGAGCACAGTCACACACCCTTTAGAGAACTCACAGGAAGGGAAAGAGAAGCACACATTCTGATATCTTTTAAAAAACATTTTACGTCTCTTCAGTCACAGCAAGGCTGCTGGGCTCTCAGTTAGTCAAGCTTCAGTGGAAGTCACAAACATGTCCACGTCAATCCTGCGACGAAATTCCAGCATAAAGAGACTGCAGAAGCTTGAGAGGTGAGGTGTTTTTTATTTGTGTCTTTGTTTGTGTCTGCGACGATTTGAATTGTGGTCTTTAAATGGTAACTAGAATTAGTGACACTGCAAACTGCCAGGTTTCTTTGTCTTTATGAGACAAAGTTCATCATGAAACTCCTAGTCTGCATCTTATTTGATGAATATTTAATTCCTAAATCATGACTTTTAACTCTTATTTTGCTGATGGTGGTCATTTATTATCTGGTAGAACAGTGTATTACTGGACAGTCATGAGGACAAAGAGATATTTTAGCAGGGACCACAGAAATATGCTGAGTGTGAGGGGTCAAACAGAGGGAAACAAGGAGCGTGGACTCATTCTGCTGTGTTATCAGCTCTTCATGAGCTTGCAAGGGGGGTTAAAGTTCTCATAGGCTGTTTAGTGGATATACATTTAAAGGTCTAAGAATGTATGCTGGACACAGTGAGAGGCAATTAAGCACACATGTTAAGACCTAAGATTTGAAGGTTGTTGGAGGGGTTGGTTAAATGAGTTTTCACAAAGTTGTGAGTCATGTCATAAGACACGTCCATTCTACAGGATGTGTCTATATTTAAAAACATTGTCCCGTAGCCTCTCCAGATGGCTCTCACGGCACATGGTGACTCAATTCATGACATTATATGAAATGGCAAAGACAGGCTTCAATAGCTTGTTTTATTGCTGAAATTTTCCTAAGGGCGGTGACATCATCTGGTAGTGTCTCTGATCAGCCCCTGCTCTAAATCTGCTGTGATAGAGAGAAAGCCCCTCCCACTCTGCCCCGAGGACATGGAGCTCGTCTAAACTGTGCCGGAAAATGTGATTGTTTTCAACACCCAGCCACTCGCCATGTAGAAGGAAAATTTTACAAAGGAAAGAGTAGTTACATTTAATTCGCCCTAAATTAATATAAATTTTGTAATTGATCAGTGTTTAAAGAATTGGACTGCATTCAATGTTGACTTCCTGACGATATACAGAATCTAGAGACTTAAGGACGACATGACTAGAAGAACACTATTATTTCATAATAATAGGCAGTTATTATTAACCTTACTTCTTGACTGACTCTCAAATGATTCGTTCTGCAATTCATCTGTCTAATCCCCTCCTTCCCACTAGCCTAGCCTGATGTGATTGGTCAGAAACTCAGTCTGCTATGATTGGTCTTATGTAAATGAGGCTTGTGAGCTACAGTGATTGGGGGAGAAGAGTGAAGTTTTTGCGGGCAGTCCTTGCAAAATGTAGGCGGGACTGTGGCGGTTCGTGAATCTAGGGACGACTCGTTTGCGTGATTCAGAGTCGTCACCCTTTTTTCCAAGCCAATAACTTTGTTATTCATTCACCTTCGGATTTAAAACTTGGCAGACTGCATACTTTCAATCACGGCAACATTACACACTGCATGAAATTAAATTTTCATGATCACATATTATGTACTCTTTAATTTTTTATTTCTTCTGGTTGTGCTGGTGCAAAATAATAATAATAGTAATAATAATAGCTGAGGTCTGTGCTGTTGTGGTAAATATTTTGCAAAAGTATATTTAGATCTACAGTACAGTATGTTGTAATGGAATGCTCACTTTGTTTATCTGTTGGGGTAGCTGTGCCAGTTGCATTTTGTTTTGCTTTTGTAATGTCAACCTCTATGAAGGAAGTCAGTCAACCATTTCCTGTCAACCCTGCTCTTCCTGTCCTAGTTTAACCGACTTCCTGTTCAACCCTGACCCTGCCTTCTGTCAGATGACCCTTATCCTTATCCCTACAGTATTATTATCATGATTATTTATTATTGAGGAGGATTGTATGAGGTTATCTGAAAGAAAGCAGACTCAGAGTACAGTGTAGCTTGAACATGTCTTTCTGTATTCTGGGCTGTATTCAGATTCTTGTCCTGGGCCCTATGATGACACTGTTTGTCATCATCTATAAGCTTATTTTTCCCAAACTTTTTAGGTTAGCCCTCCAATAAACAAAAATTGCCCTGTCTGGATTCACATAAAGTTAAAGTTATATAAAATTCAATATATAGTGTATTCATGCATGATGTTGTATGGTTTTATTGGAGTTTGTTTTTACAAATGACACAATGATAAGCAAGCAGCCATGCTCTCAAGGTAGATTGTGGAATTGAAAAATATTTGGAGAAACTTTGCTGAACTACAGTGTTCAGGTGTTGTTAACCACATTCATCTTGGGCATTCGTATTCTGTACAGAATGGTAGAATTCCCTCGCTTTAGAAATATTTGTAGGTGTGGCAAATAACATATAGCAATTAACGAATGCAGTTATTTGTAAATGAAGAATGTATGATGCATACTCACAAAAGATTGACAATAGACGATACATTGATTGACAATATAATAAAGGAAAAAAGTTACTTGCTTTCTAAAGAGAGGGCTACCCTACATTCACTACTTACTTATAAATGACATAAATAAACAAATAAGTTAATAAAAGTAAATGTGCAGTTATCACGGTTCTCAAGGTCTTCCTGAAGTTTTGTGTTATATGAAAAATATTTACATTTATGCATTTGGCAGATGCTTTTATCCAAAGCGTCTTACATTACATTATCCTATAAATTTGTATGTGCAATCCTCTGGGATCGATCCCACTACCTTGGCATTGTTAGCACAATGTTCTAACCACTGAGCTACAGGAAAGCTATGAATTAGTTTCTTTTTTGTATGCAGGCTCACTGCTCAGCGCAGTCTGGAGGATACAGAGGAAATTGAGAGGGAACGCAGAAGACGTACAAGAGCCAGTTCCTCTGCTGAGCCCCAATCCACTGTGACCCCGCAGGACATCCCGCACAATGCACAGAGTCTGGACAATCAGTCAGTATCAAAAACCTGAAAAACACCCCACTGTTTTCAACAAATCCATACCAGAGTGTGTTATTTGTTTTGTTTCCATGGAATATTATCCCTAGAGTGTGACTCACACCCACTTTCTCTGTTTTACTCTTTGTGTGTGTGTATTCATCTGTGTGATAGTTTATGTGTGTATACTGTACATGTCAAGACCGCACCTGCTCTTTTGGATTCAATCGCAGAGGGATATTGTGTTCTATTCTAAATCAAGTTGTATTGGCTGTTGTGTTTTTGGCATCAGTGGGTAATTCTGAATGTGTTTCACTGTGTTTAGGGGTCAAAATGATCTGGCTCCACGTTCTCCACAATCTTTTGAAGAAGACGAAGGCTTCAGCGATTGGACCCAACAGCTGAGTAGGCGAAAGCAGAAACAAATGGCGCAAGTGGATGTTGAACCACATTTAAATGAATCCCATCACTCGAAAGTCCAACTGTGTTCTAGCTCTGCTCAAAGTAAACTGTATCAAAATGAAGTCGACATGTATGACGCAACCACATTCAAACAGACCCGATCCCCCCTTTCAAATCAGAAAAATGTAGATGAGGGTGACGATGAAGGTGATGATGTCAGAGAGAAAGAAAGAATGGATAACATTCACAAAGAGAAAGAGTTCAGGCGATGGTGTGAAGAGGAGGAGAATCCAGGAAGAACGAAAGACAATGAGTCCTGGAGAAGAGAAAACCAGAGATGTGATATGGATGAGAAGGTAAGATGTTTTAGAATGTTAAGACAACTAATAAAACTTACACGTGGACCAGTGCAACAAATTTTGGTGTTTTCGAAATGTCTTAATGTAATTTAAAATTATGTTTCATGGCATTTACTGAAAAAGGGAAGCTATATATTAAAAGCCCATATAGGTCTAGCCAATATATATACACTTATTAAAAATGTTTGGTGATGTCACATGAAGCCATACCCCTTCACATCCAGATCGCAAAGATACCTACAGTAAATAATACATTTCATGTTAAAGCATATACATATTTTTAACACTAAGGGTATGGTTAAGAAGGCAGAGATGAAGATATCCTTCACCTCCACAATCCTCCTCCAACAGAATGGGAGATTAATCAGCACTAATGGACATGACGGGAGGCAAATAAATGAAAGGTGCAAACGGTAAACAAGCATGCACAGTTTTTTGTGATAAAACAAGTCAGAAAAACATCTACAATCATTGTTTAATGAAATGTTATACATTCCTAGCATGGGTTGTAAATGCATGTAGTAGCGAAATTTCACACTTATTGAATGTCTGCTTTCAATAAGCATAAAAAATATGAAAACACAGAATCAGAAGAATGTGTCAATGTTATGTTCTCAACAGAGATTGAGAAGTAACTGTAATGTTTTACACATACAGAGTGTGTGTTGAGAAATGACACGTCAGGTGAATTTCATAACTTCCTCAGAGCAAACTGTCCTACAGTTCAGCCTGTTTAATCCTAGGTCACAAAGAAGCATGGACTCTCCAGTCGATTCGGCTGATCTTTGCACATCAGAGAGGTACAAATCTCAAAAAAGTAAAAATTCTTCATACTCATTCTTGCTAATTGTGTTAATGATTTATGGCATTCCTTTTCCTAATCCCTTGGTATTTAGTGTGTCTGAGGATGTGTTTGTAAGGAGCAGTGAAGAAAATCATCAGCCCAGAGATACAGGAGATCAGGTACAGAGAAGGATGATAGAAGAGGAGAGAGACAGGAGGAGGAGGGATGTGATGGAGAAGCTGAAGAGGTTGAGTATATCCAGCGGAGATCCAGAGGAGCCCTTCAGTCCTCTCAGCCCCAAGAGTCCCGCCTACATGGTAAATGTAATGATGTTATCATCAGTATTAGACACATCAATATGTCAGAAAAATTACATTAAATACACAACAATTCCTTGAATTATGTTCACATTTGCTGCATTTAAAAAGCAGATAAAAAATAATGCAATGCTTGTTTGGTTTATTGTCGTAGTATCATTATGATCTGCTGATCTGTGACACTAATGCTACCAAAACCTACAAAATAGAGCAACAAAAATAACAGCATGTACAGTACAGTAGTTAATGTGATTTATACAAAGCATTTCATGCATGTTGGTTTTCATTGTTTTAACATCCGAGAACCAAATCTCTACAAAAAAACTGTAAACCTAACAACACAGAAACGAAAACAAAAAGTCCTATTTAAAGTGTAAAATCTAAAATGTTTGTGTATGTGGCATCTGCTCAGCTCTGGTGTTTTTCTTTTGCTGTGTGGGGTTCTCATCTTTTTCATTGCAATGTTAGTGCGGGTTTGGGTAGAATGGGGACTGAACATAGCTGAGGTGCTTTGTGTGTGTGTGTGCTTTGCGTGTGTGTGTGTGTGTGTGTGTGTGCGTGCGTGTGTCTGTTCTTGCTGGTTTCAGACAGAGGGTGAGGAGTGTCACTCAGAAGGTTCAAGTTCGGTGAGTTGCTTACTTTGTGCTTGTGCATGACCTTATATGACTCATTAAAATGTGTGTTTGTGTGATTTTCTGCACCTCTCTTTTGCTTTGTAATGCTTGAACTGCAATTGAACTGCTGCTATCTCTCCTGTCTGTATTTCTTACACAAATCATAAGTGCAGGTCACATCCTACACATACAGTACTAATAATAGACACTTATGCCTTTACATTGTTTGGCAACATATAAAAGCACACAGGAAGTGGGTGCCCGGATGATTTATTTTAGCAATAAATGCATCTCATCCTGTTTGGCAACACTGAACCTTTATGGCCTTTACCGTTATTTTGAAAGAAACAGACAAACTGCTCTACAGAGCGTGATTGGTTAATACGTTATCCCCTTCGGCCAAGAAGCTAAAACATGACAACATCCTAGTCCTTTGTCAGGCACCGTATTGCTTTGAGAAGGAGTGGTGGACTGAACCGTTTGTTGCAATTCGCAACCCAGCGCTAGATTGCGCTTAATTTCATAAACTGGACCTTTCAGAGAGTAAAATTGAAGTTATCAAATATTTCTAATTAAAT